>JAMXBC010000011.1:26853839-28053839 GCA_024138005.1 Lumnitzera racemosa
GGTGGTCACTTGGTGGTTGAAGGAAGTAGCGGTCGGCGGTGGTGTTTGGTTGGTGCACGGCGTAGCAACTAAAGGCTGGTGGTTGGTTGGGTTGGGGGAAAGTTGTAATAGGTTAGTTTTGCTCTACTATGGTGGTTAGGACAGTGTTTAGAGCTACGAGTCGTAGTAGTTAGGGTTAGGTGGCGGCGAACTTAGTGGCATTGCTAGGGGGCACAACGAAGGTTAAGAAGAGTCGGGTTAGGGAGCTGATGGTATGGGGAAGCTACTATAGGTGGTAGCTTTGCTCAAAGTCTAGTAAAGAGAGAGAATCGAAGAGGGAGAGAGAGCTGTAGTTAGAAAGAGTTTACCGAGTGATTCCGTTACTTGTGTGTGATTGTATGTACTCCCCAAAGCTCCTTCTATACTTGAATTGTTCCTAGAAAACATGGAAAGCTTGGATCGGATTAATGAAGAATGCCTAGAATAACAGTTTTTTCTGATTTTTGAAGCTTAAATTGAATGGCTCCTTTAACTGTATTTAGATATGTTTTATGTACTGATTCACAATAAGCTATGTCTATTCTGCAATTTTGCCATTGATTTAGTGAAATTACAACGAGAAAGGGTCCAAAAATCGTACTGAAGTAGGTGGTCTAAAGAGGAAAGCACTGGAAATCTGGGGAAAATGAAGGAAGGAGGGGGAAAAAGAAGGGAAAGCGAGGGAAACAAAGGGAAAAGGAAAGAAGGGGAGGGAAAAAGTGGGCTAACGTGGTGCCACATCAACCATACTAGCCAACCCCAATGTACCATGCATCATTTGTAACACGTGGCAGTTGACGTGGCATGCCACGTAGATGCCACATGGCACTACGTTAGTAAGGCCATCAAATCCGAGGTTGCCTCGTGTTAAGATAAGTGGCGCAATCAAATCTTGACATGTGGTAGTCTTTGATGTGATTGAAAATAAGAAAAAGGCTTCCCTTCCTTTGTTAAGTTTTGAACCTAAGACTTTAAGCTCAATGCTAATGTTATGTCTATATGCTTAATTGTTAGGTCATTGCCCTATGTCTTGTCCATATGTGCAACCAAATTACTCGTATGAACTTGGTCAACTTAAGCTAGATTTAAATCAAAGCCTAAGTTCAATAGCCCAACTTCAAAACCAAAATTAAAATCTATCTTAATAACATGTTATTTTCTAAAATCTTTTATTTAAATTTAATTTTTCTACTTTTATTATAATTTTTTCAAATTTTTATATTTTTAAACTTCATTTTCTAATTTTTTTTTTATCTTTTTAGGGTTTCTTTCTGAAATTTCTTATTTTTTGTGTTTTTTCTTATTTTTAAAATTTTTTGTATGTTTCCATGATCCTTATTTTTTTTTGGGTTTTCTTTGATTCCTTATTTTTTTGATTTTTTTATAATTTAGAGCCTACTGAGAAAAGAAAGAAAAAATAATAAAAATGAAAAAAAAAACAAGTAAAGAGGGCAAAAATTAGGTGTCTACAACTCTTATTTCTTCTTTTTTGGCTTTTTAATTAGTTTAATTTGATTGGCTAATTATTTCTTCCTAATCCTTAGTTTGCCATGACCTTAATCTAGACAAGTCTTTACTTTTTTCTATTTTTTTCCCTGACTTTTGTTTGATTTTTTTATTTTCTTTAATTGTTTAGCATTATTTTAGTTTATTTCGAGCATTTTAAGTAATTTCAAATATTTTTACCAATACGTAAATATGTATGGAGTACAAGTAAGTACTCTTAAATATTATTCATGTTATTTTATAATTTTTAATGTACATATAATTTATTTCTATCGATTTATTAGTGATTGGAACTTATTTTACACATTTTCGATAAATAACGGGTAATATGACTATAATTCAATATTATGATATTTAATTATTTTATTACTTATTTTCTTAAATTCAAACTTAACATGTCACTTTTACTAATACTTTAAGTTTTGTTGTATAATTTAGGCTCGATCAGATAACTTTATTGGATCGCCATAAACTTTACGTATCGAGTCGGAACTTCTAGTTATAGAGCTTAAAATATTCTTTTGAGGGCATTTCTCCACCCTATGCTTAGGAGAACCATAAAATTACATTTATTTCTAAATTGGCTACAATATCTCGGGTAATGATTTCATTCACACTTCCAACATAAGACTTTTTTCTTAGTGGCTTAGATTTGACTTGAAAAAGGTCGGGTGAAAGGAACTATTTCTAGTAATCATGGGTCACTTACCTTTGTCACTAGGTCTTACTCCCTTAAGTAGTCTTTTCTTTAATATTAGTACCCTCCTTCGAAGTTGTTTATGCTTGTAATTCTTAGCTCCTTCTATTACCCATGCCTTTTTAACTGTAGCATTATTTGTAGTCAATTCATATCCAACCACTAATCATCTTAGCTCAGGAACAGGTCTTCCTAAGAATAAATCTTTTTTCAGCTCATTGCAATCTCTCTATGCTTTAAGGGCATATTATAGCAGCCTGTTGAATTCATGTTCATACTGATCTATACTTTTGATACCCATAGTTAGTGTAAGTAAATCGACATTAAATTTGAGCTTAAGGTTCTTGGGAAAATAATTCTTTAGAAACTCTCCTCTGAAGGTCTCCCAAGTGATGGGCTAGCATATGACTCTTTGTTTTCCTTCCCATTAGGTAAGTGTTTGAAGTTTGAGTAGGTATGCCCTAAATGCTACTTGTTGCTGAAGTGGCACTTCAAATACCTTAAATAATCGTTGATGTTAGGCAAGTGTACCTATCAAATTTATAGTAAGCAAATTAAGTCCAAATATTGATTCCTTAAGGACTTTGATTACTAATACTCACTGGATCTCTATTATCTAACCTATAAATTTGAGTTTGAGAATTTGTAGAAACTAAAATTAATTATAGCAATTACTAAATTAACAATTAGTCAAGAATTATTCAAGAACTTAACAAGAAAACAATAAAATATTATAAATTAATTCAAAAATTCAAAAACAATATCTAGATCTTTGTTTTCCCAAAAGATAATCTAGTTTCTTCATTAATTAGTCTTGACTAGATGAATTATCTACTAAAGTTAATTACTTTCTCAATTTAATTAAGCCTAATCTTAAAATCACTTATTAGAATCTCTTCTCGATAGCATGACCTAAGATTGAATTATTGCAACAATCTTCGTCAACTATGCCTAGATCTAATCTTATAAGAAATCTCTTGATTCTCTTATAAAATATCAAATTTTAGATCATTGTCTATGGAAATAATAATCTAAATCATAAAGCATACATAGTTGAATAAAAAAAAAGACTAAAGAATTAATTATATCTAATAAAAAATATGTCACATGAGTAAATCATGGTTCTATAAGAACAAGATACCAAAAATCTATTCCCTACACATCGTAAAGTAACAATCTAAAGTCAAACAATAGACAAAATAGAAGGATGAATCATGAAATCTAAAAAAAAAATTGAATCTTGAAGTCTTTTTTGAACCTTGCTCTTTTGAGTGTTCTTGGCTTAAAAAACTCTCAAAAAGTCCTGCTAAAAATTTTATTTGGAAAACCTTAACGAAGGCTTATATATGAAGTGAGAAAAATATGTCGACTGCAAACAACACGGCTAGGGACGTAATCGTATCCCTTAGTCATGTCCTTAACTATGATCAACTTTTCCCTTTTTTTTTTTAAATTGGGAACGACACGATCAAGGATGTAGTCATCTCATTTGGTCATGTCATTGGCTATAATACTTGAAAATAAACTCCAAATTCACTTAGAAATGATACAATCATATCATTAAGTTATGTCGATCTTCAAACTTTCATAAAACTCCAAACTTTCATAAAACTTTCAATTTGAGTAAATTTTATTTTCATCTATTCGTTTTTGCACTTAGATTATTTCAAAACCTAGAAAACAAAAATTTACTTAACTAGGTATCATTACCTAAAAATAAACTCAAATTTTAAGGGGAAAATCATAAAAAAAATATACCTAATTAATGACTTATCAATCAATCTACATAGGTAATCCAATTGTCTACCTCCTCGGGTTTACCATATGATCCATAAAAATATCTATTATATGTTAAAAATTTAAGTAATATGTTCTTTTGTTGCCTTCCTGCCACTTGTGGTTGCACTTATTCAACTTGTATTGCTAGAGGTGCAATTTTAGCATCTTAGACTTGCGGTGGTTATGGTAGCACTTGTTTAAGCATTAGTTAGGCTAGTGGTGGTGGTAGAGGGACTTAGTGAGGTACTAGTGTTTATGGTAGCACTGGAGTTGCAATAAGCTTTAGTAGTGTCAATTAAGGTTGATGAGCCTGAGGAGTTTATCCTTCGAGTGCTAGCAACAAGAGTCAATCATTCATTATTCTAAGGGCTTCTAAATTTCAACTAATCAATCTAGCTGGGCTAGTAGCTACTGCATTAGGGGTATAACATTATTTCTAGCATCTTGTTGGAGTTGGGGGATACCCTCTTGGGCATTCCTTCTACGGGGCAGCTTCGTGGGCGATAACTAACTCCTCTATGTCTACTTATACATGTTATCTGATATGTTATAACCGTAATTTATAATAGTAGCCACTTATAGTTTCCTTTTTAGTTATGTTGTTATGAATTTTTCATCACCTGTAGTATCAAAGTATATCATATTATTTTCACATTTGAGTTTCACATGGCTTTAATATATCAAGCTAGAATACATAAGTATTTCTATAACTCCAAGCAGTGCATATGAGGTATGAACATTTACATGCATCTTACTTAAATTATTTATCCCATATTACTAAGATATAAGTATACCTAGCCTATTACAAATATGCTCCATAAATAGAGATAATACATTATTTTAGGTTTTACAGATGTGAATCATAGATTTATACAGTGAATTTTTCAATTTTATTAACCTTAAACATTCTAGGATCCAAATGCATCAATTAAATAAAAAAGAATTGTGATTTTTTTTTTTACCTTATATGATGCTTTTCAAAATTTTCAGTTAGACGAATCAACAAGCATTGCAGATTGCATATGAACAAACTCCCCAAAATATGATGTAGCGTACTAGCACTTTTAGGCATATCTATATTTGCACAAGAATAATCTCATAATCTCTTGTGCTTTTCTCTCTCTATTTTGGTCTATAAACTTTCTCTATAGGTCTAATGTCGATGATAAGGTGTTAGTGTAACCCTAATAGAAAGCTACTTTGTGTATATATAGATGAGCAATAATAGTGATAAAGCTTGTAGAAGTACTTAAATTTTTATATTTTTTTTATTTTATTATCTAAACTTTAAATTTATTCATTTTAATAACATGACTTTTTAAATGAGACAATTAGTATATTTGTTATAACGATTGTTATAAAGAATATTTATTTATTTCACTTAAAAAAGTTAAAGTACCAAAATGAAATAAAAAATAAAGTTCAAGTATTAAAATAGAAATAAAATGAAAGTTAATGTACTTATATTATGATTCCTATATTTTATAATAACGGTTGTTATAATATATATATTAATTTGTCTCACTTAAAAAGTTGTGGTACTAAAATGAAAGAGCTTGAAGTTTAAGTACTAAAATTTAAAAAAATATATGAAAGTTTAAGTATTTATACTGGCTTTATCCCAACGATAATATCTTCTAAAAGATACAAAGAGATATTGTGAGATATTAACAATATCAAATAAAAAAATTTATTTTATTATTTATTATTTTTCTTCAAAAAAAATAAATGTCATTATTTATCATTCTTAAACTATCTAAGAATAATAAATATTTCAATAATTGCTACTAAGTTTATTTAAAATAAACCCGTAGCCTATTTGGTTTATGCTTTGTGTTTGACCTTATAGGTTCTCCTAATGTTAGTAGTAGGCTTAAAACTTTTTTTGGACTTACAAAACATAAGTGGCCTCTAGTAAGACATTATATTTACCTAAATTAAGTGAAGGTCGATGATCCAACTCTACCTATTAAATAATTAGTTATTTAGTCCCTTTGTCACATGATATCTAATAATTAAAAATAAGTTCTGGATTAAGACACTCTTATATCGTTTAATCACTCGTTTCTTGAATCCAAAGTTCAACTAACTTAAACAAATGACATTGATAAGTCTTTATCAATTCATTTGAGCATGGCCATGTATTTTTATCAGTCCAACTCTTCAAGGGGCCCAAAAGATATATCTCTCAACTTAATGAGATGGATCGATTCTTTCACGAACACTCATATCCCTCTGCATAATTTACTCCATATGCAGTCGTAGTCTTATAATCATTTGGTTAAAATGACCAATAATTGAGTCAAAACATAGAACTTATTGTATAGAAATCGATAGTATCATCAAATTAGAGTATTAAAATAACACTATAATGAGTAGTACTTTTTAGATTGATCTAAGTAGTACTCTCATTTTGGGGTTGATCTAATACAATGCACTTCTACATATATCTCTGTATTGAATTGATATCTCATATCTTTAATCAATAAAACATGATTACCATTCGACCAGCATACTAGTTTTAATTCATTATTATACTATATAACGAGCAACTGGGGATAATTTAGAATAGTACTCTCATATTGAAGTCACATACTTTAATTACATAAGGAATAAAAAATATTCAGGGAATCATTTTATTATGTTAAAAGACTAATAATGCCGTGATAAATAAAATAACTCATATCATGAAGAAAAACAAATACTCAAATAACATAAAATCCATATGGTCTAAAGCACATCACTAGCACATTAAATAGGTAGATATTCATTAATTTTTACCACATAATATACTAGTAAAAAAAAATTAAAGAGTAACATGGTAGTCATATATTAAATACATATATCATAAAGTATAGTTAGATTGATGTTTAGTCACCAAATAAATATAAGAGTTTTGAACACAATCATCAATTCCAAATAAAATAATAATTGGGCTACTACTTGATTCCCAATATCCCAATCATAAAACTGGGTATCTGAAATTGGTAAAAGAAAAAAACATATGTCTACAAAAGGGGATGGCTAGGTCTTTCCTTATCCATAACTCTGTCTAAGACTGGGTATTTGAAAATGGCTAGGTCTTTCAAGCCAAAACCTTCGTATCATATCTCTTGGGTTATAAGAGCCAATACTAACTTCCTTGATCTCTCTACATGAGCTCTCAATCAACCACTCATGATCTCTAGCTACTAGGTCATTAGGTATGGGTACGTCAACAATAAGGATTGGTTGGGGAATGGGTATAAGAGGTGGGACGAGGTTCTTGGCAACTAATCTTAGTGTTGGAACAAAAGGCTACGAACTAAATAGAGTTGGGTATAGAGAAACCTAGTGAGTTAGAATCTAAGGCTCTAACATGAACCTTGTACATGGGTTACCTAAACCTACTAAGGGTCCAAACAAACAAGAGATATGATAATCTCGACAATCATAAGCCATATAAATAAGGGAAACAAACAAAAGGGCTAACCAAATAGAAAATTCTGGCTAAGTAGGTAAGCATTCCTCTTAACAACAAACCAAGTGTTAGGTATTGATACGCATAGCCTCACTTTACTTTTTGTAACACAACTTTTTATAACAAAAGTGTATTTTACTAGGAAATGTACTAGGTCGCATATATAGTAATAATACTGGTGAGAACTAAGTCAAATCTATAGGGAATGATGTCTAATTTTTTTATAATATTAGTCTCATCTAAATCTAGGTAGTTAAAATAAAGGGGTTTATGAAATATTAAATTCTAAATATAACTAAATAAACAAAACAAATAAATTGGGATATTCAACATCCTTAACGGTTCAATTGCAAACCAAATAAATAGAATACCAGCTATGATAATAAAGGTTTCTTTAATAAGTTTCTTTTAAGGCAGTAAGTACAAGATATTCCTTCTCACAACGTGAATACCCAAGATTAATCCTCTCTTATTCCAAAACCTTAATTGAACGAAATAACATACATTGTGTCTCCTTAATCCAAATTATCCAATTCATAGTAAACAATTAGAAAAGGTCTTCCTACTCAATCATAATTAATACATATTCGAATATAATCAAAATACATGTTGACGTAATTAAGGAATTAAATACTTCAAACAATAGCCATAACTCATAAACTGGTAATTTATAAAACTAATAAGCAACATTAAATAAAGCATATTAGAGAAATAATAGGGAAGAAAAAATATAAATCAAGAATTTATTGAATGGAACAAAACAACTTGTTTAGGAGTTCCAATCTTTGAGTCAAGATTAAACATCACTCCTATTTCTTGATGTTAAAATCCTTAAAAAGAAAATAAAACTCTTCTCTAAAACCTAAACTAGTGAATGAAAGAAAAAATTATTCTGTATTTTATTCTATTCTTCTAGTTCTCTACTTTTTTATTACATTACAAGGCCTATTATTTTTATTACAAGAAATTCCATAAAGAATAGGCCTACAAGATACAATTATATATCTTTTTTAAATGATTTCAATTCTTTCAAAAAATAATATAGAATGGTTATACCCTATAACCATAGCCATAGCCTTTGCATGTGATAGTTTGTGCTTCAATTCTTGTATGGAATAAAATACACCTCGCTTTATAATTGATGGATACACGACATGTTAGATAAATTATTGAAAGTGTATGGTTTATATTAACGACACCACAACTATGCTGTATGCCCATGGAGCTTGCATAATTAATTTCTTTTCCTTGCAATTTCACTTGCTTCCATCATAAAATGTATATATTCCAACTATGCACATTTTTCCTGTAAAAAATATAAAATATACAAATTATCGTAATAAAGTGCAAAATAAAAAATTAACAAATAAATTACCAATTTATACTAAAATTATACTAAAAAGCCTATAAAAGCAATATAGAATCTTCTTATAAGATAGGCATAATTTAGCTTTATCGAATTCCCCTACACTTGAACTATTGCTTGTTCTCAAGCGAAAATAAAAAAAATATAGAGTAAAAATCTCTTAAGGATAAAAATTATTAGAAGCTCAAATTATAGGATCAAAAGTAAAATACTACACACAATCTATTTATGGACAAGAGTGCATATTCTTCTGTCAAAATTCATCCTTATAAATATCAAAATCCAAAGCTCTAACAAATTTTAATTTCATAGAATTTCACTTAACCATATTTAGATGCCCTTAAAGCACAATTATACAATACATGTACTAGTTATAGAAACCTCACTATAATTCAACAATTAATCCATGTCAATAGGAGTTAAACTACATTATTGAAACAAATATTATACTGGAAATTAGAATAAACATAAACTTGATCAAGAAAGAGTTATCCATCTTTGAAAACTAAAGGGTATATACTTCCCTTTTTTTTTACTTCTTTATGCACAATAATTAAAAACAAACGCATGTTACATTTGTTAGTCCCCTAATTGTCTCCTTACTTTTTTTAATTTTTATTTGGAGGGTTTTTCAATTCAATTCAATTTCTTTATTTAAGCATGATTATTTTGGTAATGAGAAAGAACCATGCTCTTTTAATAACTAAGGCCGATCCATATCATTGTGATTCTTATATTGGTAGTAAAAAGTACCTTACTCTTCTAAGGAACCAATGTCTATCTATACTGATTTCTTTTTTTTTTAACCAATTTTCTTGAAGAACCTTGCTCTTTTAAAAGACCAAGATCATTCCTTACCAAATATATCATTATTATTAATTCAATTAATTTTTTTTTTCAATCCCCTTTATGATTTTGATTTTTTAGAAAACTTTTAAGAGATAGGCATCAACTATTCATTTGTTAAAAATTTGAGGGCTTTTAAGGCTTCTACGGAGTGAATATATATTAAAGTAAAATATAGACAACTAGCTCTTAGTTAGCAATGTTCATCCTAATTTCAAGTCTAAATCTAAGATTAAATAATAGGAAACTCTATAATTAACACAAGTTTTATTATTCAATTCTAGCATTGTGTTGAAAGGTAATTATAATCAAGCATATTTCATACTAAAAATAGAAAAAAATTTATCCTAAAAAGTTAATTTGTTTATTTAGATGAAAAATAATTGTAAATAGATGTGCAGTATAAATAAATTGATTCTATATTTCTTAAAAACAATTATTTGCAAAAATCCTAAGTAACAGAATATAATCTATTTAATGCACATGCTATTATAAATTTATTTATCACTATCTAAATACTTTATCCCTTCCTCCCTCCCCATACACTTAAATTATATATTGTCTCTAATGTAAAAATAATCAATAACAAGCATAAAAGTGAATAGAGGAAAAGTAATAGAAAAGATAAAAAGGAAACTAAGATTACCTTAGTTTAAGCTTTGACACTGACTCTAAACCTTGCTTTGTTGCAGGATTCATCATACCTTTTCATATGGGACTTGAAAAAGAAAAAGAAAAATAAAAGAAAAGAAAATAAAAGCATTTAAAAAATAAAACTAAAACTAAACTAAAATTACTTCATATCATTACTGCTCTTACACAGATTAAGGTTCAAAAAGCAGCATTAGAATTAGCAAAGCTAATCCCTTACTAACTACGAAAGATATAAATGCATAAGTTAGCAATTATCATGAACATATTAATTCGTAAATTAACATATTAAGTGTGATGGTTTTTTTAAAAAAAAAATAAAACAATTGAAAACTAAAAAATCTTATTTATGTAAGGAAGATCACGGTTGACCACTACGAGCATGGTCCTCACCCTTGATTCTCTTGACAATTTTTTTCTTTATTTAAAAAAGCTAAGGAACTATACATACTTAATGAAAGGAACATGCTTAGCACCATAGGTGTGGTTCTTACCCGTAGTCCTGTCCTATTTTTAATAGCTTCCAAATCTTTACTTGTGATTTAAGAGGATCATACCTTAGAACACGGGCATGCTCTTTGGTCTCGTTCTCACTACTTCAACAAGTTACATACTAATTTAGAAAATTAGCTCCCTTTTTAAATCATAAAATAAATATACAACTGATCGATCAAGCTTGCAAGTTTTAATACAAACTTATGGAAATCATGAAAAATTCGATAAGCATACTAATCAATTAGTAGTATAAGGTGAGCTCTAAGGTCATATTTCCTAAGGGAATTGTGTGCTATCTCTTAACCGTACTACTAGTATTCATATCAAGACAACCCCTTGATGTGTTGACTCTTATTAAGCCAAAACCATAGGCTAAGTTAACTAATCCAAATGAAGATTCCAATAAATAAAATGGATAAAAACTTGATTTTTATTAAAATAAACCTAGGAAACAATTGTAATTTGTTATAACATAAGATTTCATAGCCTCACAAGAGTAAGATTAAGAAACACTCATTGAACATTCAAGAGTTGTGCTTTTTGAACTATTTCTACATTCAAATGCAAATGGGTCATAGTTAACTAGGCATGAGAATGATTTGAATGTATGTAAAGGGATATAATCTAAATCTACGCGTATTGATCAACAATCAAAATACATTTCTAATGCCTGAAACCAACAACCTATATATATATAATCACAATGAGCAACCCAAACACGAAATGATAATCTAACATCAAGGGATTCAAAATCTTCATTAATCATAACAAGAATATAAGATTAATCAACATCGCAAACAATAAGAAATTAGGTACAGAGAGAAACTATATCACTAGATAGGTTCCAATCTTCAATCTGTGTTCAACTGATGTTTTTCTTGCATCCTAAACTTAGAATCCACTAAAACTAACTTGATCTAAGATTAATCTAACCTAAAATAACCTAAGAAAGTGAAACGTAAAAACCCTAGAAAGAGAAGCAGCAAGCTAGTTGAAAAAGAAAAAAAAATCAGATCCCCTTAATGAGCTACGAATTGCAGTTTCTTATATTTGGAAGGTACCATCTTGATGTTACTACTAACGTGACAATAGATACTGTCACAATGGTAGTTGGGACTACTATCAAGATGGTATGGTTTACTCTTTGCAATACTTGCGAAGGTTCTGTTCTAAACACTGGCATGACGGTAGCCAAGATTACCATTAAGTCGATAGTTCCTGCTCCATGCTAGGACATGTAAAATCAAACACAAAGAGCTTAAATTCTTCAAATAAACATAGCTTTTGAACACTTAAATAAAAAAAATATAAATTACACTTGTATTGAGAAATTATATGTGATTTTAATGAAAACTCATACACTTTGGCTCAAAAATCTATTAAATGACATACAATTGTTGGAAAAATCCTTATGTAGTTTTATACTCTTATTAATACCCCCAACTTTGGAACCTGCTTATCCTTAAGCAAGCTTAAACTACTCATAGATCAATGTATAAATAATGGATTCTCTAATCTTTAGTTGCTAAGTCTGTCCGTTAGTTTACATGAATTGAGTTATGTATCTTTCAAATCATCCTTTAATAAGGAATTAATGATCCAAGAAAGTTAAGGTAAATAGTTGACTGTGCGTAATTGCATAGCTAAGAGAATTAAATGATTAATCTCTGAGTTATAGAGCAAAACCTTTTATTTAACTCAAGATTACATAACCCGAGATAAAGTAAATTTTCACAAAAGAAGAGAAAGGCCCTTACAATCTATAGATTGATCAATCTATATGTAGCCCTAATCCTTCCTTTAAGCCAACCCTAATTTAGAAAAAAGAAAAATGATAAAATTGAGTTGTTTTTTAGTTAGATCTCCCTAAAATTTTCAATTTTTTTTCTTATGGCCAATTTCACTCATGCATCTTGAACTTTTATTCAAGGGAACTCTTAATTCGTCACCTTTTCTCCTAGTGAACATTAGACACTCATGTTGATAGTCAATTTTTGTCCACTCGATTTGACAAACGTTGATATAACTTCACTTAACTCGTCCATTCGACTGTTAACAAGCTAGGTAATCTATACTCTCGGTATCCTGTTGAGTAATTGACATTTTCGACATTCCATCAAATATCTCAATTCTGTTCCTAATTTGAAATCAAGTTTATAGCATGAACACTTATTACAAGCATAGTTATATTACATAATTGCTTGCTTTCCCTACATTTTAGCGAAGGTATCTAATCAAGAAACTTTTACGTGTCCTAACAGTTATTGCAATAACTGCTACTTCAAACATGACAGTTTCCTATAAATATGGGAAATAAACTTTGTAAGGGACACTTAATAATTCTTAACCACTCTCTTTTACCTTTCTTATTCTTGTTTACTAACTTAGGCATTAGAGTGGTTACATCGGATTGGTCCTGATACTAATAAATTTTCTTTTCTTTACAGGACATTTCTAAATTTTAAAATCTACCAGCAACATTTAGCGCTATTTATTTTTTTCTAAACATACTAACATGGCTAAAACTGGGATTACCACAAGTGTAGGTGTTAGTACTTCCTCCCAACACCTTAAAAGAGGGAGTTAGCATATTGATGAGCAATGACTGGATACACTTAAGCAACTTTACCTTGATTTGGCCAAGGAAAACTCATAATTAAACAAAAAACATAAATAGATCCTTAACTCCCTTCACAATAGTATTCATCTACATTAGAACAAAGAGCATGGTGATCACGATGTGAAAATAGTGATGATTCAATTTATTCACCTAAGTTATTGAAAAAGCAAGCCTAGCTTATGATGGGGCCTTCAACTTCTTCACTTAAAAATAATGACAAAGGCAAATAGCTATAACATGTGCACCATGCAGGACCTTTGTATGTTAGCACCCCTACTACAATGAGCAAGCAATTCCAAATTAACAAGAGTCCCTTTATTCCTAAGATTTTGGAGGAAGTGATACCTCAGCACATCAAGCTACCATAGTTCGAAACTTATGGTTGGTCGAAAGACCTCGAAGACCACTTAGAATACTATCGTACGTTGGCTAAGTTGCATGGTTAGAGTAATGCATAGCCTATCAGGCTTTTCCCTCAACTTTGAGGAATGTAGCCAGTATATGGTTCAAACACTTGAATCCAAACACTATTTCTTGTTTTCATGAACTAGCAGAAGTGTTTCTTCAACACTTCCTTGCAAGTAAGCTTCTTATTAAGGATTACTTAATCCTTAACATAATCAAACAAAGGTCATATGAGACAATCAAAAACTACTTAGCCAAGTTTATGCTTGAGATGGTTTAAATCCTAGAATTGGATATGAATTTAGCTCTGAATGCCGTAATCGAAGGAGTTAAGCCCCATGGAAACTTTTTCAACTCTCTTGCAAAGAATAAGTCGAGAACTTTTGTTGGGTTCAAGGTCAAGGCCAATTGATACATTCGATAGGAGGATAACATAATGGCCTACTGAGAGGCTGATCAAAAAAGAGGAGATAGAAAAAATGACAAGAGGAAAAGTGCAAAGGATAGATTCGGTACAGATGATGATCAAAGTTTGAATGCCAAGAGAAAGAGACTAAAGATTCTGACATTTTCATCCTACATGCTTGTCAATCATCCAATTTCAAACATACTAATGGAGGTACATGGGTAAAGAAGCATTTTGCAATGGTTGGAAAGAATGAGAGGAAATCCCTTAATGAGAAATTCTAATAGGTACTGCTACTTCCACCGTGACAAAGGTCACAACACAAATGAGTGCATCTAGTTCAAGAATGTGATTCAATGTAAGCACTTGCGAAAGTTCCCAGTGCATGATGTCGAAAATATTGTGAAACCATCTTCGAGGAGACGTAAGGAACAAGAGAATGACACTCGGCATTTTGCCAATCTTGAGGAGACATTTGTTACACTAAGGAGATACAACATGAAGCATAACCTACAAAAGTGCATCTTTGGCACAATTTCAGGAAAATTTTTAGGATATATGGTCACTTTGTATTACATTGAAGCTAATTCGAGAAATATTGAGGTGATAATAAACATGAAATCTACTCATATGGTTAAAGGAAGTGCAAGAACTCACCAAGTGAATAGTCGCCCTCAATAGGTTTGTGTTAGGAAATAAGTGCATAGAATTCTTTAAAATCTTGAAAAATATGAAAGAATTTAAATGGTCTGATGATTGTAAAAGAGATTTCAATTATCTCAAAGAATTCCTTACGTTACTCTTAATACTCTCAACACCCATCTTTGGAGAGAATTTATATTTGTATCTATCGGTTAGCTATCGAGCTCTTTCTTCTGTATTAGTCTAAATTGATAGCAAAGAGCATTGACCTGTTTATTACATGAGTCATGTTTTGCAAGGGCTAGAGCTTTGGAACACAGAATTAAGCAATTTGTTTTAGTACTGGTTCTCTCGACAAGGAAGTTGAAGCCATATTTTGAGGCTCACCAGATCATAGTGCTTACTAATTAGCCATTGCAACAAGCATTGCAACAGCTTGACTCCTTTAGGAGGATGATGAAATATGCCCTAGAGCTAAATGCCTATGGTGTATAGTATAAACTTAAAATGGCATCAAAAGCTCAAGTGTTAGCAAATTTTCTGGCTAAGTTCACTACTGAGGAAGTCATTGGCGAGGGGGCCTATCGAATAGACAGGTTGGATGGATTAATCATCCCTCGAGCATGTAACATAGAGAATTTGAAATTATATTTCAATTGATTATCGAGATGATGTTCATCTCTATTTATTTGTAAGCCGACGACTTACGTGCTTATAATATAATAGTTTACTTGTTTATAAGAATTATATTTGAAATCTTATTATGTTTCTTAATGTTTTTATGATTGCCAAGTTAGTGAGTTCTATACTGTACAGTGAACAAATTAACTTAAGTTCTAGCCTATCACGGTTAGCAAACTACAAAAATTAATCTTACTATCGAGTAATGCAGCTAGTTCACATCTTAAATGGCTAATGGACAATGTTTATAAAAATGTACGAATTAGGCGTATGAAATAAAACATGCCAAAATAACTAGGCGTGTGAAATAAAACATGCTGAGAAATAATTTGGTGTATGAAATGAAACATGCTAAGAAATACTTAGCATATGAAATAAAACATGCTAATGAATATGAATGTATGAAATAAAATACGTATATCATATATGCTGGGAAAACATGGTACATGAAATAAAACATACTAAAAACAGTTATATGAAAGATACTTTTCATTCAACAATGTATTGTTACAAATATTCAGCTTATTTTTAGGATGCAATGAACAAGGAATACAAAGAAAATCCCACAGCCTATTCTCAAAGTCTGTAGAAGTAATTTTCTGATTGGAAGTTAGGGCTTTTTCTAAGCAAACATCTTTCTCAGCACTTGGGGTCTTAGAGCTAGTTGATTTCTCTTTCCATACATAGGGGATTTCTTTTGATAGACATTCTTCATCTTCTCCTAGATCCTCGACATGACCTTCGTTATCACCCTTATTAACAATCTTGGCTGTTGACTTTTTCGTTGATGTTAGCGAAGTCAAGGTAGGAGAGATCATAATTAGGGTGAAGCTTCAAGATCTCCTCATTTGCCCTTGTACCCCTTCTAACAACTTCTTCCATAGAAGTCTCTTGTACTACCGACTAAGAGTGACTATATTGAGTGCCTGTTCAACAGAGGGTCCTCTCTTCACAGTTTCCTCCAACTCAGCAATACTGCTTTATAAATTCATGTTGTTAGTCTCTAACTCTTTAATTTGCAGTCTGAGCTTATCCTCCTCATCACTCATCACGCAAAGAGTTTGGCCTAGTTCCTAGCACTCTTCTTCCTCTTTTTACAACTCCTACTTTAGGCCTTCAGACTCCTAGTATTACTCTTCATTCTTAGCCTTTAAGATCGAAACTTCATAAGTATTCAAGGTATATGCCAACTTCTCGATAGCTAGGCCTTCCTAGAGCTTTCTCGCCTGCATCTTGACCCTTATCCTTGCATTTTTTGTAGCAGCAATTTGGGCTTTAGAAGCATTATATGCATCCTTGATTTTCTACAACATTTTCATTTAGTACGATGAATATTATAAATGACTTGACATAATACATGAATACTATTATGGATATTACCTTCTTCATTTCTCAATTAGCCTCATACAAAGCTGTTAGAATGTAGCTGCTTATTTGAAAAAGAAAATTAGTGTCAACAACTGAACAAATTTAATAGTTAAAAGATAGCTATGGATACTTTCGTCATATAACTTGGCTACGATATGGGCCTTATTGCAATTACCGACCTTATTGACATCCTTTTAGGTAATCTCTTCGTCCTTTGGAAGAATAATTCCTTCCATTGAGGCCAAAGATTTTGTCCTATCTCCTAAGGATGAATAGGTCTCCAAGACATTATGGCTCTAACACGGGACGAAATATTAGCCGACCTCCTTATTTATAATGAATTCGACACTATTGATGTTGAGAGCTTTGGACTGCATTACCTCCTTTATCCTCTCATCTAAATTTTTAGACTTTTTGGTAAGTGGTTAGCTAGTAAGTTCCTTTCTCGATCTCTTATTAATACTCGACATTTACCTCCACCATCAATGACAACCCTTCAGTTGCAATGGTATTTTCGGCCTCATTACGAGGTTAGGTCTCTTTACCATCCTTTCCCATTTCGGCAGTAGGTTGAATATTCTCGATCAAAGGCTATCTAAAATGAGCGACCTCATCCGACACTGTCTTCTTACCCTCCTTCCATTTCTCGGCTGGTCAAGAGGTTTTCTTCTATGCTGTCACCTACTTTACTGTATCCTCCTTTACCCTTTTTTTTTTATGGCAACAGGCGAGTAGGAATAGCTACGGTGGTCTCTCGCTTATTAGCTTTTGATTTTTTGGCTTTAGCTTAAGTTAGTGGCTTGGCAAGATTTACCTTACCAGCACCCATATCTATAATATGAGCAAATATGTTAATATTAATGTAGGGAAAAGAATAAATTCACATTCTCCATGTTGAGAAATGCTTGAAAGCAATAATTCTCCCCCCGAGTGACAAGACTGACTTTCCTCTTATAGCTATACTCAGTACGATGGTAACTCATCAGCACACGTTCTTTTTTGGAAAAGATCGGCTCCCTGCTTTCATAATGCCTTATAATTCTCTCAGTGTCCTAAAAGAACATTTTGTTCCTCCTTCTCTCTTGAATTTTCTTCACCTCTATAGTGTCATTCGGCATCAATTCTATATCGTTTATGTAGATTAGTTTAGTCCACTGGGTCCAGAAATCTAACTCCTTGTCGGACACTATTGACATGAATTTCTCGTACTACTTGTGATCTTGGACTCTAACCTATCCACAAATTTACACCCATGTCTCGCAGTGGCAAAGTACCATTCATTAGGTTGCCTCCTGATTGTGAAGAAATATCGTAACAGTTGAGACGTAGCCTTAATGTTGACTTCTTCACAAATAATCTTGAAAGCCACCAGAAGCCGATATGTGTTTAGTGAGAACATACTCTATGTGACTTGGATGTAGTTAAAGAAGCCCTTCATAAATGCTAAGAAAGGGAAGCGCAACCTAAAATCCGAATATTTTAGGTATATGTGGAATTCACATTCCCTTGGTAAACATACCCTTTCCTCCTCTCTTAACATCCTAAGATTCCATGATTTAGGAAGGTCTTGCCAATACTAGTTATATTTGGTGATAAGGACCCTATTGGAAGCACTAGTAGCTCTATCTAGAGAGTCATGGAAGTAAACTATATTGTTGTGTAGATATTTTGTCAAAGATCTCACTTCTTTATCCTTAGGATAATATATACCACTAAAGCATTAATCTGAGTGAGTTATCCCACCTTTCCTCAACATTATCGGTCGAGCTACCTAATGAATACACTATCTTGTTCCCTACTTGGGAGGAAGAAGTAGCTTTAGTCTCTATTGCTTCGAAATCAGAGAGGACAAGTCAATGAACTATGTTACGAACAATACCTGAATGGTTATAAAAAATAATATCACGGAATTTGAAGAATTTGAGAGTGAAGACGAGACAAAAGTTTGGAGATGCAACTAGAGAAATGTATTTTGATTTTGAACAATGCTTTAAATATGGACAACTCACCCTTGTAACTGCAAATTTGTTTCTAATGGTAATGATTTGTTGATTGTTGATACATATTTAAAGACAAAAATCTAATGGTTGACAACTCTTTAACAATAATTACGCCTACAGCGAAGTGATGACCGAGGTGATAAGTGTCATGCCTCTAACTTTTTTGTCTCTTAGACAAGTGAGGAATTGAAAATTGCGACTTCTTAATGAGGATGCAATCTGTCTTTCTTCCCACCTCGCTTGGCATCTAAAGAACTACTCCCCACTTGGCCTTTAGCACATTATATATTACTCCCTTTGTCGGATTCTCAAATACAAGATTTAGGGGACAAATGTTGATAGTCAATTTTCGTCCACTCGATTTGATAAGCATTGATATAACTTCACTTAACTCATCCATTTGGCTACTAATAGGCTGGGTAATCTACACTCTCTGCATCTTGCTGAGTAATTAGCATTCTTGGCATTCCATCGAGTAACATAAATCCGTTCATGATTTAAATTTAAGTTTATGGTGGAAACGGTTATCATAAGTATGGTTATATTACATAACTGCTTGCTCTCTCAACATTTTAGGGAAGGTGTCTAATCAAGAAACTTCTACGTATCTCGATAGTTATTCTGATAACTACTACTTTAGACACGATAGTCTCCTATAAATACAGGAAGAAAACTTTATAAGGGACATTAGATAATTCTTAACCACTCTCTTTTACTTTCCTTATTCCTACTTACTAACTTAGGCATCGAAGTGGCCGTACTAGACTAGCCTTGGTACTAAGCAATTTTCTTTTCTTTGCAAGACATTTTTTACTTCTAAAATATACCAAAAACAACTTATGAACCTAGTCAAGAATTCATCATTCCAAAATATGTGCCAAGTACTTATTAGGTACCCTAGTTGTTCACCTGTACTCTCTTTTTCTTTTTCTTTTCATTTTCTTTTTTCTTTTTGGTTTGCTTTACCCCTAACTTTTGAATTTGGGTTGATTTTCGTTCTATTTCTGATGGAGAAATCCTTTCAAGAGCAAAACAATTTTAGTATATTTTCTAACACTATACTTAACTACTTAGAAATTCAAAGAGCATGCTACATAAGAATCAACTTTCTTAAAAGTAAATGCCTACTCTAACTAGTGACACCATCTTGATCTTAGATTATAAATCTAAAGTTAAATATAAAGGGTAACAATCTAATCCAAAAATTTGGTCCATTAAATTTAGAGTAATGTAAAAATTTCACTCCATTTGATCTTTATTCATGAACATGATAAAGATAGAAATTACTTGCTTCTTTTTCAACACAACTCAGAAATTTCTAGAAAATAAGATAAACTCAACCACTAAATAACTCAGTACAAATGTAATCTCAATTTAGCAAAAAATTGTAAACATAACTTCAATACACTTCACATATTCCCTATGCTACTTTAAGTTCCATTGTCCTTTCAACTTATCATTACTTACAAATTGAATGATAAGGTTAGAACAGGACAGCCTAAGGGATTAAGTTGAGCTGCTTTGTCATTATTTCTTTTCATTCTTTTAGTCTACCTATTACTAATCTCAAGCCTCTTTGAATATCTATACATAAATAGAAACTGTTTCAACGAATCTAATTTTTCAATTTTCTCAAAACATAAAACAAGATTGAAATTACTTAAAAGAATAAAAGAAAGAAAGATGAATGGAAAGTAAACAGAACCAATGGGTTGCTTCCCATCTAGGGCTTAGGTTTTTAGTCCATCAGTCAGAATATCCTACTCCTTTTCTTTGCTCAAGGTAGGTCATGTCTCAAAGGTCTCTTATCATCAAACTCTTTTCTCTTCTTTCTAGCTTTGTACTGCTTACCTTGATATAAATTAATCACCTCTTCACTTGGGGCATCAAGTGTTATATCAAACTTTGTATCTTGAGGGAGGTTCTGATAGGGATCATAATGGTAGTGAGTTGAATGAATAGAATAGGAATGAAGAACAGGAAGTGAACAGGGGTTTTAAGTATGAGTATGTATAGATATTACCAACCAATGCACAAACAAAATAAGGGGTTTGAGCTCGAAATAGAGTTCGATACAACTCACGAATACTAAATGTTACTCGAGGTTTCAAATAAGAGGTTAGATGTAGCTCACTAACCAGTTCAAATGAAGAGGTTCACCACAATCTTAGAGTCAAGATTGATAAGAACACAACGATGATCAAAGAGTCTAATCAATAGTCAATAATTTGACAAATGCTAACTTAAGTATAGCCTTGATCGAAAGAGGAAAGATTCACTTTATATGGGAAAATAATTTCCATATTCTGCTCTATATGTCTATATTTGTCTATATATATCTAATGTTTACAACAGTTGCTATTTATAGCAAGTCCTAAACTCAAGTGGCAAAAACCATAAATAATATACAAGGCCTTAAAATCTATGGAATTTGGCCTATAAATAAAATGAAGGAAAACATGTATAAGAATACAAAATTGAATGTTTTATAAGGGAAGTCAGCATGCAGTTACTCAGCATATCTTGGAAGAAGTAGTATGCGAACCTGACGGGGTCAGCAATTGGATGTGCGGGTTCAAGAAGGAGTCCTTGAAGTCTCGCGTAGCTTGGCCAAGACACCAAAAAGGTTAGCCCATAATTGCCGAACCCTAGAATCAGTTGCCATGAGTCTTTCGATGTGGTGTTGAGTGGTTCTTTAGTCTCGAATACTTGGCATTGGGGTTTGTCGACACCATGAATAATGATAGAGTTTATGCCAAGTGTTTATTTTCCTTACCTTTGTCCTTCTGGCTATAGGTTGGCCTCGGTAAGCATTGAAAAGCCTCGACTTAAATATGGTTGGAGGTTAATTCCCATCATTACCAAAGGTTTGAAAGGAAGTCATCCTCGATATTAAGCGTTGAGTACTTGCTGGGTGCCGAATAAACTTCTCTTCCCTTTTTTCTTCACCATGGTTACCGAATTTCTCTGGATTTCCTCAATGCTCATGGGGGTCAAGTGTTATGTCTTTCCATCCTTCCAAACTATATAAGTGTTGAGGAAGTTGTCATGGATCACTCTCCAATCATATTCCCAAGGTCGGCTAAGAAGTAAACTCGTGGCATTCATAGGGACCACATCAAATTCAATCCCATCCTCATAATGTCCTGTCGGGAATGTTATTCGAGCTCTTTTATGCACATGGACCACACCCTTGTCATTAAACCACTTCAATCCATAAGGTCGAAGGTATGGGTAAGTCGGCAATTTCATCTTTTCTACCAACTTAGTAGAGACGATGTTAGTGCAGCTTCCTCTAACCAATAATAGCGAACAGGTTTTCCCATTCACTAGGCACCATAGATGAAACAAATTTTCCCTTTGTTCAAGATCTGGCCTTATGTCAGCTTATATGGTCATAGCTAAGAGTTTATGTAGGTCCTCACGATAGATATGTTCTTCTATCAACTAGTTGTTCGAGCTCCTATCACTCTGACTCTCGATTTAAGCTTAGGCCCTTTGCCCTACACGACCATGACCCTCTTATTCGGGTACTGGGACGTAATGTGTCTATAGTCTAAGCACCTGAAGCACTTCACTTCTCAAAGCCTTATTATCGAATGCCTTCTCCTTCTTGGCAATCTTTTTCTCTGTATAGGTTGGTTGGCTAGGTTCTCCTTTCTTTATCTTCTTTTCTTGCCTTCTCTTAGCATACCCTTTAGGCTTAAGGTTGCCTTATTGAGGTTGGCTACTCGACCTTTGATGCCTTCTTCTCTTCTCCATCTCTATTGTTAATGCTAAATTAATTTCCTCATCTAGAGAGTTGAATAGCTGCAATTAAACTATGTCGGCAATGTCGTCCCGAAGTCCACTCAAGAATCAGGCAATGGTCCGGTCCTATAGCTCGACAATCTTACATGTTGTCATCAAGCTGTCTATTTAGGGGTAGTAAGAAGTACTGAATATGAGCTTAGTTTCAAGCTTCTTCCACAAAGTCCTTTAAAAGAAACTCATGAACTTTGAGTCACGGTCAGATACAATACTTCTCAACACTCCTTACAGTCGTACAATTTCTTGCAAAAAGAGGTTAGCAACAAATAAAGCATCATTGGTTCTATAGTAAGGGATGATATGGCTCATTTTGTTGAACCGATCAACTACCATTATGATAGAGTCATGTCTTCTTAGAGTTTAGGTTAGGTCGAGCATGAAATCCACACTTAGATTAGTCTATGGCTACTCATGTATAGGCAAGGGTGTGTATTCTCCATATAGCTCTTTTTCTCTTTTGCATGTTTACACTCTTCATACCTTTGAAGAACTTAACATATATCCTTCATCATTCCAGGCCAATAGAAATGTTTTCTCAATATTTCAGTTGTTCTCTTTTCTCCAAAATGGCCAGCAAAGCCTCCAACATGAGCTTCTCGTACAACTAGTTCTCTAGTTGAACCACTCGGCACACAAACCCACTTGTCCTTCTTCAGGAATCCCTTACTCAAGTAGAACCCATCTACAACCCCTCCAACATTATACTTGGTCACCAAAGGCCTAAAGTACGAATCATGCTCATACTAATAGGGTAGGGTACTAAGTTTAAGTACTTGAACTTGCATTATTGTAATGAGGGTATGATGATGAGAAAGAGCATCAACCATAGTGTTTGTGCTTCCTTTCTTATACCAAATAACATAGTAAAAGGACTCCGAGAATTCAACCCATTTGGCATGTTGCCAAGAAAGTTTTTGTTACCCTCGGAGATGTTTGAGTGATTTATGATCTGAGTAGATAATGAATTCTCTTGGCAACAAGTATTGCTACCAGTTTTACAATGTTCAAACAAAGGCATAGAATTCATTGTCATATGTCAAGTAATTTAGGGTAGCTCCTTTAAGTTTCTCACTAAAATAGACAATTGGTTGGCACTCCAGCATAAGGACGATACCAATGCCAACTCTACATGTCCATACTCTACCTAAAAAATTTTCTTGAAATCCGGTAGGGCGAACGCTAGAGTAGATGTCAATTGAGACTTTACATCTTTAAAACTCTTCTAAGCTTTCTCTAACCACTTAAACTCAAAGTTTTTTCTGGTTAGTTTAGTTAATGGCGCCATTATGGAATTCATGTTCTGAATGAATCTCTGATAGAACAAAGTCAAACCATGAAAGCTCTTAACTTTAGCAACATTAGTTAGTATAGGCCACTCAAGAATAGATCTGACTTTCTCGTCATCAATTCAGACTCCTCCCTCTAAAATAAAATATTCAAGGAATACAACCTCACTTTAGTAGAACATATATTTCTTCAGCTTGCCAAATAATCTCTCGGCTTGGCGAATGTCGATTACTGATCTTAAATGTCTAACATGGGATAAGACGTCAACACTGTAGACCAAAATGTCATAAAAATATACCACAACACATTTTCCAATCAATGACCTCAAGACATGATTCATGAGCTACATAAATATGCTCATTGCATTCGACAAACCAAACGATATCACCAACTACCTGAATAGACCATCCCTTATATTGAAAGCCATTTTCCATTCATCTCTAGCCTTCATTTGTATCTGTTGATAGCTACTCTTCAGATCGATCTTTGAAAAGATGTGAGTACCATGTAACTAGTCAAGCATATCATCAAGTCATAAGATTAGGTATCGGTATTTAATAGTAATTTTATTGATGGCTTGGCTATCAATGCACACTTTCCATGATCTATCCTTTTTTGGCACTAGTACAACTAGTACGACATAGGGGCTCATGCTCTCATGGACATATTCATGATCTACCAACTCACTTACTTATTTCTTCAACTTAACCACTTACTCGAGATTGAGCTTATAGGCAAGTCAATTCAACAACACAACTCTCAGCTAAAGGCTAATGCAATGTTCAATACCTCTTAAGGTAGTAAACCTTTTGGCATCTTGTAGGAAATAGGTTGGCATACTACTATAGTAATGTTTTCCCCTCTGTAGGTAAGCTTTCGACTTCTCTCAACTCCAAAACTTTCCTAACTAAAAGGAGCACATACTCCTTTGCCTTGACTTCATGGGAAAATTGAGCACAAAAAATCACTAAAGACTTCCAATGTAGTGATCTGACAACCTTCTCTTATGACTTTTGGACTTCCTTAGGACTCATAGGAGTTAGTATAACCTTTTTCCCATCCTTTTAGAACATATAGGTGTTCTTATACCCATCATGTAATACCCTCAAATCAAACAACTAAGGTTGGTTGAGTAAGATATGTAAGGAACACATAGGAAGGACATCACACAACACTTCATCCTTGTACCTATCACTAATGGTAATGGGTACTCTAACTTGATCAGCAACGGGTAGACTTCCTTTCTCGTTTAACCAGTGAATCTTATATGGTTTAGGGTGCTAAAGGATTGTCAATTTCATAGCCTTAACTACCCTTTGCACTATGACATCGGTACAGCTTCCCCGTTAATGATCATGGCACATAGCTTGCCACTTACTCAATAGTTTGCATGGAAGAGGTTCTCCCTTTGCATATTCTTGTCAGCCACAAAAGTATTGAGAGATCGATAAACAACAAAATAGTACTTGGCTCTTGCTTTAGGAGGTGTTAGGGCATCAGGGTCTTCCTAGAACTCCTTTAGCGTATAGCTAACTTCCATTTCTCCTTCACTAGCACTCTCTACTTCAAATTGAGGCTTATTACCTTTTATTGTCGTGATACATTGGTTTGGACATTGGTTAGCCACATGTCCATAACCGAGACATTTAAAGCACTTGATCTCTTAAGTTTTCCTTCCCGAGCTTTAACCTTAGTCTCTTCAGACCATAGTTTCATCGACCTTACCTTTACCTTAGCTTTCTTCAAGTTGGCTTAGCATGTGTCTTTTGTAGTCCACCTCAGAACTATTGGCTGCTTAGTCATTTCCAGGTAAGCTCAACATGCCCCTTTTACTCTGTTATACTGGTCTACTACTTGGCATTCGGCTAATCTGGTTTTGCCTTTACCTTTTGATCCTCTATGCTACTCTAATGGTTTCATCTAAAGTCGTAAGACTTTATAGCTTCACTATGCTACCAATCTCGATTCTTAGCCTCGAAATGAATCATGATATAGTTCTTGTCTTGGGTTCTTCAACATTATATCGAATTATGAGTAACTAAAACTCTTGGACATAGTCATCTACTAATTTGCTGCCTTATCTCAAGTCTTGGAGACGTTAGAAAGTGTGTTGCTCATAGTGTTAGGAATGAACCTACTTTTTAGGACTCTTTTCATCTCATTCCATGTTTGGACTTCTCGTTTAGCTCTCAAGCAAACATTTTGTAACTTCTTCCACCACATTGCTACATACCTAGAAAATTCTAATGTAGCCACTCAAATAAGAACAGCATCTTCATAATCATAAAAGTTGAATATCTTTTCAATCTTTTTTCCTAATCCAAGTAGTCGTCAGCACTACCTAACCCATGAAAGCTCGAGATCTATACTTTGAGCTGTTCGGTGTCCCTAGGAGCTCTAAGCTCATACTCATAAACTCCATCATACTACTATTCCTCTTCATACTCCTCCACTTCATCCAACTATAGTCTCCTTCTCGCCACTCTATAGATATGTTGGGGTAGGGCTTAGTTCATTTGAAGGGGCTTTGCATCCCGTTGTTCATCTATGGGCCTCTTTGGCCTACTCTCCTTTCTCAACCTTATTTTGCAACAACTCTTTCTTACGGCCTAGTCTCTATGACCTTTTGTATAGAAATAGCTAGATTAGCCTTAATAGTAGCGAGGTTTTGTATCAATGCATAAGTAGTTGTAGGGTTTATTAGGTAATGCATCCACAACCATAAGTATCACTTTCGGCATCGTTAATCTCTCCTTGAATGCTAAGATTCAACATTCTCAAAACAAAGCTTTAGAAAACACTCTTCACACAAGAAATTCCCACACATATAGTAAATACCAATTGAATAGTAAACTATGAACCTGCTTTGTTCTTCTGAATGAAAACAAAATATAGCAAATAATAGACTAGTAGAAACTATCGCAACATAGCTCTCGTTTACAACCTCAAGCTCTGATACCTGGAATTATATGATGTGCCTCGGAGCTCAATTATCACTAGGGTTTACCGTAGGTGGAGAGAACCAAATGTATCCTTTAAGATATCGAAGAAAAGAGTATGGTTAGGTCGACAAACCAAATGCAATAGCTAACATGAAGTTGTTCAAAGGATATGACTTACCAACAAGCACAACACGACTTAACACCTCACTTGGTATGATGTACAAGTTAATTTCAAGCTCCACCCACCGCTAATCTTAAGTTACTTAACAAGATTAGATAAGAGTATATGAAAATTGGACTTAGAGAGGGATATCCCACAAAGAACCAGTATATTCAACGTTTGTAAGGAAAATGTCTGATATTTTAGCTACAAAGAAAAGAGATTATTTATAGTAAGTCCCTAGGGCAATAATACAAGTAAAGAAAATTACAAAAAAGCATACATGAAAAGGAGATTCATAGTACATACGAAGAATGGTGAAAAGGACAAAAGACAGAAAGGAATGAAAGTTCAGTATCAGGTAAAAGGATAGGTGACAACTCAATAAATTGTTTTGTATAAAGGACTCTTTAGGTGTAGTATTTGAGCTAAATCATGACGTCACAGCATCAGGTGTTGCCGAGACGAGTAAGGGAATGTTGTAAATATTAATGGTAGGCCAAAAGAGAAGTACTCGGTTAGCAAGAGCCTATGCCTCAACCCTCGGCAAGAAGCTCTTAGTATTTGAAGGTTTTAATAGGATTTGATGTGTAGGCCCTTAGTCCTCATCACTTAGCGAGAGAGTAGCCGACGTCGACATAAGAGGTAAAGTAGAGCAAGGTGTACCAACTTAGAGCTCTCAAGGAGATCAGTTACCATTCTTCTATGTATGATTTATTGTCCTCGTAGGTTGATGAGAGAAAATTCTTCTAGTGAGGGACTAGAGGCCTTTGAGGCGTATGCAAGTGAGGGGGGGCAGAGGTCAATGGCTCATCATTATATCTCAAAACTCAAATTTTGAGTTTCCAATAATTACAAGTGAAATCGATAAACCTATGTTTGTTAAATCTTTATTTTAAGAAACCAACTGCACTAAGACCTTTCTTTTAACTTTTGTCACCTCATAGTAAAGTTTAGCTTAAGTTGGAATACATTCTTTAGAATCTTTAAATGTATTGGTTTCGAGTAATTAGGGTCTCATTACATAAAAAATTTATTTCCTTACTTCTCAAGCTATACCCTCTAAATAACATGTTTTGATATAGATAATTGTCCATTCGAATCTACAGTAGTTGTTAGAGACTAAGGTCTTACATATGGTCCGAATATCAAATTTTTCAAAAAAAATTAATATTCTTAAGTTTTGTTTGAAATGTCAAATTGCATATGTACACTTGGACTTCTTCTAGTACAAAAGATGAAATTGACTTTACAATGAGACCCAATAGTGCTAGAATGACCCATTACCTATTTTTCTAAGTATCCAATTTTTCTTTTCCATTTTTCCATTCCTTTGTATTTTCCAATTTTATCAATTTTCTTGGTATTTTTCTATTTTTGTGTTTTTTCTTAATTAGGACCTCTTTCCTTTTTTTTTCATTCAAAAGATTTTTAAAAAAAAGAGAGCCAAAATGGGGTGTTTACAAATAAAAAAATAACTGCTATTGTCATGGTAATCCTTCAAAAGATGCCTATGTACCTGAAATCTTAATTATAACCCAGTAGAGCTTAAAATTCCTAGTCTTGAGTTTTGTAAAAGCTTTAAATTATTTGGTTGTTTCTTTCTTTTTCTTTTTTTTTTAAGAGGGACTCATGTGAAGACAAGATTTATTTAATGTGGAACATTAATAAACAATTCAAAAATGATAAGTTAAGCTTATAAATATGTAAAAAAAAAAAGGATTGGGATAGTGAATGATATAATATAAGAATGAGTTGTAAAATAGCATAATGGCTATTATTATTATTTTTATTATTATGACATGTAAGTCCATACTAATCCTAAATAAGTGCAAATAAATTATTTTTATTTTTATGACTATTAATTAGAAATATTCAAAAAATAGGGACAAGGAAAAAAAATTGCAAAAACCTTACTTAAATGCACATATGGCATAGTGGTTTTCAAAATGGCATGGTGACAATCATCGGCTGTAATAACTTGGTCTATTTTATTTCTTTCCAAACAATATTATATATTAGAACTTAATATTACTTTTAGATGACTTAATTGATTTTTCATAAAGGCAAAGGAATATTTGTAATTTTTCTCTCAAAACTCCAACTACTCGTACTTTAAAAGATACATTGTTTTTATCCTTCCCTTTCTTTTCTCTATCTCTCCATTATGTTTTTTTTTTTTTTTATCCCTAGTAGTTTTTTCTTCTTCCTTGCTAAAAACGTTAAGAACATAAGGTAAATAGCTTTTTTTTTTTTCCATAATCAATCTTTCTTTGGTTTCCTTATTTCTTAAGGTACCTAATGTGGGTTAGATAGTAAAACTAAGAATCGCCACATTTTGAAGAAAGAAGCTAGTAAGAAGCATTTTGGGAGGAAGTGCTAAAAGAATGTTTAGATGTTTTGAATTGAAGATTTATAGAGGTTTTATATATAAGTGTTGACTTCTTCAAGAAATCAAGTAAGTACCTAATACAATCATGTTTTATGTATGATTAAGGAACAAAGGTAATTATTCAAGTGCTTTTACAAAAGATTTTGAAGTTTGGATTTTGTTACATGGGTGGAGTTTATGTAGTTATGTGAGGTTGTTTAGCGTAAGGTAGTAGTTTCTATTGCTATTTATGATAGTTGAGAGGAGAATTTCATAGAAAACAATTGGCATGCAAATGGCCAGAGGTCAAAAGTTCCATAAAATGTAAACTTTTGATCATGGAAGTAGTGCCGTGATGCCATATACATTACCATCTAGATGTTAAGCACCTTTTCATGCCTAGTGGCATTATATCCAACTAATTACCAATAATCTCATAATTCAATAGAGAACAAAGGATTTGAAGAAATAAAAGGAAAACTCAATGATAAAATAAGCTAAATTGAATAAAGATATAACTCACCATGCTCAAATTAGAAAAGTGCTCACCTCAATCTATTATATTGATAAGAGTATGGAAATAGAGAGTTATGGCTCAATACAAGAATTGAGGTTTGTAATAATGTCTAAAAGAAGCAAATACAAACTATTTAGTCTAAAAATAGTAAGAGTGATTAAGTAAATTAGACTAAAATAGCAAATGTGTTTGGAATTGGGTGGAGTTGGTAGGATAGTTGCTAAAATAGTCCACTTACTAGTTTATAGAAAGGTCGAAGATGGCTTCACAATAGCTATGAAAATGCATAAGCCAATACGGAGGCTTTGTTAAAGAGGTTGTCAAGCTTTTGTCCTTGGTACTAGCTTAATGGTATGGCAGGGGAATTGGCTTACTGGTATGAAGGCTTCATTAAAGGGTTTGTTAAGCTCCTATTTTAGATGTCGGCTTGATGGTGGTTTGCTTGCACTAGTTCTTCTTGGTGAAATAATTCCAAATTCATTCCATAACACTTAGTCTCTTTGCTTGGTTCATGTAAACATAGTAAAATAAAATGAACACAAACACTTGTTTGTAAAATGGATGAGTTAACAATATCTAACTCTTCGAGTTTAGGTTGGTTACTACAAATCCAATTGACCAAATTTTTGAGTCCTCTTGCGCTAGCCCTTGTGATAGGTCCTTTTACTTGATTACCTTAATCTACTTAGGTTGCTGTTGATTTGCCATCAAATCAGGAGTATCTTCCTTAGAGTTAATGTCTTTTAGAACATAAGGAGTGAGATCTGAAATGTTAAAAGTGCTTGAATTTCATAATACACTAGAACATTAATCCGATAAGCATTGTCATTTATCCCCTCTAGCACTTTGAAGGGGCTATGTTCTCTTGATAACGTTTTTTGAGATTTGAGTTTTAAAAACTTGTCTTTCCTTAGGTGAATCCAAGCTAAGTCTTTCAACTGGAACATCATTGGTTTCCTCCCTTTGTTACCTTGCTATCTTTGCCTCTCTATAGTTTTGGTTAATTGGTTGGTGACTTCTTGATGAATCTTCTAAACTTGCTAAACCCTATCAGCACCACTTAAACTTTCAACCTTTGTAGATGGTACAGGTGGTAAATCTAAAGGTATATTTGGATAATACCTATATGCAAATTTAAAAGGTGAATTACTAATGGGATTGTGCATTGACCTATTGTAAGAGAACTTTACAATAGGTAAACACAAGTCCCGACCCGCCTGATTTTTTCCAACAGTAACCCTAAGCAAGGCAACTAAGGTGTAGTTAACAACTTCAGTTTGACTATCCATTTGGGGATGATATGCTATACTAAATAAAAACTTAGTGCCTAGCCTCCTCCACTAAGTCCTCTAAAAGAAACTAAGGAACTTAGTGTTTGTGTAAGACATAATGCTATAAAGGATGTCTTATAATTGCACAATTTCCTATAGAAAAAGATTAGAAACATGATTGACATCATCAGATTTTTAGCAAGGTATAAAGTGGGACATTTTATTAAAATGGTTAACTACAACAATTATTAAGTCTTTTCCCTAAAACAAAATCCATAGTCAAATCTTTCTATAGTTGCAATAGTATAGGCGATGGCATGTACTCCCCATGATTCTCTTACCTTCCTTTCGCCTTCTTACAAATAGCACATTTTTTTAGCACATGGTGTACATCTTTCATCATAACATGCCAAAAGTAATGCTCCTTCAACAACTCCAATGTTTGCTCCTCTCGAAATTGCTCAAGTGAGTCGCTCAAAGGAGCTTCCTTTACTAACAACTCGCTCAAGGAACATCGATGCACATATAATTTACTCCCATTAAATAAGAACCTATTGAACAAGTAGAATCCTTTAATAGGGACTCCATCACTACACTTCACCACAAGGGGCCTAAAATAGGTATCTTCACCATACTACTTAACTTGACCACTCTTCCATCTTAAACTCTCTCTCGTACTTCTTGGGGGTAAGATCATAAATGCCTTACCGTTAGCATCTTGTCTAAGATGAACTTATCTTGTAAGGAGTGGTTCAATCTTTCCATGATCCTGAATGGCTACTCCTCACTTAGCTTTTCTACTCTTAACTATTGGGCCTTTAAGAGGCAAAGAAGATTGGGAAGTAAGAGCACAAAAATGGTTATTTCTCCTTTAGTTTCAACCTTTTAAGCAACTTGGATGACATCTTCTAAAGTTTCTACCTTTGGCAACTTAACAACACATCCAATTTCATTCAAAGATAGAATCGTGTATGGTTTGATACTCTAGTTTACATACTTCACTATAAATCATTAACATCTCAAATTTATATACATACTCATCTACACTTTTGCCCACTTGCCTATGTGCTTGCAACATTTTATGTGTTTTTTGAAGGTAATATTCAAGTACAAAATATTCCTCAAAAAAGCCTTCATGTCTTTCCATGTCCACACTTCACCTTCTCTATTCCAATTAACTCATTCCCCAATCTTCATAAGCAACTACATAACATAATGCATAACTTCATAAGACAGTACACCTTTTACAATGCATACACTACACAAAAAAACTCAACCTAAGTGACTACACACTATATACATACAACCACAACTGCAAAATGCATCACCATAACTAGGCTCTAGTACTAAAATAAATATGATGTGCTTAGGGAAATAATAACTATGCTACCAAAAGTTAACTGCCAAACTAATTACAAATAATCTCATGATTCCAATAGAGAAGCAAGGGTTTGAACAATTAAATAGAAAACTCAAGCATGAAACAAGCCAAATCAAACAAGGATATGACTCGCCATTCTCAAATTAGCAAAGTGCTCGCCATAATCTTTTAGATTGATAAGAGTTTGGAAGTAGAGAGTTATAACTCAATATAAGGATTAAGATTCCTAATAATGTCCAAAAGAAGCAAATACAAACTATTTATTCTAAAGAAAATAAGGGTAATTAAGTAAGTTAGACTAAAAATATCAAATTTTTCTGGAAATGGATAAAGCCAATAAGAGACAGTAGCTAAAATGGTCTACTTATTGGTTTGTAGAAATGTCGAAGCTGGATTGACAGTAGTCGTAACGATGTTAAAGTTAGCATAGAGGCTTTGCTAACGAGGTTGTAAAGCTTCTATTCTAAGTATTGGCCTAATGATGTAGTAGAGCAACTTACATACCAAAATAGAGGCCTTGTTAGAGGGCTTGTCAAGCTTTTGTTCTAGAGACTAGCCTAACTTGCACCCCCCAACGACATCCTTTTTCTTCTAACTAAGCACTCATACTCCCCTACAAGGTTGCATTGGTTCAAGCCCCCACATACATCCTCCATATCTCCTTCTTCATTTCATCTTTCAACCATCTAAAACCCATCCTCACAAATCACTACTTAGGCTAGTCCTTCTTAGAGACCTTAAGCCATCACTAATCCTTAAGTTTACAAGCTCAAAGTAAAGTAAGGACTCTAAGAACCTAGTGTAGGGCTTTTAGAAGAAGCTAAGAGATGGCCAAGGAATACGCCATTTAGTTGCCACATCCTTACTTCAAGTATAACAAAGTTTCCCTTCTTTACTTTAACGTAGTCTTAGAGTACTTACGTATGTGACTTCTTTTTGTCTTTCCTTGTAGTATTTCTTGTAACTTTAGGATCCATTTATGTTAGGAAAAGCTTGTAACTTTTCTCTAGATGCAATCTTGTAAATGATAGATCTGGTTGACTACAACTTGTGATCTAGCAAGGAATAAGTCTATACTTAAAGATATATGAGAAAAGCTTTGCAAACTTGAGAAAAACACAAAATAAGGCCATATATGTTGCTAGACATATGCTATAAAGACATTTTTAGAAGGTTTTCTTAACTTAACATAAGTTCTTTAAATATAAAAATGCAACTAGGTAGCTATATGGTAAGTATAGGAAGTATCATCAAAGGAAACACAATTAAAATCATAAGGGAAACTCCTCATAAGTCACAGCCACAAGGATTTCCAAATAATCACAAATCTTTTGTAGAATAAACTAACAAATAAGAAGTAGAAACAAAGAATAAACAAGTGTTTTGTTGATAGATAAGTCAGTTTAAGGCCTTGAGTTAGTATATGAAGTAAAACTCAAGAAAACAAGTTTAGAATCCTAGGAGCTCGAAACCTAACCAACCAGATTTGGAAGTAAGGGAAAAAAATGGATAAAATCTTCATTTATCAAGTTTTGAGCTTAAACATATAAGTCTAATCGAAATAATAAGCCATATAAAGCTTAAATAGGTTAAAAGACCTAAAATGGTCCCATAACCCCTAAACAAGCCTAAGAAAACAATAGAATTAGAAGCCAAAGCATAATAAAAAGATTTAAAAGAACCCACTAAGAACTTCCTAAGCCTAAAAGATGTTTAGTAAGCCCATCTTAAGAATCGAACTCAATCATGACATAAAAGTCTGCTTAAAGACTCGTAGAGTAAAACTTGGACTTAAGACAAAGAATGAACATAGGATTTAAGGAATTGGTCACGCATGAATAATAAAGCCCAACAAATAGCCTAAGGGCTAAAATAAGCCTAAATAACAAATAGGAAATCCCAATAACTTGAAAATGGAACTAAAAGAGCATAGTTAGTGGAAATTCATCACCAACTAGGCAAGTATCCAAAAATGCGGTCCCCATCTCTTTAAACTAACTACACCATGTGAAGTATTTCCAAAAATGGTGGAAATCGAATATAAGTTCATAAAAATCGAACTTAAAATAAAAATGTTATATGCGATTGAAAAATTAAGCATAATCAAGAATTATTGCAAATTTACGCATTTAGATAGGTAGATTCCCTAAATACTTATTCATATTCTCCCTTACTAATATTAGATAGTACTTATCTTGTTACCCACTTACCTTTAGACAATTGCAACAATATGACGACTTAACTAAGTAAGTACTCTCGATAACTCTATACTTGTTTTATATTTATAGTTAGTGTACCAAATTATATATATCAACAAATTAATGGTTAGGGTTTAGGATATATATGTGGTTAATATTGGTTGTTTGTTGTGCAAATATTGCTAAATATAACAAATGAATAATTTCTTATAAGTTTGACTATTGCATTATTAGATGGTTTGTTGCTATTTGTTCTTCACCTAATAATTTGACCTAATTGTACACGGCTTGCTTAAATTTAAATGGTTCATGCATAAGCACAGTATTATATTCTACTTATACCTATTGCAACCTTATGTAGAAGATAGAAAGGGGCTAATAGGAGTAGGAGGTCCTTGAAGGGATCATTTTAGAGCACGGTATAGTACCATATTTATTGAGTCCTTATCTTGGCCTATGGACTTACTAGGCATAAGAGATGCTAACTGTATGGCAAGACCTATGTTTTATGACTTTTGCTTAAGACATGTGATGTAGATTATGAAGGCCACCACACAATTAGAATTGAGAATTTTTGAGTTTTGAAAGTTAATAATATTTACTAAAGCAAAGTGTATGTATTTATACATATAAGTGAATTTATGGCACATTGGTGCAATTATAGATAAAAACCTAAGTGTTAAAATACAATTAATGGTTTGTGCCGTCTACCAATCTCTAACCCTAACTACAGATGGTGTAATTCTAAGTTATATGCAGTTCCTAAGCACTGCATGTATTTATTGGTATACTATTTAATCCATGCATTCATATGATTGTTTAAATAATTGTTTAATAACTTACTTACCAGTATAATATGAAGGATATCTCACTAAGTTAGTTTACTTACCCCCCCCAATAGTTTTTCCCTTATAGTTTGATAGATAGTTGGGATTGGGATAGGAGTTGAGTGCAGAGTGCAACCATTGAGTAGTATAGTGAAAAGATAGATTTTAAAGAGGATTCTATAATTGATTTAGAACATTCTATAAAACAACTAATAACTTAATTAAGTTTAGCATCCTTAATAAGTTTTAGAAATTTTAAAAATTATCTATCCTATTTCATTATTTGGTAGAGGATACCAATTCTCTACAGTTTTAATAGATTGTAGATTGATTAGGGTATCTATAGCTATTTATTAAATAAACTAGTATTATATAGTATAATCAAATGTAAATAGCAAATAATTAGTTAAAGTCTCATAACCTTTGACTTCTAAGGTGATTTTTATATCATGAGTGCACATGTATTATAAAAATTTTAAAGTAATCCTACTAAGCCCCCATAAGGTCATTACATTACATGTCTATTATGTTCATCTATCGTAGAGCCTAAGACTCGAGGTTTTTTATTTTATCTATTATTGTTTATATAGTATGAGTGAGACTCTTTAGAGACACTCAAAGTCTAATACTTACTTAAAACGTTAGCATATTGTATGATTTGTAGTCACTACTATTTGATTATGTATTTTAGACAAGTTTAATAGCATTTTCTTGTGTCTTCGTATAGACAAGGCACATGGTAAGCTGTTCTGCCTTAGTTTTGGGGTATTACATCAATGGTAAAGGGTAAGTTGTCTTGGCTCTTCAGATGTAGGCAAGTAAAGTCCTTAACCAATTTCTCACTCATAGACTCGTATGTGGTCTAATTTGACAAGTTAAATTCACTCAAGATCAAACGATAAACCCTTGGTGATTTTGACTCATATTAAAGCTATTTGGAAGTTATTAACTTTATTAGTTGCTAAGGCTAGTTTAGTAATTTTCAACTATCTCCCTTAAATTCTAGCTCATGTAATCCAAATTTTGAAATACCCTAAATGCCCCTATAACGTTAACCACTTCAAATACCTTTTGCTTATTTTATTATTTCCTTTAATTTGAGATATTTTAATTTAGGCAACTAATAGTAATGATTCTTGTGCACTTATAATGTGCCACTAAAAAGTAAAAGGGAATATCAAGTTAATGAGGTACATGTCTAGAGACTAAAATTTTATTCTCTTTTAAGGAAAAAATGGCATCTTTGCATTAGCTATTTCATTAAGACCATGGACGTGTCTAAGGAGAGCTAGAGGGATCCCAACCCTAAGGTTGGCAATTTAAGACCAGACTCAGGAAGCCGAATATGATACGATACGGTTATAAATTGGTTTGGCATAATAAAGACCAATATGAATAATAAACGAGTTAAACCTAGATACAATACGTTTAAATCGGTATCTTAGTTTGGGTTTGGGTCCTAAACCCATTTATGAATTTGTTTATTAAACAAGTCTCATCAACATGTCATTACTCCAATTCGTGAACCTATTTATCATTAATAATTATTTAATACTTACATTTCATTTGATTTTACTTTACTAACCACCTACAATGATTTTTTATTTTTATGTTAGTCTAAGTTTTCTTCCAATCTTTTTAGCTTTTATTCTACCACTTCCTAACCGTAGATCTCACAAAACTCATTCCTTTGTCATTTCTTAGGTCAATTTCCAATTACATTCTTTGCTAATATTGGTACTCACAAGTTACATTGCCTTCGCCGTCCTTCTTAGCAAGTTATAGCACATAACTGAATAAATATTTAGGAATTTTATTATTTGAGCATGTTATGTACAAAAACCTTTAGTAAGCTATGACACATATTTGAGTAAATGTTTATGGTATATATATATATATATATAATGGGCGTTATACAGAGTAAGTTTAAGAGGGTTGATTAATATCAAATTGATCATAGTGGTTAGGTGTTCACTTATTCCAAAAGAAAAACAAGAAGAAAAAGGGCTTAAAAAAAAGGAAAAATACTATAATGGTGTCATAATATTTCCACAAATACTCTAATTAAATTTATAAGTATTTTATACATTTATGTCTAACTTTCTAATTAATAAACCAATTAAACTTGGATATGGGATACACTTATTAAATAGGTTAGATTATGGGTTTAGGTTTTTAGACACAATTAATAAATGAATCATATCATGAGTTAAGATTTTCTAAACACAAACTAATTTAGATACAAATACGAGACACAATATAACAACACGAATTGTCAGCCCTACCTAACTCCTTAGATTGCCCTTAAGTTCGGAAACAAATTAATTAGGTAATTTTTTCTGAAAAATGAAAAAGCATATATTATCTTTATGTCTAAAAAGTTTAAGTGAGCATAGAAAAATAGTTGAGTATATATCCTTAGAAGCAAGAGGTTAATGGTTCAAATCTCATTGAAGATATATTTTTTGCTTTTTAAACCAACAATTATTGTATGTCTCTTACTAAAAAGTGTTCGTTCTCGTTTGCTTTTTCTCCTTTTCTATAATAATCATTAATATTAATTAATTTTCATTTATCAAACTATAATAGTTAACTAAATGAATTCCTAAAAAACTACTTTTTCAGTAGCTATACTAGAGATAAGGATTACATTGTTAATGTAATAAGCATTTTTGTTTTATCAAAGAAAATATCAATAAAATATTGACAGCAATATTAACTTGATGGTCTACTCCTTTTTCTTTTATAGATAATGCTATGAAAATGAATGATGGTATTGAATAACCGATTCCCTAATTACTTACATATTGAAACAATTTTTTTTTTTTAATACTAACAAAATGACCTTGCAAAGTAGTTATAAAATACCTATAGATTTTTTTTTTTAAGAATAATTATAGAATATTTTTCTTTATATTATGTTATTCCTTTTGTTCTACATGTAATCCTTTGTTTAAATATTTTTTTTAGCTAGATTGTAAATATACTCACTTATATTTGCCTCATGTAAACTTAGCCCATTTTCTTTAAAATCATGCAATTTAAGCCTTTCTCTTTACAATCATGTAATTAAACTCCCACTTCCTTTAAAATGTGCATTGCGCATTTAGACCCCTAAGTGTATGTTCTTTTAGTGATTAGGAGGCATAGCGCTTGATTTAAATTATAAGAGGACCAACTGCACATTAAAACAAACATAAGAGGGTGTATTTGTAATTTGCCCATTTTTTTATCTACCTTTACTAACAATAGAATTTACATAAGTTTTATGCATTTATTCTAATTTTTTATAAGTTGATAGTTAAATTTAATTAATATATACTTTCTAATTAAAAGGTGAAAGCTATCTTTTTAGCCTTTATTAAATGTCACTCTTATCAATATTATAAAAATACTCAAAATTACTTATTATTTTGCATTAAAAAGTGTTGCATGTGTACTTGTTAATAAGATCCTTTTGCAAATATAATTGAGACTATAACTACAAAAATATATTAATTATATTTCTACTAGTAATTCTTATACTAATTTGGAAAAGCTTAGTCTAGCCCTAGTTCCATGGCTCTTTGTCTATCCCTTGTTAAGACTCTGAATATGTAATTTCATTTAGCAAACATTTTTGTTTGGTTATGATTTGTCATGCTTGAGTAATTTATTGATTTTATTTTTAAATAAATTTCCCCCCACTAATGTTTTATTGGACCTCATAACTGTGTTTTGAATTTACTTCAAATTTTCTATTTATCAACAAACAAGTTCATTTACCAATAAAACATGTTTGTTATAGTATGTGTGTCCTGGCTCATTTTGCAATGCGTTTGCATTATTTACCATAATATATTTTTACATGAGTTAATATTCTTGTGCTTTTATGAATATACTAATGTTTTATGAATGACAAAACTGCATAAATAAGTGTGAGTAGTTTACAGTGAATTATGATTGATTTGTTACTTAATATTGCTTCTAATATGTATAATTTTATTGAGATTTAGATTTTCTTCACTTATTTTTTCTCGATTTTTTTTTAATTTACTTTTAACAAATATAACCTAATCTTGGAAGTTCTTGAAAGCAACAAGAAAATCTCATGACATTCGTGATTCCTTGCGCTAGACAGGAATCTTCTTTCACAAAGGGTCTAATAACCAATGAGAAAATCTGATAACTAATCTATTATGTCGTGACTTACATTCGAATTGGGCCATTTTGGACTCGTTTTTGTTCGTGAAGGAACTGATAGGGAATAAAAGAGCAGAAACTATCAAATGGATTTATTTAAGAGGCGCATGACTTAGATTTAGTTAAGTAGTTCTTATTAACATAGGTGTAATCAAATATGCAAACTAATATATACTAAAAAAAAGGAAACAATTCTCGAATTTTTTCAAATAACAAACAATTGGAATAAAAAAAAAAAAAAGTTTGGAAAAACTATCCACAATTGCATTAAATAAGAACAAAAATAATAGGATGTATAAAATGCGTTCACGATGAATTGATGGCACTGCATATCTTCCTTATTTCGCCATTGGAACCTGTCAATGGCTCAATATCCCCCATTCTAATCATCGCAGCAGCAAAATCGGAGTTGAATTTCGCTGGAGTCTTACTGTATTCAGAGACAATGCTATCTGTTGAACCACCACTGAAAAGGACTTGATCGGATGCCAAGAGGCCCTTCTTTTGGACGAGATTCTTGAAGTAGTTATTATCAAAAGAATTAGGAGTAACTAAGTCAAGCGGTGACAATTTTGAGTCTCCATCTCTAGTGGTTGGGCACTGGCGTCTACGAGTGCTCGCAAATCCCGCATCAATGTCACTGCTGTTGCCGTATATTCTATCGCGGAAAGCGGCGCATTGAGCTTGTCCTATTGTATGCGCACCTGAAAGTGCAACCATGTCTCTAGCGCTTAGGCCTTTTGTAGCAAAGCGCGATATGAGTGTATCGAGACTATCTGTGAATAATGGAAGGTCGCTCAACGCCAAGCTTGGATTAGCAGTGGCGGAATCTCTTCGTCCAAGTTTGACAGTCCATGATGGACCTCCAACCTGTTTCATAGAGAGATAAGATAGGATTCGTTAGCTTATTACTGCTAAGGAAAATTGACGACTTTTAAGTTGATTATTAGTGTTATTGACCTCGTGAATTGCTATCTATATCTACATATATATGCATGTACTTACGTATTCCGATGCGTCTCTTGCTGCAACGGCTACAATATCTGCACAAGACACAATCCCAGGACAGATATTCTCGACTTGTGACTTGGCTGCATCGATCACTTCATATCCTCTCACAGAGTTATTGTTGGGCAAGGCTGTTCTTTCCGTACCAGTAGGGCTATCTTTCAGCAAGATTGACGCATCACATCCCTGCAAAAAAATAAAATAAAATAAAATATTGTGCTTAAAATGTATCTACTATAATAGTTACTCAAAAATAATGCCGAAAATGGAGAATAAAAAGTTCTTCCAGATGCATTTATACGTATGAAAAAGACGATATGTACCTGTACAAAGCAGTCATGGAAATGAAGACGGATAAGAGATGCAGCCATTCTTCGTTCCTTGGCAATGGCAGATCTAATGGAGGTTCTAATGGCACTAGGCGCATCTGGGCAAGTCTTGTCGTAAAACGTTGAAGAAAGTTGCGCATTGCATGGCTCATGCAGAAATAGAAGCGTCATCAACACTAGTAAAATGGTAATGCCAAGTCCATGTCTTCTACTTATGTCTCTTATGGCCATGACGCGATCCTAAACAATATTCACTAACTACTTACTGAACAGTTCGATAATATGATACTACTTTAGGAGAGGATGAGAGATAATATTATTGAGAGAACTCGCAATCGGGGAAGGATATGTCGATGGAGAGATCTATGTGCTCACGGTGTATTTATATGCATATATTAATGTTACCCAGCTTCTTCTGGTCGTGTTTTTCGGCACGACGGAACGCGCAAGCATTTTACCATATCAAAGCCCACCATGCAAGCTGCTGCTCTTCAACGTATGCGCGGACACAGAGACTTCTTCTACTTACAAAAGAAATTCTCTTACGCTATTATAATATGACTTTTGATGAGTCGGTCAAAGGTGGCATGCACATGTAATTCATACAGAAGCATTAATTAGCTAGAAAAGCGTTGCAATGCATGCTTAAGCACCAGGTCAACTCTTAAATAAATATTATAAAACTATTGATGGAAATAACGGTTTTCTCATGCACGTGATTTTGCTTATGGAAACTTATTAGGTACACATAGGGAACTATAAATACAAATGAAATTTTGATATGGATAATAGTGAAAGTAATAGTTTCAAAATAATTACTATTATATTTTATATACCATATATATCAATGTTTTATTATAATATATACTTTATATTTATATAATACATATCGTGTAATATCAATAACTACCGTTATATTATTGTTGGGTTTAAAAATTTGGAATTTTAGCATGAAGACCTTTATTTCTCTTTAGTTGAAATAAGGAAAAAGATATAATCATCCACTAGTTAACACTTCATACTAGCTAAAGTATGTTTTAAATATTGCAATTAAATTTCATAGATTTTTCATCAAATTAAACAAACTGTTAAATTGTTTCAAAAAAGTAAATATTCTATTCCATATATAGTTATATGGGTTCAATATTTCACATGTGGGCGTTCTATATTTCCCGCTTTACATGACATGTGTTTTTAAGAATTGGTGTATATATAGAAAGAATACTCTATTTAAAGGTACCCGATATATTAATTTAAAATTAAGGGTAATTCAAAATTTTAGCTTAAGATTTTTCTCTATAAATACAAGGCTTTACCTTCCCATTTTTCTATAGACATAGAAAAGGCATACCGTGCCCTTTACTATACTGTACTCTCTCTTACTATTGCTTAGGTGTTGTTAACTCTACTATATCTTTTGGCACCATCTCTCTCTCTCTCTAATTGGGAATCGAGCTACCAATCAAACGTAAATCACAATCATTTTATTTTAATATTAGCAAATATAGTATCTGTAATGCATGTGAAAATTTAATAAAATCTAGTATGCAAAACACTAATCGCATAATACTTATATAGTTAATTATATGCAAGAATTAGAAAAGATTTATATAAATTATATAATGTTAAACAATTGAAAGTAGAGATATAAAAAAAATTATTATATCACTAAATCCTCTTTATTTTGTTGGAGTGATTCATTTTTTATAATGTCTCCATTTGACTTTGCATGCTTACATATTGTATTTAAGCATATAGAATCAAAACAAAACAAAACTGTTGAAAAAGTTTATAAGCAACATTATTATTAGTATGTGAAGATTATTATATTGAACAATTAGATCTCATATTCATTCTTTTGTTGATTTCATATATAATCATCTTTATGAAAAATCGTTATCTATTAATCGATATAAACTACCTTCAACCAAAACTATAGAGTGTAAGATAATTTTTTTGTTAGAAAACATTTAAATATTAAATTTTTTGATACATGAAATATGATAAAAAAGAAAATGCAAAAATATAATATTAAATTTATTGTTATTGTTGTTGTCGTTTCTTTTTAATTAATATGATATCATTGCAAGCTAGCCATTTCATGTTAACAGTGAATGTGATAACCTTTTTCCCTTTTCGAAACCTGGCACAAGCGAGAACATATTAGGCTGTATCTTGGGAAAGATATAATTCAATTGTTCACGTTTGATTCTTTATGTCCTCTTTCCCGTATATCTTGGGAAAATATTAGGCGAAACATTTGGAAAAGATTCGTGTATGTGATTGTTGCGTCATGCTCGGAGACATTTGCCGTCAACGACAACAAATGGAAGAAATCTTTGTTTGGGAAACACATGCCACGTGGCATGATATCAGTGGCTGGTACAACCAAGAGACAGCAAACACGGGACAGCAGATTTTCATCCAAATATATGAAAGAATTTTATGGCTACCACACGTGTTTTATTTTGAGGTCCATCAGCTCTAATGTTATTATAGAATTTTGAACAGAAAAATAGAGGCATGCTAGTGAAGAATTTTTTATGATCAAAGAAGTATTGGCTATTTGTTGAATGTAGAATTTAAAAACGACCAGAAGGCACAATTTTCATTAGTTCTGAGGAAGTATATTCAAAAGCTAAAAGGCCATAGGATCTAAAACCAAAAATTTATCTCTCACATTTGCATCCTTCAATGTTTTTCCTCTCAATTTGCCTTAATTTACTAATTAGTGATTAAAATTGTTTAGATTTTTAAAATACCTATAATGTAATCTTATTATTAATTACATGTAACAGTTTTTTAAGGAAGTAAATAAAAAAAATTAAGAAAAAGTAAATTGAGATTATCCATTTCCCTATATCTCTCTCAAGTTGTTAATTGTCCCATCCTAAAAACTATTCTTTGCAAAGAAACATCTAAGATATTTGAGATTATATGTAGTAAAAATATGAAGGCTCTGTGAGGTGGAAGTATGTGTAGCTTTAAGTCTTGAGAAAGGACTTTGATTATTGGCAATGAAAAATGGAGAATCTATCACTAGCTATGTTGTTGAAATAATGGAAATTTGTAACAAGATGCAAATTCATTGAGAAGATGGATATTGTCACCATTGTGGAGAAGATATTGCGTTCTCTACCGCTAATATTAAATCTGATTGTATGCTCAATCGAAGAGTCAAAATACATAAAATAAACTCTCTCTTGATGAATTATAGGGCTTTTTTACTAGTCTATGAACATAAGATGAAGGAATTCAACAATAGAGGATTAATAAAATATAAAATCCTAATTAGCTAATTAAATGCCAACATGCATCCAAAAAAAATTATATATTATTGATTAAATATAAAATAGAAGCAACAAGATTAAAATAAATTGATATAGTAAAACATTAAGATCAAACAAATAAAATTAGAATCCACTCTTTATAAAATTAATCACACAAAAATAAAACATCTCAAAATATTACTGGTTTCTAACGATATCTAGGTTAATAATGATTGATGGAAAAATAATTAAGTAGTAAAGCAATAACTAAACTTTTAATTGGATATGTAATTTAGTGACCTAAAACATTAGGTGTAAAATTACATAAAAGTATACAATTAAAGTAGTGTTTTTGATATTATTCCTTTATAAATTCTAAAATTTAGAAGTGGAACTATTATACTTGGAAAATTCATGTCGATCAAAACATAAAATAAAGAAGACTCATTAATTAAAAGGAGGATAGAATTGTAAAGTCATAAATTGAATTGAGGGTATAACAGGAATTACAAAGGTTTAGGGTTACAAGTTTTAACCTAGCCTTAAAAGTTCTTTATTATTTACCATAGTTACATACTAGTAACAAAAAGAAAGAGCTAATCTCCAATCGGCTGAGCAAGCCTAAGCAATTCCTTAAGGTAAGATACGTTATTCTTTATTTTCTCTATGATTTCGATGTTAGGATGAGAAAGCTAATGTCATTTGGGATGTGAAATCATGGTGCATTGTCAAATGTGGTTGGAGAGCAAGGGCTTCACTGTAGGAGAAGAATTGAAAGGTAAAAGTGAGCATTATAGTCAAGGAATTTCACTTCTTGATGAATCCTAATTAAATTATTGTGTAAGATTGACCATTTGGCAGTTGTAGAGTTGCAATAATCAAGGAGTTTGCAAGATCTCACCAAAAGCCCAAGTAAATATAAAAGAATTCATGTTTGATTGATTAACAATTGTTGCAAAGTGAAAGGAACAAATTTTATGATAATATGAGTCGTGATTTTAATTTGGAATTTGGAGTTTGAAGAGTTATGAATGAAATGAGAAGGGTTTTTACGAAATAGACAGAATACGATTAAAAACATGGCCATGGTTCTAACAATAGACCCCTTATAGTTTAGAGTATTGCTTTGGTCATGATTTTGAGGACTTGAGAGAGGTCGAGGGGCATGATCCTAGTGATCATTGGAGTTGGAGTCTGGAGAGGACTATAGTCTAAGATTATGGGAATGATCCTATCCATGGTCATCATAAGTAAAGTCTAATAAGGAACACAGCTAAGGACAACGGTTGTAATCCTAGGCATGTACCCCAAGCATGTTTTTCCTTTGAAGTTTACACTTTAATATTACTTATAATCAACTTAATAACCTAATATCACCCAGTTTAAGGGTTTGAGAAAGGATTATGTAGACTCTTTTTTTTATTGTTCATTTATTGCTATAGGATCCCTTACTCTTGATAGCTTTATTAAGTTTGAATTAAGTAATAAAGGTATGTAACACATGTCGATTGGGTATGATTGCTATAATAGTTATTTGAAATTAGACTAATTATATTGGACCATTAATTATGGTGTAGTGCTTATGAATGGTCGGCCTATCCTTAGGGGCATCTTAATGATTGATGGCTAGCAATGTCCCTAATAAAGGTACTCGTTGAAATGATCTGAGATAGGTTGGGAATCTTAAGGCTAGAGGTAGCAGTTCCTAGATATGATGTTGAGTATATTATTTATATATTGTTGTTACTATATGGATAAGGTCATAAGTACCCTTAAGGGCTACTTTAAGGGCTAAGATTAAAGATAATAATTTGTTGTGTGTTTATTGTCATTGCATATTCTATATGTGTTATTTCATTGCTTGTTCATATGTGTATGCTTGCATTTTGCATACTAATTTTTGTCTCATGACTTATTTTCCTTACAACTGCAAGTTAGTTAGATGAGTATGTTAGATACAATGATTACGGTGATGCTTATTGTTATTACAAGGATAGAGAGAGTCGATAGTACTTCTATTACTATGATGAAGATTAGACTTGCTAAGTTCAGTTTCATGAAGCTAGTGTTGGATAATTTAGAGACTTAAATTTCTATTTAGACTCATTTATTGTCAAATATGTTTTTATTTGAAAATTTAGAGTTGATTCTAGACTTGTTCTTTCGAGAGATGTGATGTTAGTTCAGAGGTTCACTTTTATTTTAAGGTTTAATTTTATTTATATAGAATGCAGTTTCACAAGCGAATTAGAGATTTTAGATATATTTTTGAAACTTGACATATCAATAGAGGCTAAGGACATGTGATAGTCTATAAGGTCCCAAGTTTGAGGTATTACAAATTAGGTGATATCAAAGCTTAGGTTTTGGTCAATTTAGAAGCTTAAGCTATGATTAATCTAGAAACCTATGAAAAGGATCGCTAGAAGAATTTTATTAATGTAAGAGTAGGTAAACTTAATAGGAATAATTGGTTGGTTAAGGGTTTGAAGTTTAATTCTAAAATAGTATATCATTCTTTACCTTTAATTGCTTATTTGTTGCTTTTCTTCTATTTGTACACTTTCCCTTTAGTTGTCAACTAATATTTTATTTCCTTCCATTTGTTGTCTTATCTATTCTTATAGAATGACACCTATGGGAGTTCCTTTACCTAATGTCAATGCTGATAATAAGCAACTTGCCCTAGTAGAGAGAAACTATTTGGGATAGTAATAGGGTAGTCAAATGTAATAGGATGATTATCCTATGTAAGGCGGCCAAGTGCCTTAGGATTGACTTGTATCTCATGGAAGATAAGGGAAAGTAGAAGTTAATGGTTCCTAGTTGCTACAAACTATGAATAATCTATTAAAGGTGTTAGCTAGAGACATCATGAATAGTTCTCCCTGAACAAGTTTACCAAGCATGCAAAACCCTTTAATCCTAAGAATGAGGAATCACTTAAAGCACATCATTGGATTAAAGACATTGAAAAGATCTTTGTAGCTTTTAGGCTATCGAAAGAACGAAAGGTGAGCTATGTGACCTATATGATGAAAGGAACAATAGCTAAATGGTAGGAAGTGGAGTATAGATTGGCTAGGGGGGTTATTGACTAGCGAAGACTCTAGGAGTTGTTTCATAACAAATAATTCCCAAACAATGTTAGAAATGTGATGGAAGCTACATATTACAATTGTCAATAAGGCAGGAGGACAATTGCTAAGTATGAGGCAAAGTTAAACCACCTAAGTCAATTTTTGTAAGAGCCAATCAGAGCTAATGATAGGTTGCAAGTGCATCATTTCCTTAAAAATCAAAAGCCAAATCTATAGTATAAGCTAAGTTACTTCCAATTGACCACATATGTTGATATAGTAGAAAGGGAAAAGAGTATAGAGCAAAATAAGAAGCAAATGAAAGAGCAACTCCATAAGTCAACAGTAGGGCCAAGAAAAAGAGTCGACCCAAGTATTCCATATCAAGATGGGGTTAAAGAGGCCTATGATACTAGTGTTGTCTATTAGACCAGTGGCCATTCCTGTGCATTCTTATATAGCAAGACTAGCTTTATCAACATTGCATTTACCTCTACCTTCAGCAACTGCAATAGTAGGATACAGGTGCCTAGGATGCTTCTAGACCACATGAGATTAAACTAGGTACGCTTTTCTTGTGACAAAACTAGGAATTTGAGCACAAATTATGCTAAGAAACCAATCCCCCAGACTTTTTGCTATAACTTCAAGCAAAGGGAATATGGAGAGTATGACATAGCAAGAATCAATTAGCCAATCTTAGAACTAGTTGCAACTCAGCTAATTATAGTACAGCCATCCATAAGACCTCAAGGAAGAATCCCAGTAGCTAGACCTCAAGGCCTAAGAAACAAAGCCCTAGCCCGTATTTATACTCTACAGCAGCAACAACACCAGTACCCTTACGATAAGGACACCATGGCAGGTATGGTTTCTATACACTCTACTAGTGCTCTTGTATTATTCAATACTAGTGCTACTCATTCATCTATTGCAAATTATTTTATGTATGTGTATGGATTGAAACCCAAACCATTGTATGATTCTTTGAGTATGAGCACCCCTTTAGGATTTGGAGTAGTACTAAGCAAGATAGGAAGACTATTGAAGTGAAAATTAAGGTCTAGTTATGCTTATAAATCTTCGGGTCTTAGAAATATCAAATTATGATGTTATTCTAGAAGTAAATTAGTTATCCAAGTATCGTACTACCATCGACTCTCATAACTCCATAATTTATTTTAACATCATTGGTGGAGATACAATTTGCTAGAAGTTAAAAGCATAGAGACCTAAGGGTTTACCTACATATGAGTCATAGGGTTGTAGTGAATTGGCAATGCAAACGGCTAAGCTAAACTTGAGTAAGTACATGTAATAAAAGAGTTTACAAAAGTATTCCCTGAAGATTTTCCCAAAATACATTCACTTAAAGAAATAGAATTTAATATTGTCATAGTGTCGGGTACAATGCCGATCGCCAAGCCATCTTACAAGATGGCACCAGTAGAGTGAGAGGAGCTAAGGGAACAATTGGATAGTTGCAAAGTAAAGGTTTTATCAAATTGAGTACATAACCTTAGAGGGCACCAATTCTCTTTGTCAAGAAGAAGGATGGTAGTATGAAATTATGTATTGATGATAAGGAGTTGAATAAGGTGACAATCAAGAACAAATACCCTTTACCTAAAATTGATGATATATTTGGTCAATTGTATGGTGCTCAAGTATTTCCAAAATTGACTTGAGGTTAAGGTAACATTAGCTGAGAATTAAGGAAGAAGACATCTAAAGGATGGCCTTCAAAATGCAGTATGGGTTGTTTGAGTTTTTAGTGATGTCGTTTGGCCTAACAAATGCACTGGCAACGTTCATAGATTTTATGAATAGGGTCTTTAAAGATTTCCTTGATAAGTTTGTAATCATCTTTATTAATGATATATTGATTCATTCAAAGAGTAGAGAAGATCATGTAAAGCATATGAGGTGAGTATTAAACAAGTTATGAACTAAAAAGTTGTATGCCAAATTCAAAAAATGTGAATTTTAGTTGGAAGAGGTATCCTTTTTATGGCATGTTGTACATAAGGATGGTATTTTAGTTGACTTGGAGAATGTAAAGGTTGTGATAGATTGGCCCAAACTACAGTCAACGATTGAGTTTCGAAGTTTCTGGATATTAGTAGGTTACTATAGATGCTTTGTTGAATATTTCTCCAAGATAACTACACCACTTACCAATTTAACATGGAAAGGGGTAAAGTTTGACTAGAATGATCAATGTGAAGCCAGTTTCTTGAGATTAAAAGCGAAGCTTATGTCAACACCGGTTCTAGTACTACCCTAGAATGGAAAAGAGTATACAATATATAGTGATGTATCAAGCTAAAGATTAGGGAGTGTTTTAATGTAAGAAGGGGAGCTAATCGCTTATGCATCCTATCAATTGAAGCCATATGAAACAAACTATTCAACCCATAATCTAGAGTTAGCAATAGTGGTCCTCGCACTAATGTTATGGAGGCATTATTTGTATGGTGAGAAGTGCAAGGTATATGTAGGCTATAAGAGTTTAAAGTATATCTTCACACAAATAGAGTTAAACATGTGACAAAGATGGTGGTTGGAGCTAATTAAGGACAATGATGTTAATATTATTTGTCATCTTAGAAAAGCTAATGTCATGGTAAACACTCTCAACAAGAAGAAAGGAAATATTGCTACACTCATTACCTCCCAAAAATCATTGTTAAATGATACATACAAGTTATAACTAGAGGTAATTACTCAAGAAGTTGGAGCTAAGTTGGTAAGGTTATACGTTCAACCAACATTGAAAGAATAAGGGCCACATAAGCTGAAGATGTCATTCTTCAAGAAATCAACAGTAGAGTAAAATAAGCTAGGGCCACTAAATTTAATGTTAATGAAGGAAGAATCCTCAGGTATGGGAACAAGCTCTACATACGTAATGATGAAAGGTTAAAGAAGGAGATCCTAAGAGAAGCTCATTATTCCTGTCATTTAGTGTACCTTGACAACACTAAAATGTAAAAGGACTTGAAAGGCCATTATTGGTGGATAATATGAAGCGAGAAATTGCTAAGTATGTTTCTAAGTATACAACCTATCAGATGGTGAAGATTGAACATTGAAGGTTAGGAGGAGAGCCACAGCTGCTTCCTATACCAAATTGGAAATGGTAGCATGTAGTGATAGACTTCGTCGTACATTTACCCAAGACAAAGGAAAAGTGCAATATTATGTAGATAGCGGTTAACAAGTTAATGAAGATGGCTCATTTCTTACCCTTTTAGTTGGACTACACCTTAGAAAGGTTAGCAAAGATGTACATGCGTGAGATAGTGCAATTACATGGTGTATCAGTGATGATTACTTTCGATAAGAACACCCAATTTGTAAATAAGTTTTGGAGGAGGTTTACAGCATCCTATGTCATGAACTGAGGATGGTCTAGTAGTAGCAGATGTCGTGTACTGTATGAAGAACCCCTAATTGATTACTCTTTTAATCAAGAACTCTTTACACAATATACAAGGCTCTATAGCATACCAACTTCCTAAAAACATACAAATTCAAAGAATATAATGACATAACATATTTATATAAAATTTAAACTACAAAGTTTACAATAAGCAGCAATTTAATACATCTAAGTCTATATTACTGATAAAACAAAAGTACATAAATAAGCGTCTACATAATTAGTTCTCTCCATACATTGAATAGCCCATTCTTACCTAAGTCCCTAAGCTAACCATTGGGATCCCTCAACCAGCCTTTACGAATAAGTCATCCTACAGTAAAAGTCTAAGGGGGTGTAAGCCTAAGCTTAGTAAGCAAAACCCTCAGCTACACTACAAGCAAGTTATAAATACATTATATTCACGCATATAAATGAATGATCAAATAGAACGCTAAACAATATGTATAGTTAACTAGTCAATATACACAACTCAGATTTAATGCCTTTTGAAGTTAAGGATGGAGTATACACGACACCAATTAGATCCGAATATAATAATAGAATTTACTTTATTACGAAACTCCACATTCCATACTTAAATCAAATAAGTCCTTTATTTTCATAAAAAAACTAAGTTTTAGTATAATCGTAAGGAGGCCCCCACAATCCACACTCACCTTTAAACGAAGGTCTCTAGACTCGACCCTTAGCTAGGTGTGCCTCTAATACCTAGTATTCCCGCGGGCAAGGGTAAGGACATGCTGTACTAGTGTACCATATAGAACCAATAAATTTATAATAACAACCCTCAAATGGCCTCTCTTTACCTTCATATGATCTGATGACCGAAATTATGTCTATGCAATGCATGTTAATGCATGTGACCATCCAATAGTACATACAATTATTATTTATACTATTATGCAACAAACAAAGTATTATTCGTACTTAAGGTAAATTTACAACTCAGAACATGTACAAGCATTTCTCGACCCTACACAACAATCAATTAATAATATCATTTAAGTCCACTATCTGCAATCACATAAAAGCATGGAATCATAGGGTAAATACTCACTCAACCATGATGACTCGCTTTAGTCATAGTAATCAATCGGGAGATCCTTGCCCGCATTAGGATCACTTGATCATTACGATATAATAACAATAGCAAGTAGTTAAATTAACTAATAATTCTAGATATCTATTTACCTAATTCTACTTGGATTACTATTAATTTTTATCCGATTAGACTTTATCACTAATCATATGTAACTTTTTCATTCTGTTTCTAATATTTACGAATTTATAGTCGTTTTTCATCATTTTCAAACATACATTCACACAGTGATATCTGTTTTGGATATTAAAACCCATGTTTTATGATGTAGACTAAATTTATTAAAATTCTAACTATTGAAGCTTAATTATTCCTATTGGTTAGTTTTATGTTCTATTTTAGTAATTAATTATTTCATTAACAACTAATTCTTACACTTAGATGATCTTATGGTTTATTATTTTAGAGGCTTATGTCATTACTTATGTCATCAATTGCTTATGTCATCATTTGATTATGTTATTGCTTACATCATCCATGACATATATATACTTATCCTTATGTATTTATATACTTTACACATACATTATATATATTTACTTATACTTCTAACATATTAGTATGTATACTTATGTACTTACATGTATACTAGTACATATACCCGTATACATATATGGTGACATATGTATTTTTATACGTATTTTCGTATATCTAATGTTCCCTCTGAAGAAATCTTTACAAATTTCATATTTTTGCACTTTAAGGGTGTATTTAGCAAGGTATATATATGTATAGTTAGTACATACCTCATTTTAGCTTATGTACAAGGGTCTTCATATATGTATTTATCAAGTATACTCTTATATACACATACTTAAGCATATGTACATTTGTTCTTCTTCCATTTACTAAGGATTCCTACACTTCTATGCATAAACATGAAGCTTCCACTTCCAACAACATATATGCACATATTATACTAAATTTCTATACTAACCTAACTTATATAACTACCTACTATATAAGATAGAAAATCATATGATAGCATACCTTTTTCTCCTTGGTTTATGATAGTCGGAATTATGAAAGTGAAGTGAGAAAGTGTTTGGAATTAAGGGAGCAAGGGGGTTATAGTTTTGGAAATGGAGAAAAGGACTTTGTTTTGTGTTTGAAAAGATGAAGACAAGTGGGGTCTAGATGAAGAGGGAAGTGGATGGTAAGAAAGGGGTGAAAATGAAAAAAAAAATGTATAGAAAGTTAAGGAAAAGGAGAGAAAACTTTAGATGACAATGACATGTTTGTTGACTTTTCAACATGTTGACTTGGTCAACATTTTAAAATTACATGTAATCTAAGTGTACATAATGAAGTAATTAGGGAAAATTAGGAAGAAAATCAAGGAAATGAGAGGAAAGATGGGGTTTATTGAATTAATTAGTAAAAATAGATAATGAGATCTTCCTTTAGGTATTTATATCCTATATAAATCATTTGGTAAGCTACTTAATGTAATTATCATGAAAAGTGTCATTTAGGGTATTAATACTTACTACATGTAACATAAGCATAAACTAAACCCTTAACTCTATATAATACTAACATAGTTATATACTTAGAAGATGAATGTGATCTATGATGCAATATCTTAGTTTCTCAAGGATTACTTTATTATTAAATGTATTTGAGAATAATTAAAAGTTATCTTTAATCTTTTACCAATGATTTAGTATAATACTAAAGTTATATTATCAATTAGGGTTATAGGATAAATTATGGTGAATTAGTGCCTTTATATCCTTAAAGTTATAGTTTTAGGGTTTTTATCACTTTCGGAAGAAATCTTCAGTGTTTACATACATTTAGGGTAGAAAAATTTTGTACGCGATTGATTAGTTATTTAAAGATTTTTACTTTCACTAGCCTTGTCAACTCTTAAGGATATCTAACATATTTGAGTCTACTTTAGATGTTAGGCCAAAATAATTTAGGGGTTTACATCCTACCCTTAGATAGATGGGCAATTTGAAAGGACTATATAAGTGCTAGAGGATATGTTAAGAGCTTGTGTCTTAGACTTTAGTAGGAATTGGGACAAACACCTACCTTTGGTGGAATTTGCTTACGACAACAATTATCAAGCAATAATATAGGTGGCTCCCTACAATGTGTTGTAAGGAAGAAAGTGCAAGTTCCCTTTATACTAAGATAAAGTTAGAAAGAAGCAACTTTTGGTAATAGAGTTAGTATAGGTGGCTATGGATTAAGTACGAATTATTTAGCATATGTAGGCTGCCCAAAGTAGATAAAAGATTTATGTTAACTCAAAATAATGCCTAAGTTTGATGTTAAAGATAAGCTGCTATTAAAAATGTTACACATAGAAGGCATTGTCCGATTTGGATTAAGAGGGAAACTAAGTCCTAGTTACGTTGGACTATTCAAGGTAATAGAGAAAATTAGTAAGGTTACAAATATGATATCTTTGCTACCCAGTTTAGTAGGGATACGTAATGTATTCCACGTGTCAATTCTGAAGAAATATGTACTTGTGGAAGACCAAGAAGAGGCTTAAAGTACAACTCAAGGTGAAGTTCTAATTGTACCACTAGAACAAAAACTTATTGATAATAAAGAGAACTATAAAGATAGTGGATACTAAGATCCAAGAGTTGAGAAGAAGGAAAATACCATATTTTAAGGTATAGTGGGCAAATTACTTAGAGCAAGAAGCTTCATGGAACTTAAAGGAAGAAGTAAGGAAGAAATACCCCGATATTATTCTAATAAAAAAATAACATTTAAGGAAAAAAGTTTCTTTAAGAAGGGTAGGATGTAATACCCAGAAAATTCAAGCCAATCATAAAGTAAAATAAAAAAAGACTCATTAATTAAAAGGTAAGTAGTATTGTAAAGTCATAGATTAAGTCGAGGGTATAACAACAATTACTAAGGTTTAGGATTGCAAGTTTTGATCTACCCTTAAAAACTCCTCTATTATTTGCCACAGTTACACATTAACAACAAAAAGAAGGAGCTAGTCTCCAATCAGCTAAGCAACCCTATGCAATTCCCTAAGGTAAGATACATTATTCTTTTCTTTCTTTGTGATTGTGATATTAGGATAAGAAAGCTAATGTTGTTTAGGATGTAGAATCATAGTACGTTATCAATTGTGGTTAGAGAGCAAGGGCTTTACTATGGGAGATGAATTAAAAGGTAAAGGTGAGCATTTTTATCAAGGAATTTTGTTTCTTGATGAGTCTTAATCAAATTATGGCATAGGATCGATTATTTAGCAGTTGTGGAGTTGCAATAATCGAGGATTTTACAAGATCTAATGAAAAGCTCGAGTAAGTATAAAAGAATATGTGTTTGATTGATTATTAATTGTTGAAAAATGAAAGGAACGAATTCTATGATGATATGACCTATGATTTTTATTTGTAATTTAGAGTTTAGAGAGTTATAGAATGAAAGGAGAAGGGTTTTTGCAAAATAAAAGGAGCATGATAAAAAAACACGGCTGTGGTTCTAAGCGTAGACTCCTCATAATTAAGAGTATTGCTTTGGTTGTGATTTTGAGAGGGAGTTAAGAGGTTGAAAGGATCACAATCTAAGATGACAGGCATGATCTTGGGCTTGATCATTAGAGTTGAAGTGCAAAAAGGATACAATCTAAGATTATGGGCATAATCTTGACCATGGTCATCATAAGTAAAGTCCAGTAAGGAACACTACCAAAGACCACAGCCGTAATCCTAAGTATGACCCCCAAGCATGTTTTTCATTCAAAGTTTACACTCCGGGATCAGTTGTAATCAACTAAATAACCTATGATTAACCAATTTAAGGATTTAACAAGGGATTATGTAAACTCTAAGTTTAGTATTCCTTTGTTGTAACAAGATCTCTTACTCTTGAGAGCTTTATTTAGTTTGAGTTAAGTTATCTAGGTACACGACACATGTTTGTTGAATGTAATTACTAGAATAGTTATTTGAAATTAAACTAATTGATATTGAACCCTTAATTATGGTGTGATGCTTGTGCATGGCCTGGCTTAAAGGCTGGTGGAGGTAGAACCCTAGGGGATACCTCGATGATTGATGGGTGGTAATGCCCCTAGTAGAGATGCCATTCACAATGATCTGAGGTAGATTAGAAGTCTTGGGGCTAAAAGTAGTAGTTTCTTAGTGCGATAGTATATTATATATATATATATTATTGCTACTGCATGGATAGTGTCATAAGAACCCTTAAGTATTGTTTGAAGGGCTAAGATTGAAGATAATAATTTGTTGTGTGTTTATTGTTGTTGCATATTTTGTATGTGTTATTACATTGCTTGTTCATATGCATGTGCTTATATTCTATGTATTAATTTTCGTCTCACCCCTTATTTTCGTTACGGCTGCATGTTAGTTAGATGAATATACTGGATAAAAGAGGACTTCTATTGCTATGTTAAAATCAGACTTATTGAGTTTAGTTTAAGGAAGCGAGTGTTGGATAATTTGGAGTCTTAATCTTCTATTTAGATTCAATTATTGACTGATATATACATATATATATATATATATTTTGAAAACTTAGAGTTGATTCTAGATCTATTCTTTTAGGAGTTGTAAAGACTCAGTTAAGATGTTCACTTTTATTTTCCATATTAATATTATTTATGGAGAATACAAAATCATTGGTGAATTGGAGATTTTAGTTGTATTTTTGTAGCCTGATGTGTTAATAGATGATTAAGAACACGTGGTAGTCTGTAACATCCTTAGTCTGAGGCATTATAGGAACTTACTTTGTGACTTTTAAAACCCATGTTAAAACCTACCAAACTATATATGATCTTAAAGATATAAAATACACATATCATGGTACTTATTTCTAACTTATGCTTTTATCTATTTTGAGAACATCCCCGTTTTTTACCAAAAGGAAATACTATAGCTTTTTATGAAACCAAAAAAAAAAAAAAAAAAAAACCAAAAGGGGGGAGATTTTGATGTCTTTTTTACTTTGTTAAGCTACCCCCAAAAAATATTTGGAAAACCTTTTAAAATATATGCTATTATAACCTAGCTTAAAAATTTCAAGCATAAAGTAATACCATTCTCAAACTTTTTTTTTTCTTTTTACACTTATATTATATTTATTGCCATATTTTCATTTCTATTGAATAACATTTATGAAAGTCAAGTAATAATGACAAAATTTTTATGGATTTATATTATTTTTAAAAATATTTTAATTTTCAATTTCTGCTTTCAATTGTGTTAATAGGAGACTTTAGATATGAATCCCTTAAGCTCATGCCAAAGCTCAGAAGCCTTAAGCCAACTTGTTTAAGCGTATAACCAAAGTGATCCTTCCTTGATCGACCTTTCAAATTCCATGCCCAACATATATGAAATATTAACAAGCATTGCTCAACACCAGACTACCCTTAGGATAGGAACAGTTTGAAGATGCCTAATGGATAAAGTACTTTTACTTAGTCAATCATACATCTCTTAAATTCTCATAACACAACTGCATCCACAATGCCCACTTCCTATACTTAGTGGATGCCTCAACATGGCATATGCTTCCTGTTCTTCAACTCTTCCTTATAAATAAAGGAATTCTACCAATGATAACACACCTTCATGCACACTTTAACCCTTGAAACTCTAGCTCATTAACACTCTTGCTCTCTCACTCTTACTTCCTTAAACATAATTCAACTTAAGTGTTAAAATGGCTATGCCAAACAACACCCTAGCACCCTTCACTACATTTTGTTTTGCAAGCCTCTACTTATGCATTCCAAGGCATAATCCTCTATACTTTATCGGTAGATATCTATAGATGTTATTTGGCAACATCTATGGGAAACTAACCTCATTGTGCTTAGTTATTCTTACTTAATCCTTCTAAATACACCTCATTTGATTTAATATGTCCAGAATTGGAAACTTGAACCAAAACCTCAACAAGAGAAATGGAAACCAATCCCCAATTGATAGCCGGAACAATTAGGGTTAGATGACTATCAATCGGCAGATTATATGCCTCGAAAGGGGGCTTACTGTAGTGTAGGTGAGTCTCCTGAAGGAAAACTACTAAGGAAAGGATAAGTATAAGTTTTTGTGAAGGTTTTATCAAATCTTTAAGACGTTCGTAGATGTAACACACCCCTCAAGTGCAACATGGCTTACAACTTCCTGGATGTGATGCACTAGTCCAAGTTATGGGGTTACTCACCACAATCATTGATAAATGGATTGACAAGAGCTTGAAAATTAAGGTTCTCAACGTTACAACAAAGGAGAAGAAAACTTAGAGGAAACTCATTAGCAAAATTCAGATTAAGTATAATTACAACAACTTTCTAAATAAGGTTTTTATACCCATTGTATTAGGGTTATAATACCATGACCAAATTACTAAAAAGGGAAAGAAAATTATAAAGGTACAAGTGAAAATGTAGAAAGACAGTTATGTAATCCTTTTAAGAAGAGAATTTCTTATTGTCAGAATACACTCGTAGGAAGTAGGATACATATCATCATAGGAGAGGCTGGGGCACATTCTACTAATGGATTCTACTACTTAAAGATTTAGTAAGCACTGGTTAGATATTTGTGTAGCTTAATAAGGGGGGAGCTAGTGATGAGACGTGATCCTTAGAACAAGTCAAAAGGGTTAACTCTTGAATTAGCACAAAAGATCTTGCGAGTCAATTGGATCCTTAAAGTTGACATGGACAAAACTAGCTCCGTAACAAAAGTTCTAACAAGCTAAGTTGTTTAGGCCTTTAGTTTTTTTCTTATGTGAGGGACTTAGGTACTACATTCCTATCATTTCCCCTAAGTTGTTTGGGATTTGAGATCAAATCCTCAAAATGCTCTATTTATTCATCCTCATCTAGAACTTATAGGCTTAAGTCAATAATATTAAAGACATCAGAGAATCCATATCTATTTTAGAGATCTAGTTTGTAGCCTTTGTCATTGATTTTATAAAGCACTCAAAAAGGTCCTTCAACTTAGGATGAGATTTTGTTCTTCATCTTGTTAGGAAACCTTTCCTTGCTAAGATATATCTATGCAAGCTCACTTGGTTGAAACTATTTCTTTCATTTTTGCCTTTGGCTTCTATGTGTTTTTTTTTTTTTCTATAACTTAGGTCAATTGCTCGATAACCCATTGATAAATATGCTATAGGGTTCTATCTTGATCCTTAGCTCCTTAATCATCTTATTCAATCCTTAGAGTAGGTGTTTGGTAAAGCAATAGCTTAGGATTGAGTACATTGCTTTAAAATTCCCTAATTTTTATAAACAACCAAAAGAAGGAAAAATACCAAAAAATTGAAAACATGAAAATATAAAAATAAAAAAAATGAGAAAAAACCAAAAAATAAGAAAACCTAAAAATTTGAAAAAAATAAAAATTATAAAATTATAAAAAGTGCTATGTAGTGGTCTATTTTGGTTAACTTGGGGTGGAAATCATTTTTCTAGATAAAAAAAGGTTTCCAGAGTTAAAATAGACATGCGATTTAATCGAATTAGGACTCTCGGATAGAAATGAACATTTTTTTAAAATCAAATTTTTCTATCCCAATTTGGACTGCTCATTTTTAAATATTTTGAAAGTACACATTTTAAAGAGATCATAATCTCAAATTGCACCTCAATTGAAGTTAAAATGAATATTTTATAGCCATATGAAGTTTTTAAATTAAAACCAAGTATGGGTAAAAATCGAAATCCAAATTTGATCAAATTAGAAAAAATTTTAAAATATTTTAAGTATATATTTATTAGACTCTACATTTAGTTGAAGTGTAGAGCATGATTTTTTAGAAATTAGGTGATTAGTTGGGTCCTTTTTCGAATGTTAAAAAAAAATAAAAAGAGAGAGAAGAAATTAAAAATTGAAAAGATTTTAATGAAAAATAATAAGTGGGAAAGGAAATTAAAGGAAGGGAAAAAAGAAAAAAGAAAAAAAAAGAAGGAGGAAAAAAAAAAAAAAGAAAATGTGTAGTGATACGTTGCATCCATATGAGGTGCCATGTGGTGCCTAACTTAGCCTGTTACATAGCGTTGACATGGCACCACGTAGTGTGAAGTGGACCAATTGTTGTGCACTACGTAGCGCCTATTTGACTAGAGTCAAACACTTATTCGTCTTTTCTCCTCTTAACAATTCAAATATTGCTTAGATGTTGTGCTTAGAATAACTCCAAATCCAAATCTTTCATAAAAGGAAATTTTCACGAAGAAAAATAAAAAATTCGGGTAACATAAGATATATGCATATTTTGTACTCATTTTTAATTTGGCAAATTAAGATTATTCTTGCTAACAAACCATAAGATACACATTGGAAATGGACAAGAATAAGTCTTAAGATATAACCATACATTCAATTGCTATAAATTCATGCAAAATCAAAACAAAAGTGGAAAAATTTATATTCACTTCCATGTCTACAAAGATTTAGTCTTTTTCAAAGATGGAAGTCTCTTGAGCACTACTCGAGCTTGAAAACTATAAATAGGGGTCTTAGCTTTTCATTTTAACACACATAAACCATTGACAAGCTCTAAAGTAGAAGCAATTCACACTTTTTCTAGATACTATACCCGCGCAACCCCATACTCCCTCTTTAATTTCTCTTACTATAGAGCAAATTAAAGATATTTAAGAAAGGGGAAGATTTCTTATTCATCTTAGAACAAAGTTAAATACTTGATTTCATCCAATAAAGTTTTTTATTTATTTTAATTTGAGTTGGAATCAAGATAAGTGTTTTAGGGTTCATACGCATAGTTCAGCTTTGCTTTTTATCGAATTGGTTTTTGTGAAATTGACTTAGGATTATCAAAGATTGAGGAGTCAAAAGTTTAGAACCACATCAAGAACTAGCTCAAACCGACTTCTTTTCAATCTATGCATAAAGTAAGTTTTCTACCTTTGATTTCTTTGTTGTTTGTTGATTCAAAAAAGAAAAAAGAAAAATGATGAAATTAAAAAAGAAAAACTATGTGTTTTGATCTTATGTTGTCATGCTTTTCATGAGAATAATGTACTTACAATACTTAATTTATTAACATGTCAATATAAAATATATTGATTTGTTATTTTAATTTCAATAATAATTAGTTAGACTTGGGTAATTAGTATGCTAGTTGTAATTAACTACTGTGTTTAATTTGAATAGCTTGCATGTTAATAAACTTGATTTGATAATTAGTATGATTTATTTTGAATAATAAGCATTGCAACTAGCTTTTTAGTTTGTTTAGTTTGCATGTTGATTAGCTTGTTGGGATAAATCGTATGGTAGCATAATTAATTAGTTAGCTTTAATATTTTGTCAAATTGAAATTAATTAGCATGTTAGCTTAATTTTTATAATTATCATGTTAATTGGTGAATAATTGGTATTTCCATGTTGTTGCTATGTTTTGGATATGGGTTCTGTTTTTAATAAAGTTATTTTCAAATAAAACGGCCCTTATTTCTTAAAATTAGTTTTCTTGTAATAAAATGTTTTCCATAACTAAAAATAAATTCACCATTTTCCAAAAGTTAGGGATTTTCCTAAGGTATTTCAATAATGGACCAAAAAAACTATTTTTCTAAATTAATAAAATTTAATGAACTTAAAGTGAAAAGAGTTTTTTTTTTAATAAAACAAACAAACTAACTAAAGTTTTCTTAAATCGAGAAAAATATGAGTTTGATCCTACTCCGTAGATATGTAGGCACTTCAAGCAACTTAAAATAATAAAAAATTTTGTTTTTCCCTTTTTCTTTTTTTTTTGTAAAAAAAAAAAAACAAAAAGCCTCATTTATTTGAAAAACATATATAAGGCCCATTAAGTGATCTCATGGATTTCTTTTATAGAAACTGTTTAGGTTTTAATAAGTTAACCTTCAAACCCGAGTTTTTTCTAATTTCATTTGTTTTTAAAAGTTTTAGTAGAAAACTAGTAGGACAATAGTTGAAATTAGGGACCAGCTACCCATGGACCTTAATTTCACTTTTTCTTAATTTCATTTGTATAGTGACTCCATTTTTCAAAAAAGGTTTTCTTTTTATATATAAAACTTTTTCTTAGTCTAGTCGAGATATTTATATTGAGTAAGCAAGGTTTAATATTAATTAAGCTAGGAAAATAGAGAAATCGAACTTTCAGTTTGACATAGCTAAAGTACTGTTAGTTTTATTACAGAACACAAAGTGTACCATCTTGCTAAACCTATGGAGCATAACTATAATAGAATCCTTTCCTTGTGCCATCCTTAACAACCCAAGTACAAAGCCTATGCTCATGTCTAAGGTTTGGTTAATATAAGTAAAGGCATTACCTTTCCTTATTCAACTCGACTCTTAGCCTCTTTACAAGTTATGAGCCTTTCAACAACTCGGTACACATCTCTTATCATCTTTAGCCAATAAAGACTCGATTTCAACAATTCACATGTTCTCTTCCCCTTGAAATGGCCAGATAATCCTTTACTATGTGCTTCTTGAACAAGCAAATCCTACATCAAATAGGTTAGCACATAAAACCTTATAACTAGAAAGAGGTAACCTTCTTCTTTAAAGTATTCATCTAGTGTCCTATTGTCCTTGCATTAGTCAAAGCTTGGTCTGAAGTGGAGATTTCAAGAATATTGTTCCTTTAAGCTCATAAAGCCTAACAGTCATATCTAAAGGTCAAAAAGTAGTACGTACTGTCTAGATAAGACATATACGACTACATTTGTTTTTCTTCGCTTGTACTTGATCACAAACAAGAACCCGTCTAGAAATTCAACCCATCTCAGTTGTCGCGTTGAGAGCTTTAGCTGAGTTCTCAAGTACCTTAAGGTTTGGTGATCACAGTACACAACAAATTCCTTTAGCAACAAGTAATGTTGCCAAGTCTGCATAGTTTAAACCAAGGCTTATAGCTCTTTGCCATAAACAAAATAATTTAAGTTAGGTCCTTTGAGTTTTTGTTGAAATAGGAAATAGGTTGATAGTGTTGCATGAGGACTACTCCAATTCCTATACTTGAAGCATCACACTCTCATTCAAAAACTTTACCAAAATCTAGCAATGATAATACAAGCATTGAAGTTAATCTCCTCTTCAATTTAGCAAAACTCTTCTCCTCTTTTTCTACCTATCAAAACTTGAAATTTTTTCCTAATAAGCTTAGTAAGTAGTGCAGCAATAGTACTAAAGTTCTAAATAAACCTATAATATTAAAAAGCTAATCCATCGAAACTTCTTACGTTTGCATAGGAGATCACATAGGCCATATAACAACAACTTACACCTTCTCCTTGTTTACCCTAAGGCTTCCTTTATGTACCCTGTACCTAAGGAACACAATTTAATCTTAGTACAAACAACATTTCTTCATATTACTAAACTATTGCTTTGCTCGAAGCACTTTGAAGACAATTCAGAGATGACTTACATTATTAGGATGGTTAGGACAATATATAAGAATGTTATCAAAATACACCACAAAAAACTTCCCTACCTAATTCCTCAACTCATAGTTCATTAGTCTCATGAATGTTCTTAGGGCATCAGATAGTCCAAATGGCACAATAAGCCACTCATACAATCCATGTCTCATTTGAAGCCAATCTTCCATTGATTACCTTCTTACATTTAAATTTGGTGATATCTTGATTTCAAATATATCTTAAAAAACAAACTTGCTCCATGTAATTCATCTAACATATCATTTAGTCTCCTCTTGGTAGAAACAACATTTTTTAAATTAAAAAATAGTAGTACAGCTCAAAGTACTTCAAAGTTAGTTTAGAGATGACTTACATTGCTGGGAAGATCGTGATTGTATACAAGAATGTTTGATGACATGAATTTAACATACATTTTCTATGATTAATTTGTGCTAAAATAAACATTATTCTAGTCAATTTTATATTATTTTTAGCTTAATTTACTTGATTACTATTTTCAAGGACTTTGGGAACATCTTATGAAGTTTGCAAGGATTTTTTGAAGTTTTAAGCTTGATTAAGTAAAAGCATTGATGAAGGATTGAAGCAAATGAATTTCAAGCAAGGAAAGAAATTCAATAGAGATCATGTTCAAAGACCACAATCGCGATCCTTACTCATGATCCCTTCAACATGAATTTCAAATGGAATTTTGAAATCTCTAACAAAGTGCAAGTACACACCTAAGTTTCACCACCATATACTATAACTATGGACTTACAATGATTTTTAAATCTTTTATTTTTGTTATTATTATTATTTTATAGTTATAAATCCACTTCTTATAAATAGATGCCTAAGCCTAAGGTTAAGAAAAGAGCCCTTTCAACATAGGTTGTTAGGATATAGAATTACTAAGGTAGCTCCTCTCTTCTTCTCTTTCCTTTTATGGTCATGTTTTTATTTTAATTTCTTAGCAAAACATTGTTGAATACTATGTTCTATAAGTGATTGTTATTAATGAAATTCAATCTATAATTTTGTATATTGTGATCTAATTGTATTCTTTTTATTATCTACTTTAATTCAATGTCACACCTCAGATAAGAGAAGTTGTAACAGTCCTGCTATATAAACTAACCTAAAATAGAAGCTAACCTCACAGCTAAAATTGTAGACATAATCTACACAAGGCTTACATAACTTAATCAGCTTAAAGCATCCAGTTTAACACCTATTAATAAGTAAACCTATGGTATAACTTTTCAAAATATCTATTTAAGATAACTTGTTGTTTGATAATATAATAGTACGTATATGAGCAATTCTACATATAAAGTTATAATTCGCACTAAGAGTTTACAAAAGCTACAAGTCTTAGAGTTTATTTACAATATGATAGGAAACAAGTGGACATCTCAAGGATTCCTAGTTAGTTTCCTTATAACAAAAAGAAAAGTTAAAAGTCCAATTTCAGTAGTTTCTTCTTCTTTCCTAGCCGACCACACACTAACGTATGAGTGGTTATATCTGTGCATCTTGAACTCTTATTCACCACCTATAAAAGAAATAATAGGGATGCGAGCACAACTAGCTCAATAAGCGGAACAGAGACATAAAAGTACCATATAAACAAAAATAAGGCTATTAATTATAATGAGATGCAATAAAATCAATCACTTACAACATCGCATAATGTTATTCAATCCATTATGAGGCTAGAGAAATTATATTCGCTCTCACCCAAATTGAGTTTACCATGACTCAAACCAAACTAAACCCTAACTTGTATAATAGAGAACACCTTCCTTTTGAGACCACATTCGAACCATGGCCCCTACTCTTACCACGTCCTCTTCACCTGTTACTTAGCTCAACTAAGGATTGAAGAAGGATAATTTCAACCATCCTTATCAAAAGGAGTCGGTATTTGGTCTAATACATCTAATCGTCTCCCTAGTAGGTTGCTATGCATCTCCAGTTACATCAGCAATCAAATTACTATTAGTTCCATTTAGTGGTGGATAAACAAGAACACATAATACAAGACTGTGAAATCAAGTAGAATAACATGCCAAGAAGTTCAACTCCTGTCACAAAATAGAATACCAATCACCCACATAACATGCGTATAGATAGCTAATTTACAACTACAAAAGCACTATTAAGCTTTTAGATACATTGATATGGTATCTCAGCAAGCGGTATAACCATGATCCTAACTTACTTATATTGACACTTACTTCAGTAGGTCTATATTGTTGATGTTTTGCTCACTAGGAAATCATATATATATTTATATATATATACCAAAATCTAGATTTAGTTTTCGTAAGATTTACAAAAATGTTAGTCTTTTATCTACTCTTTGTATCATCATGAAGTTATATACATAATGTATATATATTTGAAGTATATTATTCTTATATGATAGAATATATTTATATTTAGATATGTACTTAATTATTATAATTTTATTATATAAGTTATATTAAATTAGTAAACCTTAATGATATACATAGTTACATCATTATTTATAATATATTATTTAGATTGTATCAAAACATGTATTTAATTAGTCAAGTTACGTTTCAATTATGATAAAATTATCATAGTATGTAAATTTTCATAATATTATAGAAATACTTATTTTATTACCTAAAATTATCCAATTTTATCACGAGTTCGTACAAATTTGACGATACATGATATGGGTTCTATCTTAAGAGATAACTTTTAAAGGGTATATAGCCCTAACACATGTATATCATAGCCAAGGTCATATAATGTCACAAAATGTGATGAGAATCCATTCTAGATCTGATCAGCATAGACATGTATAGGATTTAATCATACGATTATCATATTTTAGCTTAATACAATTAAAAACATATCTTGATTAGTAATTTAAGCCATTTTATTAAGAAAATTCATATTCAATGGCTAGGATCACTAATTGATTCCATGAAAATTTATATATACTAAAAAAATATGGGTAATTTAGCCAACAAGTGGTTTCATACTATCGAGCTTATCGCCTATATATAATATATTATTTAGATTATATCAAAACATATATTTAACCAGTCAAATTACGTTTCAATATGATAAATTCATTTTAGTATGCAAATTTTCATAATATTATAGAAATACTTATTTTATTGCCTACAATTATCTAATTTTATTACTGAGAGGTATCATCGAGTTCATGCAAATTTGATAATATGTAATATGGGTTTTATCTTAAGAGATAACTTCTAGAAGGTATTTTTAATTTCTATTATACATATGCCCATCTAAAAAGTACTATCATATCAGTTTTATATCATATAAATAGAATATATTCTATATAATTTCTTAGTATAACTTAATAAAATATGTGGTATATAGCCTTAACACATGTGTATCATAGCTTAAGTCATATAATGTCACAAAATATGATGAAAATTCATTCTAACTAGACCCGATCAGCATAGAAGTGTTTAGGATTTAATCATACAATTATCATATTTTAGCCTAATATAGTTAAAAACGTATTCCAGTTAATGATTTAAGCCAATTTATTAAGAAAATTCATAATAAATGGATAGGATCACCAATTAGTTCCATGAAAATTTATACATACTAAAAAAAATATGGGTAATTCAGTTAGTAAGTGGTTTCATGCTATCAAGATTATCACCTATGTATGTAAAATTATTTTTGTTGCCCGTGAATTATTATTAATTAGAAAAATAATATGATTTTTATACAAAATTAATTCCAACCTATCCTGATTCAAGAGAAACATGTAGAATTAATTTGATATCAATTTCATTAATTATTTGTATAAAAATTAATTTATTTTAAAAATTGCCCTATTTAAGCCATTTTTGGGGTAAAAAATACAATAAATACTAAATATATATGAAATCAATATCGAGCTATGTAGCAATAAACTAGATATAATAGTTATTGTATAGAAAAATTTTGACCTCAAAACAACATCATTTAATATATTTCTTTTGAATTTGAAAATTCAGATAAATAATGCATTTTCTAAGCAAGTGTATAAAACAATCATAATTTAAAAAATAAAATAAAATTACTACATAAAAGCATCATAAAAATAACCTAGGAATAAATTTTCTTAATTAATTTAATATTTTTAGAAATTATATGAAAAACAGGCTGAATTTTAATGCACCTATTCATTGGAGCTTTAGCTACAGTTGGCCAGTAGGGGTATGTTAGTTGACCTAGGCACAAGCAGCTCTACTTTAGGTAGGGTAGGGTAGGAGGTGTGAGGGGGGTGGGGTGTGTGTTTGGTATAGGGATGGGGTAGGTGCATGCTTGATGTCAGGTTATGGGTTAAGTTAGGAACTAACTTTAGTCAATTCTTGCTTTGTTTTTTCTTTTTTTTTTTCTATTTTTTGCTAATTTTTCTAAAATTTTTCTCTTGATTCCTAAGTTGCTAAATGTTAAATCTAATGTCTTAATGTCCTATTTAACTAAATTGGGTCAACCAAGATATTCCTTCCTTTTTTCTTTCATTTTTTCCCTAATATCTAAGCATAAGGTAGCTAGATGATCTTAAATCTACTTTTGATTCATCATTTTAGTTGTTTGGAGGCTACCATGGTATGCTACCAAAATTTCCTAACTAGTGCAAATAGGTTTTGATTGATTTAAAGCTAATTATTAATATTTTATATATATTATATTAATATTTAGTTATTTTGTTAATATACGTGTATATATCTTATATACTTGGCACATGTAATGTGCAATCCTACTAATATAATTATGTTTTATTCCTATCATTTATTTTTAAGATATATTTTATCCTTAATTTTGTGAATTTATCACTTACTTTATATATTTTTTTAGATTTCTGAGTTAATTTATAGGTATATTTATTATATTACTAGGTATATTAATACAAATATACATATACTCATATAGTATATTATGCAATATTATTCACTTTTGTAGCTTAAAAAAACTTATCACTAAAGCCTCATCGCATTTCGAACTTGATTTTAAAGGTTTCGACGTTTTTTACATTATATTAAATGACTATATTTTTAAAGCTAAAATTGAGTCTTTACGACATAATTTTTAAAGTCTAACTTCATTTGATCATAACTTCAATTAACTTTTCTAACCTAATTGTAAAGTTTAGACTCAATTGAATAAATTTTTCTTGAAGGTCCTAAATTTAGGTTTGATCGCCTAAAATATGATTTTCATGGCTCACACTAGTGATTTAATTATGGCCAAAGTTTATTATAAAGTTCGCAAGAGCATGTAGTACAACTGACTATCACAATTAGATAAAATTGATTAACTAAAAATGCTTAGTGGTTGGTTTTTCCAAATTAGGGCAACAAATTAGTGGAAGAGTGTTATACAATCCTACGATGCTCTATTTAGAAGCGATTAAGGTTGAGAGAGTTTCAAGATTAGGAATTAGCCAAAGACATAAGTTCGATTAGTACATAAAGGGAATCTCTACGATCCAATATAGCAATTGATATTGAATAAACCACTTAAGATTAGGTAGTAAACAACAGTAAGGGTTTACTAAGGAAAATCTCACCTTTTTATTAATTTAATTAAGTTATTTACTTATTTGTTGTTTTTATTCTTAGTTAATTGTTTTATTTAATTTTCTTAATATCATCTTTAGCCAGCTACGTTATTATTGCAATATTCAACTTCTGCTTTTAAGTTATTTTATTAAATCTTTTATCATTTAAGTTAGGTAATGGAGTATTTCTATGGCATAATTGCTAAGAGTAATTAGATACACTCCCATGATTGGTTCCTTATGAGATCGACACTTGAACTAATAATCTATTTTATCTATACTATAACTTGACAAAGTGTACTTTCCTATTAGTGCTAAGTACGCTACATTAATGTCATTAAAATACACCGCAACAAACTTCCTTATCTAATTCCTCAATACATAGTTTATCAATCTCATGAATGTTCTTGAGGTATTAGATAGTCCAAATGGCATAACAAGACACTCATACAATCTACATCTTAATTTAGAGGAAGTCTTTCATTCATCACCTTCTTGTATTCAAATTTGTTGATATCCTAATTTTAGATCTATCTTAGTAAACATAATTACTCAATGTAATTTGTCCAGCATATCATCTAGTTATGGAATGGGATACTGATACTTAATGGTAATCTATTCATAGCTCAATTGCCCATATACATTCTCTAACTTCTATCTTTCTTAAGAGCTAATAATGCGGGTAAAGCACATAGGCTCATGCTCTACCTTTATAGCTAAATAGTTTCCTCAAGATTCATGTGATAGGCCAGTTAGTTTGGCAATGCGATAATAGCTCAATGCCATGCTTTATTCCTTGCTTTAAGGGTAATCCTTTTATCGATACTTCTCCTTTAATTACCATAGTTGGATGATTAGGGCATTAGGAGGCTATTTGTCTAAAACCCTTGCATTTGAAGCACTTTATCTCGCTCATTTTCCTTCTAAAAGTTTGTCCCTTTTTAGATTTCTTCCCTTTGCCTCCTTGTTCCAACCTCACTTCTTCACCATGTGACGATTGTCCTTCTTTCTTGTTTAGTACTAAGGAAATAGGCTTCCTTCCACTTCCATGTACAAGTCAGTTAACTTAAATAGGTTAAGAATTATAAGTACAGTAAAATCAGTTCCTCTTTTGCCTTTCAATTCCTTAGGCAACTTTGATAGTTTCATTAATGGTATGAGTGGACAGCCCTTGAACAACTTATCTAAGCTCATCTCATAGTCCTTGACAAACTTTGAAACAGTCCTAGCTTCAAGTTCTTCTACTTAGCATCTAATCATCAGCATTTGGAATTCTTGCACAAATTTGTCAATAGTTCGATTCCCCATTTAAGCTCCTATAACTTTGCAAAGGTATCCTAAAAGTATGAATTAGGAATAAATTTGTTGTGCATGATTCTCTTCATCTCTTCCTAAGTTTGTACTCTTCGTCATCCATCTCTCTCTCTCTCTCTCATTGTGTGCATGATTCTCTACTTCCAAGTTTGTACTCTAAGCAAAAAGTACTATAGTTCTTCAAAACCCATAATTGATTTAACTCGACAACAACCTAAAAATGACAAAACACAAAGTACCCAACATAACCAACTATCAACATAACCATGATGTTGCAACCATACTTGAACATCACTTAAATTCTTGATCTTACTCAGAACCTTGAGCTCTAATATCAAGATGATATGCCTTGGAAGAGGGCTCACCATAAAATGGTGAATCCCTTAGAGGAAAACTACTAAGGAAAGGACAATTATGGTTTTTTGTGAGAGTTTTAGCAATCCATATGCTACTTATGGATGTGACTTGCCACTTGTGAATGTAACTTACCACTCAAGTGCAATACAACCTACCACTCATAAGATGTCACCCAATGGTCCAAGTTATAAGGTTGTTCACTACAATCCTTGTTAAAAGAACTGATAAGAGCTAGGAAATTATGGTTCTTAACTTTGAGACAAAGGAGAAGCAAACTCAAAGGAAATCATTGGCAAAATTTTGAAAAAAGTCTTATTACAACAACTATCTAAATAGGGTATTTATACTTGGTGTGCTATAGTTACAACATAATGACCAAATTTACAAAAAAGAGTAATAAAATTATAGAAGTACACGTGCAAATGTAGAAGGACAATTATGTAATCCTTTTAGGAAGAGAATGTCTATTATCATGACACGCTCATGGGGAGTAAGACACGTGCCATCGTAGGAGAGGCTTCGATGCATTCCACTAACTAATTTTGACACTCAAAGATTTAGTTAGCACTAATTGGACATTTGTATAGCTCGGTAAGAAAAGGAAGGATGGTTAGGGGATTAAGGAGCTAGTGACAAGAGGCAATCCTTTAGTTTAGGTTAGAAGGGATAACTTTAGAGATAACTCCGAGGGATCATGTCAATTCAAGTTATGCACCAAACGATTCGAAAGATCTTGTCAACTAGATCCTTTAGGTTACGTAAATAAAACTAGCTTGGCAATTGAGAATCTAAGAGGCTAAGTTGTTTAGGTCTCTAGCTCTTGCTCAAGTAAGGGGCCTAAGTACTAGATTCCTATTCATAATAGTTGGAGAATTTAGAGTAGACACTTTCAGTATTCTTATCCAATAAAGATGAATTGGAGGCCCAAAACAAGTAGTTGAGGGCTAAATTGAACAAACTTAAGAGGTAGAGTAGGGCTAACATGCCCTCCCTAATGGATACCTCAAATGCCAAGGTTGATAAAAAATTATGCAACCTTATTAGGAGGAGAATTGTGCTCTTCCCCTACCTTCAATCATATAGAATCAATAGGTATAGGTTGTGAACTTCCGCTTTGCTAAAAATAAGCAAGTTACTAACTTCTAAGGTAGCACTAATCTATAGCTCATGTTCGCCATCTAGCTGACGATGTTGACATGAATGAACTTAATGAGATGATGAAGAAACTTTCTAAGAAATAGGAAAGTAAAGTTGTTAAGTGAGTTAGCTAAGTTGCCAACAACAAGACTCCCTTCATTAGGGAGGTACAAGGTGAGGACTTCCCCCTTAACTCCAAGTTGCCCACACTGCACCATATAATGATACTAGAGATGCAAATGACCACCTACTTAATTTTTTCAATTTGATGAACCTACATGGTTATGAAGATACCATCATATATAAGGCTTTCCCCAATATTTTACGAAAGGTTGCTAAGATATAGTTTAACCATTTTTTAAAGAACTCCATCCCCTCCTTTGATGAGCTGGCTAATCGAATTAGCATTCATTTCCTAGCTAGTAAGCCTTTATTTAAGGACACATAGTCCTTATATCTAATCTTTCAGAAGGAGGGTGAAATGCTTCATGAGTTTGTTGTCTGCTTCAATAATGTTGTAGTTGAGATTCCTTAGTTGGACGAGAGAGTTGCTATTTATGACATATAACTTGGACCTAGGCTATTAGGGGACGTCTTCTACTTTTTCTTTAAAATTAAGCTTAAAACCCTAGTGGGGTTCTCATAAAAAACCTAGAAATACATAGATTAGGAAGACAACATCCATGCAAGGCATGAGGCTGACATAGAAAGGTTAATTGGGAAAAAGGACAAGGACAAGGGGTTCGTCAAGGATTAATTAAATGGTAAGGCTCTAGGCTACGATGATGACATGAGCTCCAAAGACAAGAAGCACCCATCGCCTATCGTGACCTATATGCACTATATGCCCTTGAATCAACCTTAGGGTAGGTGTACATGGAGATCCATAGAAGGAGATTACTCCCTTGACTTGCAAAAATGATGGGTTGATTAGTTGTAGAAACTCGAACAAATATTTTTAATTCCATGAAGAGGAGGTCACACCATGAATGAGTGCTTCTAACAAAAGAATGCCATTGAGAATGTCATCCAAAGAGGCTTCTTCATAGATAATAACACAAATGCAAGCGATTATGTGAAAACAAAAATAATGACTACCATAATAATCAAGCCCCTAACTTAGGACATCAATGTGAAAACGACAATCATCTACCTCTTCCAGTCTAATACAGATCGATTCACTTAGTTCCTATAAGATATGTTAGGCATCTCCCCAAAATTGGAAATGCATAGAGTAAATGCCTTAGGGATTGATCTTTTACTGATACTAGCATTGATGAAGCTTCTCCAACCATTGTTATTAAAGTAGTAGTGCCCCTTTGCACCTCTGAGTTTAATTACTTAAAGATGACATCTTGCATAAGGTAAAAGATAGAATTAGATGGGTAGAAAACTTTTAAATGGTTAAACTAATTTTGTAAGAAGAAGTGAATTTTGAGTAGTAAAAGATGCAAAAGTGGCAATTGATTTACTCAAAGGCCATTTATAAGCTTCATACAAGGGTGAAGCTAATGGCAGTTATTGAGAACCGAATGGACATGACAATTCCACCATTCAAATCTTGTTGCATGTCTTGTAATTAAATTAAATGGTCAAGATCTTCCTAGCAAAATAGATTCATCTACAAGCATATCTACAATGTTGTATCAATTGTCAAGTCGCATTAATTATACCTCGATGTAAGCACCAGAAGTGTAATTTAAAAGGTTTATCTTCCCTATAAGCTTCGAGAATTTTTTACCAAATCTTAGGTGCTCCAATCTAAGAAGGACTTCACTAACACTAGGTAGATTTAAGAGGGGGCATAACCTTCTTCGAGCTAGAGCAAGGGGTTACGTCGCCCCTAGTGCTTAATCCCTCTACAAGCCTAAGGCTCATCGAGTTGACTTACCCACTCACCTGCCCTATATGCTAACCGACCTCGATGACTTGTAATTATAAGTTATATTATATGAGTGAGGCCTGAAAAGGATGGCATAATCATATACCCCTCCATGGCTGATTGTAAGCTAAACACAGTGAATTATCAGTCTCATTTACTAACCATGTCTCGATCTAACCGAGGTATGTTACTTAGCCTAACTCAACATAAGTACTAAAAAATAACCTTATGAGCTCGGGTGAAGCTACATATACCATCAGCCACTCTATTAATCTAAGCTCATGGTCTTTCACAACAACTAATTTACTAAGAAGTTAAAGCTCTGATAGTAAAGAATGACTTGGTCAATGCACCTAAGGAACCTATCCAATTTCTAATTCTCCTTACCAACTTTTTGGCAAAGAGAAGTTGGTGGCATAAGGGGTACAACTATTGATTGGCAATTTCAAGTATGTGACCCTTAAGCTCATGCTGAAGCCTAAAATCCTTAAGCCTACTTGTTTAGGCCCATAGTTGAGGTGATTCCCCTTTGGTTAACCTGTTCAAGCCTATAGCCAAAGTGATTCTTGCTCGATCGACTTATTTAGTTTCATGCTCAACTTATGTATAATATTAAGAAGTACTATTTGACGCTAGACAACCCCACACAATAGAAACAATTTGAAGACGCCTAATGGATAGAACTCTTCGACTCGATCAACCACCCGTCTTCTAGATTCTTAGAACATGATTGCTTATATGATACCCACTTCTTATACTTAGTAGATGGTTCAATATGGGTACGAGTGCCCTATAATCTCTCTAGCTCTTCCCTATAAATAGAGGAACTTTACCAACAATAACATACCTTAACTTACACTTTAACCTATGATAGTCTAGCTCATTAGTTCTCTTACTCTCTCACTAATAAGGATTATAGTCCAATCATATGCTCACAAGCTCAAGGATTCGCTCATATGGTTCACCGAGCTCTTTGAGCGGTATTAAACATAGAAAAGTAATATATTCTCTAGTCTAACCTACTGAGTTACTCTAATCTCTACCTCATCTAAGGGACTATCGAGGTAACCAACCTGTAGCTTAGCCAACCCTTCCACAATACAATAGTCTAAGGTTAAGCACTGAACTTGTATGCCCCTAACTTGATGCATTGCTAAGGCTAAGCTCACCTTAATCCTAAGCATACCAATTAAGGCCGACCTGACAATGGACCACCTCTTGAACCAACCCTTCCCTAATCCAGAACATCTAAGCTACAAAGCACTTAACCTCAACTTGATTTGTTCAGAACCTGTTTTGCTTAGTAAATAGCATCTTTGGGACCATAGAAATGGACATTTGACACGTGCCCCTTCTCTAACATCCATATTGTCTTATTTATGCCCAAATATCACCTTTTTGTCTAATTACGAATCTACCCTAGTAAATTGTTCCTTTTTCCTTTCTAATAGGAATCTTTTTGTAATTTATTCTATCCTAGGACTTACCCTAATTAAGTCATACAAATACTTGTAAATTGTAATAGCCATGACGGTTAATGATATTATTGATATTTAAACATCCCCTTCTTGCATGAGCTAAGTGACCCTTTCTTACTTTCATTTACTCTTATCCAATCTATCGTGAGTGTAGATTACTTGCGAGTACCCCTCTAGCTACACTTTTGCATAATATTAAGTGCGAGTCAAGCTTATATGAGGCATTAGTAGTCAAATCTTCCGTTAGTGTACAAGAACCCGTACTCAAACTTTTGATTACCATTTACTTTTCGAACCATCTTATAGTTTGGACCCACCCCTTTTGTTCACGTAATACCAGGCTTCACATGTTCATCTATGGCAACCCTGTATCATCTTAGTATTAGAGTTTGGCTACATTTGAGCAAGTTTCTATTACTTTGTACTCTGAGTGATTTATTACTGCTTTCGTATGTTTTAGAAGTTCTGTTATTGTCGTGAGACTTTGGAAGGTGTATACTGCTAAAGAAATTTACTGCTTTATTTTCCCCTATTTCCTGTTTTCCAAAACAAAGTGTAGTGTTCAATTGATTTTTTGTGCATTGATTATAATAGCTATTAGTATGTTAGGCATTGCTTTGTTGTAGTTCGTGGAATGAAAAGTTTGAGTTGTCTCAAATATTAATCTACTATAATAGTCAACAATGTCTAATTCTAGTGTTCAAGGAGCCCTTAATAACTAAGAGAGTAGCATTTGAAATGACCAAGGTCAATAAGGAAGTTCTACACCCTAGTCTGTAGATGATTGATTGGATGGACTTACTAACCAACTGGCTAGTCTAGTGACTGCCATAAGTGAAGATGGACAAGCAAGAAATGATCTTACTAAGGATGAGTGATGCGTCTTCGAGGTCAAACACATGGAGAGGTACTACAATGAAGCAAACCAAAAAACAACAAAAAAAGTTAACAAAGTCCAGGCAGCTATTGAATCGATATGGCACACCACTCAATCTTACTCAACCCATAATCTGCTAAATATAATGCACCAGTTTGAATTGAAGGGTCACTTAAGGGAATAGATAAGTGTTAAATGATAACAAGAACACTAAAGTTGCTCAAATGAATAATTCTATATTGAAGAGATGATTGTCATCCGCATACTAGAAAGTGAGGGTTTATATACGTGTGCATTAGGGTTACTTTACTTGTTTAAAAAGACAAAAGAATATTCTACAACTAGGTTACATGAGACATACTAAAAGGGGTAAAAGACACAAGGAATATTCAGTATGTAAAAGAAAGAATCATTCTAGAATACTGTATTAGAATACACATGCCGCTTGGTGTCTAGATTGGAGAAATATGGTTATGATCAGAGGCTAACCTGATGTGGATTAGGTCAGGGACCAATTATTTCTTCTAAGGAGAAGGCAGCTTGACTCGGAGTTAGATGCTTGTAATCAGATCGGGAGCTCGCCTTAGCTACTCTTAGGCTATCTCTTCGGATAAAGTGTTACTGTTGAACATGGGCGAATATAAAGCATATAAAGATTTGATAATCATGTCAACAGGAGATTAGCTTGGGATAAGAATCCCTGTTTTGGCTGTGGCCTAAAGTTAGTATCCTCAGAGCAATTCCTTGGAGTCCTTTAGCTCGGCTACGTATGATCGGTTTGAGGGGTTGACTCCTATCATTTGCTTGGAGGTCAGAAAGATTTATCCTCAAATTTGGAGCGGTCGCCACTCTTTCTTCTAGAGTACTTACAGGGTCTTCTTTTGTTGGTTGTTGAAGGGTCAAATCGGACACATTGAAAGTGGAAGAAACTCCATAGTTATTAAGTAACTTGATTTGATAAGCATTACAGTTGATTTTCTTTAAGACCTTGAATGGACCCATCAACTCGAGGAGATAGCTTATTTTATCCTAAGTGTGGGAATCGTTATCAGCTGAGATGTATCCATACCAAGTCTCTTGGGTAGAAACAAATAGTTCGGTGGCCTCATCTATTAATTTCTTACTGTCTCTAATTGAACTAGATGATCTTCCTAGTTACAAACTAGTATAACTCATGCAATTCTTAGGCTCGATCGACTCTGGATTAAATCTCTTCAATAGCTATTAGGGTGTTGATCATATTTAGGGGACTAGTAAGGTTAAGGCCATAGATGACCATGAATGGGGTCTTCTTAGTAGTGCTATGGACAGCTCAATTATATGCAAACTCCACAACTAGTAAGCATAGATCCTAATCCTTCTAATTCTTTCCTATAAGAACTCTGAGTAGATTGCCTAGCATCTTGTTTTCCACTTCAGTTGGCCATTAGTCTGAAGGTAGCTACTAGAGCTAAATATAAGTTTAGTTCTAAGCCTTCTCTAAAGAGTCATTCAAAACTAGATAAAAAATTTTGTGTTCTGATTCTGAGACAATAGTCCTAAGTACTCCATATAGTTGGATAATCTCTTACAAAAACAAATCAACAACGTATAAGGCATCATTAGTGTAAATCCTAGTTTTAGTGGGCCTATGATTCATCTAAAAGTACTTTTTGAATGTTCCTAAAGATCATCTAAACTAATAATTCAAGTTTACATTTAAAAACAAACTTAATTTTTCCAATTCGAAAGTTGATTATCGATAAAACCTGAACATGAAGAACTGTAGACTTTAAAGTCACTTAAGACCCTAAACCCCAAAACAATTATGGACTTTTAACCCTAAACAACTAATTGATAATTTAACTTGAACAATTTCATTCAATTTTAGAAAATTTCATAATTTTATAAGAATTGAATCATAATCTACAAAACAATTTAAGAAATAAATTCTAAAACAATTTCCTATAAGACAATTCCCTTATCTTTATGCTTAAGCCTTACATGTGAATGAGTAAACAAAATAATCACCCTAAATAACTTTTAATTAAGAGTTAGAGTCATTTATTAATTGATAACTTATCAAAAACTAATGATAAGACGCTTTTTTTATCACCCCTTTATTTATACTATATATGGACAAAATATCATAAGATTTCACATGCTTAGCTTTAATAAAGGAGAGAAGACATTTCCATGCCCTAAAGAGACCCTAGATGACTGGTTCTTACAAGCTAGAAAGGGTAGTCATGCCTTTGTCTTTCATCCATCAATTACTTTATCTTACACTTCACTATTTACCCCTTAATGTTTGCATCATCTAGAGTTACAATTGTTGACTTTTGTACATGCTACAAGACAACAAAATCAAACTTTTTAAACAAACTTTCCACTCCAATTGAAACCGGCTACTTTTTTTCCATTTGCTCTCACTTTCAACTTCATTTTCACTTCCTTTTCTCTTACTTTGAAAACAACTCAAAAGAGGAAACATAAAACCCTACAAAATCTTACACTTCCTGCCACCTTCCAAGCATTCACACTTACGGCACTTTCAACTCCACTTGTGTCTTACATTTTCCAACATTCAAAGCTCCTTTTAAGATCCTTAGAACACTCCCTAAACCCAACTCCAACAGACCACAACTCAAGTTTCAAAAAAGAGTGCAAGAAGGAGGAAGTAAGACAAAGAGCTTAAGTAGAAACTTAGTGCACAATCACCATATTCTTGCTTTGTAGACGAGTAAGTGTATCTTGTGTTAATAGTTTAGTATTCATGTTAGGAGACCATAATTTCTTGAGGATATGAGTATGATAATAAGCTAATGAAACATCTAAGACTACCCTAAGAAGCAAACTCATGAAATTCTTACATGAAAGTTGAAATATAAACATGTAAAGTTGGTGTTTTGTAGAGATACTTGTTTAACACTTTGAATGGAAAATTTTAAGTTGAGAAAATCTTGAAATGAGAACTTAAATGAAAGGGAAGCATGCCAGATGTGAGGATTTATAAGTCATTTGGATGTTGTTTTCACTTCTATTATGTTAAACATGCTTAAATCTAGACTTACATAAAGAAAAAATCTATCACATGAAGTTTTATAAGGAAACCAACTTTGTATGACATGAACCATAATATAAGAGTTATGATAAGTATGAGATCTACTATTTTCATGTAAAGTATGAGGTAAATAATCATCTCATGGAAAGGAAGTTAAGTTAAGATTTGAATACAAATAACTTAAGTTTATGATCTAATACCTAAACCTAAGGAAATAATGAAACAAGTTGAAAAACCAAGTTAAAAGCCTACACACCAAACCGATCAGATTTGGAACTTTGTTAAAAGACATTTAAAAATATGATAAAAGTAAGTAAACAAAGTGAAAAAACCAACAAAGGCAAGTACGATAAGTGTATTAAGCTTAAAACTCAAAATCGAGCTTAAAACTTCTAACACGAGCCTCAAACACCAAGTTGAACCCATCTTAAATTTCTGACCAGCAACTTAGGAAAATAATGAAAGTTGTTTTAAGACTCTCAATAATCCCACAAGATACCCCCTAATCCTAAGAAAGTTATTATCTTTGATTTGGAGAAAAAACAAGCCCATTTGACAACTTAAGCCCACTTAAAAGCCCAAGAAGTATGAATCAAAGTTGTGAATATGATCTTAAGGAGTATTTTGAGCCTAGAATGAAATCTTAAGCCTAATGCTAAAGGATTTCTCAAGTTACCAAAAAAGCTCATTAACTAAACAAAGCCTAAAAGTACTCCAAATCATGAGGACCGCTATCATCTTGACCTACATGCATATTTTTGTGCCTCATCTCAAAAATCTAATCTTACTACATTAAAGTACTGTAAACCCCACAAATTTAGCTATTTAAGAGTAAAATTGAACCCTAATACTATAGATGACTTGATAAGTCATTAGAGCTAAGGAAGATAAAAATTTAATAAATCATAAATTTAAATATATTATAAGTAATAAAAACCTTAAAAATTGATCAAAACCCTAAATCGCATACTAAAACCCTAAAACTAACTTATACACCATTAGTCAAAATTGAATCCGAATTTGTTCGAAACCTTAAAATTATAAATATAAACGTATAATATAATTAAATATTACTCAATAGTGATAAAATTATAGTCGATTGCAATTTTCGACTAAATAGCCAATTCGCATGAAATTATAACGAAATTGCTATAATAACTTATAAAAATTATAGTTATATCGAGTATCAATTAAATTGATAAAATTTCATAAAAATTTAAAAATTAATTTATGATGAAATTTTTTATAATTTATATGTTTCGAAAAATTACATATATTTATTATTAATTTTTATTTTCCTTCTCTTTCATTTTCATTTTATCTCTTTTCTATATTTTCTTATTTTTTCCCAACTTCACATTCTAGAAATGGGAAGCAAATTTAGCTGCCCACGTGAAGAAAAAATTTGCCATGTGTTGAGTAGAAAATAAAGGGAAAAAAATTGGATAATTGCTTGGCTTAAATTTTAAGCTTACTCACATAAAAAAAAAAGAAAAAGAAAAAGAGAAAACAAAACCATAAAAGCAAAATCTGGAAAAAAAAAGAGAGAGAAAGAACGTCCTGCATAAACAAAAACCATGAGAGAAAAAAGAAAAAGAGAGAAGAAAAAGAAGAAGAAAAGAAGAAGGAAAAGAAGAAGAGATATTAAATAAATAGGTAAGTGATTATTTTAGTAGTATAAATGTATAATATATAGTGTATGCATGTATAAATATAGTATTTGTAAGGTATTTTTATACAAATAACATTACTAATACATGTATATATGCATAAATACTTAGATTGAATTATATATGCATGTATTAGGCTATGTATGTATACATGTATGTACATAGGTATATTATATGGAAGAATATGTATTATATATATTTTTTGGAATACATATAATTGGTATTATGTATTTCAATAAATAATTATAAGTATATCTATGTATATGTGTGTACCGTAAATATATATATGTATATGTATATCCATGTATAATTACTTAAGTATACATATATATATATATATAGTAGTATACCACCATGAGTGGTAATTATATATATTTATGTATTTATAATTATGTACATATGTAAGACTTATATATAAATAAATATAAATACATGAATACATGAATATGTATATAAGAGTATGTTTATTTTCAATAAATACATATACAATACATATAATGTATAGTATATATATATATATAAGTAGTATACCTAATATGTATTAGCATATATAATATATTTACTAAATTCGTAAATATGTAAGGTGTATATGTGTGTATTATATATATATATATGATATCGTAATTAAAGATTTTTCAATAAAATAAATTATAAAATATGTATTATAAGTATATGAATATACATATGTGTATAATTGTGAAGTACATAAGAGAAATAATAAATAAGAAAATGAGAAATAGTAAAAAATAATAAAGGTAATAATAATCATAATAAAGTTAAAATTCTCAAAAATAGGAAAATATACTCAAAATGATAAAAATATCGAATATATGATTTCAATCATAAACATGTTAAGAAAAAGCGAAAATTAATATTATATAATTTTTAAAATTAAATAATAATTTAGGTGATATTTTTATATCACAATTTAAATTACGAGTCACAACGTCTAAAACGGACATTACCTTGTAAACGTACTTTCGAAAACGATACAAAACGACTATAAGTTCGCAAATATCGAAATTAGAATGAAAAAAGTTACAAAATATATAAAGGAAATCTCATAACTTACAAATATAAGAAAATAGTTACTATTAACTCCATTGAGTATGGTAAACCCTATAAATATAAGACTTGGAGTATATTGGGAAACTATATAAACTACAGTAGACTTTTAGTTAACTAAGGAGTTTGATTTCTCAGAATACTTATAAGTTTTACTATTTTGATTTAGGCATTCAATATTGAGTTCTGGAAACTCCAAAGTTTGGAGAATGAGCAATAATCCAAGTAAGGGAGTTCTAATGACCTGCTACTTAGTTATGCGTATTACTTGTATGATGTTTTGCTGCTTGTTATTGCTTATATATTTGAATGACTATTTTGCTTGTATGCCATCATTTGTGTGATCATATTTTTTAAATTGATAAATATAAATATTTGACCTAAATAACTGGTCCCATTCGTCGTATGTCTATAACCTAGCAAATGTATGAATGGAGAGTGCTAGCTTTGTAAAATGTTGAAAAGGGTATTTTTGGAAAAAGGTTTTCCTAATCTTAAACGTGTTTTTTACGATTTTGATAAGGGCTGCAGTGCTAGAAATAATATTTTAAGGTTAAGGCAAAGTTAACATAGGCTCTCTACTTGATAGCGAGAGGACTTGCTTTATTATGCCTATAACCTTGGTTAATTTTGGCTTGCAAGATGGACTAGCAAGTTTATACCTAAGGGGCCTTGGTTAATTTTGGCTTGCGAGATGGACTCACAAGTTTATGCCCGAAGGGCCTTGGAGGGTGGATAGTCCTAGATTAGTATCTCCCTATTTGAATTGAAATCTTTCCTCGGCTAGGGTAATAGTCAAGTGCCACCAAGTGGGGTGAAGCCCCTAGGTAGCCTCATGCGGGTAAGCTAAGGTACCCTGTGCGGGTAAGTACAGGGGATAATCGAAGTGTAGACGATGTAATTCTACACCTTCTATAGTTCCAAACTCCTATGGATGTGTTGCTTGTATTCATTGTGCCTGCATTCATTTTGTATGTAGATAGCTTTCTTAGATGTGTGATAATAATGTGTGATAACTTGCTTAAATGGTGGTAGTGAGGAACGAACTCACTGAGCTGTTATATGCTCACTCCCTCATAGTTTCTCTTGTAGGTTTACTTATATTGGGATTAGGATTGGGATAAGTCTCGAGTGCCGGTATGAGATGAAGATATGTATCTTAGTATTAGGAATAACTGAGTACTCTTTAGATGATACATAAACAACCTTTGTTGATAATTTAATTTTTCTTGTATTTCTTTTGTAATATTAGTATATCCTATCTTGTTATTTGGTAGGGGATACTAATTTTCTGCGGTTCTGAGGAACTATAGCATATTGGACACCCATAGTCATTTATATTTGTATTTTACAGTAAATTATTTACTTAAAAATTAGTAACCTTAGTGCTTAATCATTTAAAATCTTGCAATCTCTAACTTGCAAGGTGATTTTCATATCATGGGTATATACATATTATGGAAATTTTAGGTAATCCTACTAGGCCCCCTTTAGGGTCATGACAAGTATACTTGAAAACGATGAAGATTGACTATAAGAACATAAAAATCAGATTTAAAATGAGAAAGTTATACGTGATTGAACTTTAAGTAAGAAACTAGAAAAAATATGAAAACTAGTCAAAAGTATAACTTAAGGGGTTTTAGCTAAGTTTTCTAAGTTTTATTTCAAATCCTTATAGTATTATGATTGCAATGTCAAGGGGATCCAATGTTCGGAGACAACTTACCCCTAGACTACTTTGATTGACCTGTATGATGAAGTGAGTGAATTCTTGATGATTCTTTACTTGATTTTGTTTGTAGAATAGATGCACCTAAACTTACATATATAAATTGAATGCCTGTGGGATATGAAAAATGCATGTATATGAGTTCATGATTGAATGCTATGGCTTGTTAATCACTTAATAATAGTAATTTTTTCCAATAATTCATATGTACGATTGTATGGAATGAAAATGTCTAATCACTATGAAAAACTAGATTAATCACTTATATGATTAAGAAATTCAATGAATCATATATTCCTCATAATTGCATTCAGATGACACCTACTACCACTTCACACAAAAGATGGGAAGGGACTCACAAGGGGAGGGCCTCTTACAAGATTGGCACTAGTTATGTTATCATTTATATTGAGCCTTTGTCCTAAGCTGACGGGCTTACAATGTGCCTAGAGACACCAACCGTTAGCAAGGGGTCGTGTCTTGTGGCTTTTGCTTAGGGTATGTGTTTGTAGATTGCGAAGGCCACCATACAGCTTGACTTAGGATTTTGAAAATATAATATGTTGTTTAGGAAAGAAAGTATATTATATATGGTTTTGTTTTGACTTAAACATAATAGTATAAATGATATAAAACCTAAGGGAAAGAACCTAGATTTTAGTTTGGGTCGATTAATTATCTCTAACCCCGACTGTAAGGAGTGTAATTCTGAGTTGTATGCAGTTATTAGGTCATTAAATGCGTCTGCATACTGATTGTTCATGCATTCATATGTTTATGCATCTAATAAATTTCTACCATGTAGTAATGATGAGGTATTTATCTCACTTGGCTTAAGCTTATACTCTGATAGATTTCTTTTGTTGTAGGGGAACCTCTTCGTTTATCCGGGCCGAGGAATGCTCGAGGTAAGTCTCATTTGGAGACGGGTTGGAGCAATAAAAGAGCGGAGAGGAGATGTTGTAATAGTTTTTCTAGATAACTATTTATCTTTGTTTTTGTACATATTATAGATTGAAGTTTCTAATGTAGTTTCCTTTATGAACTATATTTTTTGGTAATATTATTTTGGTATAGAACTTAACGAGTCTATACGTTTACTTGATTAATTTACATCATAGAAGTTAATTTTAGTAAATTACTCTATATTACTTATCTATGGGTCTAGTGATAACGTATAGTGGAGGGAGCCTTGTGTGTCGTATGAAAGGCTTGTATTCAATAAGGGGGTTAATAGTAAACCTTTATACAGTACACGGTGATTTACCACGACAATGATATTATTGTTGTGATAATTAGTTTGACAACACAGAATGACGTGCGCCATTTTGCTAAAGTAGTCTACTACGATAAAATAGAATCTTTCCCTCTAGATGTCCGAAGCAACCCTAGGACAAAGTTCATGCAAAGATCAACCCAAGGTAAAGTGCGTATTAGCAATGGCATGTACTTTCCATGAGGTTCTCTCTTCCCCTTAGTATGCTTACACACTTCACAACTGCCAACTACCAACTGCCAATTACCTTATGGACATCCTTGGCTAATCCTAGCCAATAGAAGTTCTCCTTCAATAGACTTGCTATCTTGGTCTCCTCGAAATGACTACATAAACTTTCATTATGAGCTTCCCTGATCAATAGCTCATGCATAGAGCAGTTTAGAATACCTAGCCTGCAGTCCTTTAATAGATAGCTATCTTTAAGATAATATGTTCCAACAACTACTCCTTCTCGGCATTATTCAACAACGGGACCATAATGAGGGTCAATGGCATACTGCTTAGTGATTAGTGAGAATCCCGATAATTTTGTGTGTAAAGTGGTTAGTAAGGTTTGCCATCATGATAGAGCATCGGTGACCACATTTACGCCTCCCTTCTTATGTCGAATGACGTATGAGAACCCTTTCATAAACTCTAACCACTTAGCTTATCTCTATGAGAGTTTGTTCTGACTCCCAAGATGATTCAGTGATTCATAGTCAATGTAAATAACAAACTCTCGTGATAGCAGATTGTGTTGCCAAACAATAACGGCTCAAAAAAGGGAGTACAACTCCTTTTCATATACAAAATAGTTTAAGGCTAAGCCACTCAGTTTCTCACTATAATAGGTGACGAGTTGTTCCTCCTGCATCAGGATAACACTAATTCCAACTCTCGATACATTACATTCTAATTTAAAGGGTTTATCAAAATCTAGTAGTAATAGGCTAGGTACCAAGGTGAGTTTTCCCTTAATCTCTCTAAAGCTCTATTCAGCTCAGTTGTTTCACTTGAATCCTTTACTCTTCCTTATCAACTCGGTCAACGGGGCAGCTATTGCACTGAAATCCTTAATAAATCGCTTATAGAAGGAAGCTAAGTCGTGAAAACTTTGGACCTCAATGACATTCTTTGGCATCAACTATTATAGAATAGCTCCAGTCTTTTCCTCATCTACTCGGATTCCTTCCCTTGATACTACAAACCCTAGGAATATCACTTCTCTTTAGCAGAACATACACTTCTTCATATTTCCATACAACTTCTCAGTTCACAAAATACTAAATACTTTACAAAGATGTTGAGCATGGTTATTTAGGTTGGCACTATATACCAATATATCATCAAAGTATACACCATACATCTTCTAATTAGGAGCTACGTTATATGATTCATTAACCTCATGAATATGCTCGGTATATTGGTGAGTTCAAACGGCATAACTAATCATTCGTAGAGTTTGTGCTTAGTCTTGAAGGTAGTCTTCCATTCATCACCTGGCCTCATGTGAATTTGGTGATAGCCACTTTGTAGATCAATCTTTGAAAATATTTTGGCACCATGAAACTCATCTAACTTATCATTAAACTTCAGTATTAGGTATCTGTACTTGACAATAATTTTATTTATTGCTTGGCTATCGATGTATATGTGCCATGAACCACCATTCTTTAGAACAAGCAAAGCTGGTACAACATAAGGGCTCATGTTCTCCCTTGCATACTCCTACCCTATAAGTTCATTTACCAATCTTTTTGGCTTGATAGCCTGTTTAGGGTTTATCCTGTATGTTGGTAGGTTCAAAAGGGTAGTGCCTAGTTATAGATTAATATAGTGCTTTATGCCTCAAACTAGTAGCAATCCTCTAGGCAACTCTTCTAAAAACAGGTCAAAAAACTCATTTAGTAAGCTTCGAATTTCATCTGGAACATCTTGTAATTCCCTCATCTCTAACAATTTCCTAGCCAATAGGAACATAGGTTCATCAACCTTCTTAGGAGATTAGAGCTCTCTACAACTCATCACTAAGGCTTTCTTTTTGCTAACTCAAGTGAGCCGATTATAAGTTTCATCTACTTAAGATGGGTTCATAGGTTGCAACACATTCTTCCTTCCATTCTTAACAAAGGCATAGGTGTTCTTATACCCATCATGAGTGACGCGTTGGTCTAACAACCAAGGTTATCCAAGTAGTAGATGTAAAGCTCCCATAGAGACAACATCGTAAACTACTTTGTCCCTATACAAATTCACAATACTAAACAGTATGCTCACTTGTTCAGTTATGTACAAAGCACCCTTGTCATAAAGCCAATGTAGCTTATGAGGTTGGGGAAGCTTTGAGGTCGGCAAACCCAACCTCTGCACAAAGAATTACGCAACCACATTGAATTACGCAACCACATTAGTACAACTTCCTCCATCCACTATAATTGAGCATAATTGGCTTTTGACAGTACACTTGATATGAAATAGATTCTCCCTTTAGTCCTCCCTAAGGTTCACTAAGAAACTCAATACTCATCTCAGGATTAAGGTCATCACTTCTGTCTAGTCAGTATAAACATAAGTCTCCTCTTCTTCATTAGCCTTAGGTATTCCAACATCTTCTTTCTCGAGCTTGCTTTCTTCGATGCTATCTACCATATCTCCTCAAAGTACCATCACGCGTCGGTTTAAACATTCAGCAACCATATATCTGAAGCCTAAGCATGTAAAGCATTTTACCTCGTTTGTCTTTCATCTGGATGACCCTGGATATTTGACTAAAGTATGATACACCATGGAAGGAAGAACACATGTTCCTTGGAGCACAAGGGTAAGAAGGTGAAGTTGAGCCCTATGGTTTCTAAACAAGTTAGAAGCATACAAACTCAATTAAGACAAGTTCTAAAGAAAGAGGCTTTAGTGATGACCCTAATTAAGCTGAAGAGAGAGATAAAGCTTTTAGAGCCGACCTATTTGTTGGCCAAAAGGTTACTTGAGATGAGGGGATCAGATGAGGAGTTACTACTTACTGAACTGAAAACCTTGTTAGATGAGTTTGCTAACCTATTCTGAGGAGAACTACCTATAGGTTTGCCTTCCCTTTGAGGTATTGAGCGTGCAATTGACTTATATCTAAGAGCTATACTACTAAACAAGCCTACCTATAGGCTAAACCCTAAATAGGTTACCAAACTGTAAAAATAGGTAGATGAGTTGTTGAAGAGATGGTATGTACAAGATTCCCTAAGCTCGTATGTTGTACCCGCCTTATTAGTACCAAAGAAAAATGGGACATAGAGGATGTGTATAGATAACCAAGTCATCAATCGCATTATCGTCAAGTATAGGTACCCTATACCAACACTTGATGATATGCTTAATGAGTTGAATGGAGCAAGAGTATTCTCCAAGGTTGATCTTAAATATGGATACTATCATATCCGAATATGAGAGGGAGATGAATGGAAGATTGCATTCAAGACACACCATAGATTATATGAATGGCTTATGATGCCTTTTAGACTATCAAATGTACCGAGTACGTTTATGCGATTGATGAACCATGTGCTCTAAGAACTAATAAGGAAATTTGTGGTGGAATAATTAGATGACCTTCTAATATATAATGCCAATCTAGAGACTTACTGAAAGCATCTCTAAGCAGTTTTCTTAAAACTTCGAGCTGAGAAGCTTTACACCAATCTGAAGAAATGCAACTTATGTTAACCTGAGGTAATCTTTCTGGGGTTTATTATAAGTGATATAGGCGATTACTAAGTGGCCTACACTGACCTGTTCAACTAACATATGAAACTTCCACAACTTAACATCCTTCTATTGTTGATTTTAAGATATTTCAATACAATTGTAGCCTTACTCACTGAATTGTTAAAGAAAAATGTTGAATTCAAGTGGGGAGAGAAGGAGCAAAGGGGTTTTGAAGAGGTAAAAGAAAAGCTTACTACTACCTTTGTCTTAGCTCTATTGAGCTTTGAAAAGTGTTTGAAGTAGACTGATGTGTTCAAACTAGGCATAAGTGCTGTACTAATGCAAGAGGGCTAACCCATTTCCTACTTTAGAAAAAGGCTTCGAAGATCCATACTTAACTATTCTATTTATGATAAGGAGAGTTACTCCTTGATCCAATCCCTAACAATATGGCAACATTATTTGCTACCTAAGGAATTTGTAATTTACACTGATCATGAATCTTTAAGATATCTGAAGAGCCAACCTAAGTTGTCTAACATACAAGCTAACTAGGTTAAGTTCATGAAGGGATTTTCTTATGTCATGAGGTACAAGAATGATAAGAACAATGTAATGGTTGATGCCCTATCAAGACGACATTCTTTCTTAATTAAATTGCAAACTATCTTTATTGTTTTTTTTTTATGATTAAGGATTTGTATGCTACAAATTCGCATTTTTGTCTAATCTATTCGTAATGCGAAGAAGGCTGAACACTTAATCTTATCACATGTAGGATAGATACTTCTTTAGAAAGAGGAGATTATGTATCCCAACATATTTTATGAGAGAACTACTAGTAAGTGAGGCGTATGGTAAAGGATTATCTAGACATTTTGGTAAGCACCAAACTCATGAGATACTATCCTCTAGATTCTTTTCGCAAAAATTGATGAGGGATGTCCAAGTTGTGTTGGAAAGGTATGCAACCTATAGAAAGGCAAAGAGCCATGCCGAGCATGAATAATATCTGCTATTGCCGGTCCCGATGAAACTATGGTCTGAGCTGAGCATGAACTTTATGTTAGGTTGCCTAAGATGTCTGGTTGTGGATCATTTTAGTAAGATGGCACATTTCGTACCTTATTCTAAAACTAATGACGCTTCAACTTTCTCTTTTCTTTTCTTGTAGAAGGTTGTTAAACTTCATGAGGTACCTAGGACCATTATTTCAAATCGAGACCTAAAGTTCTTGAGCCACTTTTGGAGAACGTTATGGAGACAAATGGAACCAAACTATTGTACAACACATCCTGTCATCTACAAAAAGACGAATAAACTAAGGTTATCAATAAGACAGTTGAAACTTTACTCCTAATTGTTATTGATCGAAACATGGCCAAGTGGGATCTATGCCTACCTATAATTGAGTTCACCTACAATAGGACCATCCATAGTATTACGAACATGTCATCGTTTGAAGTCACCTATGAGTTCAACGCTAAACTCTCAGTAGAGCAAATAGCCCTTTTAAGTTGGGATGATGACCAATCATCTATAAAGAGATTCAAGCCGTCAAGGCAATGCATTAGAAGGTTATAGAACATTTGAACTGAGTTACTACTAAGCTTAAGAGATGAGGCCTAGGGTGGAAGAATAGGGAGTTTTAGCTCGGTGATTTCATCTAGATCTACCTCAGTAAAGAACGATTCTGAAGTTTAAGGAAGAGCAAGTTAACTCCTAAGGCTAACGAACCATTTAAAGTATTTGAAAAGATTAATCCTAATGCCTATAGGATTAAACTATGTGAAGATTACAAATTCTTAGACTCTTTTTAACATTACTAACCTCAACTCGTATACTCCTAAAGACGAGCAACATAGAGCTTAGCTAGATTTGATCTTAAATCTCAAACAACCCCGAGGGGATGATAGGGATCGTAGTCCAATCACATGCTCTTAAGCTCAAGGACTTGCTCATATGGTTCGTTGAGCTATCTAATGGGAGTTAAACTCAGAAGAAAAATACATTCTCCAATCTAACTTACCAAGTTACTCTACTCTCCACCTCATCCAATGGACTTTTGATGTCACCGACCTATGATCAAGCGAACCCCTCAACAATATATCAGTCTAAGGTCATGCATCGAGCCTACATACCTCAACCTAATATGTTACTAAAGTAAAGTTAATGCCGATCACGAAATAACTAATCAAGGCCGACTTGAAAATGGAGTACCTCCTGAATTAGCCTTTCCTTAATCTAAACATTCGAGCTATCGAGCACCCAACCCTGACTTGATTTGCTTAGAACCTACTTTCCTAAGCAAATAGCATTTGTAGGACTACAGAAATGGACATTTGACATCTGCCCCTTTTTTTACATCCATACTATCTTATGTATGCCCGAATAACCCCTTTTTGTCAAATTACAACATTACTCGTGTAAATTATTCATTTTTCCTTTCTAATAGGAATCTTTTTGTAATTTGTGCTAACCTAGGACTTACCTTAATTGGGTCATATAAATAATTGTCAATTGCAATAGCTGTAATAGTTAATGATATTGATATTCAAACATCCGCTTCTTATATAAGCTAAATAACCCTCACTTACTCTTGTTTATTCTTATCCGATCCATCGTAAGCATGGATTAATAGTGGTGCCCTCTGACCACACTTGTGTATAATATAAAGTGCAACCTGAGCTCATGTAAGGCATTGATACATCATATCCTCCATAGTGCATGAGAATTGATGCAAACCAGATCTAAGGACAGATAAGGCTAGTCATGGGGTTAAAATAAGGAAAGTTTGAAAGATGAAGTGAGAAATGCATTAAAATAAGGAAAGTAAGACAAGCAAACCCATGAATAGCTCCAAGGATATGATATATTAGGGAACTTTCGAGGGCTCACTACACAACTCAATATAACATACGAGATGGTCGTTGAGAGTACTCACTACTTAGCCTTATTTAAGGGTTAGGATAAGAGTAAAGTAAGTAAACAAGTTGTGAGCAAGTTCACAAAAGGAAGAATATTCAATATTAGATGTATGATGGCATTGTCCTTATGACTACATGTATAGTGGGTATTTATACCCTAAAAAGTAGGATAACTTACCTAAAATTGAAAAGACCAAAAAAGGTATCATTTAAAAGAAGTAATGTGCAAGGAATAATAAGGGTACAATTGAAAATACAACAAAAATGAGTGTCTTGTATGAAAGATTTCGTCATGTGCTTGCTCGGGCATGTAGCTCTCTATGGATAGGTAACTTTTTGGTAGACTAGACAAACTATACATTTATGTTGGTGATTACCATACCAAGGTGCTGAATAGGGGTAATGGGTCAGTTATGCCAAGCCGAATAGATAATTCTTCTAAAGTGAATTTGCCTCGAATGTATTCAGTATGGCTCAAATTCATATCAGTTGAGTTAATGGTCAGATGACCCGATCTGATGTTCGAGTGTAGTTCAGGTTAGCAACTAGAGATGAATGATAGGTACAAAAGGGCTTAACTTAGCCAAGGCATCAGGTCAGCAGATTGCAGCAACTTGAGCTCTTCAATGGTAGGTCTTAAAGAAAGAATTCACCTAACCATACTTTCTAGCCTTAAGGCTTGGGTCAAGGGTCTAGCCATCTGACTACTATCATACCCGCCAAGCTAATTGGGATTTGCGATCAAATCTTACCGGTCCTTGTCCAAGTCCTCTTTGGGTTAGTAAAGGTTAAGGTTAGCAACATTAAATACATCTAACACTCTAAAGTCTTTTAGAAGCTCAAGTTAGTATTCATTGTCATTAATCTTCTAAAGTATCTTAAATGATCCTTTAACTTTGGAAGATAACTTGTTCTTCCTCTTATTAAGGAATCTTTCCTTACTTAAGTTTAACTACACTTAGTCTCTAGACTGAAACTACTTAGTCTTCCTTCATTTTCCTTTGTCTTTTGGCTTTCTAGCAGCTTTGTCAATCTATTAGGCGATTCGTTAGTAAATCTGCTAGATGGACTAGGCTTTGGTTGTTACCTCAAGATCTTCTTGGTCAATAGATGGCATAGGAATGTGATCAAAGGGTAGTTTAAGGTTGAAAACATAGATAACCTCAAATGAGGTATGCTTAGTAGTGGTACGTACTATCCTGTTGTAAGCGAATTTGACCACAGGCAGGTAAATGTCCTAATCGGTTAAGTTCATTCCTACTATAGCTCAATGTAGTAATCCTAGGGTACAGTTAACCATCTCATTCGAGCCATTAATTTGGGGATGGCAAGAGGTACATAACAGTAGTTTGGGTCCTATCCAACACTAGAGGAACTTAAGAAATGGCTTAGAAATTTTAGGTCTCAGTTAGACACCACACTTAGAAATTTTGGGTCTTAGTTAAACACCACACTTTTTGATACTTCATACAAGTGAACTACTTCCTACAAAAACAAAGAAGCAATAGTTAAAGCATCATTATTTTTTATGCAAGGCATGAAATGTGCCATTTTGCTGAACCTATCCACGATAACCATTATAGAATCTTTACCTTGGGTAGTTCAAGGTAATCCAAGGATAATACCCATACTTAGGTCGGCTTATGGTTTGGTCAAAATAGGTAGAGGCATTGCTTTCCTTGCTTTGCTTGAGTCATTTCATTCTTATAGATAGTGCATCCTTCAATCACACAATGCACATCATGCTTCATTCAAGGCTAGAAGAATCTATCATTCAACAATTCATACATTCTCCACTCTTCAAAGTGTCTAGAGAGTTCTCTACTATAGGCTTCTCTCACCAGTAGCTCCCTTATCCAATAAGTCGATACACATAACTTACCACCTCTAAATAGATAACCATCCTCTACATGATACTCATCCATTGCTCTTCCTTCTCCATAATGCCTATATATAAGGCTAAAATGAGGATCACTCTGATATTGTTCTTTTATGCTTACAAACTCTAACAATCTAGTCTATAACTCAGAGAGTAGACTATGTCTCCTTAACAAAGCATCAATAACTAGATTACACTTGCCTTGCTTGTACTTAATGACAAAATTAAATCCCTCTAAAAATTCAATCCATCGGGCTTAACATTTGGAAAGCTTGAATTAACTTTGTAAATATCTCAAGGACTTATGATTCTTGTATATGATAAACACTTTTGGTAAAAGATAATGTTGCCATACACAAAGAGCCTAGATCATTGTGAAAAGCTCTTTATCATATGCAGAATAGTTCAATTGTACTTCTTTGAGCTTCTCACTATCATAAGACAAAGGTTAGTCTTCTTACATCAACATAGCTCAGATGCCGACAATTGACACATCGCATTTAAGCTTAAATACCTAGTTAAAGTTTGCTAGAGCCAAGACTAGAGCAGAGGTTAGCTAATAAGTGTAAATTGCTTTACACTGTCAAGACATGTTTCGGTATAGAATTGATTATAATTGTGATTTAAATCTTAAGTTTTAGTACTTAATTGGTATAAAATATTGATTTCAAGTAAATCACAAGTAAAGTGATGAAATATACACAAGATCAATGATATTTTAGTCACTTACAGCCAAGAGGATAAGAAATCAGTGAAGTAATATCAAGAAATATCAATCAAGGGCATAATAATGAAGAAATGAAAAATTTAACCCTAATCAAGTCCTCAATTATGGCTGTAATTGAGGAAGTATTGACGATCCTACTATCAATTGCGGTCGTGAATGTATAGTATGAAAATGATCACAGAAAGGCTCAGAAGCATGATGAAATTTAATAAAGTGATAAGGAGTTCATAGCCTTCATCATAGTTGTGATTAGTGAAGAGAATTGTGTTTTCGAGACTATCATGCCTCGAGTCACGGGTGTAATGGAAGGGGCATAATTTTTCTTTTCAACCTTTTCATATGAACCAGTACATAGAAAACATTAGGTAGTGTCTTAAAGAGGTAGATTAAGTCCTTTGAAGGGAAGAATATAAATATACCGCAACTTGTGGAGAAAACAGATCAATTAGAACATCAATTCATAAATGAACACCAAATCATTCATCTATACCAATGTGTCTCATTTTATAGTAAAGTTTGTTTACATGTTATAACACACATTTCTCGAAACAACTCGAAAGGGATGATGGGATTCATTGTTCGTACATTGTAAAGACTTCTACAATAAGATTCAAATAGGGTTGTATTTCTTACTTATCTTATGTTAATTTCATTGTTATCTCTACATTATTTATTACATTTTTTTATTTTATCATGTATGAGTAGTACATTAGGACTTGCTACATCACTTAGTATAATTAAGTGCATAGAATAGTAGTTTCTTAATAAATGATAACTCCGATGAATTGTACTTAATGAATCTAAATATGGTATAGTGCACGACATCGACTTAGGCTAGATTTCAACAAAATATGTCGAGAGACAATTTTATTAAATAGATCTAGTTTATTGGAACAACTTACTCTTGATAATGGAGATATTATGAGAAAAGTTGCTACATCCTTAAGGGAATTGATACATTAACATGACATCAATGCCATCCAAGTTGGCTATTAATTAGGAAAAGATTCCAACAAATACAATTAGGATTAGAAGTAAGTAATTCTAAGAAGAATGCTTACATACTGTAATTTCTCATAGATAACAAGTATTGGGATAAAAAAATATTTTGGTAGTATCATGCTAAGTGGTGAAGCAAGTCTACATGTTAAATGTATTGTTAGTAATTGTTTTGTAACCATTGTGTTAGTGGCGTTAGTTTATACATTAGTGTAAGTTAGTTAACAATTTAGAGTTTCAATAATTAATCATAAATTGGATTGCTTGAGAGTAAGAAGAAAAATAAGTACAAATGTTTGAATCCTTTTTACTAATGGAGATGACCCTATACTCATCTATGCTAGAAACGATAGGTACACTTGCCCTTCAAACCAAGTTAAGGATAAATTATAAGTTTATAAATTTTAAAACTTAGAAGCTCTCTTTAAAGGTGATCATTAACCTTATTTTCACTTTAGTAAAACTCCTCTCTACTTTGTCTCCCCACTTGAACTATACATTCTTCTTTGTAAGCTCAATAAGAGGAGCTACAATGGTACTAAATCCTTGGATAAAGCATCAGTAGAATGATACCAATCTATGAAAACAACTCACCTTAGTATAAGAGGTTAAGGTCGGCCACTCAAAAACAACTCACACCTTCTCTTCATCTACTTTCAACCCTCTTCACCAACCACATACCTTAGGAAGAATACTTCTTCTTAGCAAAAATAACATTTCTTCAAGCTTCTAAACAACCTTTCAACTTAAAGAATATTGAAAATAGCTTTAAGATGTTTAGTGTGCATCATTAGGTCGGCACTACAGATAAGGATGTCATCAAAATAGATGACAACAAACTTTCTGATCATATCTCTTAATACATGGTTCATTAGTTTGATGAAAGTGTTTAGGATATTTGATAGCTTCAAAGGCATGACCACTCATATTGGCTATGTTAGGTATTAAAAGCAATTTTCTATTCATCCCCTTACCTCATTTGAATTTGGTAGTATCTAGACTTTAGATCAATCTTGTTGAACACTCTTGCACCACTTAACTTATCTTACATATCGTCTAGCCTCGAGATGGGGTACTTATACATAATCATAATCTTGTTGATAGCTCTGCTATCCATATACATACACTAAGTTCCATTCTTTTTTAACACAAGCAACATAGGTATAATACAAGGGTTAAGACTCTCCCTCACATAACCTATTTCCAAAAGTACATTGACTTATCTTTAGAGCTCACTAGCCTGCTTAGGATTCATCTAATATGTTTGCTTGTTTGGTAAGGTAGTACCGGGGCATTAAGTCAATGTAATATTCAATGTCTCAAAAAGGGGATAATCCCTCGAGCAACTGTTTAAGAAATAGGTTGGCATATTCATCCAGTAGCTCCTTGACTTCTAAGGGTAATTCACTCACCTCCCTCAATTCTAAAAGTCGCCTAATCAATATAAAAGTTGCTATATCACCTTTAATAGCTTCTCGAAGTTTGGTTCTACTTAACACCAAATCATTCTTTGATCTTCAAGCAAGTTTAGCTTGTAGCTTGCTAACTTGACTTGGCATCATAGGGTTCAACGTAATCTTCCTCTCATTCTTCTCAAGCACATACATGTTCTTATAGCAGTCATGAATAACCCTTCGATCGAAAAGACAAGGTTGGCTTGATAGCACATGTATTGCGTATATGGGTAGCATGTCACAAGGAATTTCATTAGAATAGTTCTTAATTGAGACCAATAGCAACGTTTGTTGTGTACCATGTAGTGCTTCCTTTTCATTTAGCTAATGTAACTTATAAGGATTTGGATGTGAAATGGTCGACAACTTAAGCTTCTTAGCTAGGTCAGCAAATGCCACATTGGTATAACTTCTACCATCTACTATGAGTTCACGGACTTACTCATTCGCTTTGCACATAATGTAGAATAGGTTATCTCTTTACTCCTCATAGAAGGCTTTAAACTCATCGTATATTAGACAACTAGAGTTAACTTATCCAGATCCTCCGCAAACACATCTTCTTTAATCATATTAGTATTAACATTAGCCTCATCTCCCATTTCTTTCTCCTCCTTTGTGCTTTCCACTTCAATCTTCAGGACATCTCCCTTAATAATCATAGTCCTTCAGTTTGAGCACTAAGCAACCATATACCCAAATCCTTAGCACTTAAAGCACTTGATTCGGCTAGTTTTCCTTCCAGATCCTTTCCCCTTCTCATATTTCTAGTCAATACGTCACTATTAAGTCAGCCCTTATGTTCAACTTTGACATATACCCTCTAGTTGGCTTAATACTTAACTAAGCTCGATAACTCGCCTAAAGAGGTCTACTTCACTAACTAAGTTGACCCATTGGAGATTGGGTCAACCTGTTTCTTCTTTATCTCTCTACTCATTAGGCTGTTCATATGTCCTCATACAATGTAGTGAATTATTGAAGTTCCATAATATCTCGTATGTCACTCTTTAATCCAATTAGAAACCTAAATACTATTCATGCTGATGGTTCTTCTACTTCACAGCAAATCATAAGTATTTGGAATCTTAAATATACTCATTAATAATTCGACTTCCTTATCTCAACTCTTATGGAGCAAGAACCTATTTTTGAGTATCATCTTTATCTTAAGCTAAGTATTCATGTCTTTGTATCCTTCTTGCCTTCTCATGATTCGGAAGTTCATCCACTACATCACTACATAACTTGAGAATTCAATAGCAGTAGCCTTTACCTTCTTTCGGTCCTTGTACTGGTAAAAATAAAAAACATGTTCAACCTTCTCCTCCTAATGTAAATAATCATTTGTACTCCTAGAATTATTGAAGCTCGAAATCTGAAACTTCACATAGGCGGTAGCTTGGGATGCTCAAGCTTGTTCCTCTTCTTCTTTAAACTCTTCTTCTCCTTCATCATCCATATTACCTAAGTTAATCCTCCTTAGAACTCATCCTCATACTCCACCACCTCAAACTTATTAAGTTGGGTTCTGTCCTCTAGCAAGTTGAGCAACTTATGGAGTGTTCTACATAACCTCAGTAGGTCGATAGGCTATTATATGAATAACTATGGTCAAGTTGGTTATGGGGTTAGCTACCTCATTTAGTTGTTCGTTTGTACTTCTAGGGGCACCCTAGGATTATTGGCCATGGTAGACAACACCACTATTATCATCCCTAATACTAGATTTAACACTTAGGTCCATCATATTCTCGACAAAAACTCAATAAGAAAACTCAAAATCTAAGAAACAATAGTGCAGTTCTTCATGCCAAACAATACAGACATACACTCACACACTTCTTCATATAAAAGTTCAATAGATCGCGAACACAACAGCCCAACTAAAACTTGCTTGGTTTTTGTACATTTGAAACAAGGAAAAACATAATATATAACCCAAACAAACTACTATTGCTTCTTACTTGAACTCCTACAACTAACTTCCAAGCAACTACAATACACTATCATAACAATCACTATCAACAAGATAGTTCAAACACAACTTACCTAAACAAAACCTAGTTTTAATGCCAAAATGATGTAAACTGGATCCAGGGACAAACAAGACCAGTTGCAAAGGTAGGTTTAAGCTTATGGAAAGCTTAAAAGACAAAGTGAGAAATGTGTTAAAACAAGCAAACCCATGAACAGCTCCAAAAATACAACATAATAAGGAACTTTCGAAGACTTACGACACAACTTGATATGATGTACGAGATAATTCAATGAGGGTACTCACCATCTAGCCTTGCTTTAAGGTTAGGATAAGCATAAAGTAAGTAAACAAGCTTTAAGCCAGTTTACAAAAAGAAGAATATTTAATATTAGATGTAAGATGATAATGTCCTCACAGCTACATGTATAATGGGTATTTATACTTGAAAAACTATGGTAACTTGCCTAAAATAGAAAAGACTAAAAAGGGTATTATCTAAAAAAAGTACTATACAAGTGATACAAGGTAAGTGCACATATCAGTTTTAATATAGCAGATATGAGTCCAAGTCGATCCATTAGAGACCTCGAGTACTAATACTAACCTTAACTCTATTATTTAATTGAAAAATTGCGTTTAGTTTAATGAATTAAAAATACTAAAATTAATAAAATAATTTAATTATGAGACTTGACTAAGCAATTTAGGAAGCGATAAAATTAAGAATGACTTCAAGAAGGCAAATAATGTATTTAAGAATTGTTTTCCTTAGTATTTAACATGTGATCGCTAAAAATATATCCAATTCTATCTCTATTATTCTTGATTGGAGAGATTCACAATTGAAGTTAACACCTTTCTTAAGCATATTAACCTTAATCCTAAATTATTTACCTGAATTTCTTCACTTAATAATATCAAATTCTATCTTTATTTACCTGAATGATGGATACAAGAAGGTTCAACTCGGCTAGGGCATTAAGCTAGTAAATTGCAGTAGCTTGGACTCCTCAATGGTAGGTCTTAAAGAAACAATTCGCCTATCCATACTTTTTAGCCCTTGGTCTTGAGCTCGAGTCAAGAATCCAATGGTCCGATTCCTATCAAGAACTCTTGCTCATACTTTTGACTATCATTTACTTTTCGAACTATCTCACGATTCAAACCTACCCTTTTGGTTCGCACGATACTAAGCTTCATATGTTCATCCACAACAACCCGTATCACTTAATCTTACTTCTTTAAACACAATCTAACTTAAGAATTAGATTGGACACACCAAACAACACCTCAACACCCTTCATGTGTTCTATTTTGCAAGCCCATTATTGTGCATTATAAGGCCTAATCCTCTATACTATACCAATAGATATCTACAAATGACAAATTGAATAGCAATTATTCTTGGTCATATTTATATGTTATATATTATAGCTTATATATTAATATATGATGTCTATATAATCTACATACTCAATCTCTCTTCCATCATATTAAAAAGTACTTTCTTATGAAGAAATTGCTTTCCAAAATAAACGAAAAAAAAAAATAAGGAAGAACGTTAGCATTTGCCACAACTAATGCCTTCAAATGTTTCTAGATTGCGTAAAGTAAAAAATAAAATCCTATGTTGAAAGCATTAGGAGTGGCCTTACCCTTTTCTCCAATTCTTAGTGAATACTTAGTTGTACAAACCCTGTATTTTATTAGGTCAAAAACTTGAACAAAATATATTTCATTATGTTGATTTGAATCCTTTATTTATTTTGTTTGGCTCCCAGGAAGCTTTGCAATCGTGGGTTCAATAATTCCATTTGTCTTTCATCTAGATATCAATTGTTATGAAATGCTAATGATGCTTTCTGAGGATAGTGTGGTTGAAATTCAAAGGCAACAGAATAATGAATGCAATAGAGTAGTTATTATCACCGCTTTCTAATATTTGAGACTATGTAGGTTTTCTTTTTTCGTATTTGTTAGGGGAAAAAAAATATGTAATTGCTAAAAGATAGTTAAAGAAATTTCTTAAATAGTTTTCTCACTTTTTTTTTTGTATTCTTTTACTCTTATTTTCAAGATTGGAGAATTAGGTGAGATTTAATTTGATAAATTGTTGTATCTTTTCTCTTCTTCTTTTTTTTTTTCCTTGCTGTTTGTCTTGGTGAGTATTTTTTCTTATTCATGTGTAACAAATGGCCTTAATCAAAATCGGTGTGATATTTTAAACATGGTGTCCTAGATTCATCGCCAACAAACAATATTTTTTATTTATTCTTTGGATCATGCTATTGGATAATATTACCACCTTTTTTTTTTTTTAATTTACAGTTTGGTTCTATAGAACTTAAAGTGAGGTAAGTATACAAAGTGTCCTTTATATGTATGCTAGAATTACTTCAGTTTTATATGTTGTAAGCAAGCCATTTAAACCTTTCATGTTGATGCAAAAATTCAATTAGGTTCTATTTATTTAAAAGAATCGTTTAATTTCTCTATATTGTGGTGTTTTCCAATTTCATACAAAAGATTTTTATTATTTTATATGTTAAGTATTAATTTGCCATTCATTGGATCAATTATATGTTAAATGCATTACCAAGCATACCTAATTTTATTAAAATATTTATATAGCTTTGTCAAGATGATGCACCTTTTTCTTATTAGGATAGTCGGATGAGAGGATAAAATATCCATAAGTTCAAAAATTTCAAAGATTACTCCAAATATTTAATTAGTTGGAGATAAAGAGGCAATCTTGTCATCTTAAGCTTCCCAAAGATAATGCCAAAGATAAAGATTACTCCAAATATTTAATTAGTTGGAGATAAAGGGGTAATTTTATCATGTTAAGCTTACTAATGATGATGCCAAAGATTAAGGGATTTCCTCAAAGAATTACCAAAATAAAGTTCTTCTTCCTCAATTTAGAGATTATTCTTTGAGGTATTCCTTTTATTATGGTAAATTCTACAATGAAGCAAATAAATTATATATGATTAGCTATATTATTGTTTCACATTCAATATTCTATGTATTTAGTGTATATATTTGCACACATATAGTAGATGCAGTATCTATTAATAATATATTAAATTAAAGAGTAATATGTACACATGAAAAATAATATTTGCAAACTCTATACATACTTATTTTCTTCAATGTTAAGTATGCAATGCAAAAATGTCATTTTTCTATAAATAAATTTCATAATATATACCATACCAAAAGAAATCGTAAACAAGAATATGGAAGGAAAATTCCTCTGTCAACTGGACGAAATCAGAAACTGGTCTAGAATTGCAACTTCCAATAATTCCGTTTCCAACCCTATCTGAAAAGCCTCCAATGGTGGGTAAGTGACTGGTAAGTGGCCGAAGAGTGGGCACATAAACTGCACGTGCATGCACTGGAAACCCTGCAAAGTCAACTAATTAAAAATTTACGATAACATTTAAGATGAATTCTTTTCATTTTTATCCTCTTAGTTTATAAATTAATAATGGAGATTGTTTATATTTTTATTTATTTATAATATTATTATGGCACCATTTTTTTTAATTTCAATCATCAATTATATGTTGTATCCCATTTATAAAAGGTAAACAAAGGGATTCTTGCTATTAAAAAAATAAAATAAAAGAAAAAGAAAAAACAGAGGGATTCAGTTTAAAAATAATATTTCGGAAAATTGTGTTTGTCACCATGTCTTTTTCCTACCGGACTGTTCACGTGTGTCCGGTATTTGTTGGCCACTGCCTATAAAGATATTTAGCGATTATATTTTGGGCATGCACATAACTTTAATTACTATAAAGTGGTTCACCCAATAACTTATAAATGGAAACCGTGTTGCTGACAAATGGATTCCTTCAAAATCAAAAACGAATCCTTTTCAAACCAATTTCCTTAAATTCTTACTCCTGTAATTCTATAAAATCCCCAATCTCCTTCTTAAGTTTCTCGCAAGCTTTTGTGCATTTTCGGGAGCGATTTAGATGGAGAAGCTGTGTTTGGGCATCATTTTCATGTTCATGATCACATTGGTCCATGGCACGGCTGATGACCCCCAAACCGTGCTCTTTTGGTTCAAGAAACTCCACAAAATGACGCAAAAGACCACTCGCCTCCATTTTTACTTTCACGACGTCCTATCGGGTAAAAATCCGACCGCGGTTAAGATAGCCGAAGCCCAAATAACCAAAAGATACAGGGTTTGGTGATGGATGATCCATTGACAGAAGGACCAGAACCGAATTCAACGATTGTGGGCCGGTCTCAATACGGGTCGTCTACCAACTTTGTTTTCACTAGTGGGAAGTACAATGGTAGCACCTTAAGCATTTTAGGCCGCAACCCTGCGTTAGAAACCTATAGAGAGATGCCGATACTCGGTGGATCGGGCGTTTTCCGATTGGCGCGAGGCGTGGCAACGGCGAAAACATACTTTTTCGATCCCAAAACTGGGGATGCCATCGTTGAATACAGTGTAGTAGTCTTGCATTATGAGTTTAGTTAGACAATGTAATTTCTAAGATTGTGTCCCATTTTTTTTTTTTAAGATCAATACCAAAATCTATTTCATCCTTAATTTATACTTATTTAAATCTGAACTATTTAATAAACTTTAAGTTCAATAATTGAAATTTAAAAATATGAAAATAGATTATGAAATAATAGACAGAATCGATCTCATTAAAATAGAGGATGAGACCATAAAATCTCTTTATATTCATGGAGAGTATGTTATTAGTAAGCAACTTTATAATAATGATGTTTGCAATTTTGGTCAATGACCCACCTTTCTTTTTGTTTGTTTGTTTTTTTTTTTAACTCAAGTGTTCATGAATGTTTCTTTGTCTAACAAAATAATTGAGATCACCCGCACCAATCCTAAATCATCCAATCTAATCACTGTTTTCATTAGTACCACTACTTTAGTAATTGATCATCTTGATTCATATCTAAAGCTCTTCGGTTGTCTCAGAGTTTTTTGAATTCAAAAGCAAATCTTCTCCATTTACTTCTTAATTTTTTTTAATTTATCCCTTAATATTTTGCCGTGCAATATTAGCCGTTGAGATTGTAATGAAGATAATGTCAACAAGATACTCCAAAAAATTTGAAAATCTCAACAATTGATTTGTAAAATTGAAGAAAATTAAGTGAAGGTAAATTGAGATAATTTAAATCCTTTATCTTCTTATATGCCTACTTTTTAATAGTTTAACTTCTTGATGCTATAGCGGCATTTTTTTTTTATTCGCTTTAAGATTTGATTTTGAAATATCTTTGCAATTTGCTTCTTGATGCCATGTGATTTAATTAATTTAAATGGCGTAACTACTTGTATATTTTAGGCTTTCGGATCAAGAAATGCAACATTGGAAGGGAAGTTTTGTATCGATATCCAGGACAAAACGTTAGCATTTAAACAGATGAGGATTCGATGCTTAATGGCTTCACATTATTTTGCAAATCCCAATGAGGAAGGAAATACTAAATTTATAAAAAAAGAAAATAGAAGAGAAACATATACGTCAAGAGCCTATCAATGGGATGATTATTGATATTAAATGGTTAGAATATCCTGAAGGATCAGCTATCATTAATATTGAGGAGTTTGGATATATGAATGATATGAGAGAGATTGGATAATCGAGGATATGAAACCAGCCTTGAGCCTCCTAATATATTTCCTCAAACAAGGTAATACTATATTTTTCTCGCTTTCTTTGTTTTTCTTTTCTTTTTTCTTTTTATTTATTTTTTTATTACCCCCAATATGGTCTTATATGTGATATATCTTATTTCGTGTGTATCTATTATCGTAAAGAACAGTCATGGACATAAATTATATCATAAATCAAATACGATTTTCATGGGTAAAATATCATTAAAGTGAGCAAATCTGTAAATTTCTTGAAATTACACTAATACCAGCAATATTTTCAATTATGCATTTGATGTGCCTGTGTAAAACTTATCTAAAGGGTGTTTATTTATCTTCGAAATATATATAGTGGCTAATGTTTCATAACAGGGTGTAGCTTCATATTTAAAAAAACATAGAATATTTGAGTAATTTTAAAAGTAAAAAGGAAGAAAAGAATATGCTTGATTGCAGTCGACATATAGATGAAAAGAAATCAAGTTAGCTAATTATTTTCGACATCAAATACAAGGAGTGGAATAATGTGTTTATTATATGATTATCTCAATGTTGATATGAAAAATAATCAAACTACAGTTAAAACTATAAATGAGTGCAATTACTCATGAACTATCTGAGTCTGACTTACTTTAAACCCAGCTAAGTTAGGGTTTATTTCATATACAAATCAAATTTGTACTTAAAATAAAGCTCATTCATTTAAATGAGCAGGGCTCAACCTGCTATTTAAACTTGTGAATAGGCTAATTTATATTGTTAATGAGTTAACTCAAAAGTAAACTCATCAATAGATTGATCAGCTAATACATTATATTAAAATTACATTATATTAAAAATTATACTATAATAATATAAGAATAAGACTAATATAATTTTAAAAATTATTAAAATTATAAGAGTAAGAATATATGATTAGGATAACAGACACTACAGGCTAAAGTACAAATCATTAACAAAATGAAAAATTATAAAATTTTGAATTTGTTTCATTTGAAAAAGGATAAAGAGATAAATTTAAAAAATTTTAGTTGATTTGAAGCTCGAATTTAGGCTTCGTTATGCTTATTTAAGTAAATGAGCTTGAGCATAGCCTCATCTAAATAAATGATCCAAGCTGGAGTTTTGAATTTTTTAACGAGTTCAAACTCAAGTTTATAATTTTTAGGTTTTATAAAAGCTCGAATAAATTTAAACTTAATAGATTTTAAATGAGCTAAACTTAGTTTTTCTAAAATTTGGCTCGTCTTGTCTTAACTTGACTTGTTTATAATTACATACATAGGTTTAAAAAATTGAATTGCATGGGATTAACCAGGTGATTAATATGATGCATGATAAATGCACCTTCAAGGTTTGTCGAGGAATAACTTGAAGGCACAACCATCTTCCAATTCGGCTTCTTCTTCCGCTTCCATGTAACGTATACCATCGTGTGTAAGTAATTCTAACAAAACGAGCTGATATGATTTCTAAGTGGTTTTGACGCAATCTCGTAGTCATATGTAGAGCGCATCCCTTTTTCAGACAGAATCAATTTACAAGATTTTAAAGAGTGTTAAGTTAATGTATGCTATGTAAATTCATGTGTATCCATACAGAGAAAATATATATATATATATATTATATTATTTATGATGTTTTAATAAAAGAGTTTTTTGGGTGAAAGGTGTTAAAGAGACTAAAATAGAAAGTCTCACATTTTTTTACTTTTATTTATAAAATGTACAGTGAAGATTGAAAAACTATAAGAAGGTTGTTTTTTTCCCTTTTAACAAATGTCCTTGTGGCCAAAAAAAAAAACAAAAAAGACCGAGGTACTCATGACAATCGCTAACATGATCCATCCATACAATGCATCAATATGACCGGAAAAAGGAGAAATCGGTTGAAAATTGTATTTTACCTTTATCTGGTAAATTTAGCAAGTTTGTACAAGTATTTATCAATAAATCCCTTATATATTTGGAAAAAGGCGAGCGGGAAACTATGCATGACATTTCCCAGTTAATGGTCACTTCCACAATTTTTAATATATGGGACTGATCTACTATCGAGGAACCAGTTCAGTCATTTTTGAAAATTTTCAATACTAATTGTTGATGCATGTATGGAAAAGGAGTGTTGAATTTATAATGATTGATTTACAGACTAAAAGATTGAAGGAGAAAATAAATGTGGAAATATAGAAGAGCATTAAGATTGATTTATTGCCTTTTCATAAAGCGGATTATATTGAAAACTATTTCTTCCATGCTCAATGAGAGAGCTTAAAATTGAAAATATGCTTAATATAGAGCAATGAAGATGAATCTTTCATGCCAATCTTTAGGGATTTGAGGAATCTTAAAATCTCTACGTGTCGGATTTCACAATGTGTATTGGATTGAGTGGCCATACCGCTAGATTCCTAGTTTCAAATGTTTTGAAAAGTGCACTTGGTTTCTAATTAAATCGGCTTTAAATTCAATCTTCAAGACTGTTTCAAACCAACTCACAAGGATTTTTTCAGTTATCCCTATTTTAAAACAGGCCAAATCACATGAATATTTTTTATCGATATTGTTTTTCTCATCTGGATTCCATCGTGTTTTTGGCTTTAAATTATATTGTCATTAAGAGAGAAACACGATTGTCCAATTATAGAAGAGCATCTTGTCCGATAATAAGAGGTAATATGACAAAAGAGGACAATTTTCAAGAGATGAAGATGTTTAAGTACGATGATCTGCATGCCGTCCAGGAACTTGTTTTCGAGGTTGTTTTTCCTTTGTGAATGGTGCGGTGATTTTATCCAAGTGTTTGATTTAACCTTTCTATCTTCGATTTTGTGAATTATTGTGTTTTCATATCTGCTAATAGGTACCCGATTGACTTGATACGCATTTTATGGCAAAATTTTGTAATTTTCGATAAATCCAAATATGCATTCTATGAGATAAAATAAATACTTTTATGAATTTTATAAAATTATGACTAGTATCACCATTATTGAAAATTATTAAAATTGCATGATTTTCTTAATTGCATATCCATACTTCTATCATATAACATTGTATTATTTTTTGAGTTCTTAAACAAAGTAGACAATCATTAGTAAGTTTCTTAACAATAAGAGGATCCCTCGTAATTTTTGTAAAGGTGAGCATTACATAACACAAGAGGTAATTTTTGGAGGTGTAGGAGTTAAAATATTGGGATGGTGATGGTTACGCAAATTGTTAGAAATAATATGTCTCCACACATGCAATAGAAAATTAGCAACACGTCACAATCAAAGAACACCAGAACGGAAGGAAAAACATAAAAAATCTACGAACAGCTGAACAACCAGATTAATCAAGAAATATGTTTTGCTGGGTGGCCCCACAGGCTTAGAGTCAAGAATAACATTTCCAATCTCTAATATTAAATACGTTGAAGAGTGCACACAATTGAACCAGTCATGAAAAAGATTCTTCGTTATTTTAACTATATCTGAACTTACTATGCATTAAAATAAAAATGACGGTTGTAATATTCGTTTGGCAGCTAGAATAATCTATGTGTGATGATGAAGCTGGACCGCAATTTGAAATCAATTTTTATTTATACGTTCGGCTCCTGCAATTACAAGAAGGAACTGTACAGAAGTCTATGCATCATTTTTTTTTTTTTTAAACCAAGAATGGGTTCCCTTGTATCTAAAATAATTCAAAGAGTTGAAGATGTTGCCAGGGAGAAGAAAATTCTGCATGATCTCAAAGAAAGTTGGGGTACGGATTTCCCGGGCTGTGATTATTGCTATATCGATCGCAAAAATTGGATGAAAGTCCTGAATCCAGGAAATCTTCCACTTTATAAGTTAGTATGGCCAGGAACACATGATTCGGCGACAAATGATATTGGAATTCCTGGCATATCTCGCCCTTTTGCTCAGTGCCAATCTCTAAGCATATATGATCAACTTGATAGAGGGACTAGAGTTCTTGATATTCGAGTCCAGCAGAATCACCGTGTCTGCCATGGAATCCTGCCTTCATATAGCATAGATGTTGTAATCGAAGAGGTCAAGAAGTTTCTCTCTGAGACCAAATCCGAGATTATAATTCTTGAAATCCGCACGGAGTATGGTCACCAGGACCCTGCTGATTTTGACAAGTACTTGGAGAGTAAACTTGGAGAGCATTTAATTTGCCAGGACGAGGAGGTGTTCCATAAGACAATCGCTGAATTGTTACCAAAGCGAATAATTTGTGTTTGGAAGCCTAGGAATTCTCCTAAGCCAAAGGCAGGGAGTCCATTGTGGAGTGAAGGGTTTCTCAAAGATAATTGGATCGACACGGATTTGCCATTAACCAAGTTTGAGAGCAATATGAAGTATTTGAGTGAACAGCCTCCAGTTTCCTCCAGGAATTTCTTTTACAGGGTTGAGAATTCGGTTACTCCACAAGCAGATAACCCCATCATGTGTGTACGACCAGTAACCGATCGGATTCATTGTTATGCTAGGCTCTTCATATCTCAGTGTTTTGCTAAAGGATGTGCTGATCAATTGCAGATTTTATCAACGGATTTCATAGATGAGGATTTTATCGATGCGTGCATTGGGCTTACTCAAGCAAGAATTGAAGGAAAGGCCTGAAAAAGGCAGATCTTCTCTTGTATTTCCAAAAGGCTGTGATCCATCATCCGAATCTAAGTTCTGTCTTGCAATTTCTGGATCTCCTGCACAACGTTGTTGTTGTTGTTTATACCGTATATGAACAAGCAGGGTTCTTCATTTTAATCGATTCTCCTAGTATAAGGTATTACCACAGCACCTAGGACTCTTTATTAGAGTCTTATATTCAAGGAACATTACCTTGTGCTTGCTCTTCTATAACGTCTAGAAGAGATTATCCTACGAATCAGGCAACATTATTCATATTTGGCAAGGTCCATTAGTTCAGAAGTATGTTAATTCATCATGCTGCACCTATTTCCAAGTGTGATTTTTATTAACCTATTTGAATCCAAACATGGTAAATTGGATTGCATGCAGTCCCTCTTTTTTCAACAAGTCAAAAAATATATATAGAAGTTGTATCTGTTTCTATGTATGACCAGATACCTACCAATTTGTTTTTCTGTTAATGTAATTCTTCACGTTAGAAAGCCTTGTGGATCCTTATAATCCACTTAGTATCAGTGTTGTGCATGCTTTAAAATTTCCTCCTTCGTTCTAATAATTGTTGCCCGAGGATCTCTTATTAATGAAAGTTGCCCATACAGACAAAATGTCCATGCATGTAATGTTTATTGGAAAGTTTTGATCCCTTAAAGAAACACCCATGTTATAGCCCATGGTTGTGGTTATAGGCATGTCATTGAAAGAGCTGCAACTTCCTCTTCTTTACGTTAGTGCCTCTAAGGGAGGAGATACAAGCCTAGCCTAGCCTAGCCGCGGAAAGCAAAGTTGATTTTCCCTGTTTATCACACATTGTAAGGGAAGGAAGCAATTCCACGCCACACTTCCTTTCCTCTCCTTCACTGCCTAAGACTAGCTGCAGGACATTCCTTGGCAGATAACAGAAACATATTCTATTCCTTGTGATCGTGTCCAACTTCATCATGTTGATATATATATATATATATATATATGAAAATAAGTGCATCTTGATTGAAGCTACAACACTAATTACAAATCCTTGGAAAACATTGGCACAAAAGGCGAGCCTGTAATTTACCCAAAGGCTACAAAAGAAGCATGGCATATTTCATTTCCTGAAGTTTAAGCAGGCAAAGATGTTGCGACTTCACTCTGTAAGTGCGGCTACCGAACTTCAACATGTACTGTGTCTAATTTTCAGATCGTTGGCATTAAAAACTCCATGGAAGGCCTGAATCCCCATTATAATCTTCCATTTTCTATTCCGGTGATATGAACATCCATTCTCAAATATATCAAGGCACGAATGTCTAGTTTGACGGTATTCAACGGAAGTGACCATGTCAAAGTTGGAAGAGTGGAATCTCAATATAAAGGTTTCTCTAAATGAGTGAACTGGGGAAAAAATTAACAAGTTTAATGAAAAATTTTTCCTTCTTTTTAAAACTGATGGCACAATTCAAAAAAAAATAAATGTATGAAAATGTATAAAAGTTTTTTCTTTTGACTCTTAACAAGCGTTCAAAACACTAGCTAACATTTCCCTAATTTGTATTTAAACAATTTATGATGCTCACAAAGTTTACACTATTTATTTCCGAGCTTATATAGACTTGAAATTCACGTGGAGTATTTAATAGCAAGTGGCAAGGCAACTAATGCTTGAGAATCCAAAGATGTAGATAGCTGGATATAGAGGCTTAAACACATTATTCATGTCAGAAATAGATACTTCATGCTGTACAAATCACTTCATTGGTTACTTCTGAGTGTGGTATTTTATTCAGTGTGTATTATATTGCATATGATGTCTTCGTGGAGACTTTGTGTCCAAGACACTCAACATGAGGTTTTAGACAGTAAACAAGGATTGTGGAAGACACAAGGCCTCAATCACCAAGTGCATTATCTGGTACAATTTTTTATTATCTACTACGACTAATGCTATGCTACACATCGAAGTTTAGAAGCACAAAAATAAATGCAGATTATATTGAAGATATAATTTTCTCAATCTTCATCATATCCTTGGGATTTTGGTGGGCTATTGAGATCCAATTCAATTCAAATCACACTAGGACAAAAGAGATTCTACTTGGAAAAGGCAAAAATGCAGAGTCCAATCCAGCGGCCTGGACGATTATAGCTTTGGTCCATGTTATAGCCCATGATTATGATTATAGCCTTGTCGCTTTGCCTAATTACATTGTCCAACTTTCAGGTGGTTAGTGTTAAAAACTGCAGGGAAGGCCTAAATCACCATTATAATCTTCCATTTTTCTTTTCCAATGATATGACATCCATTTTCGAATATATCAAATATGAATGTGTAGTTAAGACCACATTCAGCAGAAGTGTCCATGTTAAAGTTGAAAGAATGTAATCTTAATCTAAAATTTTCCCTTAACGAGTGAGTTGGGTTAATAATTAACAAGTTTAGGGAAATGTTTTATCGTCTTTTTGAAACTGATAGTATAATTCACAAACAAAATATATACATGGAAATGTATAAAAGTTTTTTCTTTTTAGCTCTTAATCAATGTTCAGGACACTCATTAATATTTTTTTTTTTAATTTGTATTTAAATATATTTACGGTACTAAAACAATTCATCCTATTTTTTGTAAGCTTATTATGTAGAGTTGAAATCGAGGGGGAGTATTTATTAGAGTGGTGCCATGGCAACGAAGGCTTGAGAATCCGAAATGCAGAAAGCTGGATCTAAAAGCTTTAACACTATGTTCATATGAGAAATAGATGCTTTATGTTGTACAAGTCCCTTCATTGGTTACTTCTAAACGTGGTATTATATTCAGTATGTATACTGCATGTGATGTCTTGACGGAGACTTTGTCTGAAAGACACTCAACATGAGAATTCAGACACTAAACAACGATTGCGGAAGACAAAGGGCCTCAAGCGCCAAGCTTCCTTGGTAAGTGGATATCAAATTTATAGTAATTGATGATTCTTATCAAAACTTCATATTATATATGAGCAAGAAGTTTGTAAAACTGGAATCATCTTTCACTTGAGAAGTATCTCAACGAAGAAACTGAAAATGAAGAATGATTAATAGGGATAACAAAGCGACTTAGAATTGTTCCCAATAATCAATGAGATAGAAGAGGAAGAGAAAGAAGTAGTTAGTTTTAGGTTCTCTTATTGTTATGATAAGAAATGAATAAAAGGTTTGAGAGAATATATGCTCTTGAGTTATCTTCTAAGTTCACGTTTAATGTAAAAAAACTCGTCTTGAGATTTCAAGTGTGATATTAATATTTTAAAAAACTCTTTTCTTCAAAAAATTAACTATTCTATCCACGATTTTTTCATAAAGTTTTTTAACATTTTTAAAAGTTTTTGTGAACCACAATAATATATATTAACCAATCAAAACTTAAAAAATAAATTAAAAAAAAAAGAAAAGAAGAAAGAAAAACCAACCTTCTAAAGTTCCTTATTATAGGAACTTTTTATTGGCCAAAAAAACTCTAATACTGAAAAAGAAATCCATATAGCATTTTCTAAAAAAAAGGGTAAAAAACACCAAATAACCACAATCTAATTATATACAAAGATGATATCCTTATAAAAGGAATTAGTGAGAATTTGTAAACAAAAAGTAGTGAAATTAATTGATTTCTTTGGATTTCAAGATGTCGAATTGACTCCAATCCTTACTCAAAAGATCTAACCTAGTTATGCCTATAGCACAAGCGTAGTTTAGAAGTGATCTAGTGGGCCTAGAGCCCAAAAAGAAATAGGACTTTTTAAGCAAATGGATATTCAATATAAAACACAAATCATATACAAGTATGGAAAGATATAAAGCCTACCTAATAACCCAAGGCTAGACACAAACATATGACCTAGATTATGAATAGATGTTTGCTCTAATTGCCAAGTTAAACTCAATTAGAGTGCTACCATCCTTAGCTACCAATCTAAATTCACCATTTTACTAGTTGGATGTAAAAAAAATACATTTCTTAATGAAGATTTAAAAAAAGAGATACATATGAAACTTCCACCAAGATTTCAATCAAAAGAGACAAATGGAAAAGTGTACAATTTAAAGAAATCTTTGCATGGACTAAAGCAATCAACCAAGACATGGTTCAAGAAGTTTGATGATACTTTATTAAGACTCGGATATCAACAAAGTCACATAGGGCACACTCTTTTTGTCAAAATTAGAGAAAGTGGCATAAAATCAATCACTATTGTTTATTTGTTGAGTTTGTACCAAAATAAATTATATGATTTGTGCAAGTTTCTAGGTTACTTCTAGAATTAGGAGTGTTTACTAAACTATAGCTAATATCTGGGAAGAAAGGGAAATAAAGACTCTAAAAAAATGGTTTGGAAGGATGTTGGTAACACTTATAACCCTTTTTGGAAGGGAACATACTCAATGAATTTGCACTTGAGAGCTTTGCCTTCTAATTTGTGCATCTTCAAAGAATAGTCTGACACAAATATAATATAACCAAAAACTTTTGGAGACAAAGAACTAAATATATGTATGTAATGAAAAGACTTTCAAAAAACGCTAGGACAAGTTTGAAACTTCAAAATTTTAGAAACCATTCTATTTATAAGATAGGTAATGGTTAAAATAGCTTCACCCCTCCTCAATAATGATGCGATACCTAATTTGCAACCATTAGAGATTGAGCAATCTCTAGCAAATGTTGATTCTTGCGCTCAGATACTCCATTTTATTATGATGTATATGCACAAAAACTTTGACATATGATTCCATGATCATTAAGATAGATTTCAAACTTCTTTAAGAAAAATTCTTTTCCATTATTAGACTGCAATACTTGTAGTTGTATTTGGAAAATATAAATCCATAAATGGTGCATGTAAGCAATGTTTATTGAGCATTGAAACAAATTTCAAAGCCTTCCTAATGCTACATGGAATAGGATAATGTTTGTCTATATAGCCTAATTGCTTGATTAATCATGCTACATATGCCTAAGAAAATTAATTGACTGAAACATATGGGATGATCAAGTGAATTAGGATAGGGAGGAGGAGTAGGTAATTTTGGTAAGGTCTAACACATAAGGTGATAGGTAAAGAATCACCATAACATCAAACTCTACAATGGATGAAGAACAAAACAGTATTCTTAAGATGTTCAAGTGTTTAATTTTTGAGACAACCCTACCTTACTAATGATTAAATATAGGAAGTCACATCTTTTTTCTTACCAACAATGCTTAGCCACTCTTTTAATTTAGCAAATTTGATGCTTTCTAGAATAGCATGAGTCTCTACCTCTTCAGCTTCCATTAAGTAAGTTGTTCTTGATATTGCTTCAACAACTTATCTTAAATTTATCATAGCCAATCTAATTCCTATTCAATTGTTAATTTTACCAATTGCACTATCACGGATTAACTTAATCATCTCATTGCAAGGAAGGGTCTAACAAGATTAGGAGTTTGATGATCCATTTCCTATCACATTATGATGATGACTCATCATAGAAAAAATTGTAACTATGGTTAACTATAATATCTATCCCCAAAAGGAGTAACATTGAAAATTTTCATTTTGTGCACAAAATTCTATAAATTCATTCAAATGTTTGTTAAACCGTAGAATGATAGTAAATTTACTTTGATTCATGATGATAATACAATAAACACAAAATGCTCTTAAAATATGGAAAACATCTAAAAAATTCATAATTTAACTACATTGGTTTATATATATATATAGTAAAGTTTCTTAAAATTTATTCCTAGTAATTTGTAACTTTACGTAAGTTTTTGTAATAATCCTTAAAATTCATAGTATTGATAGGACATTTTAGACTTAGGCCCCTCAAGTCTATACTAACTTACCCATGCTCATGATTTAGTTCCCTTTCGACTAAGTTTGACCTCCTTCCTCATTTAGTTCACCTTAACTAAAGTCTACTAAAGAAGCTACCCATACATTATAGACTCCAATGATTAAAAGACAAGGATAGGCTCAAAAACCTAGTCAATAACCAACTCCTACAATACAATACATGACTTGTAGACGTGTCCTCCAGCTACTAATAGCTCTCTAACTATTGGCACTAATCCTTTATAAATACCAGAATATCACCTAACAGCAAACCACTTGATACTTCACACTCTTAAGCTATACTTTACCTCCTTATGCGCATTCTCTTTCTCTATAAACACATACTAACTTAATCATTAGAGTGGCCACGCCAAATAACCCTCGGTGCCCCTTACTATTTACTCTTTTATAATGTCACATCCAAGCAAAAAGCCCAATCTATTCCTAATCTTTATTGGCCAAAACTTAGAGATGACATTTGGCGCCATTTATGGGAACCTAATCTTATCTCTTACATAAACACACTTCAAACATTCACCCAAACATAACCTTCATCTTTGCATTAGCTACCATGTCTCATATCGTGGACCCTAACAACAATCAACTTATGGATAATCATCCCCTAGCTGAGGAAACACTAAAGTAACGCATGACTCGGCTAGAGTAGTTGCATGAGTAGTTTGTCACTCATAATAGAGAGCTCTAAGCTAAGCTTAACAAAGCTGAACGATGTAATAGGTAGGTGCCTGAAGCTTCTAACTCCTATACTAGCATAACCACCAACAGTAGTAGAATGGTATGAATCAACTACCCAGTCCCCTAGTGTAAGAACAACAAGCATGGTCTATGGCCACATGCAACCATACTCTTGCTAACAATGAGTAAGTAGCCGAGTTCTATGAAGTATTGGCACACTTTACAACATGCTGAGCTCACCTGACAAACAATGCCAACCTCAATGAGCTTAGCACAATTTTAAGGAGGCTCTTTAAGCAGTAAGAGAGCAAAGTGATTAACAATGCCAAGTTGATCACTAGCAACAAAACCCCCTTTAACAAGGGTAGCCAGGATGAAGTCTTGCCTCTAAAAAGCAAAGTCCTTACCTTAGACCAATATGATGGCATAGCTGATTGTAATGATCACCTCCTCCATTTCCATACTCTGATGAATCTCTATTGTCATGGGGATGCTATAATATACAAAGCTTTCCCAGTTTGATAAAAATCAAGCCATCGGACCCTTAACTTGAGCTTAAGTACTAAAGAGTATAGCAAGGTAAGTTATCTCTTTATAGCCTATAACTAAAGAGTTTAAGCTACTATAGTTTGCCAACCTACTATCTTGTCCGAACTAAACCCTCTTATGCTATTAAATAGTCTCTAACTACCAACTTGAGATATATTCGAACAACACCTTAGTCCACTCGACCTTTTGCCCAGCGGGCCTGAATTTGAGCTATACCAAATACTTTTGAGTTGAATTCACCTTGAAAGAGTTACCTGCTTAGCTTAATAATGTCGAATTGTCAACTTGAATCAGCATAATTACTCAACAGTAGCAAACTAGCCATATAGTTTGTTTATTTTGCCAAGCACACAACCACTAATCATCCACTACGTGTTCAGTACCCTAAATGATAGAATCTTCCATACAGAAGACTTACTTTTACTAATTTTTTCATTTATACCCTTCAAATATTCCTTATATCATTCTTATTTTAGACATTATCCCTTTTAGTTTTTTCCATTTGTAGTAGTTGCCCTAATATTTTAAGTATAAATACCCATTGTAAAATTAGTCGCAACAATATATACATATCTGATATTGAATATACTACTCTTTTCATGAGCATTGCTCTCTATTTGCTTGCTTACTTCACTTTTATCATAACTCTTAAGTAAGGCTAGATAGTGAGTACCCTCATAAGTTAGATCATGCATTATATTAAGTTCATTCTATGAGTCCTCGATAGTTCCCTAATACATAATATCCTTGGAGCAGATCGATGTTTGTTTATTTATTTCTTTATTCTTATGTATTTCTATCCTTATTTTCAAGCTTTCTATAAACTTAAACCCACCCAATATGCCTGCCTTGTTTGTCATTGGTGTAGATCGTATCATCTTGATATCAAAGTAGAGGTTCATTTGGGTAAGTTATGTTTGAACTTCCTTGTGAGTAATGTTTGTTATGGTAGTATGTTGTACTTATGTAGACATTAGCTGTGAGAGTTTGAGTAAATAGAAGGTGCAGTTGTTTGTTATTGTTGTATAGTCCATTACGACGATACGAAAATAGAGAAAATTTCCAACTAGATTTACTATTCTTTGGAGTATTTGTTGTGTTGACAATTAGCTTGAACTTTCATGTGGAGAAGTGTACATGTGAGTTATTTTCTTAAAAAGAACAATGTCTATTGTTTCATAGATTCTGAGTTTGTTATCGAGCTTTGTCAAGAGGATGGCAGATTCAAGTGTCAATGTTGGTATTGGAGATAATAACAGCAGTGTTGTCTATAATGGATGACAACCCTAGAATACCCCTAGAAGTACAGATGAGCGAAATGATGAGATGGCTAACCTTATACCTAATATGACTAGAGTTATTCATGCATTAGCCTTTTGACGTACTAAGGCCATGTCGAATACTCCTTAAGCCACTCGACATATAAGAGGATATATCTTAGCTCAACATGATTAATATAGATGATATGAACTCTTAGATGAACACATAAACCCAGTATTACACGTAACCAAGGGATAGGTTTGGGTTGCAAGATAACTCGAAAAGTAAATGAAAGTCGATGATTTAGCAAATCTCGCGTACTAACTCTATGGATATGACTCACCATAGAACCACATACAGACTTAAGACTCGCTAGATGTGACACACCAGTTCGAGTGATAGGGTTATTCGCCATAATCCTTACTAAAGGAAATTGATAAGAGCGAGTAAAGGAAAGCTTTCCAAGAGAAAAGACTCAAAGGTTTTTCATTAATGTTTTCACCTCTAAAAACCTTATACAAGTGTTCTATTTATATACAATGGAAAAATTGTAAATAAAAAGCTAAAAAGGATGCCCTGGTCGTATTCTTGTCAATCCAAAAATAAACATGACGGTAAACTAGAAAAAATACAAGAAATTGGATGTCCAAATACATGAGCAAAAATAAATAGCCAAATGAGACTTTCAAGTGAGGGAATACTATTGGATTCCGAGGAGTTATTGGAGACCCTAGAGCTTTGACCTGGGTGGACTTAACCTTCTAGTCGGTCTATCTTATCCAGGGCTGATCTGATATGCCGTGGCCAACCTGATGCTGTCGAAGCCAAGCAGACATGGCTGAGCCGAGCAAGCCATGCCAAGTCAAGCATATTTATCCAAGGAGACCTCATAAACAGGCCTTCGGTACATAGGGAATGCATGAGCAAGTCTTTAACATAGCCTAAAGCTCGGAAATTGATTAACCCGGTCTCCTATTCCATATCATTCCCTCCCCTTTAGAGAAGTTTCAATATGAAACTTAGTAAGGGGTAGCTTCGAATCCTACCTGGATCAAATACTAACCTACATAAATAAAATATAAACATAGAAATGTACTCCAACTCCTCTACTAACGTGATCATCAATAAGTGCTCTTTCCAATCGTCATGAGCCCGATCAATTTCACTGAGGTAGCCCCAGCAATCATTAATCAAGGGGAATAACACTTTTAGCCTAAACTTCATGTCATGACCTTGGGGAATTTGAACATGTAAGATCACATACTCCTTTTTTACCTCAAGAATCCTTAAAGCATCATGCTTTCTCAATGTTGGTCTCATAACATCACGCTCAACGACTTTCACCTCTTCAACTTCCTCACAACTCAATTCTTTCTCCTCCCATCTATACACTTCAAATTTTTCTAATATGAGAGCACCAAGTATAAGAGCAACACAACCTACATAAAAATATCCCTCACCTTGACCTTGGAAAACACCAATATATAATCCATAGCATCTCACAGGTATGATACTACTACAACATATATCACCTCCAAACAATCCCATCAATGAATCAAAACAAAAGAATTTTACGTGTGAATGGTTAATATAGTAATACCTTTGATCATCAATAGCACCAAGTGTCAATAGCAACGGTATGACGTCAGGAACATATGTGCTAAGTTTCTACTCATCTTACTCTTCTTTATTAACCTCCTCCTCATCTTCAACTCTTACTTCCCTTCTTAATCTCTCCTCTTTAGTATTCTCTAGTTGAGTGTCCTTTTGTTGTCTATACTTCATCCCTAATTTCCTTGAGCTCGGCAAGTATACTCTCTAATTGCTTCAATACGTAAGAAGAAACAGGGTTTGAGACTTGGTAATAAGACTTTGTCCTCAGGCTCCGCACATTATGATGAGCTCTAAGTGCCATGTTGAATAAATTCAAATACAACACTATTGAAATAAATTCAAGAACACGGCACTTAATTTTCAGCAGCGCTGTACACTCCAAGACTTCAATTTGTCTACTGCATTTAATGTGTCAACTGCAGTGAGGCAAGCCTAGCTCACTACACGCTGGCCTGACCAACCCCCAAAGCACAGCACATAAGCTTGCAAGGTACACGCGTCAACAAGCTCAATTGATATGATCTTAGCCCGGCAACTCTTGATATGGATAGCAGCTGCAGTTCTTAAACTACTCGGAAGGCATTCATGTACAGTTCAGTAGCCTTTGAAGTGTAGCAGCTCAATACTCTACTTGTAGCTCAGAAATGACAGATGTTTCCACACTCTAACAAGCTCGACAAAACTTGTTCAGCAACTTAGATCTGAGTTGTCCTTCTCGACTATTCGGTATTGGGTCTTCAATTAACAACAGCTCGGACAACTGAAACTAATTCAGCTCGGACACACACAAGTAGCTCGGATTGGCACCATGTGAGCTCGGCACGGCAGCAATTTCAATTCAGCAGTTCGGACGTTGACAACTTGAGAGCTCAGCAACGGCTAGGAATAAAGCAGCTCGGCTAAGGATTACGATAACTCAGCGTCAACACTATTCGTCCAATTCAGAGCAGAAGGGATAATTTAATCAGCTCGAACAATTCTGTTCATTGAATTTTCTACTCGGCAGATACAGCAGCATACACGCGTCAGCTCGGTTCAGACACTATAGTTCATCAGTTCGGTAGTTCTTCAACTAGCTCAAATTACAAAGCAGCTCAGACTGGAATTCACTGACTAAGTTCACTTCATTACTTCAAAGAAGCTAGCTCGACAATCATGCAGCAAAGCTCGGCCTCGACAATAATTATACAAAGCAGCACGCCACTTCTTCAATTGTCCATTCACAGTTGATCGGCAATCTTAGTGAAAGGCAGTTCAGTTCAGCTATATGCAGTAGTACAGTTTGGTTCCTTCGGCACATACAATTTACTGTTCAGTACCTAAACTCCACCACAAGTTGAGCAACAGCTCGGTTAGACAACTTTCAGCTCAGTAAATTTGAAGTTCTTGCATGAAACAGCTCGATTGTTACACTCAGTGGATCGGCACCAAGACAGCAAGGATTTTGTGTGTCGAAATCAGCTCGGAAATTTGAACAGAGCTTCACAGCTCAGTTCGGCTCGGCGATGGTATAAAATCACAGTACTTCTGGCCGGCTATTGCGCTATTCGGCGTAGATCTCTATCAACCAAGACGTAGCTCAGCACGTCGGATCGCAGTAGCTAGGAGTCACTAGTTCACCTTGGAAAGGTACGGCAGCAGCTCGACTCAACTTAAATACACTCCAACTCAGTACCAAGCAAATATCCGAGAGCTTGGAATCTGTGCTTGGTTTTACGCTACTTATAATTCTTCTTGGACCAATAGCTGCACAACTTACACTAATTACTCTCGCTAGTTCCAATACAGCAGTTCAATTAGGAATTACCTGAAGCTCGACAGCCCCTGAGTTACGGCAGCTTGATACTTGGATTAAAACAGTTCGGTAAGCTTGAAGTAATTCAGTTTGGCAATTCTTCTCTGTAAAAGGACAGCTCGGTCAACTCCAAATAGAACCTCCGATCATTATCAATTGGCTAAGCAATTGGAAGGCAATCCAGTCTGTCTTCTCACGCAACAGGCTTGGACTGCAGTGCTGGCAGCTCGGTAAATTACTTCACTTCGACACTTCTATTTGCAGCTCGCAGATACAATACAGAATGGTACCCAATGTGCACAACAGTATAAGTCACAGCTGTATTTGGGGCTACAACTGTTCAGCGCACAGTCCATGCCCACGCACCAATACAATCATGCACCGTACGTTACACTGTCTCCACTTCGGGTTAAGGCAAAATAGCTTCAAACACTATTGCACAGCACATTCCTTCTTCAAGCACTAACCACTTGCTCCTCCTCTGCTCGTGCTTAATGCTTTGCCTACAAACCACAATGGCAGTAGCTTCGGCAACAATGAACCGACAACACACTCCACGTTCTCAATTACACTGCAATCTACACACACCAAATCGAAACCACTACAACCAACAATTTCCTCCGCTATAAGCTACACACGGCATGAAACCATTCTACAGTAACCACTGCTATTCCTTGCTTGCACTGTTGCTACACAAAATTGCAGTATACCCACGATTGTAGTAGGCACCAACCACCTATTTATAGCACAACATCCACTCGCCACCCACACATAAGCCACGATAATCACTATTACCATTGTATACAATAACTTTGCACGAGCACAGTAAAACACTTACTTGCAATTTGGTTAGAGAGCACCCAATCTACACTAGACAAACCCTAATTTGCCTACAATTGTCTTGAACACATAACCCTCTTACAACTCCATTCACACCCTAGATTGGAGTATTCGTCAAAATTTAGGGGTACAATCTACATTGATGGAGCCAAATTGAAATCACTAAATGTTTTGCTGATGATGTTTTCGCGTTAAGGGGCAACTCTTTCTCTTTTTTTTTTTTTTCTTTATAATAATAATAATAATGTAGCGAAATATGAAGACAATAAAACAAATATCAAATACCACTCTTATTTGTAGCTTTACGCAGTCACATATGGAGTATAAGCACCGTTAAATAATATTGCCAAGACTTTCATATGAAATTGTAAATCGAGTCTCCGGCCAATAAATCCTGCGATAATATGACACGAATCAATAAATAAGTTCTCTTGCCTAAGGATCTCCTTTCCTCCATATTCATAACTGGACATCACCAAAAAGATTCAATAAACCCAAAGGATAAAACTCTAAAGCTCTGATACCAAGATGATACGGATTTATAGATGAACACATGAACCCAGTATCACGCGTAACTAAAGGATGGGTCCGAGTCGCGAGATGGCCCGAAAAATAAATGGAAGTCGATGGTTTAGTAAATCCTGTGCACTAAATCTATGAATATGATATACTATAGAACCACACATGAACCTAAGACTCTTCGGATGTGATGTACTAGTCCAAGTGATAGGGCTATTCGCCACAATCCTTATTAAAGAAAATTGATAAGAGCGGGTAAAGAAGAGCTTTCTAAGAGAAAAGATTCAAGGATTTTTTATTAATGTTGTCATCTCTTAAAACCTTATACAAGTGTGTCCTATTTATATACAGTAGCAAAATTATAAATAAAAGGCTAAAACGATGCCCTAGTGGCACTCTCATAAATCCAAAAATAAACATGAGGGTAAACCAGAAATAATACAAGAAATAAGATGTCCAAATACATGAGTAAAAATGAATGGCTAAATGAGACTTTCGAATGAAGGGCTACTGTTGGATTCCTAGGAGTTATTGGAGACCTTCGAATTTTGACCTAGGCGGACTTGAGCTTTTGGTTGATTTATCTTGTTCAAGGCTAATTTGATATGCCGTGGCTGACTTGATGCTACCGAAGCTAAGTAGACATGGCCTAGCCAAGCATGCCATGTCGAGTTGAGCATATCTATTTGAGGAGAACTCATAAATAGGTCTTTCGCACATAGGGAATGCAAGAGCAGGTCACCAACATAGCCTAAAGCTCGAAAATTGATTAGCCCAATCTCTTGTACCATATCAGTAGAGGAGTAGGAGGATGTATGGGGAGAAGAATTGTATTAGGTGATATGAATGAAGAAGGAAAAGAAAAGTACAATGAGGAAGAGAAGTGAGCTTAAGCACCCTAAGCTACCAACCATGTGAAGCTTCAGATTCCGAGCTTTAATGGTTCTAGAAACGCTGATGACTATCTAGAATGAGAAGAGAAGGTAAAGTGTGTTTTTTATTATTATCAATATGAAGACCACAACAAAGTGAGGACTACTATTGTAGAATTCTTAAGTTATGTTGTAATGTGGTAGAAGAACTTCTAAATTATGAGGAGGCGAGAAGGATATAGGGAAGTAAATACTTAGCCAGAGGTGAAGAGGATACTTAAAAATAGATTCATGGAGGATACTTATTGGTAAGATACTTTTACTTAGCTTTAAGAGTTGAGACAAAGAAGCCAAACTGTTAATGAATATGTTTAGGAGTTCCGTAAGCTCATGATTCAATGTGAAGTGGATGAACCATCAATTAAATAGTATCTAGATTTCCCACTAGATTGAGAGGCGACATTTGAGATGTCATAAAGCTTTAATAGTTTACTACATTGGATGAGGCTATAAGAATAGCCCAATGAGTAAAAAGACAAAAGAAGAATAGGTTAAGCTAACCTCTAATAAGCTAACTTATCCAGTTAAGCTGACCTGCTCAAGTAAGTTATTAAGCTTAACAAAGCGTTGAGCTAAGTGGAAGATTAGATGTCAAAGTAGAATAGAAGAGTTGACTAACCATTGGTGAAGCACAACCAAGAATTTATGAGAAGGGACAAGGATCTAAGAGGAAGATGACCCAAATCAAGTGCTTTAAGTCTTAAAGGTTTAAGCATATGGCTACTTAATATTCCAACTGAAGAACTTTGATTATTAGGGGAGATATCCTAAAGCTCGAAGTAGATAGCACAGATGAGAAACCATAGGAGAAAAGGGAATTAGAAGAAGACGTTTATGTTAGTGACGAGCTAGTTGAGGAAGTTGAAGAAGGTGTGTCTGATGAAGGTTTGGACAAATTAACTTTGGTTGTCCGAGAGCAACAAGTATAGAAGCCTCTATTGAGAAGGAATAGAGAGAGAACTTATTCTACATTACTTGCTAAGCGAAAGATCAAGTTTGTATGCTTATAATGGATAGTAAGAGCTGTACAAATGTTACATTTGTTAACCTAATTCCAAAGCTCCAATTGCTGACCATTTCAGATCTAAGGTCGCATAAACTGCAGTGCCTAAATGAGAAGGGATAATTACATGTCACCTAGCAGGTACTGTTAATAATCTCCATTGGGAACTATTCTGATGAAATTCTTTGTGATGTGCTACCCATGTGTACATTTCATATATTGCTAAGCAAACCTTGGCTTTTTAATTGAAGGGTTATTCATGACGGTTTTAAGAATATGTATGTGTTTGAGAAGGATGGGAGGAAAATTATCCTAAACCCCATAACCTCGAGTCAAGAAAGTAAATTACAAGCTAAATTAGCTCGAGGATCGAAGAAGGCTTTAGTACTAAGTAGAGTTGAGCTCTAAGCAGCCATCAAGTTTGACTTGCTAACTTTGCTATTGGTAAGGAGACTACTGGAATTGAAGGAACAAGTGAAGTTGCCAGAGGAGGTCGAGAAGTTACTCGATGAATATTCCTACCTGTATCCTGAGTAGTTGCCTAAGGGTTTACCCCATTTGGAGGTATTGAGCACTGCAATGAATTAATGCCTAATGTTGTACTACTGAATAAGCTTACTTATATAGTGAATCCCAAGTAAGTTACAAAGCTTTAAAGACAAGTCAACGAGCTATTAGAGAAAGGATATGTAAGAGAAAGTCTTAGCCCCTGTGTTAGGCCTGCACTGCTTATGCCGAAGAAGGATGGCACTTGGCATATGTGTGTAGATAGTAAAACTATCAACAAGATTATAATAAAGTATAAATACTCCATTCTGAGGCTAAACAATATGTTAGACGAACTAAGTTGTGCTAAGGTGTTCAACAAGATTAACTTAAAGTCAAGATATCACTAGATTTGAATGAAACAAGGGGATGAATAAAAGATTGCTTTTAAGACCCAATATAGGCTATTCAAGTGGATGGTCATGCCTTTGTACTATTAAATGACTCATGCACTTTTATGAGATTGATGAACCATGTTTTGAGAGACCTAATTAGGAAGATTGTTGTTCTTTACTTTGATGACATCCTCATATATAGTGTCAACCTAGCAAGTCATATTGACCATCTCTAAGCTGTTTTTGATGTCATTTAGGCAAAGAAATTATTTAGAAACATGAAGAAATGTTGTTTCTATGAGAAAGAGGTGATCTTCCTAGGTTATGTGATTAGTAAAGGAGGATTGAAAGTTGATGAAGAGAAGGTTCAAGCCATTGTTAAGTGGCCAACCTTAACTTGATGTGTCAAAGTGAGGAGTTTCCATATATTGGTATCATTCTACCAACGTTTTATCTAAGGATTTAGTCCTCTAGTACCACCTCTGACTAAGCTAATGAAGAAAAATGTAAAATTCAAGTAGGGAGAGAAGGAAGAGAGGAGTTTTGTCGAGGTAAAAGCAAGTTTGACCTTTACCCTAGTCTCAACTCCATTGGACTTTGATAAAGTGTTTAAGCTTAAATGCGATGCATCAGGTGTTGGTATCGGAGCTGTATTGATGCAAAAAGGCCAACCTATCACTTATCATAGCAAATGTTTAGAGAAGCACAATCGACCAATTCTGTATATGATAAAGAACTCTTGGCATTAATTAGAGCCCTTTATATATGGTAACATTATCTTTTGTCAAAGGAATTCGTCATATACATTGATCATAAGTCCTTGAGGTATCTATGAAGCCAATCAAAGCTTTTTAAATGCTAAGATTGATGGATCAAATTTCTAGAAGGGTTTAATTTCATTATCAAATGCAAATAGAGCAAAAGTAATGTAGTTGCCGATACTCTATTAAGAAGATAAGTTCTTCTTACTAAGTTGTAGACTAAATTATTAGGGTTTGTGAGCATTAAAAAACAGTATAAATATGATTCCCATTTTGGTCTTATATGTAATCACTATAGAGAAGGAAGAACAATAGATGAATACTATATGGGGGATGGTTATTTGTTCCAAGGTGACAAATTATGTGTACTAACCTATTCAATAAGAGAACTACTAGTGAGAGAGGTACATAGTAGAGGACTTTCTAGGAACTTTAAAGAGTGAAGGACATATGAGATACCAAATGAAAGATTCTTTTAGTCTAAAATGAAACACGATGTGCATCGTATGATTGAGGGATGTGCCATCTATAAGAAAGCAAAAAGCCTAGCTAAACAAGGGAAGATAATGCCCTTACCTATTCCAACTAAACGATGGATTGACTTGAGTATGGATTTTGTCTTCAAATTACTTTGAACTACCTAAGGCAAAGACATTGTGATGGTTGTCATAGATAGATTCAATAAGATGGTGCACATTATTCCTTACATCAAGACTAATAAAGCTTTAGCTATTGCTTCTTTGTTTTAATAGGAAATAGTTCACTTACACAAAGTGACGAGGAGTGTGGTGTCAACTATGATCTAAAATTCCGTAGCCCTTTTTAGCATACTCTTTGGCATTGGATGGAAGCCAAGCTATTATTCAATACTTCTTACCATCCCTAAACTAATAATCAAACAAATGTTGTCAACTACACTCTAAAGGTCACTATTCCGAGCTGTAGTGGGAAAAAACTTAATCAACTAGGATGTCTACCTCCTTGTGGTAGAGTTTACTTACAACAGAATGGAATACGCCACCACCAAACATGCCCCATTTAAGGTCGTCTACAATTTCAACACTAAGTTGCCCTTTAATCAAGCTTCAATGCCCACGACTGACTAAGAAGATCCAAAAGCAAGAGGCAGAGTTCAGTCCCTCCAATAAATCTACCAACAAGTCATCTAGCACATTGACTAAGTTGCTAGAAAACTAAAAGAGAAAGGAAAAGAAAGGAAGATCAAGAAATTTTAACCTGGTAATCAACCGTGGGTACACTTGAGCAAGGAAAGGTTTTCTAACAAGAGGAAAAACAAATTGTCTGCCAAAGTTGAAGGACCATTCATGATCCTCCTAAAGAATAGTGACAATGCTTACCAATTAAAGCTACTAGAGGACTTTGGAGTGTTTGATGTGTTCAATGTTGTCAACCTCAGTCTATATCAACCTGAGGAAGACTTAGATGAGGACTAGTCAACTTTGATCCTAAATCCCAATCAACTCGACGAAGATGATAAGAATTAAGCCATTGAACCCTTGGTTTATGCTCAAGGACTAAAGGGCATGGTAAGGTAAGTTCTCTCTTTACGTTGCACAACTGGATAGTCTGAGCAACTACAGTTTGCTAACTTGTTGTCCTGTCTAAACTAAACCCTCTTGTGTTATTGAACAGTCTCCAACTACCAACCTAAGATATACTCGGATAGCATCTCGACCTACCTGACCATCTATCCAGTCAACTTGAATTCGACCTATATCGAGTACGTTAGAGTTGAATTCACCTAGAAAGAGTTACCTAATCAGCTCGATAATGTTGAACTATGAACTCCAATCGACATCATTACTCGATAACAACTAAGTTAGCCATACAATTTATCTGTTTTGCTAAGCACACAACCACTGACCACTTACTACGTGTTTAACACCCTAAATGATAGAATCTTCCATACAAAATGCTTACTTTGTTGATTTTTCCATTTATACCCTTTAAACATTCCTTCTATCATTCTTATTTTGGACATTACTCCTTTTAGTTTCTTCCATTTATGGCAATTGCCTTAATATTTCGGTATAAATACCTATTGTAAAATTAGTTACAATAGCACATATATGTCCAATATTGAATATACTACTCTTTTCGTAAGCATTACTCTCTATTTACTTACTTACTTCACCTTTATTCTAACCATTTGGCAAGGCCAGATGGTGAGTAGCCTCATTAAGTTAGCTTATGCATCATATCGAGTTCATTCTATGAATCCTTGGTCATTCCTTAGTATGTAATATCCTTTGAGCAAATCGAGGTTTACTTGTTTATTTCTTTGTTCTAGTATATTTCCATCCTTGTTTTCAAGCTTTCTACAAGCTTGGACCCACTTTAACATGCCTACCTTGTTCATCCTTAGCGTAGATCGTATAATAGGTGCTTTGAGGAAAGTAGATCATATATGGTTTAACCACCTACCCGAAAACTCCATTGGTTTCTTTCATAAGTTAGCTCGTAGGTTCAATCTCTACTTTAAGGATAGCAAGCCCCCATTTAAGGACACTTCATCCTTGTACTTGATCAAGTAAAGTGAAGGAGAGCTCCTACGAGAATATGTGGTCCGATTCAATAATGCCATTGTCAAGATCTCTCAGTTGGGTGAGGGGTATAGTAGTACATGCCACGTAGCTTGGCATCAAATCCTCTAGGGACTGTTTCTATTCATTGAGCAAGCCGAAGACTAGGAAGATAGCATTCATACCAAGTGTGACACCAACTAAGAGAGGTTAGGTAAAAAGAAGGATAAGGCGAAATTGTCCATTAAAGATTGCTTTAGTGGTAAGGCACCGAGTAGAGCTGAGGGAGGGGGGGGGGGGGGGGGGCTCAAGCAGTAAGGAGGGCTGAGTCAAGCCAAGTAGAACCTACTTCCCCCTCCCATCTATACACTCCACATTCCTCTAAACTGGCTTATAGCTTAAGTCTTCATTGAAGTGCAAAATAGAAGCTTACGATAGAAGGCCCCTAAGATAAAGGGAAACCCCAGTCAACAAAACTTAGACAAGTATTGCTAGTTCCATGACAACTACGTTCATACCACGGAAGAATGCTTCCAACTAAAAAATAAAATTGAATAAGTTATTGATGCACAGCCGGTCAACGATCTCATTATTCGCGCATGCCTCCGAGGCCTCTAATCTCTCTCTTGAAGAATTCTCTCTCGGCAACCTACTGATGATGAGAGACTGTACATCAAAGAAAGGTGGTTGAACTCCCTAAGCTCCCCATATTGTCATACGTTAATCTGTACACTTGGTAATGATGATGCTAACCATTCCCTTGCTGAAGACCCTACACCGAGTACTCCAACCAACTGTTGCCAAGAATCTCTTGCCGAGTAACGAGAGACTCACTTAAACGATCGAGTAGTTTTCTCTCGGCATACCACCATTTCTCTCATCCTGGCCCCTTTATTGCTATAACATTTTGACCCTTCTCACCTACGATGCTCAGAAAATATCCGTACAGGACCAATGATACACTACCAGCTATCCATCTCGTCTGACATTTAACTACTTTTCTATTTTTCATTTGTTGTCCTTTTTACCCTTTTCGTATGTACTAAGAATCTCCTTTTTGTAAATACTTTCTTGTAATTTCTTTATTTGTAGTGCTATCCTAGGGACTTACTATAAATAGTCCTTATCTCTTGTAAGCTAGAGATAACTTACATTTTAATACTAAATACTCTGTTCTTGTGAGATAATCATCTTTAAGTCCATACCCTTTACACTCTTATCTAATCTTATCGAGTAGCTCAAGATTAGTGGCAGGTGGACCTTAACATCAACTTGTACGTTATACCAAGTGAAGTATCAAATCATGTTGTATTTGTTGGTGAGTCACATCCTCCGAGTAGCTTTGTGTTAGCTACTCTTGTTTGATTATGGACCATTTTCCCTTAATTTTCTTCGATATCTCGAAGGACTCATTTTAGTTCAATCCTGCCTCGGTAAGTCTTAGTAATAATTAAGCTCCTAGGCATACCATATATTCTTATCACATCCTCTAAGCAGCTTCATATCAGCTACTCCTGTTTGATTGTGGACCATTTCCCTCTAATTTTCTTCAATATCTCGAAGGACCCATTTTAGTTCAATTCTACCTCGATAAGTCTTAGTGATAACTAAGCTACTAGGTACACCATATATTCTTAGTATCAAAGCTTGAGGTTGAGACCGAGGGCTGTGTAGTATTAGTTTGTTGCTCAAGATATTTATGTGTAGAAAGCATTTGAGTGAAGTGCCCTTGCTGAAGCTTGTATTGAAAATGTTAAACCCTAGTGTATAAGGAGAGATTCATGATGTTGAGAGTGATGCTCATGGTTGTGATTGAGTTAGCCAACAAACATCACGTACTATTGATGAGCAGATAGAAGATCTTATTGTTATTGTAGCCAACTTAGCTATCTTAATAAATAGGGTCTTAGAAGTTAGACTGCATGAAAGAGTTATTGAGCAGGGCCGAGAAATGAGAGATAGGTCGAGGAGGTAGATGAACGAGTAAGCTCTGGAAGCCTTTCCTATGAACCAAGAACCACCACGACATGGCAATAGAGTCACGAGAAGAAGGTTAGAGTTGAATGAAGTAGAAGAGTATGAAGAGGAAGAAGACCAATATGATGGGATGGATGAGCATGAGTTTAGAGTGCCAAGAGGTGTCAAGCATCTTAAAGTACAAATTCCGAGCTTCAATGGGTCTGGTAGTGTAGATGACTACCTCGACTAGGAAGAGAAGATAGAAAAGATATTCGACTTCTACAATTATGAAGATGTTGTTCGCATTAAGGTAGCTACTTTAGAATTTTCTAAGTATGCGGCAATGTGGTGGAAGAAGCTACAGAATGTTCATTTGAAGGCCCGACGTAAAGTCTAAACATGGAACGAGATGAAGAGATTTCTAAGAAGTGGGTTCGTTCCCAAACACTATGAGTAAGACACTTTCTGAAAACTCCAATACTGGAGGCAAGGTAATAGATCCGTAGATGACTATGTCCAAGAGTTTTAGTTGCTCATGATACAATGTAATGCCGACGAGCTTGAGACCCAAACTATAGTATAGTTCATCTTGAGACTCTAAGCTGAGATTGGTCATGTTGTGGAATTGTAGAGCTTCACAACTCTAGATGAAACCATCCATGTAGCCTAGAGAGTTGAAAGGCAACGGCAGAACCAGGCTAGCTGAATGCCGAGTAACAGAACAACGATGCCGAGTAAGAATGGCTTACCGAGTAGAGTAGGGAGTGACAAGACATCAAATAGATCCGAGGTTAAACACTGATGTCACATACCAAGTCGTCTAGAGGAGGGCCGAGCTAAGAGCAAGACCGAGGAACCTGAGTTCCGAAGAGACCAAGGTCAGAGCTTAGGATGGAAAACCCAAGAAATCAAATATTTTAAGTGTCTTGGCTTTAGACACATAGCTAGTCAATGTCCTAACCGCTAAGTCATGACCATCAAAGGAGATAAGTCCTAGTTTGAAGTAGAAAGTGTGAGTGAAGGAGAGGAAGAAGTGGCAACCGATCAGATGTTGGAAGAATATGAGGAAGATTCGGGAGCCGAGATACCTCCTAAAGGCGATGCCAAGTATTACTTTGTTATTTAACGATCTCTCAGTACTTTTGTGGCTAATGAGAACGAGCAAAGAGAGAACTACTTTCATAAAAACTACCGGGTGAATGGAAAGCTATGCGCTGTGATCATTGACGGAGGGAGCTATACCAATGTCATTGCGCAAGGGGTAGTAAAGGCTATGAAATTACTAACTCTTCCATACCCTAAGCCATACAAGATTCACTAGCTAAACGAGAGAGGAGGATTATAAATTTCTAAGCAAGTCAGAGTGCCGATTACTATTAGTGATAGGTATAAGGACGAGGTACTGTGTAACGTCCTGCCCATGTATGCATCCCACATATTACTCGGCCGACTGTGGCTATTTGACTTAATGGTATTACATAATGGGTATAGAAACACCTATATATTTCAAAAGGACGGGAAGAAAGTTATATTGACATTGATGAGTCCTAAGAAAGTGTAAGAAGCCCAGGAAAAGATTGTGAGATCTCTATAACGGAAGTCCTTAATGATTTCTCGAGCTTAGTTCGCACAATAGGTCAAACCCGAGGACTATGTACTCTTCTTGGTTAGGAGACTCCTAGAGGTTAGAGAGGTTGAGAACTTACCTGCCGAAGTGCTGTAACTACTTCAGGAATTTGCTGACCTATTTCCATCTGAGATCCTGAAAGGATTACTTCCCATGAGAGGAATTGAGTATTGCATCGATCTTTAACCTAAAGCAGCCCTACCAAATCAAACCTCTTATAGACTCAAACCTAAATAGGTAGCCGAGCTGAAAAAGCAAGTTGATGAGTTAGTAGATCGTAGATATGTCCATAAGAGCATGAGCTTATGTGCTGTCCCAATGGTACTAGTGCTAAAGAAAGATAAATCATAGAGGATGTGCATTGACAACCATGCCACCAACAAGATTACTGTTAAGTACCAATACCTGATCCCGCCATTGGATGACATGCTCGATGAGTTGCATGGTACATGTATCTTTTTGAAAATAGATCTAAAGAGTAGCTATTATCAAATATGAATGAGACTAGGAGATGAATGGAAAACAGCCTTTAAGACTCGAGATGGTCTATTTGAGTGGATGGTTATGCCATTTGGTTTAACTAATGCACCAAGTACATTCATACGACTCATGAATCATGCACTTTAAGCATTGATAGGAAAATGTGTTGTGGTTTATTTTGATGATACTTTGGTCTATAGTGGCAACCTTTTTATTCATATCGAACATTTGAGATTGGTGTTTAACATACTCCATATTGAAAAATTATTCAGTAACCTGAAGAAATGTGTGTTTTATCAAAGTGAGGTTGTATTCCTCGGATATGTCGTTTCAAGGAGTAGAGTTTGCATTGATGAGGAAAAGGAAAAGGTTAAGGCTATTAATGAGTGCCCTACGCTAACAAGTACAATCGAAGTTAGTAGCTTCTATGGCCTAGCCTCGTTCTATTAAAGATTTATTCGGAACTTTAGCTCCATAACTACGCCATTGGCTAAATTAACCAAGAAGAACATTGAGTTTAAATGGACAAAAAAGGCTCAAAAGAGTTTTGAAGATGTGAAGTATAAGCGAACATCTACTCTAGTACTTACCCTACAAAATTTCGAGAAGGTTTTTAAGGTTAAATGTGATGTTTCTGGTGTCAGCATTAGTGCTATACTTATGTATAGTCGCCGACCCATTGCCTACTTCAACAAAAAACTTTAAGGTGCTATCCTGAATTACTTAACCTATGACAAGGAGTTCAATACCCTTGTTCGTACACTCCAAAACTGGCAGCATTACCTATTGCCTTGAGAATTCATCATCTATTCTGATCATGAATCTCTTAAGCATCTTTGTGGGTAGCAAAGGCTTCGTCGACATAATGTCAAGTAGGTCGAGTTCTTAGAGACCTTTTGCTATGTCATCAAGTATAAGAAGGGAAGCACCAATGCAGTAGTTGATGTACTTTCTTGTCATCATACCCTTATCACAACGTTACAAGCTAAAGTGCTTGGATTTAGCACTCTATCTAATCGATACGAGCATGACCCACATTTTGGGCCTTTAATAGCTAAGTGCAGTGATAGAGGAGCTGTGGACGGATTCTACTTGAGTGAGGGGTTTTTGATGAAGGGTAAGCAAATGTGAGTACCAAGTGGTTCTGCAAGGGAGCCACTAGTTCAAGAAGTTCATGCCGAGGGTCTAGCTAGCCATTTTGGGGAAAAAAGAACAATTGAGATATTGAAGAAGCGTTTTTACTAGCCTAAGATGATGAGGGATGTATATCAAATACTTAAGGAGTGCAAAGTGTGTATGTATGCTAAAGGGAAGAGAGAGCCCTATGGAGAATATACGCCCCTGCTAATCCCCGAGCGGCCATGGATCGATATAAGCATGGATTTCATGCTTGACCTTTCCTACACGTTGAGAAGACACGATTCAATCATAGTGGTGGTTGATCGATTCAGTAAGATGGGCCACTTCATGCTCTACTATAGGACTAATGATGTTTTATTCATCGTTAATCTCTTTTTATAGGAAATTGTGTGATTACATGGTGTACCGAAAAGTATTGTGTCTGGCCGTGATTCGAAATTCACGAGCTTCTTTTGGAAAACCCTATAGAGGAAACTTAGCACTAAGCTCCTATTCAGTACCTCTTGCCACCCCAGATAGACGGCCAAACTGAAGTAGTTAACAGAATCGTTGGTAGTCTCTTGCATGCTACTGCTAAAAAGAACTCTCGTAACTAGGATTTATGCCTACCCATCATTAAATTTACCTACAATTGCTCAACTTACAGCTCCACTGGAACATCACCATTTGAGGTGATAGTTAATAGTCTGTTTACACAAGGGGAGAGTCAATCAAGCCTACAGCGTGCCGAGGAATTTCACAAGTTACACTAAAGAATTGTAGATAAAATGACCAAAACCGTGGCTCAACAGAAGGAAATGGGAAGCCATGGAAGGAAACGAATTATTTATGCTCTTAGGGACCTTGTCTGGATCCATCTTAGCAAAGAATGCTTCCCTAGCAAGAGGACGAACAAACTATCACCTAGAGCGAATGGACCCTATAGGATCTTAAGGCGCCTTAATGATAATGCCTATGAGATTAAGTTACCTAAAGGTTTCGACATATCTACATTATTCAATGGGAAGTCGTGGAAGGAAACGAATCATTTACACTCTTGGGGACCTTGTTTGGATCCATCTTAGCAAAGAACACTTCCCTAACAAGAGGATGAACAAACTATCACTTAGAGCGAATGGACCTTATAGGATCTTAAGGCGCCTTAATGATAATGCCTACGAGATTAAGTTACCCAAAGGTTTTGACATATCTACGACATTCAACGTCAACAACTTAACTCCATATGTGCCCAATGATGACAAAGGCCAAGATTTGAGGGCAAATCTTCAATAACCCCAAGAAACTGATGCACTGCCAGTCAACAGTCCCATTACACATGTGCGCCTCCGAGGCCTCTAATTCCTCTCCCAAAGAATTCTCTCTCGGCAACCTATTGATGAAGAGAGACTGTACATTGAAGAAAGGTGGTTGAACTCCCTGAGCTCCCCACATCATCATACATTGATCTGTGCACTCAATGGTGATGATGCCGACCATTCCTTTGATGAAGACCCTGTGTTAAGTGCTCTAACCAACTGTTGGCAAAAATCTTTTGCCAAGTAACGAGAGACTCACTTAAATGGCCGAATAGTTTTCTCTCGGCATACCACCATCTCTCTCATCCTATCCCCTTTAGTACCACAACATTTTGACCCTTCTCGCATACTATGCTTAGAAAATATTTGTACAGGACCAATGCTGTACTGCCAACTATCTACCTTGTCTAACATTTAACTACTTTTCCATTTTTGGTTTGTTGTCCTTTTTACCCTTTTCGTATGTAACAGGAATCCCCTTTTTGTAAATACTTTCTTGTAATTTCTTTATTTGTAATGCTATCCTAAAGACTTACTATGAATAGTCCTTATCTCTCGTAAGTCAAAGATAACTTACATCTCAATACTAAATACTCTGTTCTTGTGAGACAATCCTCTCCAAGTCCATACCCTTTACAATCTTATCTAATCTTGCTGAGTAGCTCAAGATTATTAGTGGGTAGACCTTGACATCAAATTGGGCATCATATCAAGTGAGGTATCAAGTCGTGTTATGTTCATTGGTGAGTCACATCCTTCGAATAGCTTCACGTCAGCTTCTCTTGTTGGATTGTGGATTGTTTCCCTCTAATTTTCTTCGATATCTCAAAGAACCCATTTTAGTTCAATTCTGCCCTAGTAAATCTTAATGATAACTAAGCTCCTAGACACACCATATATTCCTATCACATCCTTCGAGAAGCTTTATGTCAGATACTTTTGTTCGATTGTAGATCTTTTCCTTCTAATTTTCTTCGATATATCGAAGGATCCATTTCAGCTCAATTCTACCCTAGTAAGTCCTAGTGATAATTGAGCTCCTAGGTACACCAATTATCCAAAAAGGCTACTTCAGTAAGTATGTGACCCAACATAGGAGCAATGACTATTCTAATGATGATGAAGATAGGGTACCATAGATGTGGTGAATTGAGGGTACTCAAGTAGAATAGAATGAAGACCATTGTAATGACTAAGCTACCAATAGTATCATCAACATAATCATTGGGGGGCTACACCCATGGAGCTAGCCAAACATTAGCAGCTCGACTAACGGCCAATTTGAGGTGTTAGTTTTCAAGGAAAAGGGGTAGAAGATTGATGCTTCAATCTCCTTCTTCAATGATGACCTAGAGGGAATAAACACCCTTCATCAAAATGCCCTTATAGTCAAGGCAAGGATTGCCAACTTTGAGGTCATCAAGATCATGGTAGATATTGATGACTTTACTAACATCCTCTTTAAACATATGTATGATAGGATGAGGAAAAAACTACCTTTAAAAATGAAGCCTTACCATCATGACCTCATAAGTTTCAATGGGGAAACAGTCTAGGCCAAGGGTATTATCACTCTAGACATGGAGCTTGGCAATGACAATAATGTCACTCGATGACTAGTGGAGTTCATTATAGTTGATTGCCTGTCCCCCTACAATGCTCTTTTGGGACGACTGAGCTTGAATACTTTTAGAGTCATTACCATGTCCCTCCATCTTGAAGGCAAGTTCCTAACCCCAACTGGGGTAGGAATTTGCAAGTGCAACCAAAAGCTCTGTTAAGAGCTTTATGTCTAGGCTACCAAAGCTCATGGTGTCTTCACTCTAGAGACCGACCTCTTAGAGAAGCCAACTAAGAGAAGCTGGCTAGGTAAGAAGATTGAGGAGGTGCAAATAGGTACCTCTCTTGACCAAACCACCAAGGTCAAGACAAACACTCCTCTTAAGATGAATGAGGATATAATTGCCCTCTTAAGGGCTAATTTAGATAGGTTCACTTAGTCAGCATCAAACATACTTAGAATCTTCCCTAGCCTGGCAACCTATAGGCTCAATTTCGACAACAATGAATAGCCTCTCAAGCAAAAGAAGAAGCATTTCTCACTTGAAAGGCAAGCTACTATCAAAGAAAAGGTGTAAAAGCTACTTAAGGTCAACTTTGTTAAAGAGGTGAAGTACTTGACTTAGTTGGCCAACATAGTGCTAGTAAAAATGAAGTCCAAGAAGTGGCAAATGTGTGTCAATTTTAAGAATCTTTTTTACCTTAAGCATTCAAGTTGAGATCAATTTTAAGCAAAGATCTTTTTGGGTTTAATTTTAAGAATCATCTTACCTCAACCATTCAAGTTGAGGTCAATTTTAAGTAAGGATCCTTTCAGGATCAATTTTAAGAACTTTACCCCGACCTTCTAAGTTAGGACTTTATCCATTTTACCTAAACCATTCAAGCCAAGACCTTATCCATTTTTACCCTAACCTTTCAAGCTAGGACCTTATCCATTTTTTCCCCGACCTTTCAAGTTGGGACCTTATCCTTTTTATCCTAACCTTTTAAGTCAAGACATTATCTATTTTATACCAACCTTTCAAGTCGAGACCTTGTCCTTTTTACCTTGACCTTTTAAGTTTGGACCATATCCTTTTTACCCTAACCTTTCAAGTCGAGACCTTGTCCATTTAGCCTAACCTTTCAAGTTTGAACCTTATCCATTTTACTTCGACCTTTCAAGTAAGGACCTTATCCTTTTCATCCTAATCTTCCAAGTCGAGACCTTATCCCTTTTACCCCAACCGGTTAAGTCAGGACCTTATCCCTTTTTTAGTCAAGTTGGGATATTATTCATCTAACATTTTGAGCCGAGACGTTATTTATCAGGCATTTTTAAGAATCCCTTTTACCTCTTCTTTTCAAGTTGAGGCGCTTTTGAGTTGACCTTTCAAGTTAGAACATTTTCTAGCTAACCTTTCAAGTCAATAGGTCTGTTTAACTAACTATGCAAGTTAAAAGCCTTACTCTGCCAATTCAAGTCAGGACTCAACAAAAATGGGCATGTCTTTTCCTTTTTGTTGTGAAATTTTAATCAAACTTCACTATAAAGAAAGGCAATTGTAGATACTCTATTTTTGCTCCCTTATTTTCTTTTTTATTTTAAATTTTTGCCTAAGTTTACAAATAATTAAAAAATTGAAAAAGCACAATTTTTTTTTTAAAATTTAAAAATAACAAAGTGTCAAAAATATCAAAGTCAAGTCAATTAGTATTTTAGGGTTATATCAAACGATAATTGAAAGTATTCATGTGATTTAATAGATTTAGAATCTTTAAATTATTTTAGCTTCATTAGAAAAATAATTTTTTAATAATCCAATAAAATATTTGAGTTTGTACAATGGATTTTTACCCAATTTTAAAATATTTTAATTAGACTAATTAAAATAAGATTATTTATTAAATTCAAAAGTGGTGTTTAAAAATAGTTAGCATGTATATTTTAGACTATACAGAATGGTCAACGTCATTTTGAGAATGAATTAGGTTTAGGTTTGAAGAGTGAAAATTAAGTTGGGCTCAACAAGAAGGGTTTAAGTAAATCTCATGTACATGTATTAATGAGAGAAAGCCATTGGCTTAGTAGTCAGGCATTTGAACTTCATTCCTCAACATGAAGGTTGTAGGTTTGATGCTCAAATAAGGGTGTAGTTTTTGTTTGTTTGTTTATGTGTGTGTGTGTGTGTTTTCTTTTTAAAGTCTCAGTCATCTCCTCCTTCTCATTCAAGTATGTAAGAAAGAAGTAGCAAATATTGACAAGGTTTCTTCGAATCATATCACATTGATTTGTTTTTATCAATTTTTATGTGTGAATCTACCTAATGATATCATGTATGTTCATTTAACGTAAAGATTTACATTCAAAAGTTGGTAAGAACAAATCAAAAGATCAAAAGATTATGATTTACTTTCACAAGCACTTAAATCTTATTTGAAGGAATTTGATGATTTTTCTATATATTTAGAGGAAGAGAAGCAACAAAAGGGTAGTCAATAAGGATTCAAAAAAATAAAACATGACAGAGGAAGATCACCTTTCATTCAACATCTCACCACCACCATCATCATCTATTATCAACACTAATGCAACAACAACCCCATCCTCCTTCATCCTTATTCACGCAACAAGCTATACATGCCTACATCCTTGTTCATATTCAACAACAACCAGCAACACACAACCAACAACAACGCCCAAAAGTAAGCCCCAAACTAATGCTCGCTTGATCCATCCTCAACCCCAATCCTCGATTCTACTCTATTCTCAACCTTTAACCACAATTGTAACAACAACCCACCATCTTCATTCAACACTAACCGTACCGCAACCCAAACAACACTAGATCCACCTTCTTCATGTAACACCACTACTTCGTGCAACCTTAATCAGCTACCACAACACATGTAACCACCCTCACATGAATAGTAGTAATCCATCTTAGACCCCTAACATCACACACCATATGCCAATCACATTTACGAACACCAATAGTCATGAATGTTCTCTAATAACACTACCATCCATAACTATCCTCTCTCTCATGCACAACCAACCCTAGAACCAATTAAGCTCCATCAACGACCCTTGCACATATCTATCCTCTACCATGACTAACTACAGCGAGTGGTCACAACATATAACCCGTCCACATCATTATACGATAACATACACAACCTACAACAATTGCTCACAACACCTTTTCTTCCTTACACAACAGCCACACGACCCACTGTAGCAACATGGATTTCCCACATGCATGACCCCCATCCTTACCTAAAACTATGTATAACCCCTTCACCATTCCAAGCCAGCATTTGAACATGCCCAAAGACTTTTCTCCATGCAAAACCAACTTCATTCCCAAGCTCATCACCATTAAAAACCCCAACTGCATCCTCTTCCCTACTTAAGTCACTCCTAGCTGTATTGTCCAATAGCCATCGCCACTAACCACCATTGAACTCTTCTAAAGTACTATATAAAGCCATCTCAGCCGTTACTTTCTCCCATGTAGAAAATATTATGAATATGGCACATGCCTTTACTTTTTCTTGTTTTTTACATTGAAGGCATACACATAACATGCGCCTTCAGTATACTAAAGGCATAGCAAGTAGCTGTATGTGCCTTCAATGTAATTCTGAAAACACTAAAGGCGCATACAAGACATGCCCCTTTAGTATACCACGTATAAAAACCCTAATCCGCATGACATAACCTCATTTTCACTTTAATCAAAATCTAAAAGTTCTAAAATCCAAAGAGAACTAAAGGAAACCCAAAGTTGATGTTTTGGTCCATTTTTTTACACTGGTGTACTTTTGAAACAAATAATAATCTATAATTTACATTCGCGAAATTTTTTTAAATTTTAATAGTAATCCATATTGTGCGCATTTTTTTTTTTTTGGAAAAAAAAATGTTACTGTATTAAGTATATTGAGTAGTCATAGATGTACTTTTAAGTTGTAAAATTTATTGATATTTCATGAAAATTTCTTATATTTTCTCTATATTAAGGCATTTTTTGTGGTTCGATAGATAAGTTGTATGGATGTAGGTATGAAAAATTTTAGTATGTAGATTGAAATATATATATATATATCATATACAATATGTCAGGTAGAATTAATGAGTTGAAGTTAAGTAGTTCGTGACGCAATTTAACGAGATGACTTCGTACATTTTGTTAAATTATCACTTGGTGTGTAGATGAAATTTTTTATATCATCTAAATTTTAGTTCATGGTAGCATTACTAGGATGGAAATAGCAAATTATGTAAAATTTATTGTGTATACGAAAGGAAATATTATGATGGGTAACTCGGGGTCGGAGTATGATAAGAAGCCCATCAAGGAGCTAAAAATTAGGAAAGATTCAAACTTCTCTTATTTCATTAGGAGAATTTGTGGATGCACTTGAGTTGACCTGAGTGATGCTGAAATCGTGCATAAGCATCCCTTTTTCCATGATGTTAGAGTTGCTTACAAGTTGATAATCATTAGAGATGATGAGGATGTTGAGAATTTTATTAAGATAGTTAAGTCTTTTAGGAAACAAAGTATTCAAGAAGTGTACATAAGGCACAGAAGGGAATCGACTGCCCAAATCGAGGATGAAATACATGAGCCAAACAATCTAACCCTTCCAACACCCATTGTGCATTCTACAATGACTAGCATGGAGTAAATGAATGTGGATCTATCAAAGGAACCGTACATGGATTTCACTGAGTACGGACACGTCAATATCACAAAAGAGTAGCTTAACGAAGCATTAGGTCTTATTATCGAACACAAAGAGTTTAATGATATGTATGTGGAGAGAAGGCACATGGACATAAATGTCAATGATAATGAGTAGGATGAGGCAAATGGGGATGGTGATGAGTATCATGTTGGACTCAAAGATGACAATGGTAAGGGTTGCAAGGATTTGGGAGAACCATAGGTAAGACCAGATGTTGTCGGCAGTAATGTGCCAGTTCGATCATTTCATGAAGACGGCCTAAGTAGGCCCCGTCGTTACACTTGTGAAGCAATGTCCAGTAGTCAGTTTCAGGGTTTTCTATAAATAAATGAATCGGTGGATAGGCATATGAGAGATCCTATCCCATTTTACAATAGCTAATGGCAACGGGTGCATGACATTTGAGAGAGATGTTAACGAAATGTGCAGTAACATCGACAATTCTGATGACTTGAGTGTTGGCATACATTTCAATATGAAGAACGATCTTATAAATGCGGTGATGTCATTCTATATACGGAACAACTATGATTTCCATGTCAAGATATCGAAGCCAACTATATAAGCAGTCTATTATAAGAAGAAAGAAGAGGGTTGTAAGTATAGGTTATGGGCTTATCTAAAGTAGGTAGAAGGTCTTTTCAAAATCATAATTCTAGATAGCCTACACACTTGTGTGAACTCGATGATAAACTAGAACCATCTTCAAATCAACATTAATGACTAGGCTATTCATCAATAGTATACGAAATAATTTCAATATGAAGATACTTAATCTTGCAACTAATGTGCAAATTATGCACAGATACACAATAAGTAATAAGAGAGCTTTCGAAGACAAGAGGAAGGCTATTTAGATGGTAACTAGTAACTAGGAGAAGTTTTATAATGAGTTACCGAGGCTATTGAATGCAATGAAGGTGAGTAGTCTGGGAACACAGGTGGATTGGGGATAAAGTAATTCACCGAAGCCAAGTGAGTCTTAATTTAAGTGGGTTTTCTAGACATCCAGGCCATGTATGGAAGCTTTCAAATACTATCGGCTTATTGTATGCATCGATGGCACATAATTATACAAAAAGTATAGGCATAACTTGTTGGTGGCTTGTAGTATGGATGGGGACAATTCAATAGTTCCATTAGTATTTACTCTTACTGACATAGAATCCGTGGAAACTTGGAGGTAGTTCTTACGAAAGCTTAAAGTCCACATGGTTGGTTAAAAGGGGGAAACCTTATGTCTTATATCTAACAGAGCATTCGGCATTGATTCCACATACAAGGAACCATTAATAGGGTAGCAGCCTTCATTTGCAATTTGGAGATATAACTTGTGGTACGTTGCTAGTAACTTAAACACGGCTTACAAAAACCAATTGTGCAAGAAACTTGTTTGGTTTGTAGATATTTAAGCACAAGAAAAGAAATTCGAATATTTCATAGATTAGTTGGCACAGGCTAAAGAGGACTCTCTTACATAGTTTGATAATGTAGATTTGGACAGGTAGACGCTTGCATATGATGGATATTACCATTTCGGATAGATGACATCAAACATTGTCGAGAGTTATAACTCCATTTTGAAATTGGTGCATAAATGGATATTACCATGTCGTTCAGTAGTTTAGTAAATATCAGTACCCCTTACAGGAGGTAGATACCTCTAAGCATCTCTACCATATAAACCTTTAAGATAGCATAGATGTTAATTGGATCAATACACATATTGTGTACATCTAAGCATAGGGACAGAAATACGAATTCTTACTACATATCTAGGGTCCTCGTATGGTCGATAAGAGTTATTGGCCATGGTATAGACATATCATTCAGTATTACATTACACACTAGAGAGCTGACATCAGTCAGCTAGTAAGTGCATGTGAAATCGTCCAATAATTTCCATACTCATATATGTTTGTTATCATATATTCTAACACCTGCATTTCTACTTATTTCAGGTGGACTCGCTTAGGGATGTGCAGTTGGCACCTGACTATCCTATAGCACTCCATATTGCAAATGGAGCACTATAGTTCATTAAGCTGCATAGTGGCCTCATCCTCTACCCACATTACGAAGGCGTACAATAGCTACCCCATGTGGACCATGGTAAGGAGCAAGGATGACTTACGAACGAAAATATGCCTGTTCCTTGTGCACCAGTTAGGGGTAGAGCTTGAGTTCGAGGAGGTAAGAATTGATCAGGACATTGCTAGGGAAACCTCAATGATGACATACCATCACATAGGTGTCATTCCATAGACCTTAGGCAAATTAGCAAGGGATATGATGTCAAGCCCTTTTTTGATTTTTCTTAATTTAACCTATATAAAACTCAACCAGCTCAATATAAGTTACTTGACATAAAATTAAGGAAAAACATTTTTCTTTAAAAAATGTTTGAAAAAATTATTTTCAAAATAATTTGGAGTTTTTAACCAGTTAAACTGGTAAAAAATGAAATTAAGGTTTTCGAAAGGGAAAACCTTAATTTAGCTACTAGCTTATGGATATTCTAAAAAAAAAATATTTTTAAACAATTAAACTAGAAAAATTAAGTTCAAGGGCTAACCTATTAAGACTAAGTCACCATGTAAAGATAAAAAAAAAAAAACAATAGGCTTTTATTTTTTTATAATTTTTCTAAGAATGTCAAAATATGTATAGATATGTTAAAACATAACTAAGATGAATTTTTTATGATTTTTTATTACGAATTTAAAAAGCAAAAAAAGCAAAATAAAGTTTTGTACTTTTTATGGTTGTCGTGAAAGTATCTATGTACTTACTAGCTAGGATCAAATTAACGTACTTTTTTTTAGAAAAGATTTAGTAAGTAGATTTTTTTTAAAAGAAATCGAGCTAGATTTACATTAGTTATCAAATTATTATTTTAAAAAAAATACCTAAAAATATCTAACTTTGAAAATTTTATTTTCTTTTATAAAAAATAAAACTAACTAACTAAATTTTTTAAAAAGCTCCAATTAAGATTTTTATTTAAAAACAAAAATACTACGTATCAAAAATTGATTTTTTCAAACTCTAAATGCAAGATACAATAAGATACAAACCTCAAAGAAAAGGCATGAAACTTTTCAAAAGAAAAATGCAATTTAACTAAAATTTATCTAAAAAATTGTAAAACGGCATGACAATTATTACAATTTATAAAAAAACCACACTAAAAAAAAAGCTAGTAAAATAAAATAATTAACTAAAAGAACAAAATAAAGAACTAACTAAAATAATTTATTCAATTACTTAAATGAGTCGAATCACGTATGTGATCAAACTGAACATAGTTGATCATATCGTGATTGTTTAGACTACGTGGACTGCTTGGATATGTATACTAGTCAACGTCACTGGTTGTAACTCGTATGTACTGACATTGAGTGTTGTAAACATACGAATGTTGTAGAAGATGTACTATGCAGTAGACGTACCTATATATTGTGAGCTATGATCCTGTATGTGTTTGTCGGTGTAAAGTAAAGTAGACGGCGTACTATGCATATGTGAATTTGGAATGTAACGTTCAAGTGCGAGTTCGATCGTATAGCATATGAATTCAAATATGTTGTAAAGTGCAAGGGTAGTGTACAATATAGGATGTCATTGGTGAAGCGTGTGTATGTGCTGTAAATAGTGAAGTGCTCACAAAGTGTAGTGTATCGAAATATGTGATTATACGTAAAGGTATGTTGTATCTAACGTAAGTGGTTGTGTGTGAATGATTAGCTGTGAGTACATTGTCTATAATAGTGTGATGCGAGAGGATAGTGCTGTGTATGTATTGAAATTGTGTAAATGTGCAGGGAATTAGGAGAATAGCGTATGGAAGTGTGTGTGACTTCAAGATTTATGTGAATGTGTATGAATTTGAAAATGTATTTTTTATAGCCTATTATCCACTATTTATAGGCCATAAATGTGAATCTTTTGGATCTTTTTGGTGTAAATTCAATCTTAACAAATCCAATATTAATGAGATATGATGATACTCGATTTGGATTTATCAAATTCATTGAAGATTTAATCCAGTTTCTAGAAACCTTACATTGATTTAGGCTTCTTATCTTGGGCTTGATTCAATACATGCTAGCTTATTTAATAAATCCTAAGTCTATTTAGCCCAATAAAAATTAAATAAAAATCCGCTTTATATTAGACTAGACCAAAAATATTTCTAAAAGAAGCCCAACTATTTAACAACTCAAAATTTATTAAATTGAATGCACATCTTCAACTATTGTCCGATCCAAACCTAAACGACTAACTCGACTCAAGTTGACTCGACACTTCTATTATTTTTTACTTTTTGTTTTATTTTATTTTATTTTTATGTTTTCTTCAAAATAATTTTTTAATATTTTTTTTTCTAAATCTAGCCCAATAAGAAAAGAATCCTTAAGGTGGCAAAAATGAGCTGTCTACAGTTGCCCTTCTTTATAGTGAAGTTTAATTAGAACTTCGCTATAAAGACAAAAGAGATATCCATTTTTTGTCAAATCCTAGAATGAAATTACTAACTTGAATAGTCAGTTGAATAATGTCTCATCTTTAATGGTTGAGGAAAAACGATACCAACGTAAAAGGCCGATGTAAAGAATAAAAGGCTCATCTTGAAAGGATAAAGCAAATGATGAGAGGGCTTATCTTGAAAGGATAAGGCAAAAATTAAAGTACCTATCTTGAAAGGATAAGGTAAAGGATTATGGTGCATATCTTGAAAGGTTAGGGCAAAAGATCAGGTTACCTATCTTGAAAAGACAGGGCAAAAAATTAGGAGGCCTATCTTAAAAGAATAGGGAAAATGATTAAGGTACCTATCTTAAAAGAATAAGGAAAAAAGAATAGGGTGCTTAGCTTGAAAAAATAGGAAAAATGATTAAAGGGATGTATCTTGAAAGGATAGGGAAAATGATTAAGGTGGCTTATCTTAAAAGGATAGGGCAAATAATTACTGGAGCTTATCTTAAAAGAATAAGGTAAAAGACTATCATGCAAGATAGGGCAAAATGAATAAGATGCCTATCTTAAAACGATAAGGCAAATGATTATAGGGCTTATCTTTAAAGGATAGGGCAAAAGATTAAGGTGCCTATCTTGAAAGGACAGAGTAAAAGGAATAAGGGCCTATCTTAAAAGGATAGAGCAAAAGGATAGAGCGAAAGGATAGGAGCCTATCTTAAAAGGATAAGACAAAAGGATTAAGGGCACATCTTAGAAGGACGGAGCCAAAAAAATGAGCTTGTCTTGAAAGGATGGGACAAAAAGATGAGCCTATCGTAAAAGAAGAGGGCAAAATAAATATAGGGTCGTCTTAAAAGGACGAGGTAAAGAGGATAAAGGTAGGCACTATGCCGAAAAATTGATGTTCATAAAAGAAAAATTAGCTTCTCGAAAGGATAGATCTTTCAAAAATGAAAGCTTAAGGGTTTGAAGGTATGGCTAATTTTTTGTAATCCTTAGATAACTAAAGTTCTTTAATGTAGAATGACAAAAGCTCCTATAGTGAAACCTTTTGAACTCTAAACATGGGGATCGCTAAAGTTCTCAAAACTCCTAGGATAGCTTAATCTCTTGGTAAGATAACAATGGTTCTTGAATAATATTTTCATAGGATGGCTGAAGCTCCTAAATATTCTTACGCCATAGGATAATCAAAGTTCCTGAGCTAAGAATGACTAATCCTACGTTATAAGATAACCACAATCCCTAAATTTAAGGATAACTAAGGTTCTTAAGCGATAAGATGATTAAAGCTCTTTAAGGATGGCTAAGATTCCTAGATATAAGATAATCGAAGTTCCTAAGAGAAGGATAACTAAGGTTCTTGTTAAGATGACTAAAGTTCTAAAAGGATAACTAAGACTCCTAAGTTATAAGAGATTATAGAAGTTCCTAACTCGAGGATGATTAAAGTTCTCACTGCAAATTCTCCGATATTTCATTTTTAGAAACTTGAAGGAAAAATGTGCTTTATTAAAAAAACATGGTGCATCTTTTCCTCACTAACAAGTAAACAAATTATGCCGACTTTGAATGTTACAAATAAGCAGTATGCTCATTCTTTTAGGCTACTAGCTATTCATTCTTCATCATTGATTATTTGTCTGCTATGATGAGGGAATAGGGAAAAAACTTCAAATGAACACTTTACTCTTCTTGTTTTAGGGAATTGTCATTCAATTTTGAGGCGGAGTGCTTCCTCGACCCTTAGAGAATGCTTAACTTTTGCATTCATATGTTTCATACTAAGAAAAACATCCTAATTATCAGAATTGTTTACTCAAAGAGGACTTCCTTACACTCTCAAATGGTTTGTTTTCACTATCGACTATGATTTCAAAAATTATGGTCAGTCTTGTAAGTAATACACTTTGATTAATCCAATAGGTCTTTTTCCTTAGGTTTGTAACGTAGGCTTTTAGTCATTGGCTTAAATAAAGGAGAAATGTTAATGTGTTGGCCAATTTTTGAAAAAAATTATTATCTCAGCCTAGGTCTACAAGTCAAGAACTTTAAAGGAAAATACTAAAATAGGTTTGCCTCAGTTTTACGAGCAATGATTGCTTAAGATAAGTTAATTTCTTTAATCAAAAGAGCTTTGTTAAGGGTGGTATAATAGGTGAGACCATTGAATTAAAGTTTCATTCTTTTAGGCTCGGAATCTCTTGCTCAGGTTTATGTTTTCAAGGATATTGGGGGAAAACTTAGGTATTTCATCTTAAGATTTGTAAGCTAAACTTTTTAAGATACTCTAGTCCTAAGCTCGTTTTGGTTATCTTTTGGAATGTGATCACCTTACTTTTGTTTTCTTCTCTTCTTTTCTTTCTTTTTACCTCTTTTTTTTTCTTTTTTCTTTTCCTTTTCCTTTTCTTTTTCCCTTTTTTCTCCTTCTTTTCTCCCTTTTATTTTCCTTCTTTTCTAAGGTGATCACCCTTCACATGTATGAGTTTCCATTTAAGGACATTCAAAGCCCTAGAAACATGAGTTCAATGTGTATAAGCCCAATGAAGTAGGGTATGGCTTTGGGGGGAGTATTTGAGAAAGATTAATAGCCTTGCAATGTTTAAATGAGTGTATGAATTTGAGTGAAATGTACAGTTTGAAACTCTTCTTCATTTTAAAGAAATCGAGTTATCAATGAAAATTATTACTCATGAATTGACATAACTGAAGCAAGCATAAGTTAAATTATCCCTTTTCTCCAAAATCAATGGCTCTAACCTCTTGATTGCCCTAGTGTGTGGTGTTTCTTAGCAAGGTTTATTTTTTTTTAAATTTCCCTCAAATGGCTTAAATGGGGTCATAAGGAATAAAAATGTTTAGAGAGTGAAATGAATGCCTATCATCTTTTCAATTCGTATATCACATGCAAGATAGACTTCCTTTAAGGAATGAGTCTTATCCTCACTTTCATGTCTCTCAGCTCTTAGAGTGTTTTAGGGTCAGTATTTAGGATTAGAGATTGCCTCTTATCATTTTAAACTCTTCAAATAATGAGATACTTTTGTAAGTTTGATAATGAAACATTATATGTTTTGTTTGCCCTTATTTGCCCTAATGTCATTAGATAAGACTAGATATTCTATGATGCTCTAACAAGTCACATGCCCTTTTTCCTTAAAAAAAATTGCCCTTTTAGCATTGAAGGAGGCAGACTAGTTTTCATAAAGTGAGTCTTTAGGACCTTTTAAGCTTAGAGAGGATCGATGTTGATGGACAAAGCTTTAGATAAAGCTAGTAGGCCATGTGTTTAAGGTTTTTTCTAGCTCAAAGTGGATTGAAATAGATGAGAAGATCTATGGTTTACATTTGGGCTTTTGTGTTTAGGGCTTTTGAAAAGGTCTAATAGTGGGCTTTTCTTCAAGGATTGTGTTTGGGGTAGGCTTTTCTTAGGATAGCCTATGTCTCCACCATTCTCAATCATCAATTTCTAATGTGCTTTCACCTTTTTCCCTTAGTATCAAGTTTAACTCATGGGTTACACAGCGCTTTAGGCTCAGAATGAGCGACTGCCAAAACTAGGTTTAGGCCAGACTCATTGTTGTTAGTTGTCTTAACTTTAAAAAAAATGGCTATAGGCTTCAACAATGGGCTTAACCGCTCAAAAGTAATAACTTAAATTTTGTAAGACCCTTACTCGTTAGCAAATTTTTACTTTAAAAAAATTTATTCTAAAAAAAAGCATTTGAAAACACTTATTTTATAAAAGTATGTTATAATGAAAAAGTTACAAAGTTAACAAGAATGAACTATTATTTTACAAAGTCAACAACCAATGATAATGACTTATTTATATTTAACAGTTTTCCTTTTTATGAAAAACTTTTGAAAAACCTTCTTATTAATGGAAACTAAAGAGAAGCTATGCTATAGATGATTAGATTGTTACTAAGACGAGATAATGAAGACAATAAGCTTATAAAAGGACTTGAAAACCCTACTTATTAATGGAAGCTAAAGAGGACCTATGCTATACATAATTGGATTGCCTATATTGCATGAAGAATATAAAATGCCAAAAGATGAAGATGACATGATGAGTATAACAAAACTTCAAAGGGAACAATTGATAATTGGAAGGTAGTAATTTTATAAGAGGGGTGTTAAATATTATAGAAACACGAGTAAGGGACAATTTAGGGATAACAATTATTTACAAATCATGGGTAATGAATATTTACATGTTGAAGGATTTTTTTTATCTTTTTTTTTTTATACACATGGGTTATTGAACAAATTTCTAATACAAGTACAAAAAAATAAATGAATGAATGAATATATAAATAACATACAAGTGAAATACACTCATGTAGATGTAGGACTAGCAATTGAATAATCTATAAGAAAATTTTAGAGTTGCAGCTTTATTAAAACCCGATAGTAAAATCAATTAAGTACAAATGAGCCAGACCCTTGTTGGGCTTATAAGTTTTCTATATGTACAAACATGGACAAATCGTAGACTTTTAATAGTTTACAAGGGAATTTTTTTTTTATGTGAAAAAAATTATACATGGAAAAAAATATATTACGATCAATATGTCACATAAAAAAATAACAAAATTGCAACTCCATACTCATGATATATATATTTTTAAAGTGTTGCACTAATGTTCATTTGCTTGCTTACAAAAATTTAATGCAATTTAATGGGTTCGATCTTAAATCTTGTTATGATACTTTTTATTTGTAAAATAAATAAAAAAAAAAGAAATACATAATACCTATATTACAAAATAATACAGGAGCAACCATATAATACATAGAAAAAAAATAAAAAATAACAATATATATACAACAAAGTATAGTATAAAATTAATGCAATGTGCTACAAATGCATGCCATGAAATAAACGTCAATAAATACTAAATTATAGGAATGGAATCACTATGAACCTACGGTCAAGAAATACACTTACATATAAGTGGATTGAAAATAAAAATGAAGCTCATAGACACTTATATATAAAGATATTGATTTTTTTAATTTCCCTTCTTTTTTTTTTTGAAAAAGAAAGCCCAACCAACCATAAATTATCAAATTTTCCTATAACTTAACAATAACTAACCCTTTTCTTTCAAAAAATGATGCAGGAGAGTGAAGTCTATGGATCTCAAGCTTTGTAGCTCTAGGGATTTGTAGAGAAAAACTTAGTGGGCTTCAACAAAGCATGAGTAGACTCGTCTACTACTGCTAGACGGGGGTAAAGACCCCAATGACTCGAAGGTTACACAATAGCAGTCCATCCTAAGTTCTTAAGATGGCCCAAGTCTGACCACATCTAAGCATATGAATAATTTTTTTAAAAAAAGGCCCCCTCGAATCCTAAGTAACGGACCCATTGGGCTCGGTTTTTCCTAAAGGCTTGCATCACTAAAACCTAATTAATACAACTATATTAAAGTATACAGATAAAAAGAAATAAAAAAAAATGAAAGCCCATTAATTAATTTTTATTTTTACATGGCTAGCCCACTAGGATCCCCAATAGAGTCACCGAATTTGTTAAGCTCTATGTTAATTTTCCTTAATTTAACCTATATTAACCCAACTTGCTCAATATAAGTTATTCGACATAAAATTAAGAAAAAGCATTTTTCTTTAAAAAATATATTTTCAAAAATAATTTGGAGTCACCAACTAGCTAAATTGATAAAAAAAATAAAATTAGGTTTTCGGGTACGAAAACTCTAATTTAGCTACTTGCTTACAAATATTATAAAAAAATAATTTTTAGAAAACTAAATCAGAAAACTTAAGTTCAAGAGCTAACCTATTAAGACTAAGTCACCATGCTCTTTAGCCTTAAAAATGCTAGGACAACGTATTAACGTATGGTGACCAAGCTATTCAAGCCTTAGCTCAACAGAACATAGAGGTGTATGTCAATGATACGATTGTTAAGAGAAAGCAGTCAAGCAATCATGTTGAAGACTTATAAGAAACCTTCGACCAAATGAGAAAGTATGACATGAAGTTGAACTCTTAGAAGTGCGTATTTGAAGTTAGCTCCAACAAGTTCTTAGGCTTCCTAATCACTTAAAGATGAATTGAGGCTAACTCTAAGAAGATACATGTCATTAGGGATATGAAGCCTCCCTCCTTGGTCAAAGATGTATAAAAGCTCAAAGGCATTGTAGACACTCAATTTTTGCCCCCCTTTAATTTTTCAAATTAAGTTATAGGGTCTTAAATTAGGAAAAGTTTAAAAAATAGAAAAATTAAAGAAAGCCAAAAAAATAATAATAATAAATAAATAAGAAAAAATAGGAATTTTAGAAAAATATAAAAGATAAGAAAATAGGAAAAAGCACAAAAAATAAGAAATTAAATAATAATAATAATAATACAAAAAATGAGAAATTTTGAAAAGTCACAAAAAATTAGAAAAATAAAAGATTTTAGAAAATAACATTTATAGATCTGTAATTTTAATCTAGGTTTAGAAGTTTGGCCATTAAACCTAGGATTAGATTTAAATCTAGCCCAAGCTGAATGAGTCCATATGTGCAATTTAATTGCAAATATAGATAAGGTACAAGCCAATGGCTTGACGGTTAAGCATACGGGTATAATATTAGCATTAACCATGAGGTCTTGGGTTTAAAACTTAGCAAAGGTAAGGAAGCCTTTTTCTTACTTTTTGTTTTCAATCATACCAGAGACTGGTACATGTCAAGATCTGATTGTGTCCGTATCTTAACACGTGGTATCATCGGATTGGACGGCCTTTGCTGACGTGGTGCTACGTATCAGCCATGTGGCATGCCATGTCAGCTGCTACGTGTCAAGTGTAACACATAGCAGGTTGGGGTTTGTCGAGTTGGTTGACATGGCATTACGTCAACACTTTCCCTTTCTTTCCCTCGATTTCCCCCCATTTTCTCCCAATTTTCCTCCTCTTTCCTTCTCAAGAACAGTCTACTCCCTCTACTTCAACTTCAATTTCTACATAAATTCCATAAATAGGCTCATAGTTTCTTGCATCAATCATGCACTAGACATGGCATGCTTTGAATTGGTGATGAGAACAAGCACAAATTTAGCCAAAAGCACATTTGAATCGTCATTCAAAAATCGAAAAAAAGCTAGGTTTTCGAGTATTTCTCATTAAATCCAATTCCAACTTTCCTTTGTTTCTAGGTAAGATTTGTGTATAAATTGATGATCATGGGACATAGATGAACACACACAACGAACTGAATCAATCCCTACACTCTCTTTATCCATTCCCAATCACTTTCTCTCTTTAACCCACTCTCTCTCTCTCTTCACTCCAACCTGAGCTAAGCCACCACTCTAGGAAGACTACTTGTGACTCAGGCTCCCTAACCTAGTTGCTTTCAACCTCTGTCATGACCCCTAACAACTCCACCAAGGTAGCTACCACCCAAATCCTGACCGCCGCCCTTCTCTCTCATCGAACCACCACTCTCAGCATCCTTCAACCTAAGCTAACATCACCGCCACTCTCCCCATACCCTTAAATCCGCAAACCAACACTCCATTCATACCCAACTGCCACTACATCGGAGGAACGAACACCATTACCAATCGCCACTTTTAAAACCACCAAAAATGAGCTCCATTAACCACGGCATTTTCTCTGCCCTCCCTAATCCCAATCAGAAACATACAAAAAACCCTTTTCTCCTTCGATTTAGAGGTTAGATCGGGCTGAATCGTGCCTTGCTGGTGCTAGTGAAGAAGAAGCTAAGATTCGACCTAGAGGATTGACCTGCGACCCGGTCTAGCAATCCAACCCGACTCGTGACTTAAGTCCGACTCGCACATCTTGCTACCTTCACCCGATTTTTTTTTATTTTATTATTATTTTTTCTTGTTTTGTTTTATTTATTCAATTATTATTTTTTTCTATGTAAATGTAATAAAAAAATGAAAAAAAAAGAAAGGAAAAAGGAAAGAAAAAAGAAGAAAGAGAAAAAGAAAAAAATAATAGAAAGTAGTTTATGTTATTTTTTCACATTTAAACAAGAAGAACCATGAAAAAAAACTAACTAACAATAATAAATAAATAAATAAATAAATAATAAAAATAATAAAATAGAGTAAAAATAGAAAAGTTATTTTTGACACTTAGAAAATCAATTTTTTTCAATAAGAATAAAGCAGATCTTTTCCAAACTAGAGCATTTGAGGTTTTCTAAAAATAAAATCTAACTTAGGACTCCTTATAATCTTTTTCTCAAATGAACTCAAAATGGGTAAAAATGTAAACCTAGCGATTTTTTCCAAAATTAAAATCAATCAACCCGCTATATATTTATTAAAAGATTTACGTATGTCTGATCTTGAATAGCGAGTATGTAGGCACCCGTATGTAAGTACAGGGCGACTTAAAATATGGAAAGTTTTTTTTTTTCATTTTTAGATATTCATGTACATTGATCAATTTAGTTGCATGTATTATAATTAACTATTTTAGAAATTAAAAAGGGTATATTGGAAAAACGAAGTTAAATTTGAAAAGTTAAAAAGTAGTACTTATTTAGAGTTTAATAAATTAGTCCTTAGATCCAGATCTCTAGTTTTCAAAAAATCCTATTTAGAATTTGGTTTTTTAATCGATAGACCGATAGCTAAGTTATAACGAATCCACCCAATTGGTTTTAACTTAACCTCTTTTCTCAACTCCGGTCGGGTGACGACTCCAAATCTTTTCAAGTTAGGAGAAATGATCTTCTTTAAACCCTAGTTGAGAGTCAATATTAAACGGATAGGGTGTAGTACTGATTGGTTTAGAGAAAACCTAATTTTATAAAAGGAACCGAAAGGGTGAAAAACCAAGCTCGATAGCGTGGCAACTCCACTAGGGACCGTCAAGAGGGCTAACTACTTAAAAACATTTCGAAATTAAAATCAATTTTCAAATTACCCGCACTGTTTAGTTATTTATTTATTTCTTTATATATTGATTTGTTTATTTATTATTTGCTTCGTATACATATTTGTTTTAATTAGCATATTTATTTTAGTATGCATAATATTTATTTTGCTGCATTATGAATGCATGATAGATACAGTTAAACCCGAGCCATCATAGGACCTTAAGATAGGGAGCCATTGTATAAAGTCTCGGACGTAGTGGGGCAACCACCATTCGAGGCCGATTAAGCTACCCCACTTAAACTTCGATGTGATTAAAGAACCGTTTCTTTGTAAACGTAAGAGGTTACAGAGTTTAAGGACCTTTAGAACCCACTTATCTTGTATTACACTTCATAGGGTTAACAAATAATTAACAAAACGTCAATGTTACATAAAAAAGAAAAAAAGAAAAAATTGACAAAGATTCCGGAGTTTTTCCCTATATCATTGTTAGAATTGATGTACATGGGAGGTCTTGTATATTTTTTCTTCTTGTAATTAGCCTTTCCCTTGTAATTTATGCTTTCTTTGTAATGTTTCAAAAATCGCTAACTCATCCAACACCAGGGTTCTCACCAAAGAGATTCATGTCCATAAACCTACAAACCCAAAGCGTATACTCAACCAGTTGTTTTAAACCTTCAATCCGAGAGAGCAATAGTTTATTACCAACAAAATTAGACCCATACTCTCACTAGCCAAAGTGAAGGTTAACATCACACTAGTATGAGCCTTAGTCCATTTCTAGGAGCCCAAAGAAGTGGCTTTCCAATTTGGACCACATCTAATCAGCCCAACTCTAGAGAAGTACACCTAATTGCTCTAAGCTCCTCCTTTGGATAAAATATACGTCCCAAAACTTAGCTTTGGCTTAACTTATATCTTCTTAAGATTCTTAGGGATCTATAAGATTGAGATAAATAAAGCCCTAGATGACTGCAACAAATATGCCATCGAGATATGGGATATAGTCCATTGGTTCCAAAATGAGCCCAGCTCCGACAATCAAGCACTGTTTTTTGGGAATTGGAGAGAAAATCGAAACAAGGCTTATGTGTTAGCTATGTTTGCTACTATCTTGTTCCTAAGTAAGTCTCTTCTTGTACACTTTAGGTAACAGAGTTAGTAGCTTAATTCTGGGAAGGTAAATCTTACATTCCTGCCCTACTTGTGGAGTAGATAATGAATCTTAATTTCCTTAAGGAAAGGGGCTACACAGATCTCAAGTCAAGCATGGCATTATTAATGGTTTGGTTTATTAGTCACTTCAAGTGCTTTAGGTTGGATTTAATAAGGGGAACATTCACGAATAAGATTGACCTTATTGATTCTTTCGTCGATAAGATCAAATTACCAGAAGTTATCCCTACCCTTCTCTGGATAAAGGTTATACAAGATTTCTAAGTAGAAGACAACCTGTGGACTACAAGGTAGTGCAATTACACTAAGGTCATACTGATTTGCTAGAATTACCATGCTGTACCATTGATTGGGATGAGCTGGTGTACAGGCTACTATCTAAGCAATATGGTAAGATAATTTGGAGGGATCTAGGATATAGTTCATAAACCTTCATTGGAACCATTCACTCTTAATCTCAAAGAGCCTCACTCCATAGAAAAGGTATCCAAACTTCACAAGATCAAAGTTTGGTGTGACACCGGGACCATAAGCCCAAACATTGATCTAAGTGAGTTTATAGGAGAAGTGGACAAACATCGGGTCACTAAAGAGCATTTATACAATCAACTTCATAAGGTAGGCACAATGCAATATCGGGCACCAGAAGTCGTTTAAATCTCCCCTATGCATCCTAACTTTGAAATGGTGACCTATATGGACCAAATGAAAGCTTGTATGGAGATCCTCCATGATGAGAAAGATAAATAGGCGAACCTATGCCGATAATCTAAACAAAAGTCACATGCCCTAGAACACCAGTTGAAGATGGCCTAAAAGAAAATTCAAAAGTTTGAAGAAGTAGCTAAGTATGACCAAAAGAAGAAGAAAATGTCATCTGGCCCACAAAAAAAAAAAAGGAAATTAGCATAGATGAATTTATACCCTTTTCTTTCTTTCATGTAATAAGACTCCGAGAATCCAAAAATAATGAACAACTTACTGTTCTATTAATCATTTGTCGATCCTCACCTTTTCATCCATGTGATTCACTTGCATTTCATTCATTTGCATTTTTTTTTTCAAAATATCCATATGCTAACTTGTAGAGAAGTAGTTTTCACCAAGTTGCCAAGATAGCTCCCAAACATCAAACCTTCTAGAGAAGCCCTATCAAAACTCGTTCTTAAACCAGAATGGCCAACCAAGAAAACAACAACAATAATGGAAACAACAACCCCGAGGTTATTGACTCTACGGAGTTGAGATTCCAATCCTTGAAACAAACAATGGGAATGATGGTAGATCAACTGAGCTTCCTTGCTGACAGCATCTCTCTGGTTAGGTCTATAGCCTCATCAAATTAAGAGCACTCTAAAGCCCAATATAGAAAGAATATAGAGGCCTCACCCCTTGAAACAGAAGAAGCTTACCCTAAAGGTAATCAAGGCTTTGAATCCTTTGAAATTGAAGGGGTATTTCCAAAGGCTAACCTAACCGTTGAGCCGAATACTTACTCATTCCCAATCAACCCGAAACCTAAATTTGACTAGGACAGATGGAAGAAGCTTGAAGAACAGTTAAGTCAACAGATTACCGAAAAAACGAAAACGCTCGAAGGGTATGATGGATTTGAGCATGCTGGAATAATAGACTTCTCTGCCTACGATTATGGAAGCTTCTTAGAAAAATTCAAAGTACCTGACTTTGAAAAATACAATGGGACTGGATGTCGCAACTTTCATTAACACTCTTGAGAGGCCCTACTTTGCTCTCCTAATTGGACAAGCCTCTTCTAGCTTTGTAGAAATAGTGGTAGCAAGGTACTGAATTGAGAGTGCCATTTCCTTTGGCAAGCTGCAAGAAACAGCAGTTAGAAGACCACCCTCTGCTAAACTCGCCACCAGCAAGCCTAGAGAAGCTATTGTTAGCATGGTCAACTTGAATGCAAGACCTAGCTCCCAAGTTTCTTTTAGGATGAATCCCCTGCTAGCTTAACTACAGTACATAAGCCAACTACAGGCTAACAGGGCCTTAAGACAGTTCACTAGAATACCAATTCTACTTAGTCAGGTGCTTAAGAAGTTAAGAAGAGATAATCTGCTACATTCTGAGGCTCCCAGTGAAAGGTACAGGTGGAAGTTCTTTGATCCTAATGCAAGATGTCAATATCATCTAGGGTAAGTAGGCCATTCAATTGATTTGTACTGGAGGTTGAAAAAAAAATCTAGATTTGATCGATGAAGGTACAGTACAACTAGCTTTTGTGGAGGCTCCTACCCCAAACGTTAACAGCAACCCATTACCAAACCATGAACCTGTCATCAATATGATCTATGACCACTCAAAATCTTCCATCAACATGATCTGTTAAAACTAAGAACTAAAGGTTTATAGCTTCTACAAAAAAGTGGTCCCACAAACTAAAAGATACACATTCCACGTACCTGTGGCCTTAAAAAATTATAAAGCTACCCCCTTCAATTACCAAGCAGCAAACTAAGGGCAATTAAACTCACTTATAGCGGGGATTACTCGCTCCAGCAGAATCTACAATCCAAAGGAAGATTTAAAAAAGAAGGCCGTATAAGAAATGCCAAACATCGAACAAGCTGAACATGAAGAAGGATTAACTGCCTTCACCAAGATGATCAAGTCTAATGAGTACAAAATAATGGACCAACTCGCTAAGACTTCGGCAAAAATATCCCTCATGAGTCCATTGATGGCATCAGATCCATACCGAGAGGCCTTATTCAGAACACTAAAGGATGTTAAGGTCCCTTGTGAAATCCCTCGGTTGAAAGAATTAGCTCTGTCACCAATTCCATCCTCACCATAGATCAGATTTCCTTCTCTACTGAGGAACTGGGCGAAGAAGGTACCTAGCATACAAAGCCTCTGTTCATAATAGTAAGAATAAATAACATCATCGCAACAAGAGTCCTCATCGATAACAGGTCATCTCTAAATGTTTGTCCTTTGGCCACCCTAAATCTATTGAGCAATGATACAACCGCTATCAATCCTAATTCAACAACGATAAGAGCTTTTGATGGATCTAGGAGAGAGATAATAGGGGAGGTAGACTTACAAGTTGATATCGGCCCGTAGATGTTCAGCATCCCATTCCAGGTTTTGGACATTTGAAGGACCTTCAATATGTTATTAGGAAGGCCTTGGATACATTCAGTAGGGGCCATACCGTCAACTCTTCACCAAAAAGTTAAGTTCATCTCCAATGGCCAGGTCATCATAATTCTAGGTGATCAAGATTATGAAATCTATAAAGAGATAACCATACCCTATATCAGTATAGAAGAATAAGAGGACTTTGAACTCCAAATGTTTAATGAGGTGTGCATGATCACCAATCAACAAAAGGAAGAGAGGTTGAAATATAAAGAAGGCTAATTTAAGTCCTATGGGTTAGGGTACATTCTAACCCCAACAGAAGAATTGCAAAGAATGTAAGCTAGGGGCAAAAAGGGTGATAAGTTATATCACACACCAATGAACTTCCCACCATTGTCAAAAAATTTCATCAAGATCAAAACCCAAAACTCAAAGCCCACTAAAGAAGGTACTTCCAATAAGAATGAAGGGGTTGGCCTAATCAACAAAGTCCATCACTTAAATGATTGGTTCTCTATCCCTGTGAATAACAATAAGTCTTCCCTAAGGTAAAGGATGAATCATGATCCAGTATTTTATAGAATTTTGTAACAAATTGCCTCTGTTCCCTAAATGCTTGTACTCAACATAGAGTTCCCTAAAATAAAATCAGTTTCTTTTCTCTTTATTCCTACCTTACTTATACTCTTCCTTTTGCACACTTTCTTTTTTTCAAATCTAACGACTTGAATAAAGGCCATGGATACCTCACGTAGATAGGGAATGAGAATATTGATATCACTGTTGGCCCTATTGGGTTAGTCGTCGAGGGTGATGTTGATGACCATAATGATGTATAAAAAAGCTGGCAAAAACATGAAATGAGTAGAATTTCCATTGATGAGTCAATAGAGATAATTAATGTTGGTACCAACGAAAACCCTAAGGTATTGAAGGTTGGGGGAAATTTGGAAGAAAATCAAAAGATAGAGATGACCACATTACTATTCAAATACCAAGATGTATTCGTATGGTCTTCTGACGATATGCCCGGATTAGACCCATTGATCGTGGTCCATTACTTACCTATACAAGAGGATATCAAGCCTAAGAAACAAAAGTTGAGAAGGTTCCAACCAGATATCTTGCTGAAAATAAAGGAAGAAGCCAAAAAATTATTTGAAGTCGGCTTCATTGAGGCATCTAATTATCCTGAGTGGATAGCCAACATAGTACTAGTTATGAAGAAGAATGGGAAAGTTAGGGTATAAGTAGATTTTTGAGACCTTAATCAAGCAACCCCTCAAGATAATTTTCCTTTGCCCCATATTGATGTATTGGTCGATAATACAGCCAAAAACCATATTTTCTCTTTCATGGATGGATTTTCCTAGTATAAGCAGATTCGAATGGCTGAAGAAGATAAAGCTAAGACTACATTCATCACAACTTGGGCCATATTTTGCTACAAAGTGATGCCTTTCGGACTCAAAAATGCCGGGGCAACTTACCAAAAGGCCGTAGTAGCAATTTTTCATGACATGATGCAGAAGAAGTCGAGGTATATGTAGATGATATGATTGCCAAATCTCAAGAAGGAGAAAATCATATGGAAAATCTAAGGAGATTATTTGATAAGTTGAGAAAATTCCAACTGAAACTCAACCCAGAGAAGTGTACTTTCAAGGCAACTTCAAGGAAGTTATTAGGTTTCATAATCAACCAAAGGGGCATTGAAGTAGACCCTGATAAAGTTAAAGTGATAGTTGAACTGCCCTACTATGCACACTTAAAGAAATTAGAGGTTTGTTAGGCCGTTGAAACTATATAGCCCGGTTCATATCCCAACTCATAGATAAGTTTCGTCCTTTATTTAAGTTGTTAAAAAAGAATGCTAAGATCAATTGGGATGAAGAGTGTGAGCAGGCCTTTACAATAATCAAAGAATACTTCATGAACCCTCCAATTCTAGTAGCTCTGAAACCTGGGAAGCCTTTATTCCTATACTTGACAATATTACTAGAGTCTATGGGGTACATGCTTAGCTAGAAAGATGAGGAAGGAAAGGAATGGGCTATATACTACTTGAGCAAAAAATTTACTGAAGGGGAGTAGAGATATTTAGAAATTGAAAGAACCTAATGTACGTTGATCTGGGTAATGCATTAGCTCAAACAATACATACTCTACTACCAGGTTGAATTACTGACTCAACACGACCCCCTGAGGTACTTAGCAGACAAACCAGCCCTAATTGGTAGAATCTCAAAGTGGCAAGTGCTATTATTAGAGTTCGACATTACATATGTGAACTGAAATTTAGTCAATGGACAAGCTTTAGTAGATCAATTAGTAGAAAACCCTTCTAATAGTATACCCTAAGAAGTATAAGTCAATTTCCCCGATGAGGGTATATTAGTGGTAGGAGGAAACTCTGATAAAGGAAAGGCTAACGAGCCACCAAAATGGAAAATGTTCTTCGATGGTGCAGCTAACGTGTTTGGGTATAGAATTGGGGCAATACTAATATCCCCTAAAGGTACTCAGTATCCTGTAGCCATAAGGCTCATTTTCCCATACGCTAATAATATTGCTAAATATGAAGCATGCATCATGGGACTTAAGATGGCCTTAGAGAAAGACATTCAAGAATTAGAAGTGTATGGGGACTCCTTACTCATTATTGGCCAAGCACGGGGAGAGTACAAAACTAAAGATCTTAAGTAGGTGCCTTATCACCGACATTTGACGGAATTAATGAAAAGTTTTAAAGAAGTCACCTTCAATCACATACCAATGACTCATAACCAATTTGCTGATGCTTTAGCTACACTAGCATCTATGATCCAAATATTTGGTGGAGTCGAGATTTAGCCCCTTACTATTGAAATTGAAGATAAGCCTACCTTTTGCCTAACGATTGAGGGTATAAATGACCAAAAACCATGGTATCATGATATTAAGATGTTCTTACAACAAGGTGCATACCTTGAAGAGGCTGAGAAAAGAGATAGAAAGATGATTAGGCGATCAGCCACTCAATTCTTAGTAACCGAGTCTACCTTATTCCAACACTCATTTGACGGTACACTCTTAAGGTATGTGGCTAATGAAGAGGCTGAAAAGTTAATAAAAGAGGTACATGAAGGAGTATATGGCCCTCACATGAATGGATATATGTTGACAAAGAAAATCATGAGGCTAGGGTATTATTGGTCAATGATGGAAAGTAATTGCATCAAACATGTTAGGCACTGTCATTTATGCCAAGTTTATACAAATAAGATAAACGCCCCACCTTGGGAATTACATGCCCTCTCAACACCATGGCCTTTTTTCAATGTAGGGCATAGATATCATTGCCCCTATCACTCCAAAAGCATCCAACGAACATCGCTTCATATTAGTCGCCATTGACTACTTCAGCAAATGGGTATAGATTTCATCTTACTCAAATGTTACTAACGGGGTCATAGTTAAGTTCATCAAGAGAGACACCTTGGCTCGGTACGGGACTCCTGAAACAATCATCACTAATAATGACACCAATCTCAACAACAAGCTTATGAAAGAATTATACCGGCAATTTCGAATCATTCATAGGAATTCTACTCCTTATCGACCCCAAATGAATGGAGCTATCGAAGCAGCAAACAAAAACCTCAAAAGAACATTTGAAAAAATGGCTATTACTTATAAGGACTGGCATGAGATGTTACCTTTTGCACTCATGGCCTATTGGACTTCCATTAGAATGTCAATTGGAGCAACACCATACTCTTTGGTATATGGCACTGAAGCAGTGTTACCAGTAGAGGTTGAGATCCCATCACTTAGGGTACCATTAGAAATTCATTTAAGTGAAGCCGATTGGGTAAAGAAACTCATCGAACAGCTAAACCTGATTGATGAAAGGAGATTGATGGCCCTGTGTCATAATCAATGTTATCAACAAAGAATGGCTCGGGCCTTCAACAAAAGGGTGTAACCTCGTAACCTCAAAGAAGGAGATTTGGTGTTAAGAAAAGCTCTCCCCAATGGGTAAGACTCCAGAGGGAAATTCGCCCCCAATTATATGGGTCCTTATGTCGTGAAGCAAGTATTATCAGGAAGGGCTTTGATTTTGTCCTAAATGGATGGTCCAAATTTAAGAGACCTTATAAATGTCGACGTTGTAAAATTGTACTATCCATAAGAAGTCAATGGGAATTTTGCTCGAAACACAAAAATACCAGTCATTTTAAATGTCATTGTGGTCTAATTTTCGTTATCTATAAGCAAATTTGGTATCCTTAGTTGTTGTCATCATTGGAATAATCACCCTCTCCATGGAAAGGTCTAATTCCCTTTACCTCATTTAATCAAACCTATACATTGCAAACATGAGAGGAGTTAAGGAATGAGATTGAGAACATTGGTAATTAACAAAATTTTTTAAATACTTTATTACAGATTGATCCCCCTTAATGGGAAGCTTTATTGTCTGTTCTTTTTTTTTTAGAGGTATGTAAAACTTAAGTAAGCAATCACGGTAAATGGGAATAAGGCTTTCGGGTTCCAAAGAAACAAAAACAATGGGTGGTTTTTCCTGCATCGAGCTAATTTCATTAACTTCTCCAAAAAGAACCAGTGAAATCACGAATGTTGTATGACAAGAACATCCGAGTTGATAACAAGGGACTAAAATAAAGAGTCAGTAACTTTCTAATGGGGGCTTTTTGAAAAGGTTTGATAGATTGGTGCTATCGACAAAGACTGGGTAAGTATTTCTATACAATGTTAGCATACCAATTTTTTTTCTTGCATTTAGACCAATTTTTACTCCCAACAATCTTTTTAACCAACCCATAAGGCATTTACTTTCTACATTAAGTGTTTGGCCAACCTACAAAGATACGATCCTAGCTCAATTCATCCTTCCAATCCATAGTGTCCCTCTATTCATCAAATTTCTTGCAAGCAAGCTCCTTTCTTCACTAAGTTCCATAAGGCACTTCCTTTCACCAGGTTTCTCTTAATCAGCTCATAAAGTAATTACCTTCATCATCTTCTTAACTAGCCTTTAAGGCAGTGTTTCATTCTTCTTAGGATATTAGCCAGCTCTAAGAATGCTTTGCCCACCTTGGTTAGTCAGCTCATTAGGGCACGACTAAGTTTGCTCATCCTTCTTATGGTATTAGCCAGCTCTAGGAGCGCTTTGTCCGCCTTAGTTAGTCAGCTCATTAGGGCACGGCTAAGTTTGCTCATCCTTCTTATGGTATTAACCAGCTCTATGAGAGCTTTACCCACCTTAGTTAGTCAACTCATTAGGATACAACCAAGTTTGCTCATCCTTCTTAGGGTATTAGCCAGCTCTAGGAGCGCTTTACCCACCTTGGTTAGTTAGCTCATTAGGGTATAGCCAAGTTTGCTCATCCTTCTTATGGTCTTAGCCAGCTCTTAGAGCGCTTTTCTCGTTTTACCTCGATTCATAAGAGCATGACCAAACTTCAATTCTTTTTTCAGTCTTTCAACCAGCTCTTAGAGAGCCACCCTTCTCTTCTCTAAATCCCCAATAGATTGGACCTAGGATAGCTAGTTAGTTGTAGCGTTTCTTAGAATAAAATACGCTCTTGGAGCAAAAATAGTGTTTGTTTTATTTTTGTGGCAAAGTTTTGCTCAAACTTGACTACAAAAAAGGGCAGCTGTAAATACCCAATTTTTATCTCCTTTTATTTTTCAAATTAGGTTATAGGATCCTAAATTAGGAAAAGTTTAAAAAATAGAAAAATTAAAGAAATACAAAAAAAAATAAATAAATAACAAAAAAAAGGAATTTTAGAATAATATAAAAAGATAAGAAAATATGAAAAAACACAAAAAATAAGAAATTAAATAATAATAATAATACAAAAAATGAGAAATTTTGAAAAGTTACAAAAAATTGGAAAAATAAAAGATTTTAAAAAATAACATTTTATTAGAATAGATTTGTAATTTTAATCTAGGTTTAGGAGTTCGGCTGTTAAACCTATTACATTTAAATCTAGCCCAGGTTGAACGAGTTCATATGTGCAATTTAATTACACATATGGATAAGGCATAAGCTAATGGCTTGACGGTTAAGCATATGGGTATAATACTAGCATTAAGCATGAGGTCTTAGGTTCAAAACTTAGCAAAGTTAGGGGAGCCTTTTTCTTACTTTTTGTTTTTAATCGCACCAAAGACTGCCACGTATCAGGATCTAATTGTGCCACATGTCTTAACATGTGGCATCATCAGATTGGATGACCTTTGTTGACGTAGTGCTACGTGTCAGCCACGTAGCATGCCATGTTAGCTGCCACGTCTCAAGTGTGACACGTGGCAGGTCGGGGTTTATCGAGTTGGTTGATGTAGCACCACGTCAACACTTTCCCTTTCTTTCCCTTGGTTTTACCCTATTTTCTCCCAATTTTCCTCCTCTTTCCTTCTCAAGAACAGCCTACTCCTTCTACTTCAACTTCAATTTTTGCACAAATTCCATATACAAGGTCATAGTTTCTTGCATCAATCTTGCACTAGACATGGCATGCTTCGAATTGGTGATAAGATCAAGTCCAAATTCAGCCAAAAGTACATTCGAATTGTTGTTCAAAAATCAGAAAAAAGCTAGGTTTTCGAGCATCTCTCATTAAATCCAATTCCAACTTTCCTTTGTTACTAGGTTGGATTTGTGTATAAATTAATGATCATGGGACATAGACAAACGTACACAATAAATAGAATCAATCCCCACACTCTCTTTATCTATTCCCGATCACTTTCTCTCTCTAACCAACTCTCTCTCTCTTCGATTCTCTTTCTTCACTCCAACTCGAGCTAAGCCACCACTCTAGGAAAACTACCCGCGACTCAAGCTCCTTAACCCAGCTACTTTCAACCTCTGTCGTGACCCTTAGTAACTCCACTAAGGTAGCTACCACCCAAACCCTGACCACCGCCCCTCTTTCTCCTTGAACCACCACTCTCAGCATCCTTCAACTTAAGCTAACATCACGGCCACTCTCCCCATAACCTTAAATCCCCAAACCAACACTCCATTTGTGCCCAGCTACCACTACATCGAAGGAACGAACACCACTAACGATTGCCACTTTCAAAACCACCCAAAACAAGCTCCATCAACCACGGCATTTTCTCTCTTCCCCTAATCCCAATCAGAAACACACAAAAACCCCTTCTCCCCTTTGATTTAAAGCCTAGATCGGGCTTAATCGTGCCCTGCTAGTGTAGGTGAAGAAGAAGCCAAGATCTGACCTGACTCGACCTAGAGAATTGACCTGTAACCTGGTCCTGTAGTCCAACCTGACCCACGACAGAGGTCCGACCTGTACATCTTACTGCCTTCGCCCAATTTCTTTTTATTTATTTATTAAATTATTTGTTTTATCTATGTAAATGTAATTAAAAAAAAAATAAAGGAAAAAGGAAAGAAAAAAGAAGAAAGAGAAAAAAAATAATAGAAAGTAGTTTATGTTATTTTTTTACATTTAAACAAGAAGAACCATGAAAAAAAGAACTAACTAACAATAATAAATAAATAATAAAAATAATAAAATAGAGTAAAAATAGAAAAGTTATTTTTGACACTTAGAAAATCAATTTTTTTCAATAAAAATAAAATAGATCTTTTCCAAACTAAAGCATTTGAGGTTTTCCAAAAATAAATTCCAACTTAGGACCCCTTATAATCTTTTTTTCAAATCAACTCAAAATGGGTAAAAACGTAAACCCGGCGATTTTTCCAAAATTAAAATCAATTAACCCACTATATTTTCATTAAAAGAAGTACGTATATTTGATCTTGAATAGCGGGTACGTAGGCACCCGTACGTAAGTATGGGGTAATTTAAAATATTGAAAGTTCTATTTTTTTTTTATTTTTAGATATTTATGTACATTGATCAATTTAGTTACATATATTATAATTAACTGTTTTAGAAATTAAAAAGGATATATTTGAAAAGCGAAGTTAAATTTGGAAAGTTAAAAAGTGGTACCCGTTTAAGGTATAATAAATTAGCTCTCAGATCCAAATCTCTAGTTTTCAGAAAACTTTATTTACAACTTGGTTTTTTAATTGATAGACCCGTAGCTAAGTTATAACTAATCCACCTAATTAGTTATAACTTAACCTCTTTTCCCGACTCTGGTCAAATGGCGACTCCAAATCTTTTCAAGTTGGGAAAAATGGTCTTCTTTAAACCTTAGTCGAAGATCAATATTAAACGGGTAAGGTTTAGTACCGATCGGCTTAGAGAAGACCTAATTTTATAAAAGGAACCGGGAGGATGAAAAACCAAGCTCGATAGGCATGATAGCCATGCTGAGTAGGTTTGTTTTTAGAAGCGTAGACAAATGCGCTGAGTTATTTAAAATCCTTAAGAATCTAAATGTCTTCAATGTGCAATAGCCTTTAAGGAGTTGTAAAGTTTTTCGCACACCCTCTAGTCATCTCCAAGCCTATTCTAAGGGAGAACTTGTACTTACACCTAGTTGTTAATGACTGAGCACTCTCCTCTATAGTAGTTAAAGCGGAAGTAAGAGAGCATATACCCATCTATTACATCAACCATATTTGCCAGAGCCCAAGGTCAGGTACACTAGAGTAAAGGTTCATCCTAGTCATCATCATCTTAATACATTAGCTTAGGCCTTATTTTTAGGTGCACTAAATTATTTTGCTAACAGATAAGCTTTTACGCATACTACAACAGAAGCCTGATGCATCTGGATGGATGGTGAAGTATGCGATGGAATTGAATACATACGATAGCCAATACTAACAATGGACGGCCTACAAGGCATAAGTGTTAGCCGACTTTATGGTAAACTACCTAAGAGAGGAGGAAGTACCATTAGGGGATGACAAACCAGTATAGACTCTCCATGTTAATGGATCATCCACCTTAAGGGGTGGAGGTGTAGGCCTGATACTCATCGGATTGCATAAGATCACTGCTTGCTATGCCCTTAAGTTCAGGTTTAACATTGGCAATTATGAATTTGAATATGAAGCTTTGATAGTTGGTCTTAAGTTAACTAAGGAGATCAATGCTGAATCGTAAGTTTTCTCAAACTCCATGCTAGTCCTACAATAGGTCTAAGTGAGTATGAGGTCAGGATGACACCATAGCAAGATATGTAAACCCTACTTTTAGTGGGCCTATAATTTGATTGAGAGTACTTTTTGAACATTCCTAAGGATCAACTAAGTTAAGAACTTAAGTTTACATTTAGAAATGAATTAAATTTTTCTAATTCAAAAACCAATTATCGACAAAACCTGAGCTTGAAGAATTGCGAGCTTTAAAGTCACTTAAGATCCTAAACCCTAAAACAATTAAGGAATTTTGACCCTAAGTGGCTAATTGATAATTTAATTTGAATGATTTCATTCAACTATCGAAAATTTTACAATTGTATAAAAATCAAATCACAAATTACAAAACAATGTAAGATAAAAACCCTAAAACAACTTCCTATAAGACCATGCCCGTATCTTCATGTCTAAGTCTTACATATAAATAAGTAAACCAACCAATCACCTTATATGACTTATCAATTGAAAGCTAAAATCATTTATCAATTGATAACTTATCAAAATCTAGTGATAAGACATTTTCCTTATCATCCCTTCACTTATACTACATATGGACAATTTTTCACAAGATTTCACATGCTTAACTTCATTAAATGAGACAAGACAATTGCATGACCCCATAGGACACAAAATGGCCAGTTTAAACAAGGAGAAGAGGGGGGTCATGCTCTTGTCTTTCAACCATTAATCACTTTCTCTTACACACTACTATTCACTCCTTAATGCTTACATCATCAATAGTTGCAATTGTTAACCTTTGTGTAAGCTATACGACAACAATTTGAAGACATCTTAAACACACATTTCCTCCCTTCCCAATTGGCCACTCTTTCCCTCATTTCTCTTACTTTCAATTTCATTTTCACTTCCTCTTTCTCTTACTTGAAACAAACATAAAAGAGGAAACAACCTTACCCCATAAAGTCCTTCATTTGGCCGCCACTTCTAAGTCCCACCCACGGTACTTCCATTTCCTTTTCTTATGTCATTTTCTTCCAACATCTAAGCCCTTTTAGAACCATTAGCACCTTCTACAAACCCCACTCTAAAGGATTAAACAACTCTGGTTTCCAAAAGGTTGTAAAAGGAGGAAGCAAAGATAAGAGCTTAAGTGGAACCTTTGTGCACAACCACCATATTTTGCTTTAAGGACGAGTAAGTGTTTCTTGTGATTAGTGGGTTAGCGTTCATGTTGGGAGACCTTGATTTCTTGAAGATATGAGTATGATTGTAGATTTGTTATAACACCAAAGACCATCCTAAGAAACAAACTCATGAAACCTTTGCATGAAGTTGAAATATGAGTATGTAAAGTTGGTGTTTTGTAAAGATACTTGTTCAACACTTTGAATGGAAGATTTTAAGTTGAGAAAATCTTGAAAAAAGAACTTGAATGGAAGATAAGCATGCTAGACGTAAGGATTCAAAGACCATTTGGATGTTGATTTTATTTCCATTAAGCTAAATATTCTCAAAACTATACTTAAGGAAAAATTCATCATATGGAGTTTTATAAAGAAACCAAGTTTGTATAACATGAGCTTTGATATGGAAGTTGTAATAAGTATAAGATCTTCTATTTCTTTGTGTAATGAATGAGTTAAAGGATCATCCCACGAAAGAAAAGTTAAGTTAAGATTTGAATGCAAGTAGTTTAAGTGCATGATTTAACACCTAAACTTGAGGAAGTAATGAAACAAGTTGAAAAAACCAAGTGAGAACCCCTTGAAATCATCATGACCAGATCTGGAACATAAGTAAAAGCCACATAAAAATATGATAAAACCAAGTGAACAAAGTAAAATGATCAACTAAAGCAAGTATACAAAGCCTAAAACTCAAAACCGAGCCTAAAACTCTTAAAACGAGCCTAAAACTCTAAGTTGGGCCTTCATTAAAATTCTGACCATCACTTTAAAATATTAAGAAATGTTGTTTTGAAGCCCACAAGAAATCCACTTAAGACTCCATAAGCCCAACAAAGCCACTAACTTTAGTTTGAACAAAAAACAAGTTTATTTGACAACTTAAGCCCACTAAAGAGCCCATGAGGTGGTTGTTAGCCTTAGGAGTATAAATCAAAGTTGTAAATCTGATCTCAAGGAGTATTTTGAGCTTAGGATAGAATCTTAAAACCAAGCCTAAAGGATTTCTCAAGTTATCAAAAAACTCATTTACCAAACAAGGCTCAAAAGCACTCCAAAACATGAGGATCGCTACTGTTCTGGCCTATGGATAGATTTTTGTGCCTCATTTCAAAAATATAACCTCACCACATTAAATTAAACTAAAAAAAAATGAAGATTGACTATAAGATCATAAAGATTGGATTTAAAACGAAAAAGTTATACGCGATTGAACTTTTAAGTAAAAACCAAGAAAAGTTACAAAAACTAGTTAAGAGTATAACTTAAGGGAATTTAACTTAGTTTCCTAAGTTTATTCCAATCCCTTATAAATATTATTTCGATGACCAAGAGACACCACATACGGAGATGACTTGCCTCCAGACTACTTTGACTGACTGTATGGTAGAGCGAGTAAATTCCCGATGACTCTTTACTTAATTTTGCTCGGAGAATAGATTCACCTAAACATATATATAAATTTGGATGCTTATGGGATATAGGAAATGCATATGTATGAATTTGTGAATGAATGCGATGGTTTGTTAATTATATATAATAATGGGAATTGTTTGTACTCATTTATACGTGCAATTGTATGGAAAGTATGATTTGTTATTTAATAGAGAAAGTGTAAACAAATATAAATATATATATTTACATTTTTGTTTTAGCTTAAGCACAATAGTGCAAATGAAATAAAACTCAAGGTTTAGAACCTGGATTTTGGTTTGGGTCGGTTAATTATTTCCAAACCCCAATTATAAGGGGCGTAATTTTGAGTCGTATGCAGTTTCTAGGTCACTGCATTTTTTGTTTGGCATACTAATTGTTCATGCATTCATATGATTATGCATTTGATAAATTTCTGCCATGTGGTATTGACAAAGGTATTTATCTCACTAAGCTTAACCTTACACCCCAATAGATTTTTGTTGTTGTAGGAAAACCACTTCTCTAATCCGAGCTAAGGCATACCCGTAGTAAGTCTCGTGTAGGGACGGGTTGGTGCGATCAAAGAGCAAAGAGGACATTTTGTAATAGATTTGTAGATATCTAGTTATTTTTATATTTTGTTCATAACATAGATTAAAATCTCTAATGCAGTTCCCTTTTAAACAACGTCCGTTTGTAATATTATTTTGGTATGGGTCCACGAGCTCATACAATTAGTTAATTTATACCATAAAAGTAATTTTAGTTAAATTGCTCTATATTACTTATTTATGAGACTAGTGGTAACATATAGTGGAAGGAGCCTTGTGTGTTGTATGGAAAGCTTACGATCAGTAAGGGGGTTAATAGTAGACCTTTATACGGTATACAGCGATCTACCACGATAACGATACTGTTAGGTCGTGATAAGATACATAGTGAATGTAAGGATTCTTTTAGCCGAAATCCCTTCATGGAACATCACGAAGATCCCCTGACTCAAAAATTCAACAATAGACTAATTGTCTAAGCTCACCTCTACTAAGATACAGAAGCTCGACGTGAAGGATAGAAAAACCTTCATTAAATACTTGATAGAGAAGAGTGTAACTTTGAGCTCGACTAAATCTTAGACTTCATGATGGTACCATCAAAGCCGAGCTGGATAGACTACATTTGGAGTTACTTAGAGCAAGGCATGCTCCCATTTGATAGGAGTGAGGCAAAGAAGTTAAGGTAATACGTCGCTAACTATACATTGATCGATAACATCCTATACTACTGGAGAGTCAGTCTTCCCTTACTTAGATGCCTTGAGCAAACTAAGGGCTACACATCATAGAGGAGCTCTATGCCGGACTATGCAATAACCATATCAAGTCACAAGCCCTATATATCCAGGCTTTATGACTCGAATACTATTAGCATACTATCACTTAGGGTACCAAGGTTGCAATACAGAAGTACCCTTAGTACCAAAAGTACGCCCCAATCAGTGATGTACCCAACTTTAATCTTCAACTCTTGACCAATCTATGGCCGTTCACCCAATAGGGAATCGATATCCTAGGCACCTTTCCTAAGGCTTCAGGATGGGAGCAATACATCATTGTAACCGTTGCCTACTCCTCAAAGTGGGTCAAAGCTAAGGCTGTAGCCAAAATCACAAAGAGGAACATTGAGTCATTTGATCAAACTGACATTCTCTACAAATTTAGGGTCCTTTATACCCTTATCATAGACAATGGGCATCCATTCGACAACCTTAAGTTTGAAGAATTCTATGCCAAGCACTACATTATGCCTCACTTCACGTCGGTTACCCATCCTCAATCCAATGGCTAGGTTGAAGCCATTAACCAAATCATTCTTAAGAGCCTCAAGAAGAGGGTAGACCGAGCTTAGTATGCTTAGGTAAATGATCTATAATATCTTATAATGATACAGGACTACCCACCACATCTCTATTGATGAAACCCATTTTGCTTAGCATTTAAGCTAAAGGCAATCCTCTCCATTGAGCTAAAACTTCCTAACATCTGAACTTAGAGTTTTAATACGATGTTAAATGAGTCCATATTGCAGGCTAGTATAGATACCATCGAAGAAATTAAAGACATCACAGCAGCTCGAGTGACTACATATTAGCACCAAGATGCTAGATATTATGACCAAAAGGTCAGACACAAGGAATTTAAGGAAGAGGACATGGTTTACTAGAAGCTTAAAGCCACAAGCTCATGTAAAGGACAAGGGAAGTTGGCCCCTAATTGGGAAAACCTAGTCAAGGTAAGCGAAAGCTTAGGGAAAAGAGCATATAAGTTAGAAAGATTGGATGGCGAGCTTATCCTAGGCACTTAAAACACCGATAATCTTTAGCTTTATTTTGATTGATGTATAAATCTCTTATAAACACTTTTGTAAATATCAATAAAAGTTTTGTTCCTCATATGCATATCGTTTGTTTCTTATCTGTCTCTTGCTCTTATTTCAAGTCTTAATCATTAAAGGCTAAACAAACCCCTGTATGCTTCCTTAGGCCTAAGCAAGTTGAAATGCCACCAACTTGACCTCCCTTGGGTAACCTTAGTAAGGGGAAACACCCCTTACATAACTGAGGACCTCTCGTTACCTAGGTAAGTTGGAACGCCATTGACCTAACCCCCCTCGAGTAACCTCAATAAGGGGAAACACCCCTTACAAAACTAAGGAACCCCTACTATCTGGGAAAGTCGAAATGCTATCAACTTAACCTTCAACTTAACCTCCCTTTGGGTAACCTTAGTAAGGGGAAATACCCCTTACACAACAAAAAATTCCTACAACCAAGTAAGTTGGAACACCACCGACCTGACCTCCCCTTAGGTAACCTTAATAAGGGAAAATACCTCTTGCATAACTAAGGAACTCCTACTACTCAGATAGTTCAGAATGCTACTGACTTAACCCCTCCTAGGTAACCTCAATAAAGGGAAACACCCCTTACAAAACTAAGGAATCCCCACTATTTGGGAAGGTTAGAACGCCATCAACCTGATACCCCTTGGGTGACCTTAATAAGGGAAAGCAAACGATAGTAAAGTGCAAGTGAACAAACCCTAAATGGCAAACTATATATCAATATACCAAAAGTATTAAGAAACAAAAAGAAGCTAAATAAAAAAATTCTTTATTAAATAAACCATAATTACAGGTGTTTAGGGCTGGCACACTAACCCTATACATCAGAAAAGGAATGTAAGTACATGGAAAAATTAGAAAAGAAAAAACAATGGTCATCACAATGGATCAGCCAGCTTTGGTAAGTTTGAGTAGTCTAATGCCCCAATCTACTTAGAGGACTAATTTATTTGAGTTGTTGGGTCCTAAGTTAGTTGGATTAGGGCCAATGAAGGAAGAGGAAGCATTTACTAGCTCTAATCAGTCATAGAGTCACATTGGCTCTATCTTGTCTCTAAAATGCCTACTAAGATGGCCCCCTACTAACTCTTAGGGGCAAAAGAGGCTGAAGGAGCTTCTTAAGTAACTTTAGCAATAAGAGGGGCACCTTAGCTACTTTAGTTATTGGAGCACCTTGACTATGGTCACCGATAGTATCAATCCATACACTCACCAACTATACATGCAACCTTACAACTCTAATTCACACACATCAATGGTGCAACCTCTCTCTCTATCTTTTTTTTTTTAATTAATTACAACTAACTCAAAAGCCTGAATGAGTGTTCCTGTTAATCCATTGCCACGAGTAGGCGTGGGACAATATGTTACCTATGTCCAGCCTTTTTTTTTTTTTTTCCTCTTTTTATTTATTAAGATTTCTTTAAACCAATTAGCATTAAATACTATCTATTTAAAACTGATTCTCAATTAAGATTTAAAAACAATAGATCTTTATTTTGAAAATATATTAGAGTCGCCACTTAACTTAAGTAAAGAACAAAATAAGTTAACTTATAACCAATTAAATAAATTAATTATAATTTAGGTACTGATCCATTGATTAAACTAATTTATAAACAATGGTTTTAGAAACTAAAGATCTAGATCCAGGGGTTAGGTTTTTTAAACCCTTATAAATATTATTAACTTTCCAAATTTAACCTTATCTTTAAAAATCACCTTTCGATTCTATAAAACAAAAACTCAATTAGTTACTCTAATTTAGATAGCTTAAGTAATTTAAACTAAAAAAAGGAAAATTAGGTTTTTCTATTTTTTACTATTGCCCCATAAATGCCTATGTATATACTTTGGAATCAAACGTACATAACTCTTTTTTATAAAAATTTAGTGGGTTGATTGATTTCAGTTTTGAAAAAGATTGAATTTACGTTTTTTACTCGGTTCTATTTATTTAAGGAAAATTTCCTAAACGGTCCTAATCAATGTTTCATTTTTTGAATCTCTAAAATAGTCCTAATTTAGGAAATGTCCATTTATTTTAATTTTTGGAAAACCCGATTTACCTAAGTGTCAAAACAATTTTTACTAACTTATTTACTTATTTTTATTATCTTATTTAGTTATTTCTTATTTATCTATTTGTATTAAACTAAATAAATAAATAAAAGACTCGCTTTTTTCTTTTCTTATTTCTTTTTTTGGTTTTTCTTCTTTGTTTTTCTTTTTCTTCTTCTTCTTCCTTCTTTCTCTCTTCTTTCTTTTTTATTTTTAAGAGTACATGGATAAAAGGATAAAATAAATAAATAAATTTAACCAAAAAAAAAAAAATTTGCAAACTAGATTGGGCTTGGGTTGGCTCAAGTTAGCTTAGTCGACTCAAGGTCGGCTTTAGTCAGCTCTAGTCGGCTTGTTCAGCTTAGATCAACTCGAAAAGTTGAATCAAAGTGTCTTACCTATGGTTTTTTGATGTATGGATTCTAATGGTAGCGGTGTTTTTTTACTGAAAATTGTTGTATAGATGGTTATCCTAGAGAGAGAAAGGGATTGGCTTAGAGAGAGAAAGCTTTGATTTACTTATCTAGGGCGTTTCTAAACTTGTGTGTTACATATACTTACGTGCTTCCTAACCCCTATTTATACTAAACATAGCTTGAATGAGCTTAGAAAGATCATTAATAAATAAAATCAGCCATGAATGGAGATGCCGAATTTTTATTTTTATTTTTTTTCAATTTTTAGAGCCACTTTAATATTGAATCTTGACTGAACTTAGATGGGTTTTAGGGTAGATTCAAAAGTAAGTTGTGCATACTACATGATTTCACCATTAATTCAGTGAAATTGTATAATAAAAACCTTTAAAAAATGGTCATGAATAGCATATGTAGGGAAGAAAAAAACTGGAGAAATGAAACTGGAAACTCTAATTTTGGAGAAGCGGCGTTGATTACGTATGGGGCACGTGCTACATGCCCCTACGCACACATTTGAAAAAAATGGCCCCTAACCCCTTTACGCTATTGAAAAAATAATAAAAAAATATAAAAGAGAGGCAAACATTGATTACTTACAATTGCTCTTCTTTGTGATGAAGTTTAAATGAAACTTTGCTACAAAGACAAAAGATACACTATTTTTCCCTTAAGGATAGATTTTATCCTGAGAGGCACTATAACTATCCCAGGCTCAATCTATTAAGGATTTTGGTGAAGAGAGAAGTGATATTCTGAGAGTTGCTCGAAAGACTAAAAAAAGGATTGAAGTTTGGCTGTGCTCTTATGAGCTAACGAACCGAGGTGAAATGGGAAAAACGTTCCTTAAGTTGACTAAGGCCTTAAAAAATAAATGAGAAAACTTAGTCATATCCCAATAAACTAACTAATTAAAGTGGGCGAAATGCTCTGTGAGTTAGCTAAGACCCTAAACTGAATGAGAAAACTTAGTTATGCCTTAATGAGTTGACTAACCAATGTGAGCAAAGCTCTCCTAAAGGTAGCTAAGACCCTAAACTATATGAAAAAACTTGGTCATACCTCTATGAGTTGACTATCCAAAGTGAGCAAAGCACTCTTAGAGTTGGTTAGGACCCTAAAAAATAGAGAAAAACTTGGTTGTATCCTCTATGAGTTGACTACCCATAGTGGGTGAAGTGCTCTTAAAGCTAGCTAAGACTCTAAAAGATAGTAAAAACTTAGTCGTATTCCTATAAACTGACTAACTAAGGTAGGTAAAGCACTCCTAGAGCTACTTAAGACCTTAAAAAAAAAAAAAAAAAAACTTAGTCGTGCCCCAATGAGCTAACTAACTAAGGTGGAAGTGTCTTTAGGGGATAAGTAACCTTACGCTAGAATTGATTTGGAAAACATGGGTGTACTTCTGTAAGCTTACTAACCTAGGTAAAAATGTCTCTTGGGAACTAGCAACCCTAAGCTAGGATCGATTTGAAGAACTTGGTTATGCTTCTCTAGGCTTACTAACCTAGGTAGGAAAATCTCTCGGAGACTAGCAACCCTAAGCTAGGATCGATCTAAAGAACCTAATCGTACCTTTCTAAAGAACCTAATCGTACCTTTCTAAGTTAACTAACTTAAGCAGGAGTATTTCTCGAGGATTAGCAAGCTTAAGCTGAGATTGATCTAAAGAACCTAGTTATTCCTCTCTAGGCTCATTAACCTAGGCAAGAGCGTTTCTCGGGAACTAGCAACCCTAAGTTAAGATCAATTTGAAGAACTTGGTTGTGCCTTTTTAGGTTCACTAACTTAGGCTGGAGTGTCTCTCGAGAACTGGCAATCTTAAGCTAGGATCAATCTAAAGAACCTAGTTGTACCTCTCTAAGCTCACTAACTTAAGCGGGAGCGTATCTTAATAACTAATAACCTTAAGCCAAGATTGATCTAAAGGACCTGGTTGTGCCTATTTAGGCTCATTAACCTAAGCAGGAGCTTCACTCGGGGACTAGTAACCCTTAACTGTGCCTCTTTAGGCTTACTAACCTAAGCAAGACCATTTCTTGAGGACTAGTAACCCTAAGTTAGACCTAATGAAGTGCCCTAAGGGCTTGCCAAAAGGAATTGATGAAGAAAAGTATCCTACAAGCTAACTAAGAGAAAACGAAGATGAAAGGAAGTGCCCTTTGAGATCATTAAAAGAATAGAAGCACCTTATAAGCTTGCTAAAAGAGTAAGTTAAGATCATACCTTCATAGGCTAGCTAAGCACCAAATGTAGAGAGTGCCTTATAGGCTAGCTTAAAAGACCGTTAGGAGTAAAAACTGGTCATAGTCTAAATGCAAATGCAATGTTCAAAAAATCAGTGTCCTAACATCGTATGGAAATACTTACCTGGTCTTTGTTGATAATACCCAAACTGTTAAACCTTTTTATTTAAAAGTCCCATCTGTAGAGAGTGCCTTATGGGCTGGCTCAAAAGATTGTTAGGAGTAAAAATTGGTCATAGTCTAAATGCAAATGCAATGTTCAAAAAATCGGTGTGCTAAAATCGTGTGGAAGTACTTACCTAGTATTTGTTGATAGAACCCAAACTATTAAACCTTTTTATTGAAAAGTCCCATCAGAATTGATTGGCTTATGCTTTGATCCTTTATTGTCAACCCAAATGATCTCGATATAGAACATTTAAGACTTTGCTAGCCTATTTAAAAAAATCATGGAAATTAACTCGATACAAAGTGCCACCCACTGTCTTTTTGGAACTTTTATGAATCGAAGCCCTTATTCCCATCTAATAAATATCTGCTATAATGTGATTGGTTACTTAGATTTAGCACTTCCCTAAAAAATAGACAATAAAACTCCTAATCAAGGGGGATTAATCCATAATAAAGTATCTTAAAGAGTTTTATCAATTACTAATGTCCTATATCTCATCAACTTCTCTCATGTTTTCATTGTATGGGTTCAATTAAATGGAGTAAGGGAAGTTGGATTCAATGGAGAGGGTAATTATTTCAACGTCGACAACAGTTAAAGATACCAACTTTACTTGCAAATAATGAACATTAGACCATAATGACATTCAAAATGACTAGCATCTTCATGTTTTGAGTAAAAATTTCCATTGATTACTCATAGGTAGTATAACTTTACAATATCAGCATTTACAGGATCTCTCAAATCTAGACCATCCATTTCAGACAAAATTAAATCCCCTCCTGGTAGTACTCACTTTACGACATAAGGGCCCCTGAAATTGGGAGCAAATTTCCTTCTAGAGTCTTGTACATTACGAAGAGCCTTTCTTAACACTAGATCACCTTCTTTGAAATTCTAGGGTTGTACCCTTTATTGAAAGCCTAAGCCATTCTTTGTTGATGACACTGATTATGACACAAGGTTATCAATCTCTTCTTGTCAATTAGATTCAACTACTCAATACGTTTCCTTACCCAATTAGCTTCATCTAACTAAGTTTCCAAGGATACCCTAAGCAACGGGATCTCAACCTCTACTGGTAACACTACTTTAGCACCATATACCAAAGAGTAAGGTGTTGCCCTAATCGACACTCTAATGGAAGTTCGATAGGCCATTAGTGCGAATGGCGACATCTTATACTAGTCTTTATATGTAACAACCATTGTTTCAATGATTCTTTTGAGATTTTCGTTGGCTACTTCAATGACTCCATTCATTTAAGATTGATAAGGAGTAGAGTTCTTGTGAATGATCCTGAACTGTCAGCACAATTTTAACATAAGCTTATTGTTAAGATTGGTGCCATTGTTAGTGATGATCGTTTTTGGCATCCCGTATCATGCCAAGATATCTCTCTTGATGAATTTAACTGCAACCCCTTTAGTAATGCTTGAGTACGACGAGGCCTTGACCCATTTGCTAAAGTAGTCGATGGCGACCAGTATAAAGCGATGTCCATTGGATGCTTTTGGAGTAATTGGTCTAATGATATCTATGCCCCACATTGAAAAAGGTCACGGCACTAAGAGTATGTATAGTTCTTAAGGTGAGGAATTTATCTTATTTGCATAAACTTGGCATAAGTGAAAATGCCTAACATGTTTGATGCAATCGCCTTCCATTGTTAACTAGTAGCATCCTAGCCTCATAATTTTCTTAGCCAACATGTAACTATTCATATGAAGGCCATACACTCCATCGTATACTTCTTTCATTAACAACTCGGCTTACTCATTGTTTACACATCTTAAAAGTGTACCATCAAAAGAACATTAATACAAAGTGAACTCACTTATTAAGAATTGGGTTGCCAATCCCTTAATTATCATTCTGTCTTTTTTCTCAGCCTCTTCAAGGTATGTGCCTTATTGTAGAAACATTTTAACATCATGGTAACACAGTTTTTAGTCATTCATACCCTCAATTACCAAACAAAAGGCAAGCTCATCTTCAATATCAATAGTAAGGGGTTGAATCTTTGCTCCATCGGATATGTGGATCAAAGATGCTAAAGTGGCCATGGTATCAACAAATTGATTTTGAGTCCCTGGTACGTGATTGAAGGTGTTTTCTTTGAATTTCTCTATCAATTTAGTTAAGTGCCAGTGATAAAGTACTAGCTTAGGATCCCTTATCTTGTATTCTCCCCAACTTAGTTGATAATGAGTGAAGAGTCCCCATACACTTCTAATTCTTAAATATCTTTATCTAGGGCCATTTTGAGTCCCATGATGCATGCTTCATATTCAGTGATATTGTTAGTGCATGGGAAAACAAGCCTTATAGCCATAGGGTATTAAGTACCTTCAAGGGATATTAGTATTACCCCAATTCCACACTTAGACACATTAGCTACCCCATTGAAGAACATCTTCCATTTCATTGGTTCATCATCTTCTTCTTTATTAGAGCTTCCTTCGACTGCCAAAATATCCTCATCGAGGAAATTGACTTATACCTCTTGAAGGGTATTATCGGAGGGATTTTTTGCTAACTAATCTATTAAAGCTTGCTCCTTGACTGAATTCCAGTTTACATACGTAATTTCAAACTTTGATAGTAACATTTGCCACTTTGAGATTATACTAATTAAGGTTGATTTTTCTGCCAAGTACTTCAAGGGATGGTGTGAGTCAGCAATTTAACCTGGTAGTAGAGTGTGTATTGTTTGAGCTAATGCATTACCCAAACAAAAGCATAGTAGTTTCTTTCAATTTCTGAATATTTATGTTCCCCTTTAGTAAATTTCTTGTTCAAGTAATATACAGCTTATTCTTTTCCTTCTTTGACTTTCTAACTAAGCATATACCCTACGGATTCTAGTAATATTGCCAAGTATGGGAATAAAGGCTTCCTAGGTTTTGGAGCTACCAAAACTAGAGGGTTTATGAGGTACTCTTTGATCATTGTAAAGGCTTGCTTGCATTTTTCATCCCAATTGATCTTAGCATTCTTTTTGAATAATTTAAATAAGAGACGACACTTATCTATGAGTTGAGATATGAACTGGGCTATTTAGTTTAAATGACAAAATAATCCTTTGATTTCTTTGAGTATACATGGATGGGGAAAGTCAACTATTGCTTTAACTTTATCAAGGTCCACTTCTATTTCTCTTTGGCTAATTATAAAATCTAATAATTTCCTTAAAGTCACTTCGAAGGTACATTTCTCGAGGTTGAGATTTAATTAGAATTTTCTTAATTTATCAAACATTCTCCTTAGATTATCCACATGATTTTCTTCTTCCTTAGACTTTACAATCATATCATCAACATATACTTCAACTTCTTTGTGCATCATGTTGTAAAAGATTGCTACCATGGCCATTTGATAAGTTACCTCAACATTTTTTACTCCGAAAGGCATTACTTTGTAACAAAATGTGCCTCAAGTTATGATAAATGTTGTCTTAGCCTTATTCTCTTTGGACATTCGAATTTGATTATGTCCAAAGAATCCATCCATGAAAGAGAAAAGATGATTTTCGGCTGTGTTATCGACCAAGACATCAATAAAGGGCAAGGGGAAATTATCTATAGGGGTTGCTTAATTAAGGTCTCAAAAATCCATACATTTTGACTTTTCTATTTTTCTTCATTACTGGAACTATGTTGTCTACCCATTCAAGATAATCGTATACCTCAATAAAACCAACCTCTAATAATTTTCTGACTTCTTCCTTAATCTTCAATAGGACATTTGGTTAGAATCTTCTTAACTTTTGTTTCTTAGGTTTGATATCCTCTCGTGTGGGTAAGCGATGGACCACGATTAATGGATACAATCTAGACATATCTTCATAAGACCATGCAAACACATCTTGGTATTCAGATAGTAGTATGATCATTTTATCCTTTTGTTCTTCTTTCAAATTCCCTCGAATTTTCAATGTTTTGGCATTGTCATTAGTCCCAACATTAATCATCTCAATTTGCTCGTCAATGAAAATACTACTCATTTCGTGTTTTTGCCAACTTTCTTGTACGTCACTATGGCCATTAACATCACTCTCGATGACTAACCTAGTAGGGCAGGAGGTGATATCAATATTTTCATTACCTATTTGCACGAGATATCCATAGCCTTTATTCAGAGCATTAGATCTAGGAAAGAAAAGTATGTAAAAGAAAGTGTGCAAGGAAGAAATGAATAGAAAAGAGATTAGTTCTTTTTTAGAGGAAGCTTCTTTTAAGTATAATTATTTGTAGAATAAAGGTAGTTTATTACAAAATTTCAGAAAATATTAGACCGTGATTCACCCTTTACCCTAGGGAAGACTTATTGCTTTTCATAAGGATATAGAACCAATTATTCAGGTGCTGGGACTTGTTAGATGAGCTAGTTATTTTATTTTTACTAGAGGTATCCTCTTTGGCAAACTTTAAATTCTAAACATTGGCCTAGATGAAAGTTTTTGATAATGGTAGGAAGATCATCGAGGTTGGGATGTAGCCTAGCCCATAGGTTCCAAACTGGCCTTCTTTGAACTTTGTCTTCTCATCTTTTTCTCAATTAGTGATCATGCATACCTCTTTAAACATTTAGAGCCCAAAGTCCTCTTGCTCCTCGATGCCAATATAGGGTATGGTTGTTTCTTTATATATTTCATAATCCTGGTCACCCATAGTTGTTATGACTTAGCCATTGGAGATTAACTTAACCTTCTGATGAAGACTCGAAGGTATGGCCCTTGTTGAATGTATCTAAGGTCTACCCAATAACAAGTTGAAGGTCCTTGGGATGTTTAAAACATAGATTGGATGTTGAACATCTGTGGGCCAATGTCAATTGGTAAGTCGATCTCCCCTATACTTTCCCTTCTAGATTCGTCAAAAGCCTTGATTGTTGTCAAACTTAGCTTGATAGTAGTTATATCAATGTTTACTAGATCTAGGGTAGCTAGAAGGAAAACATTTATAGATGACCTATTGTTAATGAGAACTCTTATCGTGATGATATTGTTTGTCCTCACTATTATGAATAAAGGCTTAGTACGCTGGTTACCTTCTTTGCCTAGTTTCTTGGTAGAGAAAGAAATCTTATCCATAGTAAGGATAGAGTTGGTGATAAACCTATACTTTCGGTCGATATTTCGTGAGAGACTTTGACTTCCCTCAATGTTTTGAACAAAGCTTCCCAATGCGGTTCTGATGCCATTAATGAACTCATGAGGGATATTTATGTTGGAGTCTTAATGAGCTGATCCATTACTTTATACTCACTAGACTTAATTATCTTAGTGAAGGTAGACAATCCTTCTTCATGTTCAACTGGTTCATTGTTTAGTTTTTCCAATACAGCCTTCTTTTTCAAGTCTTCTCTTAGATCATAAATTCTACTAGAGCGGGTAATCTTTCCTATAAGTGAGCTCAATTGCCCCTAATTTACTGCCTAGTAGTTGAGAAGGGAAGTTTTATAATTTTTAGGGGCTAAAGGCATATGGAAAGTGTACCTTTTACTCTGTGGAACTTATTTCTCCTCTTGCTTGTATAATTTTAATAGACTTAAGGCTCTCAATTAGAACTATTCATGTTGATAGCGAGATATGAATTATCAAATATCATATTGATGATGGGCACATGGTTAGGCAAGGGGTTGTTATTGATGTTTGAAGTAGGATCCTCCACAAAATCCAATTGGATTGTACCTTCATTAATTAAGTCTTGAATTTTGTTCCTTAACCTCCAACATGAGTCAGTTGAACGGTCCACTTGCCCTAGATGATACTGACACCTTGCATTGGGATAAAAAAAATCTTAGCTTATACCTTTTATTGGGAACCTTAGAATGGAGCAGATTGACTTTTCTTAGTTTTTCATGTACTTAACTAATTGGAACGGGTATTTTAGTAAACTGCCTTAGGGTCTTGTTAACATGGTTAGCTTCTATATTACTGTTAAGCTGATAGAGGATTTTCCCTAAAAGAGACTCGGGTGTTAGGTTTGGTTTTCAAATTGACCATGTTGACAGTAGCTTCTTTGGGCTTACTGGTGGTAAGTTCAACAGAGGGTGGTTTTCTATTTAATGTCTCTTGTAATTTGCCAAAGGAGACGGTACTTTCAATCCAGTACAGTATTGTTACTACTTCTGCAAAACTATAAGAGTCTTACCTAATCAGATGAGAGAAATAGGGTCTCTCAAGAGTATTGATAAAAGTTGAAATTAGTTCTTTCTTAGTCATAGGGGTAGATACCCTTGCAGCTAAGGACTTCCCCTTTAGGCATACTCTTTGAAAGATTCATCGTACCTCTTCCTTAGGGCAACCAAATCTATCATGGTTGGCGCCCCTTCAACGTTGAACCTATATTGATCATAAAATGCTCTAGCTAACTTTTCCTATGTGTTCACTTGATTTAGATCGAATTAGGCATACTAAGTCAAAGTAAGGCCAATTAAGATGTCTTGAAAAGTTTTGACCATGAGTTGGTCATATTCTATAAACTTTCCCACCTTACATACCTATAGTTAGCCGTACAGTTTAAGGCATCCTATCCTATTGTATTTTTTGAAGTCAAGTACTTTAAATTTTTTTAGGAACCTTCCATAGTCGTAGGCAGAAGAGTCTGTTATACCAGCTTGCTCAACTCCATCATACCCTTCGAACATTGATAAGTATAATTACTTTGCACTTTCAAGGCATGTTTAAGCATAGAATTGATCATAAATGTGATTTAACTCTTTAGTTTGGGTACTTAATTGTATAAAATATGGATTTTAAGCAAATCACAAGCAAGGGGATGAATTATCCATAAGAACAACAACTTTCTAGTCAGTTACGACTATAAGGAGAAGAAATTAGTGAAGTAACATCAACCATAGGTGTAATAATGAAGTAATGAAGAATCTAAACCATATCATGCCCTCTATCACGACCGTAATAGAGAAAGTATTGACGATTCCGCTGTCAATCACGATTGCGATTGAATAGTAGGAGGATGATCATGACCATTGTCACAGGTGTGATGATATCTAATAATGCGTTGAGGAGTTCATAATCTCAATAACGGCTGTGATTGGTGAAAAATATTGTCTTTTGAGACTATCACGCCCTGAGTCATGGGCATGATAGAAGGGGCATAACTCTTTTTTTCAACCTTTTCATACGAAACAATATGTAGAAAACGTCAAGTGATGCCGTGAAGGAGTAGATCCAAATCCTTTGACTAGAAGAATATAAAAATACCACAACTTGTGGAGAAAGGAGATCATCATCATAAACATCATCATCGGCATCATAATCAAATTCAAACGTAAAATTTGATTGGAGTAGAACATCATTAAGAATAACAGATCACCTACCCACAACACTTCCATTTACCCATCCTTGTACTCAGTTGTATTTTTCTATTGTCTTTTGTATAGTTATCTAAGTATTTTACTGAACTTTCCCAAAATTACTCAAAAGAGACAATGGGAATTTGTTGTTCATGTATTCGTTAGACTTATTCAATTGAATAAAAAGGGGTTTTTATTTTTAACTTATTCCATGTTTTATTTCTATTTAATTGTATTTCCTATTAGTTTGTGTTGTTGTTTAATCATATGTAAGTAATCCGTTAAGGCTTGCTACATCACTTAGTATGATCAAGTACTTGAAAAAGAAATTTCCTGATGTTTGTTAACTTCGATGAAGTATTTAATAAATCTAAGTATAATGTAGTGCACGACATGGACTTAGGATGGATTTCAATAGAATATGTCGAGAGAAGATTCTAGTAAATAGATCTAGTTCATTGGAACAACTTACTCTTGATAATAGAGATATTATTAGAAAAGTTGTTGCATGCTTAGGGGAATCGATACATTAATACGAATTTAATGCGTTCTTAGTTAGCTGTTAATTAGGAAAAGATTCCAATAGACACAATTAGGATTAGAAGTAAGTAGTTTTGAGAAGAATGCTTATGTACTGTAAATTCCTGCGATTAACAAGTATTAGGATAAAAAGTATTTTGGTAAGATTATGTTAAGTGATGAAGCAAGTCTGCATGTTAAGTATATTTTTCATAATTGCTCTTGTAATCATTGTATTAATCACTCTAGGTTGTGGATTAGTGTAGTTTAGTTAACGATTAGTGTCTTAATAATTGATCACTTAATAAATTTGACTACTAGATAATAGGAAAATTATTAAGTACTAGTATTTGAGTCATTTTCCCACTGGAGACGACCTTATACTCATCTGTTCTAAGAAACGATAGATACACTTTCTTGTCGAACCGAGTAGAATATAGGTTTATAAATTATAAAACTCGGAAGCTCTAAAAAGAGGCAATCAAGTTTTTTACGCCATTGCTGGGGAGAATCGACATCATCATTAGGAACATTAGGATTCCTGTTCTTTTAGCCTTTGTTTTTCTTTTTATAATTATTAGTAGTTTAATCGAAACACTTGTGCTCATATTTGATTATTTGTTGAATTGCAGTTTATGACTCGAAGCAGCACTACTGATCTAATTGACTTCGATCCTGAACTCTAGAGAATACGTAGAAGTAACTTAAAGAAAGTTCGAGAGTATTTTGAGAAGCAAGTATCAGCTAATAAGGAAGTATGAGCATAAGAACCGTTGAGATCCAAAATGAATAACCCATATCAAAACACCGAGCTACCAATAGGAAATCAATTCTTAAATCTGGAAGATGGTATCCAAGGTGATCCACCATTGATTTTGGACCCATATCTTGAGGGAAATCGAAATGTAGTATAAGCGAGAAACGAGCCAAGAGTAAATCTACTTGTAGCTCTTAGGACAATGTTAGATTATTGTAGGGTTAACCTGGATGGGGCTAGTACCAGTATAGCTTGGCCTAGAGTTTAAGCCAATACATTTGAAATCAAGCCAAGTATCATTCAAATGATCTAGCAATGTATTCAGTTTGATGGGTTTGGTGACGAAGACCCCAACAACCATTTGTAGTAGTTCTTGGAGATATGTAGCATATTTAATATAGGTGGAGTTTCTGAGGATGCTATCAAACTTAAGCTATTTTCATTTTCACTAGGGTCCAATGCAAGGCAATGGCTTAACTCTATGTTATGGAATTCCATTAATACTTAGTAAGAAATGGCTGAATTGTTTATGAGAAAATACTTCCCACCCTCAAAGATAGCTAAGCTAAGGGCAGATATTTCTTCTTTTAATTAAATGGATTCAAAGACTCTATATGAAGCATGGGAGAGGTGGAAAGAGTTGTTAAGAAAGTATCCTTATCATGGTCTTTTAGATTAGCATCAAGTTTAGACATTCTATAATGGATTGAACTACACCACCAAGCAACTCACTGATGCAAGTACTGGCAGAAGCCTGAACCATAAGTCACTCGAGCAATAGATTCAATTATTTGAAGACATGGCCAATAATCATTATTAGTGGTCATCTATAGGAGGAAGAAAAAGAAAGTCAGCAGGAAAACATGAATTGGATGCCACTTTTGCTTTAGTACATAAGGTGGAGATGTTGATAAGGAAGCTAGATAGCCTCACAATGAGTCAGAGCAAGGCTTTGGTAATTTTAAATTCAGAATTGGCTAACACTTCAATGATAAATCATGTAGAAGAGGTCAACTACATGGGGAACCTGATTAGACCTAGGAAAGATCCTTTCAATGACACCTATAACTCGAGTTAGAGAAATCATCTAAATTTTTGATGGGGCAACAACACCGATTAAAGTTCTAATATGCAACCTCCTGGATTTTAGAGACAAATGCCACCTTCTCAAGGTAACCTAATGTCCATTAAGGAAATGTTGGTTTAATATATCAAGTCCTCTGAGAATCGCCACCAGGTTACTAAAACTGCTTTAAGAAATCAAGGGGCATCGATCCATAACTTGAAAAATCAAGTTAGGCAAATTATAAAAGCACTTTCAGAAAGGGTTCCGAGATCTTTTCCAGGGAATACTAAGACAAACCCGACATAACAAGTCCAAGCTATAACTTTAAGACAAAGAGGAGTTGAAACTCCTCTAGTCAAGGAATAAAGCTGCATACTTTGGGAATGTCGAGCTTGAGATGTTAAACAAGCATTTTTTTTTATTAGACTTTCAATTTCATTTTGTTTGTTTTGAGTACATTGAGAATTGTTAAGTTTTAATTTTAATTAATTGTTGTTATTGTTAGTAGTTTAGATTGTTTTAAATGTTTTGTTTGTAGTTTCATGAACAAAGAAAGAGATCATAGAGCAAAAGTCATGACAATTCAGAGAGAAGAGAAGAATTCATAAAATGTAGGGACATAGATGGAAATTGGAAGCCTAATTCACATCTCGGCTATGATAAAGGTAAGTATTTGAATTTTACAAGTAAAGCAACCATCATAGTATTAATAATAGCCATGATAAATTAATAGGGCTGATCCATCTGTCCATTACAGTCGTGACCAATCCCCTATAAGAGTCCATACCTCAATCACGGTTGTGATCAATACCCTTAGATTTTTTTCACAAAATCACAACCGTAATCTAAGGAGATAATTGTGAAATCTAAGACCACAGTATCAGTCACGGATGTGATCATACCCATGACTATAAAAGGGGGAAGGCTATGATGGTTTAAAAATTTTGGGCATCGAGCTTATCATGGGAATCATCATGCTTGTAACTAAGCTTTAAAAAGGGCATCACGGCTCGAGTTACGTCTATGATCATGTTCTTATCGCCTCACTATATAAGAAATCTCTCTCTCTTTCTCTCCTCATTTCTCACATTTCAAATTTCCATCCCGTGATAACACTCTCTATGCCTGTCCCTCACAAAAATCTTGCAGCATTTTTTCTCACAAAAATCCTTACTTTAACCCATTCTAACACTTACATGATCATTCTCATCACAATAATACTCTTCTAAGGTATGATTTCCCTCTTTTTCATTTGTTTTTCTTTACGTGTACAGTGATTCATTTCGTGTAACTTTAGGGTTTATCTATATATATGTTTGCTATGATTTGTGAAAGTGTTGTTATAATAGTTATAGCATATTTGTATCATCTTTATACTTTGAATTTGCATGAATTTGTAATAGAAGTTGCTTATTGAAAATGAAACCTTAATTCCTTTGGATAATGGTAAAATTGAGGATTATTGCAAATTGAGCCTAAGATTGATGAATTTTTTTGTATAAAAATGTAATGTTAAGTGTTGTTTAGTCGAGGGAAGACCTTTATCCTTAGTTGATGTTATGGCTCCAAGTTGAGTCATGTTGAATTCATTTGTAGTGAGTGCTTGGAAGTTGGTTAAGATTGATCATGATTAGTCAATAGATGTACTAGGTTTGTAAGTAGCAAGAAGTTGAATTGGGTTGCTTAGTTTAAAGTGTGCTTGAAATATATATGAGTTTGAACTAACAACCGATATTTACAGATTGCACCAAAATGGTCAACTACTTCTCAATAGAAGCGACCAAGGGCTGATAGTCCTCCTTCTCCTCCTCCTCCTTGACATTCAATATAGTAAGTTCTAGTTAGTCAATTGCTCCGCCACCTATTATGATTGATGAGCAAACAGATGGATTCAAGGAGTTCATTGCGAAGAAGCTTATTAAGAGACATTGTGTAGTAGATTAGGATGTGCTAGGGGAGCATGGCTTAAAGATAGCCATGCAACAGTTGTTAGGAAATGGACCATGGCTAAAGTTGTTTATAGTTCAAGAGAAGACATATCGAAAAATAACTTTAGCTTTTCTCTCATCCTTCAAAATTAAGTACAAATATATTAGCTCCAAGATGGATAATAAGGTGGAGTTCTTTACATTTAAAATGACTCACACCTTTGACATGCTAATATTCATACAGGTAATGGGGTTGTATACCCGAGTTGAACTTTAAGATGAGGAGTTTATTGATTTACTCGTGAGCCTACCTTGTGGAACTTCAATAATTGAGTTTTGGAGAGAAATCTCAAATGAAAGTAGCTTTAGGGCGAGTAAATCAAAAGCTTCTACTTTAAAGAGAACCAGTCTTCGAGTCTTTCATTATATTTTGGTAAGGATGAACTATGGGAAGCATGAAAGCCTTAGAATAGTGGGGGAGCATGATTTATTACCTTTATATAGTTTGTTGAAGGGATTTCCAGTGAATGTGGGTATCATAACCACATTTGGATTCTGTCGGCAGACTTTCAAAAAGAGTAAAGGTATATTTAGGGGGGTGCTAATCACTAGGATTTTAAGGAATCTAAGGTTATGGCCTACAAATAACAAGTCGAGCGACTCTTGTGCTGATCCTGAACTACTTCCAAGAACCCCTTTTAATCAATGGGGTATTGCAAGAGTCTCGGATCCTAATTTAGATATTGAGGACCTTGGAGCTCATGATTTTGCACCTTCAACTTCTAGCTTCTCAGCCGAGAATTTAAAGAGATTAGAAACTGAGGTGGCTGAGATTAAGGAAACTTAGAAGGGGATTATCGAGCTCTTGAAGAATATAGCCACCAAAGTGGGAGTAGCTATACCTTCCTGTTTCTTTCATCCCCAAACTCAGGAGGATGCTGATCTTAGTCGACCTTTGGTTCTCCTACCAATACTAGCTCCCCAAGAAGAAGAAGAAGAAGAAGGAGATGAAGAGTCTGAAGAGGAAGACTCTGGTGATGACGAAGATGAGTTCGATGAGGTTGATAGTAATGATGAAGAATGCACTGAAGAAGCTCAGCAAGCACTAGTTGGACTAGATGCTGAGGATGGAACTGAGGAGGAGTCCTTTGAGGAGGATGAAGATGGGTCGATAAGGAGACAGCAACCAATGATGATTGACTTCTTTCTTTCTTATCGTTTTGTTTGTTTTCTTTTGATGTGTTTTGTTGGTTTGGGATCACTAGTTCATTGAGAGATTACTTTTATTGATGTATATTGTTATGGAAACTCTTGTATCATGAGCTTGTCATCTTTTATTTTGTTTTGTTGTTTTGTCTTGATGGTTAGGTGTCTTTCGTTGTTCAAGTTGTTATAGTGTTGGAAGATGTACTCTCTGATCGTTTAGGAATCAATGAATTACTTGAACTTCATGTTTCAAGGAAGGCTAGTTCTTATCGTTTCTTCAATTTCATCTCTCTAATTATTCCAATTATATGCTTGTTCCATGTTTACTTCCTTTCAACATTGAGAACAAAGTCTCTCATTAAGTGTAAGGAAAGGTAAATTATGTTCATAAAAAACCTTCCATTTAAGTTTATTTGTTTCAAAGTATGACTTGACTTAATGGATTGTGGATTTGATAAAATAGCAATCAATTTGGTGAGTTAATTTTTTTCTTCACTCAATTCTTGTGGACTTAGTTTACATGATCAAGATTATGAGATAAAATCTTAGTGAATCACACTTGCTTGCTATTTAATGAATGAGTTTAGGGATTAGAAGTGAATCGTAGTATAGTTCTAAATTTTGCAAGTTGTATATCCACTTTTCGAGTACTTTTGGGAGATCATTTAATCTTAAATGAAAAGGGAAAATGAAGGAGTTCACTTATTGATACTTTTTTAGAATCTCTTCAAATTAGAATAAATTGAAGTGTTTACAGAATGAATTAGTAAGGGTAGGCTTTGATCCCTCAAAAAAGCGAAGTCTAACCCCACTACTAATTTTTATCTTTATAACTTTGTAATAAGAATTTATTAGGATTAAGATAGTAAGAGTGGGCTTCAGTCCCTCAGAAGAGTGAAGTCTAACTCTACTGTTGAACTTTGACCTAATAACCAAGTTAGTAAGGGTAGGCTTTTGTCCCTTAAAAGAGCAAAGTCTAATCCGTTGTTGATCTTTGGTATTCTTATGTGTTAATAAAAAAAGAAGAAGAAGAAAAAAAAAACGAATGCAATGTGTAAGTCATTTTGGAGAGATTCAATAAAAGAAGTAGAAATACAAGGGAAAGGTGGATGCAATATACTTTTCTTCTAGATTAGTGTTCTTAAGAAGTAATTGAAGGTTTCTTATATACTTAGGAAAGTAGATGAAATATAACCAATTTTCATTGATCTATTTGACTTTGTGTTAACTTTGTACCTTTGAAAGATTTTGTTAATAGTAAGGATAAAGAGTTTTACTTTAATTCATCTTAGAATATTGCTTTTTCTATTCTAAGAACATAATGAGGTATGCACAAAGTTAAGCTACTATAGATGTTTTGTCAAATATTCAATTAATTGTTTTGAGTGTTTGCTTGAGGACAAGCAAAGCTTAAGTGTGGGGAAGTTTAAGAATTGATCATAAATGTGATTTAATTCTTTAATTTAGGTACGTAATTGTATAAAATATGGATTTCAGGTAAATCACTAACAAGGGAATGAATTATACACAAGAACAACAACTTTCTAGTCAGTCACGGCTGTGAGAAGAAGAAATTAGTGAAGTAGCATCAACTATAGGTGTGATAATGAAGTAATGAAGAATCTAGACCTTATCACATCCTCCATAACGGCCGTAATAGAAGAAGTATTGATGATTCTCCTATCAATCACCGTTATGATTAAATAGTAGGAGGATGATCATGATCATTGTCACAGGCATGATGATATCTAATAATGCAACGAGGAGTTCACAAACTTAATATTGGCCGCGATTGGTGAAAAATATTGTCTTCCGACACTATCATGCCTCAAGTCATGAGCATGATAGAAGAGGCACAACTCTTCTTTTCAACCTTTTCACTCGAAATAGTACGTAGAAAACGTCAAGTGGTGCCGTAAAGGGATAGATTTGAGTCCTTTGATGGGAAGATTATAAAAATACCACAACTTATGGAGAAAGGAGATCATCATCAACATCATAATCAAATTCAAACATAAAATTTGATTAAAGTAGAACATCATCAAGAACAACATATTACCTACCTATATCACCTACCCATAACACATCCATTCACCCATCTTTGTACCCAATTATATTTTTCTATTGTCTTTTATATAGTTATCTAAGTATTTTACTATACTGTCTTGGAATTACTCGAAAGAGACAATGGGAATTCATTGTTCGTGTATTCATTAGACTTCTTCGGTATAATGAAAAGGAGTTTTTACTTTTAACTTATTCCATGTTTTATTTCCATTTAATTATGTTTCCTATTAGTTTTTGTTGTTGTTTTATCATATGTAAGTAATCTGTTAGGGCTTGCTACATCATTTAGTATGATCAAGTGCTTGAAAAAGTAATTTCCTGATGTTTGTTAATTTCGATGAATGGCATTTAATAAATCTAAGTACGATGTAGTATATGACATTGACTTAGGATAGATTTCAATAGAATATGTCGAGAGAAGATTCTAGTGAATAGATGTAGTTCACTGGAACAATTTACTCTTGATAATAGAGATATTATTAGGAAAGTTGTTGTATGCTTAGGGGAATCGATACATTAATACGACTTTAATGCGTTCTTAGTTAGCTATTAATTAGGAAAAGATTCCAATAGACACAATTAGGATTATAAGTAAGTAGTTCTGAAAAGAATGCTTTATGTATTGTAAATTCCCGTGATTAACAAGTATTAGGATAAAAAGTATTTTGGTAAGATTATGCTAAGTGATGAAGCAAGTTTGCATGTTAAGTGTATTTTTCATAATTGCTCTTGTAATCATTGTATTAATCACTCTAAGTTATGGATTAGTGTAGTTAAGTTAATAATTAGAGTCTTAATAATCGATCACTTAATAAATTTGACTACTAGATAATAGGAAAATTATTTAGTACTAGTGTTTGAGTCATTTTCCTAGTGGAGGCGACCTTACACTCATCTGTACTAAAAAATGATAAGATACTTGCTTGTCGAACCAAGTTAACAATAGAATATAGGTTTATAAATTGTAAAATTTAGAAGCTTTAAAAAAAGGTGATCAAACATTTTCATCTTTTCAATGATTTGTTGAGTTAGTTGCTTCTTAAGCTCTTTTAGTTTATCCTGATCAGCTTTGGGCTTTAGGTTGATTGGAAATGAGTAAGTGTTCAGCTCAAAAGTTAGGTTAATCTTCAAATAGACCCCTTCTATCTCAGAGTATTCAAAGGCCTGGTTAACTTTAGGGTAGGCTTCTTTTGCTCAAGAGGTTAGGCTTCAGCGTTTTTTCCATATTAGGATTTGGAGCTTTCTTCATTTGATGGAGCTGTAGACATGAATAAGGCAATGATATTAGTGAGGAAGCTCAATTGATTAGAAATCTTCCCCATTCGTTCCAAAGAGTGGAACGTCAACTCGATAGGATTAATAATTCCAGGGTTGACAATGTTATTGTTGGCATTAATATTGTCATTTCCTTGGCTAGCCATTATAGTCTGTGAGTAGGTTTAGATAGAACTTCTTTGGAAGGTTTGATGCTCAGGAGCTATCTTAGCGACCTATTTAAGAGCACTTTTCGATAAGTTAGCACACAAATATTTTTAAAAGAGATGAATGGCAAACATAAAAATGCATGGCATATAGATGCAAAGGAATATAATCAACAAATAACCAGTAACATGGTAAATTTTTATTATTTTTTGTAGCTTTTAAAGTTCCCATTATTTGATAAAGAAAATACATTCAAGAAGATTATTCCTATCTCTAAATGTTCTTCTAGTGCTTAACACATGTTCTCCTTTTCTACTTACTAGACCTTATTGGTGCTCTCTTCTTTTTTCCTAAGTTGGGCTCTTCCATTTCTTCAAATTCTTTGAGCCTCTTCTAGGTCATCCTCAATTGATGTTCCAAGGCCTTGGAACATTGTTTTGATTCCTAAAAGAGATCTTCCTACATATCCCTCTCTTCATAGATTATTTCTACACAAGCTTGTACTCAGTCTATGTAGGTCTTGATTTCAGGATTTGGTTTAGCTAGTATAGGTTAGATGACTTCTAGTGCTTGATATTAGATTTCCCCTACATTATGGAGCTAATTGTACAAATATTCTTTAGTAACTCGGTGCTTGTCCACTTTTCCTAGCCATTCACCTAAATCAACATATGGGTTGATAATCCTTATTTCCCATAACTGTTTGATTGATCTGAGTTTAGACATCTTCTATGGTAGCGAAATCTGAAGGTCCTCATAATTCAAGGTTATGATATCCAAAGGAGACCTATAGACTATATCTTGGATACCTCCATATTGTCTGATCATATTGTTAGGGTAATAACTTATGCACAATTCCATCCCTATTAGGGATATTGCTTAATAATTTTTGTACAATAGGATTACCCTTTTGAAGTTGCTCCATCTGATTATCCATAAGATATTAGCAACTTGAAAGTTTATCAACACTTCCACCCACCAGTAAGTGGATTTTCCTTTTGGGAGATGGACCTTATCGACAAAAGAATCAATTAGATCAATATTATGAGTAAACTCTCCTTGGATTAGATCAAGCCCATAACATTTCTTGTAGTACATGAACCATACTGTCAATAATGCCATGTTAGTCTTTAGTACACCATCATTCTTTTCTTTCAAAATATTGAGACTTTTGGTCTATTCTACAAGGAGGGCTGAAACATATGATTTCCTTTTAAGAAATTGGCTCACTAACTTAGCAACCATGAAATGGATGAGAAACTTTCCATTAAGGAATAGGAGGATCTTGAATGCAGCTAGGATAAAGGCTTTTATTCTATTTTATCCCCAATCTCTAAGATTGCCACAAAAGATGCCCCATTGGTTGGATTTAGGCTCAATGGCCCAAGCTTTTACGTCTTATAGTTTGATGTAGTTACCATTATAGCTTCTGAGGGCTTTGTTCACTTTAGCTTTTCTAATACCTAAGAGTCTTGAAAAGACATTCACCGGGTCTACTTCTAAATTTGAGGTGTATATATTTTCTAAGGAAGGGGCTTGAAGTAATTAGGTATACTCTTCAAGTGTTGGCCTAACTCAAAAAGCTACTTCTTTGGGTTCCCAAAAGTTAGTTAGAGCCCTAATCAAATTGATCTCTATTTTCACTTTAGGAAATGATAGAATAGGCTTGATCTTACCGACGGTGGTCTCTTGTTCCCTTAGATTGAAGCTTCTAAACCATTGGTCCAGGGTGGGCTTAGGGCAGATAGGCTTACCTATAAACTTTTGCCTAAAGTAGATGGAGTTGGATGAACAAACCATTTCTTAATTTGAATTACAAAAGAAAAAATATGTTACAAGATTAACCGACCATTATTTACAATGACAAAACCTATTTACAACAATCCTATGTTTACAATATGTTAAAATTACAAGGGAAATCAATGAAACTCCAAGCCATTCTATATTTTTATTTCTATCTTGCTTAATTATTTGTCAATTCTAGATGTCATGAATGCATAAATGGTAGGTTTTAAAGGTTCTTAAGCTTGTGCGACGTCAATTGTTAAAGAACATTTTCATTGGTTACATTAAGCTTAAGTAGGGATCACCTAATCAACCCCGAGTGGTGGTTACACCACAACACTTTGAGTCTACACAATAGTCCCTCATCCTATGGTCTTAATACAGTTCGAGTTTGATCGTTTCTACCATACATTTACGGAAAATTAAATCCTTCCCCCTAAAAATGTTAGTACAATTATGATACAAATAACAAAGAATAATAACTAAATAAATTGCATTTAAGGTGATTTTTAGAGGTTAATTTTAATTTTGGAAAGTTTAATGGCTAATCCTCTTGACATCCCTATTGGAGTCGCTAAGCTGTCAAGCCTTTTTTTTTTCGATTTTTATTTATTAGGGTTTCTCTAAACCAATCGGCATTAAACCTTACCTATTTAATACTAACCATCGACTAAGGTTTAAAGAAAACCGATCTTTATTTTGAAAATGTATTGAAGTTGTTACCTGACCAAAGTAGGAAAAAATGAGTTAAGTTATAGTTGATTGGGTGAATTTGTTACAACTTAGCTAATGGTCTATTGATTAAACCAACTTTATAAAAAAAATGGTTTTAGAAACTACAGATCTAGATTCTGGGGTTAGGTTTTTTAAACCCTTTCGGGTACCATTAATTTTCCAAATTTAACCTTATCCTTAAAAATCACCTTTCCATTCTATAAAACAAAAAATTAATATGAGTCACTCTAATCTGGATAGCTTAAGTAATATAAACTAAAAAAAAGGAAAATTAGGTTTTTTTATTTTTTACTATCGCCTTATATGCACCTACGTACCTGCTATTTGAGATTAAACGTACGTAGTTCATTTTTATAAAACTTTAGTAAGTTGGTTAATTTTAGTTCTGAAAAAGGTTGAATTTATGTTTTTACCCGATTTTATTTATTTAAGGAAAATTTCCTAAATAGTCCTAATCAATTATTTCAGTTTTAGAAACTCTAAAATAGTCCTAATTTAAGAAAGGTCCATTTATTTTTATTTTTGGAAAACTTGATTTTTCTAAGTGTCAAAATGATTTTTACTAACTTATTTACTTATTTTTATTATCCCATTTATTTATTTCTTATTTATCTATTTCTGTTAAACTAAATAAGTAAATAAAAGACTCCCTTTTTTCTTTTCTTTTTTCTTTTTCTTATTTTTTTCTTCTTCTTCCTTCTTCTCCTTTTTTCTTTTTTTTTTTACAAGCACATGGATAAAAGGATAAAATAAAAATAAATAAATAAATTTAATAAAAAAAATTGCAGACTATGGTAGGCTTAGGTCAGCTTAGTCGACTCAATCGACTTAATTAGCTCAAGTCAACTTCGGTCTGCTCTGATTAGTTCTTACTGCTCAGATCAATTTGAAAAGTCAAATCAAAGTGTCTTACTTAAGGTTTTTAGGTGTAAGGATTCTGATAGTAGTAGTGGTTTTCATCGAAAATCACTATGGAGGTGGCTATTTTAGAGAGAGAAAGGGATCGGGTTAGAAAGAGAAAGCTTTGATTTGTTTACTTAGAGCATTTCTAAGCTTATGTTGTGTGTCCTTGTTTGTTCCTGGCTCCTATTTATACTAAACGTAACTTAAATGAGCTTGGAAAGGTCATTAATGGAGAAAATCGGCCATGAATGGAGATGTTGCATTTTTACTTCTTTTTTTTCATTTTTTGAGCCACTTTAATATCGAATCTTGACTAAAGTTGGATGGGTTTTGGGGTGGATTCAGAAGTAAGTCATACATACTATACCATTTCACTATTAATTCGGTGAAATCATATAAAAAAATCGGTAAAAAAGGGGCCTTAAATAGAGCACACAAGGAAGAAAAAAACTAGAGAAATGAAATTGGAAAATCGAATTTTAGAGAAGAAAGGGGCACTGCCATGCATGTATTTGAAAAAATGCAAACCCCCCCACCTCTTCTATTTCCAAAACATGTAAGGCCTTGAGCCCTACATAGTCCAAAAACACCCACTCCCCCTATATATATATACATATATATATTTATAAATTTATTTACTTAAAAAGAAAAGTAAGAATCCTAACATTCCTTTAAAAAACTTTACTTTGCCCTTTTATTATTTATTATTATTACTTTACCTTTTTTTTAGTTACTTATTTCTTGAGTCTTTTCCTAAATTTCATTTTCTTTTCTATTTTTTGTTACTTTTCAATTTTTATAAATTTTTCATTTTCTTTTTAACATTTTGCTTAATTAAGGACCCTTTGTGCTATTAAAAAAATAATAATAAAATAAAAGAATGGCAAAAATTAGGTATCTACAACCAAAATGAAAACAAGACTCATGTTCTCATAGGGCTTTAGATGTAAGGAACCCCAACTTTCTTCTATTATCAAGCTATGGTTAGAGATAAGAAATTTAGGTCCTATTTCGTAGCACAAATGAGCTGAATCCTCCTTTTCTTTATAATCAAAATAGTACCGTCCCAAAATGAAAGAAACCCTAAATGATGAACATTAAGCTCTGATACCAAGATAATATGAATTCGTAGATAAACATATGAACTTGATATCACGTATAACCAAAGGATGGGTCCGAATCTTGAGATGGCCTGAAAATTAAATGAAAGTAGATGGTTTAGCAATCTCGTGCACCAACTCTACGGATATGATGCATCGTAGACTCACACACAGCCCTTAGTTAATACCCAATATGATATACAAACATTAAGCCTAGGGTTGCTCGCCACAATTCTTATTAAAGAGATTGATAAGGGTAGGCAAAGAAGAGCTTTTCAAGAGAAAAAAATTAAGGGTTTTTTTTAATTAATGTTGTAAATCACCTAAAACCCTATACAAGTGTTCTAGTTATACATGGTGGCAAAATTGTAGATAAAAGGGCTAAAAGGATGCTCTAGTGGCATTCCCATAGGTACAAAAATAAACATAGGGTTAATTTAGAAATAATACGTAAAAGAAGAAGTTTAAATAACATAAGAAAAATTAAATAGCTAAATGAGATATTCGAGGTAAAGAGCGAATGAGTTGAGCCGAAAAGACATAGCCGGGCTGAGCAAGCTATGCCAAGTTGAGGAGACCATCTGAGCTAAACGTATCTAACTGAGAAGAGATAATAAACAGGTCTTTGGCACATAGGGAATGCATGAGCAAGTCACTAACATAGCCTAAAGCTCAAAAATTGGTTAGCTTGGTCTCCTATACCGTATCACTTCAACTTGTCATAAAAGTGTCGAATGAAGCATAATTTCAAGCAAGCCCATGCTAGTATGATAGAAGAGGTAGTTTACACTGAGAATAGACCTTTACCTTCCACCTATTTCTTTACCACAACTTTATGCATGCTGGGGAAGAGCTTCGAGATCGGGAACTTGAAGTACCTCCCCATTGTTTACTCGATGTTAATCTCCTTACTATTCCTTAAGGCCACAAAGGCATCAATTTCTCGGTTGGCCTCAAAGTCATTGAGGCTAAGCTTCTTTGCACCATCGGTTTAGACTAGGGAACTCTATCGCATCTAGAAGTCGGCTTCTTCAAGAAACTCCACTACTAGGAACCTATCCTACTTGCCCTTCATGAACAAGTACAGGCCCTCGAACAACTTTTCGCATAAGTGGTTTTAAAGATAAGTCCACCCATTCAAATTGTTCCATTGGAAGTAATAATTGAAAAGTTCAAGGGTAGCTCACACTATTGGATATTCACACAATTGGGAGGAATTTGTATCAAATAGTATCAGTGATAATCAAAGAGTTCCTTCTCAAACTTGTTGAAAGGGAGACACATCCCAAGCTTTAAGTATTTTTTGAACACCATAAAGTGCCTCGCTTCCAGTAAAGGCACCTTCTCCTCCTTCTGTAGCAGCCGCACTACCGAGCTTGGTGTTCATCTTATAGTAAAGGTGGTTAGGACCTAAACCTAGTTTAGTGAGGATGGTTTACTCTTACTAATCCTTACACTCGGCCCCCTATCTATCCCTGGCTTGGTGAACAAGTCCATGGCATCTAGTAATATGTTGCATAGATAAGTATCCCTGGAGATAGCTTTAACAAGTTCCACTTTATTCATTTCATTTACTAACTTCATCATCCCCCTATCTAGTTGTGACAGTGAGGATGAAGCTTCTTCATCCTCCTTGAAGGGGGAATAGCACTCCTCATAGCCTTAGAGTCCGAGGATGTAATCTTACACTCACCAAAATTAACCCCTGAGTTTGACATTTTGATGATGGAAAGAAAAGAAGAAGGGAGAGTTCTATTGATGAAGAAAGAAGAAACTAAAGGAGAAAGTAACTATTGATATCGCAGGTAGTAAATAAACATGATAAGGGAAGTTGCAAAAGAGTTATTTATACAAGGTCGAAGGTATTTATAAGCTAAATACTTAGGAAAGAAAATCAGTAATTATAGGGATCCATTTAAACATGAATCCCATAATGTGTCACGATGCTAACACTTGGCCTTGTTTGATTGGGTAGCAGCAATCAAAAGACAAAACATTTGCAACTGCATGCGAGTCTACAAAGACATGATATCTATAATGTCACATTAACTGCACCATGAAAGCACGCAATAAAGTAAGAATTCAAAAAGTTACTTTCATAATAAGTTTTCCTAAGTCCCTTCAGCTTCCATATTAACAACCACACTTGCATAGCATTGTTGCTTAGTATGAGCCTTGCTTAGCTCTACCATCGCTTGCTTGGAATTACTTACCTGGACTATCCAGCTACTTCGCATAACTAGTGCCTTGACTTGGCATACCCACTACCCAAAGCGCCCAATCTTCTTTAGTCCTCACTTAGGCATTAGATACCTAACTCGACCCGATGTATGTCCACCTTGGGCTACCCATCTGGGTCACTACTTACGCATTCTTCTTTGCCTTAGTATGCTCTCTTCAAATCACCTCACCCTGTTCGGCCTTGCACATTATTAACTAAAGCCTTCTCATTAAGCATCTCCTCTACTTGGACTTTGTCACACCATATCCACTAATCTCTCCAAAAGTGTTAACGCAACAATCCCTTGCATAAGTTACGAAGTTATCATAAGTACTCTAAGTTCAACTCAACTATGTGCCTAAGGAACCTATCCAACTATTCTCCTTGCCTCCACTTTGACAATGAGATTGAAAGGGAGGGGGGTTTAAGTGTTGATTGAATATTTTAGGCTTAGGCTCCTCAAACCCATGCCGACTTGTCCATGCTCATGACTTAATTTCCTTTCAATTAGGTTTGGCCTCCTTGCTAATTTAGTTTGCTTCGGCCTAAGTCTACTGGAACCTACCCATATATTACAAACTCTACTGGCTAAAAGATAAGGATAGGGCTTAAAGACTTGGTCAACAACTAACCCCTACAATCTAGGCCCACATTGGCCAGTACGTCTCCACTACCTACGACTTGTGAATGTGTCCTCTTTCCACTAGTAGCTCTCTAACCACCGATACTACTCCTATATAAATATCATAGCATTACTCAATAGTAAACAACTTGATCTCTTACACTCTTAAGCTATACTTTGCTTCCTTGCGCTGTCACGACCCGAGGGGGCTAGTCGTAGCAGTCGCCGTATACTGTACAAAATATTGCAGATTGAGTTCCCTTACAATTAACGACCTTTTATACGATACAGAAGGATACAACTACTACTAACTACCAAGAGTACGCAAGCTTAAGCAATATCATTTCATGATAAATAATAAAATTATAAAAACATAATACATTTCCTATTTGTATAAAAGTTTACAAGCACGAAGTCTGAAACATGTCTTTAGTTCAACTAGTATAAAAATTACATATTCAGATCTATAAACTATCAAAAGTACTCTCTGATCTCATCCAGCTCCTACACTAACCCTGTATAGAAACTAACCTCGGGCATATGACAGCTCAACTTCACAAAAAGATTGGCCTACGAGATAAGACTACAAGGGTATAAGCTAACTAGCTTAGTAAGATAATTTCCCTCAACCGCACAGCAATCAAGTTATACAATAGTTAGATTTAACCAAACGAATGCATGACAAACAGTATGATAAATAAATATATGCAAGTGATCAGGTACTACGTGAAACTTAGATTTAACACCCTCCGAAGTCAAGGTTAGAGATTCATCGATACAGTTAGATCCAGGTATCATATTAGAACTTATTTCATAACGAAAGTCCGCGTTTCGTATTTAAAATGTAATGGTATATCTATTACCAGCTTTATCAAAACGAGTTCTACATATGATTGTGAGTAGGTTCACGCAGCTCACACTTACCCTTAAATGAAGGCCTCTGGACTCGACCCTTAACCAAGTAGTTGGCACCTCCCATGCCTAGTCATCCCGCGAGCCAGGGTAAGGTCATATCGTACGTGTGCACCATACGAAATCTATCATAATTAATAATCAACCTACGTATGGCCTTTCGCTACCTTCGTGTAATGTAACTGCCGGAATTAGTTATGCAGTGAATGATTTATGCTGATCCGAGTTAACTTTTTCTAGTCAAATAAAATTAAGTCTTATTTATTCAGTGATCATTCCAAGTCACAAAAAATCAATTCTTAGTAAATCTACTATGCAACAATCATTATATTATTGAAGTTTAAAGTAAATTCACCATTAACAATAATTATCATCCACAAGCATAACTCAACCCCATACACATTTATTTATTAATCATAACTTATATTCATTAACTATAAACACAAATAAGTATAGAATCATTAGGAAAAACTTACTTAGCCATGGCTAGCTCAAGGGCCGTAATAGTTTAGTAACAGCTCAAAGTTTATATCAAAATCACCTGAGAATAATGAAAATTTTGTAAGTTTGAGAATTTAAAGTTAACTAGTGTTATAATTTGTAAGGTTTACTTTACCTAATTATGTGAAATTGTCGATTCGAGTTTTTATTGAATCGTATATAACTTTTTCATTTTAGCTTGAATCGTTATAAACTTATAGTCCATTTTAATTGTTTTCGAGCGTATTTTCTCGTAACGAGGTCCGTTTTGGACGTTGTGACTCGTAGTGATATAAAAATATTATAAAATTACTTTTTAAGTTTAAAAATTATAAAATATTAATTTTCGCTTTTTCTTAATATATATATGATTTAATAATTATTTAAATTATATATTCGATATTTTTATTGTTTTGAGCATGCTTTTCCTATTTTTGAGATTTTAGCTTTATTATGATTATTCTTTTATTATTGCCATTATTATTTTTATTATTTCTTATTTTCTTATTATTTATATATTTCACGATTTATACATATATATATACATATAATATATTTTATAAATGTATAATTTTACCTTATTGAAAAACTCTTAATTTACGATAATATATATATATATATATACCTACTCCTTACATAATTTTAGATGTATTTTAGTTTATAGATATTATTATATATTTATTTTTGGTATACTACATATATATAATATATGTTATACGCTATATATATGTATATACTTATTTTATAAAAATAAACATACTCTTATGTACATATATATATTAATGTATTTGTATTTATACTTATAATATACTTATATAATTCCGAATACTTAGATATATATAAATAATTTACAAATACCTATTCTTATATTATATATTTGGTATATATATATTTACATAGTATTTGTTATAAAATATGTATACTATATATATTATACATATATTTTATGATATATGTAGTACACCGCAATATATACTCTATATTATACATATACATATGTCATATGTAAATTATGTATTTAAGAATATATAACTACTTATAGAAATATACAACTATATACATACTATACAGCTATGTATTTATATATATATATATACGAAAATAATTTATATACAGATACATCAATATATATATTTCTCTTGTACACATATATGTTTATACCTATAGTTATTTTGTAAAAATACTTTATACTATTTATATGTATTCTAAAGAAATACATACCCTTTTCGTATAATATACCTATGTACATACATGTATACATACATATCTTTGTACATGCATATATAATTTAATTTATGTATATATGCACATATAAATGTATTAGTAATGTTATATTTATAAAAATACTATACAAATACTTCATTTATACATGTATATACTATATAATATACATCTATACTAGAAAAATAAATTACTTACCTATTGATTTTTTATTTTTCTTCTTCTTTTCTTCCTTCTTCTTCTTCTTCTTTTCCTTCCTTCTTTTTCTTCTTCTCTTCATGTTTTTGTGCTTCCAAGTTTTGGTTTTTAACTTTTTGAATTTTTGTTTCCAGATTTTGTTTCTTTTTCTTATTTAAATGTGTGCAGCAATTAAAATAAAAAAAGAAAGAAAAAGATAAGTTAAATCTTATCCTAATCTCTTCATTTATGAACATAGGATAAAGTTAATCATTTGTAATTTTTTCTTTCTTTATAACTTAACACTTAGCAATTTGTTTTGAAGCACGTAGGCTGCTTGTTGATTTTTTTTGTTTTCCATTTTGCAGGACGTGGAGAAAAGAAGAAAAAAGAGAAAAGAGAAAAAAGGAAAAAGGAAGAGAAGGAAAATAAAAATTAATGATAAATATATGTAATTTTTCTAAACATATAAATTATAACAAATTAATTTTTAAATTTTTATGAAACTTTATCAATTTAATTGGCACCCGGTACAATTAAAATTTTTACAAGTTATTATAGCGATTTCATTAAAATTTCACGCAAATAGGCGATTTAGTCGAAAATTGCAATCGACTATAATTATATCACTATTGAGTAATATTTCACTATTTTATAGGTTTATATTTATAATTTTAGAGTTTCGAACAAAGTCGAGATCAATTTTGATTAATGGTGTGTAAGTCAGCTTTAAGGTTTTAGTATGCGTTTTAGGGTTTCGATCAATTCCTAGGGTTTTTGTAAACCCCGCGAATTTAGCTTCCTAGGAATAGAAACAAACGTTCAAATTGTAGATGATTTCCTAAACTCAAAAGATCCAATGAGATTTAAAACCAATTAAAATCTCAATCCAAAACCTAAAGTAGATATGAAAAACCTTAAATCATCAATTGAACCCCTAACCGTATACGAAGACCCTAAAACCTCGAACCACATTAAAACCCTAAGATAACAATCGAAGATTTAATCGCGTAAGAATATATGAAACCCTAAATGTGGAAATACATTAGAGATTGTGCCCTAAAGTAATAAAAACCCTAAAATTATGACTTTAAGGATACAAAAGCACTAATTCACCATAATTTACCTTAAAACCCTAATTGATAATATAATGCTCATATTTTGCCAAATCATTAGTAAAAGGTTAGAGATGACTCTCATTCATGCTTATATGATTCGAATCCTTAAGTAATCCATTAGAAACTAAGATAATGAGTCATAAATTATATTTATCCCTTAAGTATGTGATTAAGGTAGTCTTACTTAGAGTTAGAGTTATAATTGAAGATTAGGTTACATATAGTGAACTTTAATACTCAAATTAATACTTTTGGCACTTGTTATCCAAAGTAGTTTATCAAATGAGATATATAAGCTATAAAGACCTAAAGTAAGACCTTATCAACCATATTTACTAATCAATGCATCATATACCTCATTTCTTCTCATTTCCTTCATTTTTCCCCTAATTTCCCTTAATTACTACATTATGTGCACAAAATTACACATACTTAAGGAATGTTGACTAAGATAACACATGTTGACCAAAGTCCAAAAGTTGACCAAGTCAACACATGTTGACTAAAGTCAACATTTTGAAAAGTCAACAAAAGACTAAAGAGATAAAGAAAATATCTCTTCCTTAATGATGGCTTTTCTTTTCTTTCTTTTTGAATTTTTTTCTTCTCTTTTTCTTCTCAATTGCTGTCCACATCTTCTCCCTTTTAGACCCTACCATTCTCCTTGTTCCATAAGCAAAACAAATCAAAAGAAACAAACCAAAAATCCTCCTCCATTGCCGTCAGCTTCCATCTCCATTTTACCTTCAACATCTTCCTTTTTGTCTCCTTAATTCCAACATAAGCAAAGGTATGTATCTAAGTTACTTTCTCTTATTTTATCTTCTTCATTAGTTAGTTAATTAAGTATATTAGATAAGTAGTTATGTGTTTAGTATTGTCTTGAAGAAGAGGAAATAAAGTTTCCATCTTTAAGTGTAGAAATTAGAACTTTTGAAGAAGAAGAAAGGAAGACATGAGTATATGCTTATAAGTGTGTACACATAAGAAAATACCAAAAGAGTACAAGTATGTGAACCTTTGTACATGAGTATTTATCATGTACATAACCTAACTTAAGACCATATCTAACTATAGATACCTATACTACACTAAATACATACATAAAAACACAAAAGGATGAAAATTATGAAGCTTTTCTTAAGGAAAGCATTAGGCATACAAATTTTAGTATAAAAATACATATCCAACTGTATAAGTATATGAGTATGTACACAAGTATAAATACAGTATAAGTCTAAGTATAGGTATAAGTATATGTATGTATAAGGTATATGTACATAAGTATAAGGGAAGAAGTGAAATGTACATATGACATAAGCATGAGGTGAGGTTTATGTAAGCAAATGATGAAATAAGTGATGAGGTAAGCAAATGATGACATAAGCTATGAGGTAAGCAAATGATGAGGTAAGCAAATGATGACATAAGCAATGATATAAGCATAAGCTTATAAAAGAAGAAAATAAGTATGTACATATACTTAGGATCCAAAACCTTAAACCCTAATACCCTTCTTAAATTGAATCGAACCTAATCAAGGACATAGATTAGTAATACCAATGTAAAAGTCTCTAAATATAAGAATAAATGGCTAATTAAATCATTAACTACTAAAATGGAACATAAAACTAGCCAATAGGAATAATTAAACTTTAATCAGATAAAATGTCAATAAATTTAGCCCATATCGTAAAACGCGGATCCTAACGTCCAAAACAGACATCACCGTGTGAACGTGCATCCGAAAAGGATGAAAAATGAATATAAGTTTGCAAATATCGGAATCAAAACGAAAAAGTTATAAAATACATAAAGGAAGCCTCATACCTTACTAATATAAGAAAATAGTTATTATTAATCTCATGGGGTATGGTAACCCTATACACACTATACTCGGGTTATATTGGAGAGAACTAGATAAACTGCAATAGACTTTTAGTTAACTAAGGAGTCTGAATTCTCAGAACACTTATAAGTTTTACCATTTTGATTTAGGCTTTCGATATTGAGTCTTAGAAACCCTAAAGGCTTGGAGAATGAGCAATAATCCAGGTAAGGGAGTTCTAATGACCTGCTACTTGCTTGTGCGTGTTACTTGTATGATGTTTTGCTATTTGCTATTGCTTGTATGTTTGAATGACTGTTCTGCTTGTATGTTTGAATGACTGTTCTGCTTGTATGTTATCATCCGTGTGATCACCTTTTTAAATTGATAAATATAAATATCTACCTAAATAACCGGTTCTACTCCTCGCATGTCTATGACTTGGTAAAGGAACGAATGGAGAGTGCTACCCTTGCAAAAATCTTAAGAAAAGTATTTTTGGAAAAAGCTTTTCTATCCGTGAACAAATTTTTACATGATCGCTGTAAGGGCTTGAGGAGCCATAAAGAGTATTTTTAACATTAAGGCAAAGCTAGCATGGGTTCTCCACTTGATAGCGAGAGGACTCGCTTTATTGTGCCTGTAAGGCCTTGGTTAAGTTTTGGTTGCGAGAGGACTCGCATGTTTGTGCCCGAGGGGCCTTGGAGGGTGGATAGTCCTAGTTTGGACTCCCCCTATTTGGATTAAAACTCTTTTCTCGACTAGGGTAATAGTTGAGTTTTCCTTAGTGGGGTGGTGCCCCTAGGTAAACTCATGTGGGTAAGTTGAGGTGCCCTGTACAGGTAGGTACAGGGGATAATCGAAGTGTAGACGACGTAATTCTACACCTTCCATAGTTTCGGACTCCTATGGATGTGTTGCCTGCATTCATCACGCCTGCATTCATTATGTATGTAGATAGCTTGTTTGCATGTATGATAATAATGTGTAAAAACTTGCTTGACCGGTAGTGGTGAGGAATGAACTCACTGAGCTGTTTTATGCTCATTCCCCCTTAGTTTCATTTGCAAGTTTACATACGATGGGATTGGGATATGTCTCAAGTGCTGAGTGCGAGATGAAGATATGTACATTAATATTAGAGCTGAGTACTTTTTAGATAATACCTAGACATCATTTGCAGAAAATATTTATTTACTAAACCTTACTCTAATGCTAGTATATCCTATCTTATTATTTGGTAGGGGATACCGATTCTCTACGGTTCTGAGGAACTGTGGGATATCGGATACCCATAGTTATTTATATTTATATTTTACAGTAAATTGATTACTTAAAAAAAAAAATCAGTAACCTTAGTGATTAATCATTTAGAGTCTTACAATCTTTGACTTGCAAGGCAGTTTTCATAACACGGGTGCACACATGTTATGGAAATTTTAGGTAATCCTACTAGGCCCCCTTTAGGGTCCTAATAGTTTTGTTATCGGTATTATATTTGATTTATTAAATTTCATAATTTTTTATTGTTACTAGCCTTATCGACTTATTGTACAATTTAGGGCACTCAAACTTGATTTAAGGTTCAACTACCGATTTCCTAAGATTTACATGTGCACATTCTCTTTCTCTATAAACACATATTAACTTAATCATTGGAGTAACCACGTCTGACAACCCTCGTCACCCCCTTACTGTTTACTCTTTTTTAGGTTCTAAGCACAAAGCCCAATTCGTTCTTAATCTTTGCTGGCCAAAACTCTGAGATAACACATAGCTTCAAATCAAAAGCCTATGAATAAGAATAATTTGTCAACACTATAAGTTCTTAAACTTAGATCATAATTTATAATTTTACTATAAAAGGTTGTACTTTCAATCAAATTTGCAATAAATAATAAATTTGTAGAAACCATTTTTTTTTTTTTGGTAAGATTAGTGAAAAATATCATAAATCTTTAGTGAATGCCCTTGGGTTTTTATAATTTACTTTTAAGTAATCTAAAAAGATTGAGTGTTCGCAAAATCATTGTTCTTAAAGTGTGTGTATAAATTAAGTCAACCTAAATATTTGAAACATTGATTTTGTTGCGAAGACTGAAGTAAATTTGATTTAAATTTAAACTTCTAAATATGCTTAAATTTGTAATTTCATTCCAACAATATATTAGCAGCTCATAAATCCTCTTAAAAGTTCCCAAAATGTATACATGTTATAAATTCATTTATTGTTCCTAAAAAATTTGCAAATCCTCTCAATTGTTCGCAACGACATGGCCGAAAGGTCAGCCATTTTGGTGTGAATAAATTTTAAAGGTCTCTCTTATGGGAATATTACTAGGCTGAGCCCACCATCTAGTTCAATTTTTGATTATCTACTATGACTAATGCTATGCTGCACATCGAAGTTTAGAAGCACAAACAAAATGCAGATTGAATATATAATTTTCTGAATCTTCATCATCTCCTTGGATTTTGGTGGGCTTTCTAGCTCCAATTCAACTCAAATCAAACTGCAGATTCCAATCTTTCAACCATCTGCAGAAGATGATCGCCACCGGCTGGAAACTCACAAGTTCGGACAAGTTGTTTTCCAGTGCCGTTGAACGTTGAGTTTCACCCAACTTCTTGGAGAAGCACATGTTGACAAGATCAGCTTTTATTCCTTTCCCGTGAACCAAAAGGTGACGTTGAAGTTTATTTTACTTACAGATTGGAAGTAGATCAAATTAGAAAAAAACCGGCACAAGTTCCTGTGAAGTTCAGTCCAAGAAGAAATTAGAACACATCTTCGATTTGATTTCCCCAATCAATTATTACGATAACCAGATCAGTATTGCTAAATTATACCAAGTTTGAACTGAAGAGTATGAATCTGCATATTTCGTAACTTGCAGAGCACAGGGATTCTGAAAACTATATGAACACTTCAGAATTAATCGCCATATTCAAACGAGTAGTCGACCCCACAATGACTAGAATGTCGTTGGCCTTTTACTATTAATTTGCCGCTAATGTTGCAATCAAAAGTTTTTTAACAATTAGAATGTCAACAATTGCATCATTCATCTGTAGAAAGTTGGTTAACCAGAATATCAAAAGTGTATTCGAATAATGCCAGAATAGTAAAACAATGAGATCACCTAGACCCACGGTATAATGTTCTGACCCTACACATATTCATTGTTTAATTGTCTGGCAGAACATATAGCAACTAAAAGAAACGTAGATGACACAGTGACATCCACTTTTAAAAGCCCCCCAATTTCTCCATTTTTATTTGTGGAGTAGACTGATTCAGTGAGAAAGATTAAAGAGCTCCGTAAGAATCTTGTCGCAGTCGGGGGAAGAAGAGGATGCTAGAAGAAAAGGAACGAAAACCGGATTATTTGTTGTGTTCTGCTTTTTGATCGCTTTCTTGGGGGCCTAAAAAGAGGGAAAGAATCTAGGCCATGTAAACTCTGTTAGAGCATAGTACCGTATAGGTGCTATTTTCTAATTGGTCCAGAACCGCGTCTATATGAGAAAAATCCCAAAAGAAGAGCGACACATTGACACCTTAAAAGCCATTGGTTATCGACTCTTTGTTATATTGGCTTGCTTATAACGTATTAATTAGTTATAACTAGTATAACGAATTATTTATTTCATTAATTTTAAAATAAATGAGAATTCCAATTTTTTTTTCTAATTAGTGGAACTGGACTTTATATAGAATTCTAATTTATAAAACCAAGTGTATAGTTTCTAAAATATAGAATAAGATTCTATTTTGATTTGGAAATTCTATATTCTTTAATTACTAAATTCGATTTAGTTTGATTATCCTTATCAATTTGAGTTTAGGTGATAGAAAAGTAAATTATGGAATAAACTATTCTAAATATATATAAAAAAATATTAGTGATAAAATAAAAAGCAATAGACTTGAGTTAGTAAAAAAATGTCAAAAAAATGTTATTTGAATTGAAAAATGAAATCAACTATTTGGGTATTCAAATTTGTACGAAAAAACTATTAGCCCTGCAGGTGGTTTGTAAATAAGCAATTGTTTGATAATGAGCAAGGAATATAAATAATATTGGAAGATGAATATGAATTTCCTCCTTGTTTTTTAAAATTGAAATTATCTCAATATTTCACTTCTACAATTACTTATCTTATTACCTAATATCATTTGGGTTATTGCTAATAAACAAGTTAGTATCATATTTGATGTCTTACTATTTCTCCGTCTAATCAAGAATCTCACTCTTAACTACTGAAGGTTTCACTACAATGCACATCCTTAATACAAGCAATCATGTAAACTCACTCTGTGCAATTAATTGAATATGGAGTTAAAAAGATGATGCTATAACTTGAACTTCAGCGTTACTAGTATCATAGTAATAGGTGTGTTTGCCTTTTTGGGGCAAACTATTTTTTTTAAAGAGAGTTTGGGTGAAACTAATTTGTAAAATATAATTATAAAATCACATTTTAAAAATGCGATTTCGTTTTTATTCATATTTAACCACGTGTTATGAAAAGTATTGTAAAAAGCTAGAAATCGCATAATGAAAATGCAATTTAAAAACCGTATTACAAAGATGCAATTTTAAAATTGTATTACATACATGGCGTAAGGAAAGTTTTTTATTTTAAAATTGCATTTCAATATTGCAATTTAACCTTACACTAATGTTAGAACAGCATTTCAATATTGTGATTTAAATTTAATTTTTGCCGTCGCCGATTCTGTAAGATAAAATTCCTAATATATGAATTTCAATGTTACGATCTTAAAATCATATTTTTTTCTTACGAATTTTACATCACATAAGAAACATGTGATTTCTTCCTTATTTTATCTCTTTACCATGCTATGTGGCCAATTGTGAGCAAAAATCAAAATTACATTTCAAAAATACGATTTAAAAATGGTATTTTACAAATTATTTTGAGTGTGATCACTTTTTAAGAAATTTTTTTTCTTATTTAGGTAAACATATCTATTTCTTAGAGTATCATGTTGAATTTAAAACAAACTATGCAATGATTTTAACTACAAGCTATAGTCATTTTATATTTATATCCGAATGCTTACTCATATAAATCTCTAATCCAATTATTTCTTTACAGCTGTTCTGTTCATAAGAATTAAAAGGAAAAGAGTTACTTCTCAGCTTTAACGGGAAACAAGTTCGCTGTTATAGAAACATGAAAGCAATCAGCTTACTGGTCCCAAAATCTAAATTCGACACGTCATTACTTGCAGTAAACATCATTAATTGGCCAATGAAAGATACAAACAAAAAAATACCCTCTCCTCCACAACCATGCTAACCTTAGCACGGTATTAGGACAAAAGATCATAAGTTCAAATCCCTAATCCCTATGCTATCTAATTAAGTAGTTAATTTAATAGTGCTGGAAAAGTTCCAAAGATTGATTATGAAATAAATTGTACATCATAGAATCCAATACTGGATCTATCTATCACTCAGCTTAATCTAAAAACATTACAGAATAAAATTAAGTGAAGTTGCTGTAATAAGGTGAACAAGCTCCTGCATTCAGGGAAGAAGAAATTGTGGGGTACACCGAGAAAGTTAAGCCTATCCATATAAACAGGTAGCTGAGTCAGCTAAGGATAGCATCCAATGGATAAGGCTGTCAAAACAATATCAACCATATTCAAAAGTTAACCATGTTTAGCCACTCCCTCCTTTTTTTTTTTTTTTTTTTTTTTTTAAAATCACTGTTAGTCCCTTTTTCCTTTCCTTATATATAGCTTATTTCCCTTTGGCATTCTAGTCACCTCAACACTTACACTATACACTAGCCCATCAAATGTTAGCCTCATCCACAAACTTTACTAAATCCAAATTCTCCTATAAGCATCAAACACGAACGCAAACGCCCTCTTCGTTATCTTTTGCTAAATTTCCGCAGCCTAACACTGCATCTACTATAGCTTTCGGTGCAACAGTACGAGCTCGATCAAACGATTATAACACTAGAAAGCAAAGACCATATAGCATTGTTAGTCCTAGCACTGAAATGGCATCTACTTCATCTTTATATGAGATACTCGGTATTCCAATTAGTGCTAGTGGAAACGACATAAAAGCAGCATATAGAAGACTGGCAAGAATGTGCCATCCAGATGTTGTGTCCTTCAATCAAAAGGATACATCAGCTAATGAATTCATGAAGATACATGAAGCTTATTCAACCTTATCTGATCCGGATAAACGTGCTAATTATGATCAAGACCTATTTAGACGCGGTAGGCCATTCGGTTCTTCTCTTCCTACTTCTTCTTACAGATCTTCCACAATGGCAGCAGCAGCTTCAGCATCGATGTCATGGTTTTCAAGCTCTACCGGTAAGAAATGGGAGACAGATCAGTGCTGGTAGATGGCCAATAGAGAGTATTGACCTTGATCTTTAGCTTAGTGAACCAACGCTTCAATCTCAATTGAAATTGAGGTGAAAATGCAAGGAAAGATGCCAATAGTTATGCATACATGCAAATGTTACTAGAGTTACATCTCCTTGTTAAGAATGTTAAGGATTAATTATGAGACTTAATCTCCAATTTATCTCTGTCTATGTTCTTTTTATTTATTTTTTCTTTTTCCGAAAACGCGACAATTCAGGTACTACTAACAATCATCCCACTAGAAGTTTTTAAAAGACATAAGGATAAGTGTTGTCATTGAAAGAATCTTATCCGGTTATAAAGTTTAGCCATTTATGATCATGACATGCTTTATCCCGTTATATTCAAGCTTTTAAATTGACCCGACGTGGACGTGGGGGCGTGTACTGCGTGTGTTTCACATGTGATGTCTCTTGGGATTTTTTGTCTCAATGGGGCTTCAAACACTATACAAAGTTTGCGGAAGACATAAGGCCTCAAGCGCTAAGCGTCCCTATTAGGTGGACTAAGGAATCTTAATATACATGTTGCTATTAAATATAACGTAAATGACAAGATAATCTGCTTCTTAATAAAAGGTGACACGTCATAAAAGCAGCAACATGCAGAATTCCGTATCATTATCTAATGGTTTGTCCAGTTATGCTGTAGTAGTTTAACTTCTTTCTAATGATTTTAATTATTAATTACACATGACTGTATCCAAATTGGGAAAATGGATAGAAATTGGAAGAAATAAATGAGAGGATCCAGATCAGATAATTTTTATTGGCTTTTAGAACAAGCGATGGTGTGATGTATGGACGGCGACATTGCTTGGTCTGCTGATGAATTATCTATACACTGTTTGTACTCTTTTGTCATTATTAATCACAATCACATAAGGTAAGTTGCAAGTGATATTGATATCTCTCACAATCATTTATGAATTAAAGCTATATGCATAGGTAACCTGTGAAATTAATATGATAATATTTAACAACTATAAGATTGTGATTATAATAAATGTAAAACAAAATAAATCTATAAAATCTTCTCTGCAATTAGACATACAGGTTTTAATTGAATTTTCACACCACACCATAAACTAACAGAAAAACTGGACTTGGGATGGTTGTGAAGGTGAATGTGATGAATGTACATAATCCCACAATAGCAAAAATTACTCGATTATCCTAGTTTTTTGTATTAAAAATTTAGTAAACTAACCGAAGAAAAATTCAAATCGATAAAATAAATATTGAAAGCTTTACACAAGGCGTATAAAAAAATGTTAAAGGACATGTAATGCATTGCTATAGAAACAACTTCACATAAACCCCTAAATGTTAATCCATACTTAATTTCTCTTCAAGAAAAAAGAAAATTTATGATGAATCATTAGGCAAGATAATTCCACCATTATTTATCTTACAGGAAAATTTCCTTCCTTGATAATTGTAGAGGAGTTAAATTTTGGCCTCCCATACATAGGATTGACAATTATTATGTCATTACACAACAATGGAAACATTTAACATCGTGGGTGAAGCTGAGTCAGGAAGGAAGAAAGTTCACATGCTACAGTATTTGTAGACCTCCGAAATCTGAAACGGATTCGAGAAATGATAGAATTATAAGACTGTACAGGCAGATAAAGAATGGAAAAGATGATTCACATCCCGACGAAACTTTTGTTGCTCATGAAACGACCAATAACTAACAGTCTTTGCCTTTTGTCCTCATTCGTTGATTAAAACAAACACATAATCTTTGGCATCTCTAATTTTTATGCATCTTTTTTCTCTTCTTGTCATCCTAATCAAGATCATTATTTGAACACAAATAATATAATAATATGATAGAGATGGAAAAATTAGAGAAACTTCGTCCTCAAATATAAGCTATTTTCTGCCTCTTTAGAGCATCCTAAAGCAGGCTCAGAGCGTGGTTTCCAAGGGCATGGGGTCCTTGCACGATGAAGAAAGTTCCTTCACTTTTTAGAATCCTTACATTAAGTTTGGAATGAGGAAGGAGATGGAAAATAATTAAATTAGAAAGAAAAGAAAATAAAAGAAAAGAATTAGTATATTTTTTTATTTCGATTGAGGAAGAGAAAAAGGAAAGAATGTTGGAGGAATGTACTTTCAAATAACATTTGAAATAGTTTAGATTATTTTATTATTATTTTCTTCTAAAAAATGATAAAAATTAAAAAAGTAAAAATACAACTAAAATTTCAATGACTTTTTCTCTTAAATTACTCTAATTTAGAAGGGAAGGTTTCATGAAATTTTCATTTCTTTCCACTTTCTTTCTCCTTCTAATTTTTTCCTTCACTCCAATCAAGGTTAAAGATACCTTTTTTTTTTTTCTTTCTATATTATATATATATATATTTACTATGGTTACATGAAAATATAAATAAATGATAAAGAACACTTTTTAGAATTTTAGGGATTAAGTGGAAAGATTCTTAAAAAAGAGAGCTCATCAAAATATTAATTGAGCACCTATAGACCTTAAATAGGATTCTTATCATTATAGATGGTCTTATATGTGAATGTCCTTATTTGGCGTTAAATATTACCACATGTGAAAAAGAAAAAAATGAAATCTTGAAATCAACTTTAACACACTACCTCAAGTGCCTATCTACTTTACTCCGAAAATTCTTTACATCAACACCTTCTGGATCTTACGCTATCATTATTTTTTACCAATACCCTTAACATTTTTTTAAGTCGTTAGAGGCCTTGAAAATTTTGGGCTCGTTTAATTGTTGACTGTTGCATTTCATTTCAATGGCATAATTAGAGTAAAAAAGGGAAAAAAAATTTACTTTTTATGGGACCTTTCAAAGAGCACTTTTAACACTTTGTTTGAAATGAGGGAAATAATTAGGAAGAAAGGAATACAAAAGGAAGAAATGTGAAAGGATAAAAATATGATAGTAGTTGATTCCTTCCTATATGTTTAGATAATAAAGGGAAGGGAAATGGAAGGAATTTTAATAAATATTTATAAATGTGGGGTTCGATTGGAGTGGTCACGTGCTTATTGCGTAAGTAGCATGCTACACATAACTTCTAAAGAATGATGTGAGACTGTTACTTGAAAGGATGATTAGAGGAAAATAAGGTAGATCTTTAATAGGCATTGTTGTTGTTTATGGAGAAGTAAATATCTCCTTAATTCTCTAGATGGCCTCTTCTTGCGGTTGCCCTCACTCAAATGGTGCTCCTTTCTTCATAAGTTGCTGTAAAGGATGTGAAATTTCTACTAATGCCAGAATGAATCACATGATATAAGAAACATTCCCTATAAAGGAATTTAACTCCTTCAAGTTAGTAGGTGAGGGCATAAACCTTATGGCTTACTTCTTTGCTGGATAAACATCGATCCCTTGTTTGTGAACGACAAATCCAAGGAACTTGCCAAATCTTACCCCAAATATACACTTTAATGGGTTCATGTTCATCTCATACAGTCGACATCGCTCAAAGACCTTCTTTAAATGTATTAAGTGGTCAGGTGCCTACTTTGATTTGATGACTATGTCATCAATATAGTCTTCCATGAAGTTATACACCATGTCATGAAATATAGCAATCATCACCTTTTAATAAGTAGCTCCTGCATTTTTTAACCCAAAAGGCATGACAGAATAATAAAAGTTCCCTATTGGAATCCTGAACGCGTTACACTTATCATCTCCAATAGCCATCTTAATCTGGTTATAGCTATTGAAGCTATCCATAAATGAGAATAATTCATGTCTAACTATGGCATCCACCAACGTATCAATATTTGGCAATGGAAAATCATCATTTAGGCAAGCCTTATTAAGATCACGAAAGTTTACGCAAATGCGTATCTACCCATTCTTCTTTTTAACTAGCACAATATTAGCTAGCCAAGTAAGATGTTCGATTGGCTTAATGAAGCCAGCCCGGAATAGCTTTTTGATCTCTTCTTTTATTTAGACTTCAATTTTCGAATGATAGATTCTCGATCCTTGCTTCACTAGTTTGTAACTAAGGGTGATGTTCAATCTTTGTACGACTAGACTGAGGTCCAATCTTTGCATTTCATTATATGTCTAAGCAAATACGTCCTTATATTCCTTCAACAAATCTACTAAGTGGGTCTTAATCTCTTGTAAGAAGTTTTTACTGATGAAGATAGGTCACGGACATTCTTCTGGTTTAGTGAGGTCGAGCTCCTTAATCTCTTCAGCTAGAGGCTTAAGTTGATCTTGCATTTATGGGGGTATGGTTTGGGTTTCTTGTAATGGTACAAGATCCAAAGAAGACAAACAAGTTTCTTTAGATCCCGAGGACTGTCATAAGTAATAAACCCTTCGTTCGTTTGCCCTAACAAAACTTTTGACTTCATTGGTCTCTCTTCTCTTTTTCTTACCTCCTCGATAGCCACACATTCTTCTTTTCCTTTGTTGTTTCTCTTAAGTTTCTTCTTAAGTAGGTAATGGTATTCCAAAGGGCTTTGTAACAACAATTTCCCCTTCCTTAATGTATTCATCAAAGAAGCCAGCCTCAGAAAGATATGCTTCATTATGTTCAAAGGGGTTCTTTGTAGCAGGTATAAATATATTTTTTCCTTTCCAATGGCTCTTAATGAACTAGTGCCATGTTGACGGCATGAGATTGTGATCGTTCAGCCACTTCCTTCTAATGAGTAGGTAGTGAGATATGGGCACGTCAATCGTATAGAATCGAGTGGAGCTTTAGATAGGGCCAGCCTTAAAGTCTACATTAATATATCTTATTATATTAGTGGATGATTCAGTGAAGTTATTGATTGAAATAAGTTGTCTCATTAACCATTAATTGTTTATTTTTGCAGCTTTGAATGTGGACATAGGTATGATGTTTATATAGGAATCATTGTCTATGAATGTCCTCTTAATAAGGTAACCATTGTTAATACTTTCCACGTAGAGTGGACAGTTGTGATTAGGATTTTTTGTGCATATATCCACATTTATGAAAAGTGTCGCATTCTCATGCGTGTTGGCCATTCTTCAAATAGGCTATGTTACGCTACATTCCCTGTATTGTCTTTCAGAGTTCTGAGTGAGTGCAACTTCTATTGCAAGTCATGAATCTTTATCAAACCCTAACAAATAAAAGAACTTTCTAAAATTGGAAGTCTTCATTAAGGCAATTGCCTCTAGTAGGTATTCGTCCTTGTTAGTTTCTACCATCAACTCCTTTCCTTCTTTTGTCTCTATCTGTGGGATGTCTTCATCTTCTCTCCTTGGATCATGATTGGTAGCATTCACAGCATTTCACTAGTTATCATGTATGGGTAATGGATTGTTATGGACATCGTTATTTTCAATAACGAGTTCCCCATTATGGATCCTATCATTAAATATCTTAGGGTACAACATTCTTTGGTAAGGTGGCTTACAGTCCTATGAAATCTACAAAACTTGAAATCATTCTTCTCACTTGCATTAAGTAAATGATCTACTCTTAGAAGCTTAATATTCCCATCTCGTAGTCATTGATCAAGTACAGCATGTATCATGCCCATTAGGTAGGGGAATGAGAGAGATGGTATAGAGTTTCTTAGTCTTTCATCCCTTAGCTTTTTACTGCCCTTAGAGCTCTCTCCATAGGCTGAGTTAATAAATGTTGTCTGTTTCCTAAATCTCTTGCCTTCTCTTTGTTGCCTTGCAACGAAATTGTTAGTTCTTCTTGTAGTCTCAACAAGTGTAGTAAAAGAACTTAAGTTGAGATTTTCATAGTGAATAGCATACTCTATGAACATTCCCTGGATGCAAATATTCACTAATTCACCCTCATCATATGTATCTTGGATATTCAAAGGGCACTCTTGGAAGCACTCTATATAATCCATCAAATCTTCCTTTGGGTTTTGTCTTGTTCGTCCCATGTCAGTGATTGCAACTCTTTCTTATGTAGAGAAATTTCTTTTCTAGACATAGCTTGCACATAGTCCCCCATGAATCGACTGACCCTAAAGGGAGGTTGAGATACTAAGTACATGCCTTCTCAGTCAATGACTTAGATAGCTCTTTCAATATCAAGTCATCTTTGAGCCTATATGGCTCCAAGGTTTTTATGAACTTTAATAAGTGCTCTTTTACATTACCCTTTTTTCCATTGAATAGCATAAACTTAGGACCTAGGTAGTCCTTAGGATAGGGTTTTGCAACAATTTGCAAATGATAAGGAAGCTTCAATTCTAGCACTCCTGTAGATGACTTAGCATGAAATTCCTTCATAGATTGATCTAAGTCTTCCTTTGTTCCAAAGGAAGTCCTTAGGGTAGATACTATAGACATAGGAGCAAATACTGTTGATATTGGGGTAGATATTATAGATGTAGGATTTAGGACCAGGTGGCTTGTGGATCTACCAACAACCATACGAGTGGGAACTTAAGAGGATAGAGAGTCACCAATTTAGACTCTTGTATTCTTTGCTTCAAATACCAAATTTTGTCCAACTATAGGCTATGGTGAGGGACTTTGCTCATGCCCTCCTTGAGGCATGCCCTGTGTAGTAGTGGGAGGGTTAGATGTTTGAGTAGAAAGTGTAGCATCTGTTTCTACAGCAACAACAGAGTTTAGCGGACATGCTCCTTGTTGCACAGCAGTAGAAGCGATCAACCTTGTCATAAAGGGAGTGAACATAGCCATAAATTGATTTAATGCTCTTATTGGCTCTTGCATAGCTTGCGCCACCTCTATAGTATCTTGAAGGGGCTTTAAGAATTAGATTATCTTGATTAGTGTTTTGAGGTGGTGGAGGTGGATCTTGCTCAACTTGTTCAACATTGGCATCTTGCTCTTAAGAGGTAACTACTCTTGTTTCACTTGTTTCAACCATTCTCTTCCTAGGGGGTGCCATTGTTTTGATATCATACTCTTTCCCCAATGTAGTCACCAAAAATGTAAATGAGAAGTCCTGACTAGATTAGTTACGTACGAATCACGTGAGTATCGTGTTACACATAGCTACAGAGTAGTGATGTAGAGATGACATTTAATGGGATGATTGGAGAGAGAATGGAAGGAAGGAGGAATAGGTAATCTTAGAGTCTCGAATGCATAAGTGATAGACAAGGGAGCTTAGGAGACCTAAGACATCAACCTTACAGTTTTTGAGCAAACTAAGATCAATTCTTTTGCCTAAATGTTTGATTTTAGGGAGAGAAAGTTTTACAGTAAAATACTATTTTTTTTTTTTAATCTTTGGAGTAATGTCAAATGAGGAAGAATGACTAAGTATTTATAGGCTCTTAGGCTTAATGACATTCATTAGATCATCTTGATGATTGACGGATGAGATGGATCTTTACTCATTCCATAATTATTTAGATTGAGTTTGCAAGGGCCTAAGGCCAATAACCTTCTTCACAGTACATGAGCTTGCTTAAGAAAGGTTTAAGGTGGACGAACCAATCCAACGGTCCTTATTTAGAGTCCATTAAGTCAAATCTCCCTAAATCATCTTAATATATGAATTAGACTCCTTAGACCCTATCATCTAGCTCAAAGAGTCAAGTCTAAATAAATAATGGGCTTAGCCTCATAATTAATATAATAATTTTCAACCTTCTACATTTTTGGGTGTTTTTGTTAGATGATAAGCAATAGCAACCGATTAGCTATGTTGAAGGGAACCATAAACGAACTAAAAAGTACTTTGCTAAGCTAATGCTTCTGATCTAAGGCTACTTTGGACTCTAAGTCCATATCCCCAAGCATTTCCTTTACTTTAAGATCTATTGTTTCAATTGCCTCTCGTATCTCTTGTAACCTCATTTGTAGTTTATCTTGCCGTCTTATAGAAGCATGGTAACTCAATATTCCCCTGGCTTTGTCAACAATAGGGTCTAAACTGTCAACTCTAAACTTTAAAAGATGAGCTCTCTTTATAGACTTAACTAGTTATGTTAGTTGAACACCTAATAAAGAATTCCAATGCTTATCTAGCAATAGCATGGCTAATTTTATCTCGACCATGGTATTAGCTAATTCTATCTCCATCACAGGGGACTCAGTCCAAATGTTCCTATCCATGACATCAAGTCTCTCTAAAGATTATAACAAATGAGGAGGTATAGTAAACCCTTGGAAGAACACAGTCTCCTGCATTACAGTAACATCTGAAGTTCTTACATGTCTTGAGGAGACATGCCATCAACTAAGGGAGGATAGATATTAGTAGGTGTTGATTACAACTTATCTCCATAAAGTCTTGCACGAAGCAATGCATCAGCATGACTATCACTAGTTTCCCTTACCTCTGCAACTAATGCATTAGTATCGGGAATTACTTCACTAGCCTCTAAGGAGTCGTTGAACTCCTTAGTATGTTTATCACCATCTTCACCACCTTCAAATTAGGTTAGTGATTCCCCATAATCCACTATGTACTGTCCATAATGTTCCTTTTCCAGAGCCATTATTAGAGAAGTAGGATAGCTCGAATGAAGTTCAGGGTTTAAAATAACAACACCCTTCCTCACACTAGCTGATGGAAGAGAGTTAGTCTCAACTTAGAACGGTCAAAGAGAGAAAGTTATATGAAGAAAACTAATAGCTTAAGGAAAAAAATGTGCACATGATAGCAACAAGATATAAGCAAGAATGTTACCTTTTGGATAAATGTATGTTTGGTTTCTCTAGGATTTTCTAATTTGGGTGGCACATGTTTCCCCTTCGATTTTGAAGGTAACCCTACAACTCCTACAATATTATAAGGCTTTGACTATTGAGATGCTTGTTTAGTAACTTCATGAATATCTCCATCTAACTTGGGCACAGGCCTTGGTAACTTAAGATAGAATTCACAGTGATATACACTAGGAGCTGGAAGTACATTGCCTACCGAAGCAAAAGCATAGGACCGAAAGACATCTAAGCAATTCGATCAGGGAGTCAGCCAACTTGTAGAGGTAACTTTGTAAGGACTCAAAGAAGGAAAAAATAGTTATCGTACCTTTAGGCAAATTTTCCTAAAATCACTCAGCGAGAAAAATTGACAACATGAATTGAAGTTCTTAGTAATAGTGATGAAGTGAAGAACTCTCTAGTCAAAGCCAAACTTGCGCACAACTCTATGAGGAGAGTATGTCGTAACTCTATTCTCTAGAAAGCACTTAGAGAAGTCTTTACTGTCAAGAAGGGAAGGCATACCCCTAAGGGTACATCACAGAAGGAACCTTGCTTCAAAACTACGAAGACTCTCATGTTTTCCCACTAAGGTTACCTCATCCTTTGAGCCAAGAGGATAGAATCCACTACTATCATCATATCTAACTATCTGTTTTACATAAGGATGAAATGTAAACTCATTTTCTATGTCAATGAGTTGCAATAGTGGTTGTTCAATGTTTCCCTCAACCTAAGCCCATGCTCTGAGAAGAGTAGTAGTTATTTCATCATTAACAGTAGGAAAAGTAAAATGGTTTCAATATCGCTCACAAAAGAAAAGCTAAAGGAACCAAAGGTCTATGTAGGATATGTTTACATAATGACCTTTCGAGGTTATAGAAGCCTTATGATATAGGTCCAAACGTCGATATAATGAACCTAGGTAAAATGGGGCTAGTATGAAGCACTTGCCTTAGGAAATGCATATGGCTAAAGAAAAGAGCCGTGGGCTCACACCTTCTTCAAGATCTCTAAGAAATACAAATAGGGAAAACTAATATGCTACGAAAGGCGCAAGTTCATACCTACAAGAATAAGTTAAAAGGCATGAGCACGGAATATCAAATATATATATATATATATATATATATATAAACAAGAACGATGAAATTACTCACTCTTAACTACGACCTAAGCTTGATACTCAAGGCTTATCTTTCCTATGCTCCTCAAAAAAGTATGTAAGCCTAGTAACGAATCATGGCTTCCTCTTTCTATTATGGGCAACTTTCAAAGCTTCTTATAAAGATATTGCAAAGCTATGCTCTTTGTGAGAAATTAAGGAAGTTGTGATATTGGTTCTATTGATGCAACCTAAGTTCAAAAGTATAACCACATCTTCTAGAGTCAATGTAATCTCTCATCATGAAGTAATAAATGTGTAGGTTTGAGTACTCCATCAACAAATAATAGCTTGCCACACTTCCATCCTACTCATTTGTAGGAACCATAGCCGAGTGGAAGTGATGATAGCTTGAAGTACCTTAGCTTTCTTTAAGAGAGCAATGTAGTATGTTCTTGTAGTAATGTAATCTATCTAAGACTTCTATCCTAATGGTGGTTGCCTAAGAAAAGCAAATTGAGTATTGGAAAAGAGGCAACTCTTTCCTCTCATTTCTAAACTACAACACAAAATCCATACTAATGAGGCCCGTGGAATTGGAATGAGACTCCTATTCAATAAAGTGAAGTTTTCCATTAATAGGAGATGTTTTAAGCAATTCACGATGTTTGGCCTTATCCCAAAATGTGTCTTTGGAGATGGTCTCATCTAGCCAATTTTCCCTAGGGTGCGAGATTGGTGGTAGAAGCTTATATGAATGCACTAGTAAATCTTTTTGCTTGACTAATCCATTGTTTTGAGTTTGGTTATTCCTAGAATCCTTTCCCATTTGTCGAAAATATTATTGGAAGTAGTGCTGATTATGAGATAGAACCTATAAGTTTAAAAAAATGATAGAATAAGAAAAAAAAAAGATCAATTCAATTTCATGAGGTAGAGAATTTCAAATTGTAAGTGTTAATGTACATACGTAAAGAAGTCAGAATAGAAGACAATGAGATATGAAATTAGGAGACTATAAGCATGCAAGCATAACATGAGATTTACACAATATAGGTCAAGGATAAAATATCAGCAGTAGGTATCTTTGAAGGAATTTCAATAAAAAAAATAAAAAAAGGAGAAGAGGAAGATTTGAGAAGATTTTTTTTTTATACGATGAGCATGAGGAGTAAAGAAATGAATCTACAAAATACATAACTTTGCTTTCAATTCGTTAGTCTGGACATGCAAAGAACTAAGATTCCTTGTCATGCTACCCTTTGTACGGATTATCAAAAAAGAAAAAAACTATACCATACCACGGGGGTATTACCCTTGTACCTCCATGCAATCTCTACGAAGTGTAACGTAACTCTTACAATCTTTGTAAGGTGACAAATGCTATCGTTTCATATTACAATGCTCTAAAGCTTCACTCCACTTCTCGACAACATTGCCTCGTTTACTAGTATGATTGAGATATATAAAATGGTCGAATAAAATATTACTAAAGCTCCAACTTTTTTTTTCTAAAAAATGTTCTAATAGATTTATTTTTTTGCTAATGGTCACAAAATGAGGAAGAAATACTAAGAGAAGCTACCACACATTATTTAGCGAACCAATATCATGGTAACAATAAGTCGATAAAGTGATACAAGAACATATAAAAAATATGTGTTCCATGACAACAAAATGAATACTAGTATATCATGCTTAGCTCATCGATGATATGAAAAAATCTTTAATTCTGTAGATATTGGAAATAATCAAGAAAATGAAGTCAACATTCAATATGCTTACATGATAGTTGAAGAAACAACTTTTAGAAGTGCTTAAACCCCCCTTGAATGTGTCTAAGGGACTCTTGGTTAGGGAAATGTAGAAGGCTAAAAATTACTATATTAATTCTTAAGCTAAGCCCATTATCTATTTAGACTTAACTCCTTGAGTTAGGTGACAAGGCTTAAAGAGTTTAGTCCATATATTGGAATAATTTAGAGAGATTTGGTTTGGTGAGCTCGAAATAGAGACCGTTGGACTGGTTCATTCACCTTCAACCATTCCTAAGCAAGCTTACGCACCGTAAGGAAGGTTATTGGCCTTGGGACCTTACAAACTCAATCTAGATAACTATAGAATGAGTAAAGATCCATCTCGTCCATCAATTATCAAGACGATCCAATGGATGTTATCAAGCCTAAAATCCTATAAATATTTAGTTATTCCTCCTCATTTGACACAACTCTAGAGGTAAGAAAAATACTGTTCCACTATGAAACTTTCGCTCTCTAAAATCAAACATTTAAGCAAAAGAATTGATCTTAGTTTACTCAAGGACTACAAGGTTGATGTACTAGGTCCCCTAAACTCCCTTGTCTGTCACTTATGCATTCAAAACTTTAGGATTGCTTACTCCTCCTCCTTACTATTCTCTCTCCAATCATCCCATTGAGTGTAATCTCCACATCACTACTCTGTGGCAATATGTAATACGATACTCACGTGACTCACACGTAACCAATCTAATTAAAACCCCTCATTTACAATATTAAACATTAAATAAAATATAATACAAAATTACTAATATGCTCATTAAAAATAACAAGAAAATAAAAGATAGATTAAACTAGGCATAGAATGAAAAATGCAACAACTTTCCCTCCTCTTTATCTCCAATTTCGAGAATAAGAAAAGTTAGTAGAGCCTAGAGAAAACTTCCTTTCTAAAAGTTACTCCTTCTCTTTTCATTCATTTCCTAAACAGCAAAAAGTGTCTTAAAAAATTGCTTTTTCCTTCTAATTTTTTTCAACTTCTAATTCCTTCATCCTAAACATAGCATAAATTTGAAGGAATTGCCCTAATACCAAAGGACCCCACTTTAGGGTCCTTTTTAATAATGTCAAAATCTTTGATGTAACACTTAAGTTTACAAAAAATAATAATTGTTTTGTATAACTATCAATATTTCTTTAAGTGCTTTCTTTATTATTATTGTTGTTGTTGTTACATTGATATTTACTTTTACTAAATATATTGATTGTCTTTTACATGGTTGTTTTTTTCCCTTTTCACAATGCATCCATAGTATGGGCACATTAGTGTCTACCCGAAATCATACTTGATAATTTCTAAATGATTAGGAGTTTGGATGCAAAATAAAACCAAGCCCCAAGTACAAGTAACTATGTTTAAATACTGCATTATGATTTCAAGTCAAAATAGTTTTAACGAAATGGATATATATATTTTATGCTTAGATTTGGATCATCTTCATTTAGTTTCTCTCCTCATTCAAATACTTAAGATTATACCATGTAGATTATTAAAAATTAATGATACTCTAAATATAATCATCTCCTTCCTCTTCCACTTTTATAGTACCTTTTTTTCTTTTTCACTCTCTCTCTCTCTACGTTTTTCTTGTGCTCCATAATTTCATTCCCTCAATTTTCTTCTTGATAAACAAACCTCAAAAGATGAAGAGCATTAAGGACCCAGTATTTGATTACTCATGTCCCTAGAATTTTGATTAAAACCATGTACCTAGAATCTTTATTGATGTTTGGTCATTAGAAATTAAAGTTTTTCTTTTCAACATTGTAATTGCTATTGTTTTCCATTGGGTCAATAAATTGAAATAGTCATTAACAAAATAGTCAATAATATAAGAGGGATAATAGAAGTTTTTTTTTTCATTTGTTGATATAAATTATCTACTTACTAGTATGCTAGAAATTTGAAATAAATACTTGATCTTATCACTTTCTATGCTCTCTTTAATCACATTATTAGATTATCGAACTATAATTTGAAATAGTTATTAGTGAAATAAGATAAAAAATTTACCTAAAGATGATAGTTACAGCTATCTTTTTCATCCATTATTACTATTGTTTTCCATTGGTTTAATAAAACTTAATATTTAAAATTGTTACTTTAAAGGGAAAAAAAAAGTTCTAAATGACATTACTTGTATGAGAGGGAGTAAGAAAATGGTGATGGAGTTGCTCTATAAGATGAATAGAAAGATTATGGAATACCTAAACTAAAATTATAAGTACCATGACAGTAAATATAAAAGCTACATTACAATAGAGAACCAACACTCGCAAAAGAATCAACTGGTTCCCATTAATTTATATCCAACAAACAACTAAAATTGGTTGATTATGTAGATTAAGCCACATTTAGCTATAAAAATGGAGTTGCTTTAATGAGAGGGAGTAGAAGAGACTTACTATAGAGTAGAAGAGAAGAAGATGAATAGAGGAATCTTAAGTACCTAGATGGAGGAATCCTACATGGAGAGAATCCTTATCCTAACCTAATTGTCATATAATTCAATTGAAAGCTACTAGTAGATTATTAATCCTTTCCAAATTTTGACTTGCCAATTAAGTATAACAATTGAGCTGTATGCAATGTGTACATTCTTTTCAGCTTTCTTAAGATAGCAAGTGACTTGCAAAGTATAAGTTTTTTCTATAAAGCAAGTGATGAATGAATATTAGGGAACATCAGGATTACACAAGTGCGCTAAGCTAAACTAACCATTGGTGCCACTGGTATTTTATGTCTTCTTAACTTCAAATGCAGCTTTGAATTTTAAAATAAGTAGCCAAACCACCGAATTTTACTGCAATAATTGAGAACACCACCTAGTAGACAAAAGTGCAGCTTGCATGGAACATGTTCTTAGTTTACAGTAATGATTACAAGTGATAGCATTATGATGAATGTATAGCATGGAGATGCTAACTTACATTATGTTTATTGAGTCCTTTGAAATATGGACTGCAATGCATTAAACAAACTTGGTAGCCAAAATATTTTATTATTAAGTGGAATGAATATTAGTTTTTCAACAAAATTGCTGAGGCTCAATTTCCTCTTCGCCTAATAAATTGTTTAGCATAATAGTTAGAAAAATAAAAAAGAACTTATCATAAGAAGTGTATTAAACAAAATGTATATTACATTTTGATAAGTTATATGGGAATGAGCCAATATGACTAATCATGTTATTGCACTCTATTAATGCAAGTTGTTATTTTCCAATTAGTGCTACAAATTGACTAAGCTTTTATATTCGAACCTAAAAATTATATGCTTGAACTCAGTCTATTTAAATATATAGGCTTTGTTTAGTGAGCTTAAGCTTAGCACATTTACAAGTCAAGTCTCAACTAAGCTTAGCTTAAAGTAAGAGGATCTCGAGTTTAAATATACAAAAAAATAAATATATAAATAAATAGATTAATGAGTAGTGAATGAAGATTATATCATATGGTATATATTTATATATATTATATAGATATTGATTTTTGAATCATAATTATATATTATATATAATATATTACATAATATCTATAATATATAAACATATATAGCTTACAAACTTGCTCACGAGCCTAAACCAACCTATCCAAGAGCATATACGAGTGGATTCGCAAGTTTATATACAAAAGCTTGAATTCAGCTATTTAAATAAATGAAAATTCATTTACTAATCATGTTCAAGCAAACTCAAGCTTAAACAAGTAGAGATCAAGTAGCTCAGGAGTAGTTCTACTTATTTATAGTCTAATTTCAATAAAAAAAGGAGGGCAAGATACGATGAGATTATTCTTGCCAATCCCCAAAACAAGCATAAGCCTTTTCCCATCAATTTGAATGTTGTAGAGTGAAAAATCAAAAGATTAAACCAAACTGTTGTTCTATTCTTCCATTTCCCTTTCTTGATTGTAATGTACTCTCTCTCTTCTCTCTTTTTCTTTTTTTTTTCTTATAAATAAAAATAATTTCTAATAAACTTACTCTTCTCGATGGTTGAAGTTGTTGAATCTCTATACACCAAAATGCCTTCCATGAAGTCGGTTCAACGGCTTTTTTTTTTCAATTAAAAAATATTAAGTTTCTAAAAGAGTAATAGGTCTTGTGGTATTTGGAGCTAGTTTAAGATAGTGTCGTTTGGGTGGGAATTTCCTTTTTGTACATTAGTTGGTGATCTTGTAATAACCCATAATATAAATGAAGGAACAGTTCTCTTACATGTGAAGATATTATTTTGTGTTGTTTGTTAGAATTTATTAGAAGTTCAAGGTTAAATACACTTAGTAAGCAGCAATTTTAGATTGAGTGAATTCTATAAGGGTAAAACATGAGATATACTACACTAAAGCGGTCGATATATCTGTATACAAAGTCTTAATTATTGTATTGGTATGAAGCAATTTTAGATTGAGTAAATTCTTAGAAAACAACTATATACACGATGTAAAACGTGAGATATATTATACTAAAATAGTCAATATATCATGTACCATGTCTTAATTGTTGTACTAATAGTAAAAAAAAATTAGAAAAGCAAATCCTAAAGATAGTAACACACTTAGAGTCAAATCTCTATAACTCATATAAGGAAAAGTGCTACAATAAGGTGGCACTCGTGGGATGCACCTTTTAAACATTAATATCTATTTAGTATGGTCCTTACATGTGTAAGATATTGATGTTGATCATGATTCTAAAAGCGTAGGATATTATAATAACTCCAAATAAGAAGACACGATATCAATGAGGCATTAGCATAATATTAGAGTGTTTTTCTTGACATCTATATTATTTAAGAGATAGGGTATAACACATTATATGAGATTTTAAATGTAAACAAATTATATGGGCTAAACTTAATGAAAATATAAATGATTAGGTTCATATTTAGGATGATTTCGGAAATTTTGAATTAGTTATATGATTACCAAATCGTCATAGTTTAGTGGCACGAATATTGATTTCCCAATGGAAATGATCGGGTTTAATTCTCTCTTCCCTAAAGTTGTAATAAATAGTTAGCGCAAAATAATAATAATAATAATAATTAGCTACATGATTTGTAAGCTGTACTTATCTAATTTTAAATGTTCTCAATAGAGACTCAAATGGAAGTTTGATTACAGTTTTGGTACACTAATCTATCTCTTTCAATATTGAAGAAGTAGAGGCAAAGGCTATTCAATAGAGTTTACTCTTAGCTAGAAGAAATCAATGGTGAAAAATCCAAGTAGAGACGAATAACTTATTGGTTTATAGGCTTGCTAGTAGTTTGATAACTCGAGAACGGGGGGAGGTAAATTGAGTTTTAAGAACTAATTAATTTTCTTTTCGAAATTAAGTGCTAAATATAATAATGAATATGATCATAATAATGATAAAATAATAAGAAGTATGGAAATTAAAAGAGATAGAGATAAAGAAAATCAAGCTTGAATTTAACATGAAGTTTAAATGGCCCCCTACTCTCCGTATACATATAATGCCTTCAATTGAAAACTTCACACTACTTAATTAATTTCTCAAACCATGCTCTAAGGTCTACATAAACATAGACTTGATTATACAAGTTTCTTACTTACAACTCTCAACACAAATTATAATCTCAATTTACAATACAAAACTCAATTTTAAGGATTATTATTGTAGTGCTTTTAACTTTCAATACTTTACAATAGCTCATATGCACTATACTTCAAATCTCTTTAAAAATTTGCAAATTAGGGTACAAGAGACAATGAGAATACGCAAGAATGTTTAAATATTACTGTAAAAGATCAACTCTCCATTATCATTAGTTGGATTGTTGAGCATTTATATCATCTTATTCAATTCTTCTCATTATTTTGCATTTAATGCTCCAATGGCTAATTAAAATAAGCTTACTGGCATAACGGTATCACATTCTTACCGTTGTGACAGTAAGCAAGATAATTGCTGGCAAGTCCACTAGCTACTATCAAGTAGGAAGTAATGCTGTAGAGTTGACAAGCTGGTAAACCTATTTCACTTGTTTTCATCTTTTAAACACAACAAAGAACATCCACAATATACAATTCAACTTTAATGATGCTTATGTATCTTTGAAATCTAAATATTTTGTAGAGTTAATTGATGTTTATAATTGTATTACAAGATGGTGATTTTTTTTTAATTAACTTAATATAAGCAAATAATAACATGTTTAACTATACACTTTTTGTATTGTACTTATCAAAATCAACATGTTTAATTATATACCTTTTATTTTATTTTCATCAAAATCAAATAATGAACCCTATGTTCAACATTTTCTTCTTTGTACTTTTCATTTTGTTTATCATAGCGCTAATGCTTATGCCAATTAGGTAGCTACCTAAGTAAGAAAGGAGATAAGTATTCAATCTTGGTATTTAAATCCCTCATCTCCTTTAGCTAATCTTCTTTATGTTAATTGTGGTTCAAAAACACTAAACTATTAGATTTTTTTTTCCCTTTATGAATACAATATTTTCTTTGTAGCCTTAAAAAAAAAAAAAAAAGAAAAATCCATTCTCAATAAGCTCATATATTTACTAATTTTCTTGAAAAAGCTATTGAGCTTACATGAATCTATTTCAAAAGTTCATTAGTAAGTTCATAAGGCTTCATTAATATTGTGCATTCATCATCAAAATGATCTTATAGTGGTAATTGATTGCTAAACTTTATAAATACCTTCTAACTCTTCTCTTAAGAGGCATCACACCTCAATCTCAAATATCATGTTAGATTAGGGATCTTCTTACATTCAAGTCACCATTGCTCTAAGTTTAACAACTATCACACTATATGTAAGTTAGTTGATATTGCATATTCTTCTACCTCAATCTGTCTTTGTCTCATCTAATTTGAAAGGTTATTTCAAGTGCAACACTGATCTCATGTATGTTAAGCGCATGTCTCATGTTCATGATATTAGTTTGACAAATCTCTACATTTACACACAAAAAGTTACCAAATCAATCCCCTTTATGATTTACATTTTGAAAGTTTTCATGAAATTTTGATGTTTTATATTTGAAAAGAAATATTATTTTGGATAGTAGAAAATTAAATATTTACTTTCTTTATATCATCCGTATGATTTTTGAGTAATTATATTGCAAGTACATTATCACTAACAATGAATATTGATATCAAACTATCAATATCATACGGCTAAATTGGAATGAATGTCCTCCAATAACAATGATACAGGTTCAAATCCTCAACCGTTATAATTATTAAAAAATAATGTGTCTAATTAATTTTCATTTTCAACTATATTTTGCTTGACACAACTTATAATAAGACTTTTATACTTTAAAGTTAAAACTTCACTTTTAGACTTTTGTATGTTATGGTGGAATAGAAAGGGAAGAAATCAATGGAAGAGAAAATTTGAATAATAAAGGATAAAAAATAAAAATAATTTTAATAATTGCTAAAGTAAAATAAAGTATAATGTAAAATTACTAATATGCCAATTAAAAAAAGATAAGAAAATGCAAAGATAGAGTAAAGAAGAGATAAATGGGAAATGAAATAACTTTCTTTCACTTTGGTATTCCTTTCTCTCCCATTTGAAAGGGAATAAAATCTAACTAGTATAAAAAAATTCCTCCTAAATTCATACTTACATTTTCATTCTCTTTCTAGACAAAGAAAAATGTCTTAAAAATTCAAATTTCTTTTCACCTTCCTTTCCCTTTTCTTTTCCATCCTCATCATTAGGGATATAAATGATATGAGTATACTCGTAAATCACTCGAGTTTAGATTGATAATAATTGAAATTCAACTCAACTATAGTCAAATCAAGCTCAAGCTCAACCTACTCAAGTAACTTATCGAGTTAAGCTCAACCTTTGTGATGTTCAACTCAACTAAGTTCGTAAGCTTAATTGAACTTAAGTTAGTATGAATATTTAGTCGAGTCAAGTGCTTTATTATTATTATTATTTTAATTATATATATAATATATTTTGAAGATTATCAAGTCAATACGAGTATCATTGAGTTGAGTTTAAATTTTGTCAAATATCATTTTAAGTCAAGCTCGAGATTAAAATTATAAGTTCAATTGAGTTTAAGCTAGTGTTTTAAAATTTCAAGTCAAACTCGGATAGACTTCAATATTGTATCATCTTGATTTAACTCTTTTATAACCCTATCGACCATCCAAAAAATAATTATTGGATGGTTGACATTCGACGTTTCCAATGTGTCCCATGATGTAGGATACAATCTAGGCTCAATTGACACGAGTCTCTAGCTCTCTCTCTTCATGCTAACACGTATATCCATTTACCACTTCGCTCTTGCCACCTTGCAGGTTGAGTTTGCCGACAAATACTTTCTTCTATTTATTCAATGCAGGAAACATAGGAAGATAAATGACATGAATGCGGTTCATTTCCCGATTCCCGTTGTGATTGGCGACTCAGAAATCAAAGCCAAAGATGATATAGTTTATGTTTGGATTCAAAACAACGAGGTTGGTTCACTGGATTTAAGGAAACCAATGCCTTACGTTACAGCTCCATTCCCAACGAGGTGCTTATTATTGTGGTATAAAGTCGTCGCTCGATATGTTTTTGACGCAATCATTAAAACATTAAAAAAATTACCTTCTCATTTATTAATTTCTTCATAAACTATAAAAACAATATTACGAAGCACGAAAATATATTCTTTACAAGCGTTATCAATGCTGGTTAAGAAAACCCATAATTTTATTAGCTTCCATTCAGTTGAAGCATGAAAATATATTCTTTACAAGCATTATCAATGCTCATTAAGGAAACCTATAATTTTATTACCTTCCATTCAATTGATAATAGGATAAGTCCTAACTATTTTCCTAAAATAAGACAGTTAAGTTCTTGTCTTCACAGTATTGTAATTTAAAGTGTGGATATATATGTAGATATATACGTGTGATTGTATATATTGTATATATATATATATATATATATATGCATACATGTATTTTATATCATAAAGAACTCAATATAATCTCCATGACTATATATATTTATTAATGACACCAAACTCTTCAACTATATAGCAGATGAGACGGAGTTTCCTGACATTATAGGCAAATATATGGCGTAAATTTTCATCCCAAATATAAGAAATTTATCATTGATAATATTCATGTGTTTTCGATGCTTATGCTGCCTTAGAACAAAGGAGTTATAGAACATAATAGGTTGGTTTAATTTTGTTTGCTGTTATTTTATTTAAGAGTAACAAATAGACATTTTTTAAAACCACCTGCTAACAAATGTGCAATTTATGAGAATGCTAAACATGCTATGTGAGAAAGAAATGCCCAATAGAATATTCCAAAATTTATCTTTTTAATCTTTTAGCAATTTGAAATGTTTCAAAAATTCATTTTGAAATTAGGGGTATGGAATTCATTTCACTCATAAGGTTTTCTTTTAAATAAAAGACTATAGACTCTCTGCTCATAGAAAAAGTTAAAAACCTAACCCTAGTAGCGCTGCCACCTCACCCCTTTCCCTTATTAGTTGTGATCGTCACTTGTATTTGCTGGGTGTGGTGAAGATCCCTTCCGCAATCTAAAGGTAATGTTTTCTTTAATAAAGTTCTTCTATTACAATTTATCGATAAGGAAGCAACTAATTCTAAATTCAATTCCCTTTGGCATAGTGAAAGTGGAAATTCAAGTGTTTCTTGAAGAACGATTAAGGCATGGTAAGTAAATCAATGCACTTCTTAAATGATGAACTCCACAATGGAAATATAATCCCAATTGTTTTTCATGGAAAGAGTTTCTTGGAGAAGCAATCGATTTGGATATTTTCCGCAAGATTCGCCAAAATATATGTCTTTCTCACAATTGAGGTTAATAAACCGTTTGTTTCCTATACTAACTAAATATTTAAGGATTTTGATCAAAGAGGAGACAGATAAAAACTCAAGGAATAGGCTTGATAAAGTAGGGAGGAAGGAATTAATGATAACTGAAATTATAAAATGAAGATTTGCGGATAAGCAATCTTTATGTAATGAATATGACTTTATGTGAATTCACGGTGACACTATTCAATTATTGGACACTTAGAACTCTTAGTATTGCAATCTATAATCAAATTATAAAATATTTAAGAAAATTTAAATATTGAGATGTTGTAGTGTTTAAAAATCAACCTAAATGAAGGTACAGAATCGATCAGTCCTCATAATAGGAAGGAGAGGAAAGATCTACAATTGGGTGGATGACCACCCTTATGTTGTAGTTAATCAATCTTTATGGTGAGGACAACTGCCCTGTGCTTCTTAGCCTAAGTCAATCCTTAGTAGCATCAGGTCGATCATATGACCTTTATAGTGACTAATGAAACCAATAGGCTTTAATCACATAAATAAATAAGAGGAATCATCACAGATTTGGAATTGTAATCTATGATTATGTTTAAGTATTGAGTGATTGAATGTTAACAATATTATTCAATAGTATCAAGGTTGTAAAAGGATCCAAGTCCTTAACTACTATTGCTTACTATATGTACCTATAGGATTAGAAATAAAACATTGACTAATAACTACTCAACTATTAATCATTAGGCTCCTTGTACTTGGCCATCTTGAGATCTAGGAAAGATAACCCCAAACAGCATTTGCATGGCCTTAAAAGAGACAACCTCTTGTGATGATGTTTGATTAGGCACTTAAACCATGATTATGCTTTGATAAGTAATCATTATGAGCAAACTATGGTCAATTCATGCTAATGAGTAAGGAAGAAGTTGCAATAAGGAAAGCAAATGGTTATGGGATGTTGGTTCAAATGTAATATATGGATTAGGCCCTCGATTGCAATAAAAGTAGGCAAAAAAGCCTCTAAACTAAAGTAAACCATAAATGAAATCGATCTAAATCGAATTGGTGTCTATGTCTTTTTTAAATGGTTTGGGTTGTAGCTTAAAATGGATTCTCGAAAATGGATTATTATATGATTTAGGTACCTAATCTAAACACACCTATGATGCACATCAAGTCCTCACCCTAAGTTATATCCATCATTTTATTTCTTAATTGTCTTTTGTGCCTCTTCTCTTTCACTTTCAAGCCATCACTCATTTGTTCCTCTACATAGTTAACACTTTGAAATCACTTACGAAGGTCAACTGCATCATTAATCTCTTCCTCTTTAACTTTTGTTAAGTAGTGAAATAACTATTTATATTTTTTTTAGTTTTTTATTTTAGATTTGTTCTAAACTTTTACTTTTTCACTTTTTTTTTCTCATTCTTTGTAAGAAACTTGCTAATCTCTCCTACTAATGCTTAAGTTGTTGTAAAACTTTGTAATTTATGTTAACTAATTGAACCTTATGCCATAAGCAGGTATTGATTGAATAAATTTATGTAAAAAATTGATAAAATTAATATATTGATAATATGCATTCATGAATTATTGTGAAATTGGTGTGAATACTATAATCTTATATATAAATATTATATATAATTGTTTGATTGTTACTACACATTTAGTGAAATAATATGTTGTTTCAAGAGAGTAATAATTTCTTCAAAGTGTAGGAATATAACTTTATAAACCAAGAGTTGCATTATTTTGAATTAGATAATGCAAAGGTTGATGTCCAGTCTCTCTAACTTTGTTAAAGAGAGAAAATCCTCTCTAACTAAGAGTAGTCACACCCTTGGTAATGTTTTTTAGTTTTTCTCTTTCTTTACACATTTCTTACTTATCTCATATTGCTTACAACACCATATTCATCACAAATGACTACATCTCTAGTTGTTACAATTAAGTTTATATCAATATGATGAAATCATTAACCACTCTAGTTATTAGGAGAATACCCATTAATTGTATTCCCTCTTTTACTACTTACATATAATCACTTTTTATTCATAAACATGTAAGTTAGATTTGATCATGTCCTTCATTTTCATCACATTTTGTCCTTTTTCTCATTGTTAATCCTATTTCTTCATCCTTTGTAGCTTATTCTTCTTGTTTCTATGTAGATCTACAGTGATGGCCTACAATTATGACAAAATGTGTCTAAATTCATTGAAGGTCCTAGAATTACAAGTAAATCAACTGATTAGTAAAACTAAAGTAAGAGTTCTTATGGGTAAATTTATTGTAAATAAATCCCTTAATAAAAATGTAGTGATTAATATTCTCAAAAAATCATGGAAGGGGTTTAGGCATGTTTTAATCTCTATTCTTGGTCAAAATCCATTTTTATGTACGTTCCCATTTGTAGATGTTGTTGATGAAGTAGTTGCAGGACGACCTTAAGCAATAGTAGGTTTTTCTTTAGTTCTATGTATGTGGAAATCAAATGAGAATCTATATGAGATTGAAATCGACAAAATTGACGTCTAAGTTTAGATCCAAGGCCTAAAATTCAAATCAACTGACTCTAAGTAATGCAAATATTCTTAGCAATAAGACTAGAGAAGTTTTTGAGGTAGAAGAACTAGGACCAAATATAGGTATTTATCGAGGATTTCTCAAAGTTGTGATGAAGTTCAACTATATGAGGCCAGTTAAAATAGGCTTATGGATTTCTAGATCTGACTGCAAGGGATATATGATAACTTTCATATATGAAAGGATGATAGACTTTTATTTTAAATGTGGCCATTTGGGGAATGTAATTAACAATTGTGATGAGGAGAATTATGGTCATTGGCTTAAAGCCTTTCTTGATACAGATATTCTTATAAGTGAGGAAAAAGTAGAAAAAGAAAATACTCACCTAAATAAGGGCAATAGCAAACATCATTCAATAACAAATCCAAGTGCTCTACTAGTTCCTAAATCCGCTCTCAAGCCATCATCATTACAACAAAACTTACCTATTGATACATTAAACTCTACAACCCTCAACAAAAAATCAATGTCTCAAAAACCCCTTCTTAAAAACCATCCATCAACTATCCCTTTACCAAACACTCATTTGACATAGCCTACATCACAATAATTCCCTAAACCTTCTCCCAAAAACCAACAGCAACTCCCTTCTTTGACCACTTCTCTACCATTTTGACCATAAAAAACACCTATTCAAAACCCATAGAGAACCAAAAGTTCATCCAATCAGCATAATAAAGAAGATTTGAATCTTCACTTACTTGAGCTGAGTATGACAACCAAACAAATTGCTCCTACTTTAAAATATGCTATTGTCTATTGTAGACAGTGATGACAACATTGAAATTACGCCTCACTTGCAGAAGTTAAAGCTCAAGAGAATTAGAGGTGATAACAAGATGCTAGCTGTTGCTAATAAAAAAAATAAATTAGCTCATATTAATGAGCGTGCCAAGTATTATGATTGATGTTTTGGTGTTGGAAATTAATAACTTGGGCAATGGTGGCTAGCCTAAAATAGCTACACAGGAACCATGCAATTTATTGTTAGAATTGTCTTTGGTTAAGTCCTCTTGAGACAGTTGACAATCTAAAAGTGCTCGTAAATAAATATAGGCTAAGTTTAGACTTCTTATTGGAAATAAAAACTAGGAATAATAATCTAGAAAGCTTACATAATCATTTGGCTTTTGTGGATGCTTATTATGTCCTTCCTATTGGTCTTTTAAGAGGACTTTGCTTTAGGTGGATAGCAATTTGTTGGTTAGGGTGCTTAAATCAAACAAATATTTTATTAATGCTAAAGTTGTTTATGTTAATGGAGTTAAACTATACTCAACTTAGGTTTATTCTCCTACAAACTTTAGAGATAAGCTAAGCTTATGGAATAGGTTGAAACAAATCAGTAGTACTATTTCAACTCCTTGGCTTTATGCGAGAGACTTCAATAAGATTTTACAGGAATATGAAAAATGTGGAGATAAATGAAGAGATCTTAGGCAAATAAATGGTTCTCATTTTTTTTTGTTTTTGATGCTTCCTTGCAAGATCTTTGTTTCAAAATCTAAAAAATTCACTAGGTCAAATAAAAGAGATGGAGGTATTGAAATTAAAGAATAGATTGATAGGGTATTAGGTACTTTTGATTGGTTTATGTCATTCCAAACACTTAAACTATTCATTTACTAGCTAATGGATCTATCCATCCAACTATCCTTATTAATATGCAATTCTAGGATGGAAAAGACCCTAAAAAGATTTGTTTTGAGAGTATGTGATTTACCAAAGATATCTGTATAGATTTGTTAAAAAATAATTGGTATAAAGAAGCGAATGGACTTAGTGTAATGTAATAGAACTTATTAAGGTCTAAGTCAGTACTTTTGTAATGGAGTAGGAAGTTTTTCCCCAACAATAAAAAAGAAATGGAGGTTGTTTCAGAGAAGTTAGTAAGAATTTAAGGAAAGGCAGTAGGGGACTATGAAGAAGACATAGAGAATGAAGAAATACTGCTAAAAGACCTCTTTAAATACAGAAAAAATGAAGAAATGTTTTGGCATCAATGTTAAAGAATTAATTGGTTAAACTTTGGTGATAAGAAAACATCATTTTTCCATCAATCAACTCTTAATAGAAGGCAAAGAAATAAATTTCTTTTGATTCAAAGTAAGGATGGTAGGAGATTGAGGGATGAGAAGGATAAAAGAGATGAAGTGCTTGACTATTTTGGCACTCCTTTTTATTCAAAAGGAGATAGAGATTGGTTAGAATGGATTGACTGGGTAGATAAAGTTGCCTTAAATAATATGAATGGAGTGCTTTATATTGAGGTTGATATGGAAGAAATTAAGTTAGCTACTTTTCAATTAATTGCTTTCAAAGCTCCACGTCCCAACGGTTTTCTACGAATGTTTTATCAACATTTTTAGAATATCATAGGAGAATCTATCTTTAAAGTTATACAATCTTTCTTCCACTTAAGCATGTCAAGCTTAATTTTTCACCTCCTAGTTCTTTTTAAATTAAGTTTTCTTTAAATCGATCAGTATTAAATCCTTACTCGTTTAATACTAACCTTCGATTGAGGTTTAAAGAAAACTAGTTTTTTTATATTTTTGAAGACCACTTCAGAGTCGCCATTCGACCGAAGTTGGGAAAAAAGTTAAATTATGACCAATTGGGTGGATTGGTTATAATTTAACTATTGGTCTATCGATTAAACCATTTTATAAGACGGTTTTTGAAACTAAAGAATTTAGATTTGGAGGGTTAGGTACTCTAAACCCTTATGAATACCATTAGCTCTTAAAATTTAATATTAACCTTAAAAATCACCTTTCAAAAAACAAAACTCAAATTTTCACCTAAATTGGAAATTTGAACAATCGAAGCAAAAAAGGAAAATCAGGTTTTTTTTTTTTATCGTTGCCTCCTAGGTACCTACATACTCGCTACTCAAGATCAAACATTTGTAGTTTTTTTGTAAAACTTTTGGAGATTGGTTTTATTTTAATTTGAAAATGATCGAGTTTATATTTTACTTAATTTGATTTACTTAAGAAAATTTCTAAAAAAAAGGTCCTAAATTGGATTTTTTTTTTTTTTGAAAAATACTAAAAGGTCTTAACTTTAAAAAGACTCAAATTTTTTTCTTTTTATTTTGCAAAACCTGATTTCTAAGTGTTAAAAGAAAAATCTTTATTCTTTAACTATTTACTTATTTATCTTTACTTTTACTTTCTTTTTTATTTTTTTATCCTTTTTTTATTTTATTATTTTATTTTATCTATTTGAGTAAATAAATAAACCGCTTTTCCTTTGCTTTTTCTTTATCTTTCTCTTTCTTTTTCTTTTTCTTTTTCTTTTTTCTCCTTTTTATTATTATTATTACATTTACATTTACGATAAATAAAAATACAATAAAATAAATAGTAAAAAAAATAACGAAACAACAAAAATAACTAAATGATAAAATAAAAAGAAATAAATAAATGAAAAATGAGCTTTAGATGCAATGGACATGCGCAAGTTGAACATAGAGTGGTTTCGGGTCGAACTGGGTCACGAATCAAATCGAGTCAGCTGTAAGAGAAGATGGTAGTCGCTTAGAGGGGGTTGTGGGCATGATCGAAGGGTAGATGGTTGCTTCAATTAATCACGAGCGTGGTAAGGAGGTGGATGGCCATTGTCTTCGATCGCTCACAACCGTGATTGGGGATTACGGTGGTTAAGGTTCTATGGAGGCGGTTTGATAGGAGGACTTAGGGTTCACGACATTGTACTGGGGTTATCGCGTTGAGAAGCTTAGAGCTATACAATGTTGGTTACGTGGTTGGCTTTGCTCAATTTCCTTTAAGCATGGTTGCAAGTTAAAGAGAGAGAGTATGGCTTTAAGTTAAGAGAGAATGAGTGGTGAGGGAGTGATTGTAAGTGGATTAACTACTCATGAGTGATTGTATATGTTTCAATGAGCTCCCCTATACCCTTTTTTATATACGAAAACACCCTAGAAAATAAGGAAAGCTCGGATTTGGATTAAAAGAAAATTTTCGAAATTGCAGTTTTTTTTTTATTTTTTTTATTTTGGAGCTTGATTTGAATGCTTATTTGACTAAATCTAGACGTGTTCTTAGTACCAATTCATAGAAGGCTATGCGAAAGATGAAATCGTACCATTAATTGGTGTATTTAAATAAGGAAAAAGTGCGAAATCAAGGGCTAAAGTGAGGGGGTTGGGTCTATTCTTAGTTGGGAAAAAGGAGGAAATTAAGGGAAAGGCAAAGAGAAAGAGAAAGAAGGGAAAGAGAGAGAAAATGGTGACGTGGTGCTACGTCAACCGTGTCGACCAACTAGAAGTTGCTACCTGTCATTACACGACACGTGACAGCTAACGTGGTATGCCATATGGTGCTGTATCGACATACATCCAATTTGATGTTGCCACATGCCAGGACACATGGCACAATGAGATCCTGATACGTGCCTGTCGATTATCTGAAAAAATGAAAAAAACTTTGTATGCCCTCATTAAGATTTGAACCCCTAACCTCATGCCCAAACCCAATCTAAGTCCAAATGATTATCTGTTAGGTCGTTGGCCTGTGCTATGTCCATATGTACAGACTAGATCAGCTTAGGCTAGATTTAAATCTAAGCCTAAGCCCAACGGCCTAACAGCCCAACAACCTAACTTCTAAACCTATCTCAAAATTAAAAAATCTACCCTATTAAAATGTTATTCCTAAAATCTTTTATTTTTTTCAATTTTTCAACTTTTTTTTTCTTTAATTTTTTAGGTGTTTTTTAAATTTCTTTTTTTTGTGTGTTTTTCTTAATTTAGGACTCCCTATAAAAATAAAATAAAACATAATAAAGGGGGTAAAAATTAGGTGTCTATAGTTACCTCTCTTTATGGCGAAGTTTGAACAAAACTTTAAAATAAATACAAAAAGACATTATTTTTTACCCTATGATGACTTTTAAAACAAGTAATTAGTTATCTTAGACTTAACATACTAGGGACTTTGGTGAAGAAAAGAAAATTGGTCATGCCTCTCTAAACTCACTAACCTAGGTGGGAGTATTTCTAAGGAATAAGCAATCCTATGTTGGAATTGAATTGGAGAACCTAGTCGTACCTCACTAAGGTTACTAACTTAGATAGGAGCATCTCTCAAGGATTAGTGACCCTAATTTAGGATTGATCTGTAGGATTTGGTCATACCTCACTAGGTTCGCTAACTTAGGCAAGAGCATCTCTCGAGGATTAGTAACTCTAATTTGGGATCGATCTAAAGGACCTAGGTATGCCTTACTAGGCTCACTAATCTAGGTTCGAGCATCTCTCAAGGATTAGCAACCCTATGATGGGAGCTATTTAAAGGACCTGGTTGTACCTCATTAGGATAACGAACCTAGGCAAAAGCATCTCTTAGAGACTAACAACCCTAAGCTAGGATTGATCTAAAACCTAATCGTACCTCACTAAGCTCACTAACCTAAGCTGGAGTGTCTCTCGAGGACTCGCAACCCTATGGTGGGATCAATTTAAAGGACCTGGTCGTACCTCATTAGGCTTACTAACCTAGGCGGGAGTATCTCTTGGGGACTAGCAACCCTAAGCTAAGATCAATCTAAAACCTAGTCGTGCCTCACTAGGTTCACTAACCTAGGAGGGAGTGTCTCTTAAGGACTAGTAACCCTAATTTGGGATTGATTTGAAGGACCTACTTGTGCCTCACTAGGCTCACTAACCTAGGTTGGAGCATCTCTCGAGATCTAGCAACCCTATGATGGGATTAATCTAAAGGAACTAATCGTGGCTCACTAATCTAAGTTGGAGTGTCTCTTAAGGACTAACAGCCCTATGATGGGATTAATCTAAAGGACCTAATCGTGCCTCATTAGGCTAACTAACTTAGGTTGGAGCGTCTCTCGAGGACTAGTAACCCTATGATGAGATTAACCTAAAGGACCTAGTCGTGCTTCCCTAGGCTTACTAACTTAGGTATGAGTGTCTCATGAGGACTAGTAACCCTAAGTTAGGATCGATCTAAAACCTAGTTGTACTTTGCTTAGATCACTAACCTAGGCAGGAGCATCTCTTAGGGACTAACAACCCTAAGTTAGGATTGATCTGAAGGACTTGGTTATGCCTTACTAGGCTTATTAACCTAAGAAGGAGCATCTCTCAAGGACTAATAATCCTAAACTTGCTCTTAATGTTATGTCTTATGGGCTCGCCAAAAGGAATTGAGGAAGAGAAGTTCCTAACGAGCTTGCTTAAGAAGAATTGGCGAATAGAGGGGCCTGATGGGCACACTTAAAGAGATATTAGGGAATAGAAATGCCTTATGGGCTCACTTAAAGAGAAATTGGTGAACAGAAATGCCTCATGGGCTCGCTTAAAGAATTTAGAAAAGAGACCAAGTTAAGATTGCATCTTCAAAGGCTAACTAAACACTTAAATGTAGAAGGTAAGTATCTTCTGGGCTAGCTAAGAAACTGATGAAGAGAAGTACCCTACTGACTCCTTAAGAGAAACTTCATGAATAGAAGGGGCTCATGGGCTTTCCTAAAGAAATTAAGCATCTTATGGGCTTAGTACAAGATCTTTGAAAAAAAAGAAGTGCCCTATGGGCTTATTAAAAGAACTTAGTAAACTGAAAGGCCTTATGGGCATGTTAAAGGTAATTGAGGAATATAAGCGTCTTATGGGTTTGCTAAAGACCTTGAAGAGAGTCGAATGGGTAGAAGGTGTGATAGCTCATTTGAGAGCTAACTAAGATTAAAGTTATTTGAAACATTGCCTAATTTGAGGAAAACCCTTTGGTGAAGACCATTTACGTAAAAAAAAAAGAAAAAAGATATTAGAATGGTTTGAAAACTTGGCTACTTGGGTTGACATGGACTTAGAATGAAGATACTTTATCTCTCTCTTTTCTTTTTTCCCTTTTTTTATTACCTTTTTTTTTCTTCTTTTTATTTTATTTTATTTTTTATTTTAGTTTGCTAACAAGTAAGGAACCCTTCCTTAATAATCACATGGGGCCTCCTATGCTCCCCTTAGTATGGATGCCAAGTCGCTTGGTAGGGCCTTATGATTTCAAACATCCTTCCTTTTTTAAGGAAAAGGTAACTCATGACTAGTTTAGTAAAAGAGGACTTTCTTGCAAACTCTCTGTCTAGATTACACTCTTAATTGTGGTCCCAAAATTATGGTCCATTTTGCTTGTGATATGCCTTGATCAATCCATTAGATCTTTTTCAGTTTAACATAATGAATTCAGGCTTTTGATTTAAGGGTTTCAAAAGTAATTAACAAAGAAGCCTATTTTGAAATAAATCCTTATGTGTACAAGTCGAGAACCTTAAGAACAATTAGAAATATACTTGCCCCAGTTTCAAAAACAACTTTTATTAAGGATAGATTAGCTCTCAAGATCAAAAGAGCTTTTTACTTGTGTAAGGGTGGTATTGTAGGTAAGGAGGCCTTATGTGATTTAGTATAGGTAAGAGAGGCTTTAGAGTATTAGAGTAGATATGGAGCTTTGTGTTTTTGGGCTTTGGAGCGTAATTTAGGGCCTTGTGTTTCTTGGGGCTTTTTGGGCTCTAGTTCCTTACCTTTTGATTCAATTTGCTACCCTTATTACGATATGACATACCCCTTAGGGCTTTTGTCTTACAGTTGAGCCCTATTCTTTAGCCCCTTTTGTTTTTCTTCATCCTCTCTTTGCTTTGCCCCCCACTATCTCTTGCTATTCTTTTCTTTCCTTTTGACTCCAAGAGTGATTATTGTTGAGCTTTTGCTTTTTATGTGATTTAAGGCCTTAGATCCATGGATTTCTAGTGTATGGGCTTAGGTGAGGTAAGTATAAGCTTAAGGTGTTTAAAAGAGGATATGACTCTTCTTCATTTAAAAGAAAAATAACTTATCAAAAATAAAAGTTTCTTTTGAATTTAACGTTACCTAAATAAGCATAAACCAATTTTATCCTTCTCTCTTCATTAATGACCTAAACCTTTGAATTGCCCCTTTGTGGGAAGGTTCTCAATAGGGTTTAAATTTGAAAATTCTTCAAATGGATTTAATGGGGTGAACAAGAAATGATTGTGTTTAGGATTCGAAAAATAAATGCCTAACTTCATTTTAATCTGTATATCACATTCAAAGTAGACCTCCTTTAAGGAATGAGTCTAATATATCCTTACCTTTATGTCACTCAATCTTCAAAGTGTTTCAAGTTAGTGTATAGAAAATAGTTTGCCTCTTTTTATTCTAAACCTTTTAAAAGTGAGTTACCGATTCCTCAAGGAGAAATTATTAGCTTCTAATAACATTGCAATTATTCCATTGAAAAGGCTATTGTATTATTTTAACTATTATAGGCTTTATTGAAAACAACTTCTTTTGCCCCTATCTTAACAAGCATCCAATTACTTAAAACAACCCGTAAGCTTATCAGAAGGCATTGGTAAGCTCAAAAGAAATGGAGCTCTAGGCGACTCAGTTAGACTATCCCCATGACCTAAAGAAGGACTGTCATGTTGTAGCTCTAGTTGAATGACTTTTGCATCAATCAGGTGTTGAATCTTGTTCTTCAATCTCTAGCACTTTTTAGTAGAGTGTCCCTTCTGACCCATATGATAGTTGCATTGTGCTTCTAGGTCAAAGCTGTATGGTTTGTAATTTGGTTTAGGGGGCTTTACAAGCTATAACCCTTACTTCTTTCAAATGATGAAGGATTTAGATGATTGATATCTTCAATTGAGTGAATTGTCTCCTTTGAATCCCTTAGACTTGTTTTTTCTCATTCCTTAGCTTTTTTTCTTGTCAAGCCTCCTTCATCACTTGGGCTTACTAACATTTGATCAATATTGAACATTAAGTGTTGAAATCTTATAAGCATGGGGCTCGTTGCCATTTCTAGATTCATAATGCTCTTTTGTAGCATGGCTATCTTTTCTTTTGAATTCAAGAGTCTCCTTTTTAGGTTTGAATCTTAGGATATTTGGAGAGTAGTGATCATTGAGAACATGACCTGCCATTGTTGGGCCATCTGATGCATCATCCTTTTTAGGGAGGTAAGTCTATCATTAGCCATGTGAACCTAATTAAAAGAATTCTTTATATGTTAGCAACTTTTCTTTTCTTGTCTTTCTTTTTTTTTTTCTTTTAGCGAGAGAGAAAGATGAAGGTTTATTTTATAGAAGTTAGAAAAAAATCCAAATAAAGATGATGATTTTTTTTTGTTATATTTTTATTGCACTTCCTTAAGTGAGAGAGAATGAATGGTTAGGTAACTTCTATTAAGGGATTATCTACGAAGAAGGAAAAAAAGAAGAATGATAGACTAGAGAGAAAAATTTTATTTTGGAAAGATTAGAGTATAGGGAACAAAACAAAAGGAGACCTAACAATTATTCTTAATGAAACTTAAAATTTATTCAAAGTCCTTTAACTACATCTTAAGTTTCTAATCTAACTCTCACAATTGGGCTTTAATCTTGTCCCGCATTTCCAAAACCCAATTCATGGTCCTCTCGCTTTTTTTAACTTGAGCTGACAAGGCCTTGTTAGAGGCATCAACATGCCTAGCCCTTTTCTTTCAATAGGTAGCTTCAACTTATAGTAGCTGCTTGTGGATTCTAATGACACCTAGCAATCTTTGATTATTCTCTCTTATGTCTACATATTTAATGGACAACAATCAATCGTCAATATAGAAAAGGAAAGCACATGGAAATATGCAGGTATTGTGATTGTTTGGGTTAATACATTACTCCCTTATGTTGTAACCCTATTGTTATTTTCAGAAACTTGATTGTATTAGAACTCTTGAATGATTAGTAACATTGCAATTTCTTAAAGTTATTCTATAAACTAGAGCTTAGAGAGGAGTATATGCAATTAGGATAGGTTTTGAAAAGGTCCTTAAGTTTTGTGACCTTACTTGTTAAAGAACACTTTTATTGGTCACATTAAGCTTAAGTGAGCTAACCTAATCAACCTTGAGCGGTGGTTACACTGCAACACTTAAAGCTTATACAATAGCCCCTCTCTTAGGGTTTTAAGATGACTTAGGTTTGCTCGTATCTATCTTGCATCTTTGATGCAATAAATAACCCCCTATATCTCAATGCGTATGATATGCAATATAATAGTACAAACAGATAAATAGAAGTCGATAGTTAATTATAGGAAAATACAAGGAAAGAAGCTTCAGGTTTATCTTTTCTTTTCCTCTTTTATAACAATGATGCCTTAAAACCTTAAAGAATGTACGTAAGAAGAGTGGGTTTTAGAAGTCCTTAAACTTTGTGACCTCATGTGTTTCTTACAAAACAATTCTTTTGTCACATCGAAGTTTAAGTGGGGTAGCCTAATCAGCCCCGAATAGTGATTGCCTCACTATGCTCGGAACTTACACAATGGCTCCCCGTCTTAAAGTCTTAAGACAGCCCAGGTTCGACCGTATTTATCATCCATTCATGCTATGGGAAATAAATTTCCCCCCTCAAAACAGTTAAATATATAAAACTAAACCTGTAGAAATGTTAGTATAGTTATGATACAAATAATAATAAATAAAAAAATTACACCAAGGTGATCTTTAGGGATTAATTTTAATTTTGGAAAGTCGAATGATTAACCTTCTTGATGTTCTCCAGTAGAGTCGCCAAGCTATCGAGCTTGGTTTTTCACCTCCTGGTTCTTTTTAAATTAATTCTTCTTTAAATTGATTAGTATTAAACCCTTACATGTTTAATACTAACCCTCGACTAGGATTTAAAGAAAACCAGTATTTTATATTTTTTAAAACCACTTCGGAGCCGCCACTTGACTAAAATCGAGAAAAAGGTTAAGTTATAACTAATTGGATAGATTGGTTATAACTTAGTTATTGATCTATTGATTAAAACATTTTATAAAACGGTTTTTGAAACTAGATAATTTAGACTTGGGGGTTAGTAATTTTAAGCCCTTACGGGTATTAATAACTTTCCTCATTTAATACTAACCTTAAAAATCACCTTTTGAAAAACAAAACTCAATTTTTTTACCTAAATTGGATAATTTGAGCAATCTAAACTAAAAAGAAAAATCATATTTGGTATCTTTTACCGTCATCCCGTAGGTGTCTACATATTTACTATTCGGGATCAAACGTACGTAGTTTTTTTGTAAAACTTTAATGTGTTGATTTTGTTTTAATTTAAAAATGATTAAGTTTATGTTTTACTCAATGTGACTTATTTAAGAAAATTCCTAAGAAAAGGTCCTAAATTGGATTTTTTATTTTTTTAGAAAATTTTAAAAGGTCCTAACTTTAAAAAGAATCCAATTACGTTATTTTTTTTTCATTTTGGAAAACCTAATTTGTAAGTGTTAAAAAAAACTTTATTCTTTAACTATTTACTTATTTATCTTTACTTTTACTTTATTTTTTTTATTTTATTGTTTTATTTTATCTATTATACTATATAAATAAACTACGTTTTCTTTTTTTTTCTTTCTCTTTCTTTTTCTTAGTCTTTTTATTTTTATTTTTCTCTTTTTTTTTACTATTATTACATTTACATTCGCAATAAATAAAAAAATAATGAAACAACAACAACAACTAAATGATAAAATAAAAAGAAATAAGCTTTGAATGTAATGAACTTGCACGAGTCGGACCTGGTGCAGGTTCGAGTTAGACTTAGGTCACGAATTGGATCGCGTCAGTTGGGAGAGAAGATGGCAATCGCTTAGAGGGGGTTACTGGTGTGATAAGGGGGTAGATAGCCACTATCTTCAACTGCTTACAGTTATGATCGAGGAGTACAGTGGTTAAGGTTTAGTAGAGGTGGTTCGGTAGGAGGACTTAGGGGTTACGACGTTGTGAGGAGGTTATTGTGTTGTAAAGCTTAGAGCTTTTTGATGTTGGCTGCGTGGTTGGCTTGGCTCAATTTTCTTTAAGTGTGGTTTCAAGTTAAAGAGAGAAAGTATGGCTTTAGGGTAAAGGGAGTAATTATAAGTGGATTCACTACTCGTGAGTGATTGTATGTGTTTCAATGAGCTCCCCAATACCCATTTTTATGTACGAAAACACCCTAGAAAACAAAGGAAAGCTCGGATTCGGATTAAAAGAAAATTTTCAAAATTCTATTTTTTTTTTTTAAATTTGGAGCTTGATTTGAATGATCATTTGACTGAATCCGGATGTGTTCTTAGTACTAATTCATAGAAGACCATGCAGAGGATGAAATTGCACCATTAATTGGTGTGTTTCAGCAAGGAAAATGTGTGAAATCAAGGGCTTAAGTGAGGGGTTCAAGTCTATTCTTGGCTATGGAAAAGGAGGAATTCAAGGGAAAGGGAAGAGAGAGAAAATGTTGACATAGCACTACGCCAGCCATGCCAACCAACTAAAAGCTGCCATGTAACGTCGTGTCAGTACACATCTAATCTGATGTTGCTACGTATCAAGATACGTAGCTTAATGAGATCTTGATACGTGACAGTCAATTATCTAAAAATGAAAAAAAAAAATTGTATTCCTTCATTAAGGTTCGAACCCCTAACCTCATGCTTAAACCTAATGCCAAATCTAAATGTTTATCCGTTAGGGTGTTGGCTTGTGTTTTATCCATATGTGTAATTAAATTATACATATGGACCAGGTCATCCTGGGCTTCTAAGTTAGATTTAAATATAAGCTTAAGCCCAATAGCTCAACTTTTAAGCCTATTTCAAAATTAAAAAATCTACCCTATTAAAATGTTATTCCTGAAATCTTCTATTTTTTTTTCAATTTTTTTTATTTCTTTATATTTTAGGTTTTCTTTAATTTCCTATTTTTTCCCTAATTTAGGGCCCCTTGAAAAAAGTAAAATAAAAATAAAATAAAATAAAATAAAATAAAATGAGCGAAAATTGGGTATCTATAAGGTACTGTTCCTTCTCTTATTAACCAAATAGACTTAATTTTGATTCCTAAGGTCCCTAACCCTGAATCTATTAGTCAATTTTGTCTTATGAGCCTTGGTAATGTTTTGTATAAGATCATTTCTAAAATTCTATTTAATAGATTAAAATCCTTTTTAGGAAACCTAGTCTTAGATAATTATAGTGCTTTTATTTTAGTATGATTGATACAAGACACTATTGTGCTTCCTCATGAGGTGTTTCATTTTTTGCAAAATAAAAAGATAGGAAAGAAAAATTTTTGTGCTATTAAAATTGATATGAATAAGGCCTATGATAGAGTAGAATGGGATTTTATTGAGGCTATACTTTTGAAAATTGGCTTTGAGAGATTGTGGGTTAATTGGGTTATGGAGTGCATCAAATCTATTTTCTACAATATTATTTTGAATGGCAAATCGATAGGACATTTGGACTACAAGAGGAGGATTAGACAAGGCGATCTATTGTCATCCTATCTTTTTACTACGGTAGCTGATGTTCTTTCTTGTGGTCTTAACAAGATTAAGGCTTTTAGAGATTTAAAAGGAATTAGATTGAAAAAGTTTTGTCCTATACTAATGCATTTCCTCTTTGCAAATGACTTACTTTTCTTTGTTGAAGCTAATGTACTGGAAGTTGCCAAGTTAAGAAGAATACTATTAATCTACTATTCGGCTTATAGAGAAACTCTCAATTTTGATAAATCTAGCATGTTCTTTAGTGCTAATACACCAAGAGAAGTTAAGGAACTTATTGCTAGAGTACTTAATATTCTATTGGATTCTAACCTGAGGAAATATCTTGGACTCCCAACCATTTGGGGGGAATCTAAGACTAAAGCTTTAGACTTTGTTAAACATAAATCATTAAATAATTATAAGGTTGGAAGCAAAGGTTATTGAATGAAGCTAGCCATGAAGTCATTAATAAGACAATAGCTATTATAATCCTAACCTGCTTTATGGGTTGCTTTAAGTTTCCCTTTAACTAGTGTAATGAAGTTAACCAACTATTAGCTAGATTTTAGTGGGGTTAAAGAAGAGAAGAAAGGAAAGTTCATTGGATTGGATGGAGGAAGTTGACACGAAGCAAGATAGAGGGAGGAATGGGGTTTAAGGACCTAAGTCAATTTAATTGAGCCTTGCTAACTCAAAGGGCTTTGCATATTGAGAAGAAATCTACTACTCTTTGGGTAAAAGTGCTATAAGGATTATACTTCCAGGAGATAGAATTTAAAGATTCTAAAAGAGGAAGTCAAGGTTCTTAGGCTTAGGCAAGTATTTTGGAAGGTAAGGAGATTCTGTTCTATTATGCAGTTTGGCAAATAGGAGATGGTAATAGAGTAAATATTGGGAAGGACAATTGGTTGACGATCATGGAGAACAATATAACTAGTTCTAGGCTACCTAAGGAGGTTTTGGTATTGAAGGTAGGCTCCCTAATAGACAAAGACATTGGATTTTGGAACTTAAATAGGATCAAACAGTATCTTTTAAAGGAAAATATCAAAGCTATTAGAAGTATAGCTCTATTTCTTAGAGCATAAAGAGACTCTCTTCAATGGCCTTTTCATAGGAGTGATCAGTGCACCATAAAATCTATATATCATAGAATCAATAGTCAAAACCCAACTGCTAATTCCATTGGTTCATCCTTTCAAATAACATCTCAGATTTAGAAGAAAGTATGGAGCTTGGATACCTTACATAAGATTAAACATTTTATTTGGCATGCTTTCTATGATTCTTATCTAACCATGGTCAACTTAGTACAAGAAAACATCTCCCTTAATGAATGTTATCCCTTCTATAGTATAGAAGAAACTATTTAATGTACTCTTCTCTTATGTGCATGGATTGATAAGGTTTGGTTTTAAATCCTAGGAATCAAAGTACTCAAACGTGAGGTGACAAATCTAGTCAATTGGTGGGAGATGTATAGTAAAGCCATGAACCTTACCTAGCATGAAAGAAGTTGTGTAGAGGCGAAGATCACTGCAGTTTATTGGTGTATATGGTATACCAGATGTGAAGCCCTTTATGATTAGATCAACATCTCTCCAATTTGTACAATAGAAAGGGTAATAACTCGGATTTTAAACATATTTCATAGGATGATTTTATAGTATTTTCCTCACTTTTTTTTTAAAGAAATTGATACTTAATTGAGTAAAATGTTGATTTCTAGGTTTGAACGCGTTCTAGGATCGAAAACAAAGAAAAGGAATCAAATTTCACTCAAATCGGAGTTCAAATGAAGAAGTTATGAAGTTTTGAAGTTGTGTAGAAAATTTTGCCTTAGTGTAGAAAGTTACACAACCTGGGGACACGACCATGTCCCAAGCCATGTCTAGTGACGAAAACAGAATTTTTGTAATACACATATAAAAGGATATCTTAGGATTTCAAAAGACATGAGAGACATTACAGAAACGGAGAGACACAAGAGAAGAGAAAGAGACTTAAGGAGAACATCAAGAAAGAGACAGAAACAACATCAACTTCAAGATTAGAGAGATTGTTCATCAATCAAAAGAGGTTTCCATGTTTTATTTTATATTATTGATGAAACTCGTTTTTAGATTCATTATGATAGCTTAGAATTTGAGTATTTAGGATTATGGAACCTAGGGTTTCATGTAATTCTTGGATTGATTTAGAATTCTCAATAAAGTTTCTATCCTTACTTGATTCAATTATGTCGTTAATTATTGATTGATATTTCTAGAATATCAATATATGATATTATGCATGTTGATTGAGAAATTACATATATAATTAGATCTTTACATAATTGAAGAGGATTACATGTATACTTAGAGATAAGATACATGTTTCTTCCAGAAAGTTAATTATTTGTATGGGAATTCATTATACATTAATGCAATTCTAAATTATATTACTAAATGAGGAGATTCCGGTGAATAATTTAGAATTAGGGTTAATATGCTTGAGAAAGGTATTAACTTTAGTTGTGAATCTCTCCGGTCAAGAATAATAGAAACCGAATTGAATATATTTTAAGTGATCACATGATTAACTCTAGGGGAAATAATTCCTAAATACGCTATTACTTTCTTGAAGTCGTTCTTAGTTTTATTGCTTTTTCAATTGCTTAATTAAGTCTTTTAATTAAAGTAGTTTGTTAATTTTAGTATTTTTTAATTAATTCAAACTTTCATAATTTTCCGGTTAGATAATAAAGCTAAGGTTAATATTAGTACTCGAAGTCTCTGAGGGATCGACTCGGACTCACATCTGCTATATTAAAACTGATAGGTGCGCTTGTCTAATATCAAAGGGCGTTGTGATTAATCTCAAAGTTGTATGGATTTATTAAGTTCCTACCTTTAATAATAGTGCATCGCATGTTAAGATAGTGATTAGACGTGTTTAAGTCAGCTTTACCCTACAAGTTGGCTCATTTAACTTGCTTTTTAAATGAGTTTGGGCTAAGTGTTTTTTTCATTTAAAAAGTAGGCAAAATAAACCCAACCCATTTAATTTACAGTCTAAAGAGGTTTGACTCGTTTAACACATTTACTCCTTTAGCTCGTGAGCTGACTCATTTAACTTGCTTTTTAAATGGGTTAGAGCCAAGGTTTTTCCCAACCCGTTTAACCTATGGGCCAAAGTGGGCCGGGCTAGATTAACTTGTTTAACTCACTTACATACCTCTAATAGTGTTAGATCGAGGAGATGGTGACTCATTGAGTACGATACTTGACATGCCAATCATAAAGGATGTTGATAGAGATCTAGGTAAAGTAAAGGTGGTGACTTTTCATGTAGCAAGAAGAGTTTGGTTGATTAGGGTTAATGCTACAAAAGCTAAGGTTTCAAATGCCAAGAAAGGTAAAAGTATGAGACAATACTTTTGGGTGGAGTATCCAAGGGTATTAGAATCGTTTAGAAAGAGGTTTTAAATTGGCTAGCTCTAGAGTTGGGTTTTTTCTAACTAAACTCATATGCGTCTTAGTTAGGCTTAGATAGTGATGTAGGTTTAGCAATTATGGCCCATGATTGATCTAAGTTTGTTAGTGCAAGCAATTCTAGGAAAGCTTGAAGCTCTTAATTGGTCCTCATGTCCATATTTTCTAAAGGCTTGAGATATCTTATGTAGCTTGAATATTGTTTCTGTTTTTAATTTTGTCAAGAGAAATGCAAATTCTATAGTAGATTAGGTAGCTTTAGTTGTAAGGAAGAGAATGTATTCTATGGATTAGTGAATTCACACCCCATTCTCTCTCCAAAAGCTACTTTTAGGTGTCATTTTGCTAGTTCTTCTTGTACTCATCATGATGTTAGTTAATTTTGAATGAAATACTTTCTTATTTGGAAAAAAGACCATGCAAAGGTTATAAATATAAGAATATGATTGTTTTTGCATTAAAGAACATATATTTTGGACATGTGATGAAGAGCATTAGAATTTTAATGGGTAAAAGTATCAATAATGTATAAATATAAAATAAACAAATTTGATAAGTGTTTTAAATAATGAATACGTATGAAACTTAAGAAGTTGCATAATATATTTAGTTATTCAATGCAAATATAAAGAGGAAAAAAAATTATAAAGTGAAAGAATATGAGAAACCAATACTCACATAATTTATAAAATGAATAACGGCTACTTCTCAACAAGGGTAGGTGGTTGCTTTTAGTTTGGTAACACATGTCCATAATATTTTGTTGCTAATTTAATTTTGAAACCGATGATTACTTAAAAAACTAATTGTAGCTTTTGGGGAGGGTTTAAAAAAAATTAAAAAAAAAAGATATCATAAGAATATTATCAAAAGGAAAGGTAAAGTTGAGGGGTAATAACCAAAAAGCTCTCAAAATTATAACTCATAATGTAATACAATGTCTGTTTTCTTATATCAATCCAATAGATATTACTATAGTTGTTTCATCTAAAAAAGAACCTTTTTGCCCTTTAAGCTCATAAGAGGTTTTTATTTAATTGTAAGATAAGTCCTTTATATAATAACTCACTCAAATCATAAGCATTACAAATATTGTAAAGAATAAAGATGATCATTTTTTTGTCAAATTAGAGTTAACAATTATAAAAGAAAAATAGTACATATAACATATTAGCATATGCTTTAAGTCATTCCAACCAAAAACCAACCATAACCAAAACAATACTTTCATTGCTAATAAAGCCTCTTTTAAATTTTGAGACTTGCAGATATTCATTGTTATCAAAATTATAATTACCTTGATGCGACTCATTACCTCCTATTATTGCAAAATATATTCAAATTACCACATAAAAAGAATTGAATGGATATTCTAAATTCAAAAGAAATTGTGAATTTTAAAATAAATGTACAATAGACAAACAAAATAATACATTATCAAGCATTTATAACCAAACATAGAGTAAATAAGTATAGAGAATACCATGTCACAAGTGGAAGTTGTTAGAACCACAAATAAAAATAGTTTTTTAAGAAGTTTTAAGAAGAAAATATTTTAAAATGAAATATTTATAGATTATCATTAAAAGAAATTAAACAATTAATGGCATTTTTTCTATTGGTATTGTTTTTGAAAAGTTAAATTGAAATAACATAATAATACAAAAAACTTTCAAAATGAGAATATATTATTTTTTAAATTACTATATAATACCTATCCCTTTCTTTCAACTCTAGAGTCCCTTTCTTTTCATTTAGTTCGGTATTCGAATTTTTAGGTGAGTATTTATTATTCATATATGAATATGAATAATATGTGAATATATGAATAATATGTGAATTTGGAGTAATCCAAACTGGATCCTATGTTTGTAACGAAAGATTGATCAATCTTTCAAATTAAATTATTAATTATTCAAAAGAATTATTTGAGGTAAAGTAGGTTAGTAGCAATTATCATAAATATAAAATCAAGACTTTTTTTAGACAAGATGTGAAAACCAACAAGATGTTAAAACCAATATATAATTAGTTTGATAAATCGTAAATGAAATTTTCTATAGGAAAAACAAAACAACAACCTAATAGTTAATACAACGTTCTACAAATATTTACATAATTCCTTCGATCTTGCGATAAGCTGTGATGTGATCCAACAAAATACTTTTGTTGTTTAAAATTCATAAAATAAATGAGAAATCAATGAAATTATAAATAAATAAATTAGTATTAGTAAAAAAAATGAAAAAAGAGAAAGAACTTCTTTTTTAGTTACATCCTTAGATTGAAGTCATAACTATTTCTTTTTATTTACAAATTATTTTTATTTACAAAATATAAATTTTCAATCTTCGAGGAGCATAAACTAAGAAAACCCACTCAGTTGAAATACCTTCAATTTGAATTTTCAAATTCAAAAAAATAAATTAAGAAAAGAATAAGAAAATATAAGGATAAAAAAATAAATATTTATTAGTGAAACTGAAACCTTTCAAAAGGAAACGAATTTTGGGCGATGCTTGGTTGCAATTTTGAATCTGTTATTATATGTTTGCGTTAGTTTTTGTTGTTTTTGATGTTGAAATAGTTTTTCTTTATCCCTAGGCAATGAGTTTTGATGTATTGGGGGTATCCGTATTTCTAGAAGCTTTGATTTTCGTGCTTATCCTAATTGTTGGTTTAGTTTATGCATGGCGAAAAGGAGCATTGGAGTGGGGATTGGATAAGACTTTGTAATACCCTTTTCATCTTTTTAATTGACATAGAATCAAGTCATCTAGTAAAATGAGGATGATGCGTAAGTAATGGTCGGGATAGCTCAGCTGGTAGAGTAGAGGACTGAAAATCCTCGTGTCACCAGTTCAAATCTGGTTCCTGGCACATGATTAATTGATCTATTCATACAAATTAATTGATATGAATCTACTTCATTAATAGTATGGATCATTATATATACTTATCCATCTAGGTATCTGGAAAGATATTTCTTTATTTTATCGCTGAAAAAAAATTATCCAAAGAATATAGAAAATGAAAGAGTAGATCAAAATTGTCGAAAGAGTATATTATATCTAAAAAAATAAATATTTGATCTCTCCTTTTTTATTTGTTTATACTGTGTCTCTTCTCGTTAAAAAAGAATGTTAATATTTCATAATATATTTCAAATACATAATTGAAAGGTTTGATTAGCTAGTTGTTAATTGGTTGAAAAACCTAGCCAAAGGTCTCGTCTCAAGAAGTTAAAGGATGGGAATAACAAAGATTGATCTCAAATAGAGTACAAATAGAATCCGATCTCCTTTCATTTCTTGTTATTTTCTTTTTTTTTTTTCATATTCTATTTATTCATTCTTTCCTACATGACCCTATAGAATGTGTATAAGATATGTGCACGATATAAAGTTCCATAATATAAAACTCTTTTAATTCATCCTATTAGCTTTGTCTCAGCCCATCCAAAAAAAGAAAAATAAATAAGTATTCTATTCTCAAAATTTGAGAATCTCAATGAATCTCTAATTGTATTGTTTTTGTTTATTTTATTTAGCACATCCCATTCTACGACCGAAACTTCAAATACTCTTACTCTGTTTGATTTCGAAGAGAACATACAAACAGTTTTTGAATATTTGGAGTTATAAAAATGGAGATTCGTTTCCCTTCTTATTATTCAATGAGCATCTTGTATTTCATAATAATTAGGGGCAATATAATCCTTACGTAAAGGCTATCCTATCCAACTTTCAGGCATTAAGATACGTTTCAGTCGTGGATGATTATCATAACAGATTCCCAACATATCATAAGATTCCCGTTCTTGAAAATCTACACTTTTCCAAACCCAAAAAACAGACGGAATTCGAGGATTACTCCTTGGGGCAAATACGTTTATGCATACCTCTTTCGGTTGATCTACACCATACTGTATTCTCGTAAGATGATACACACTAGCTAATAATCCGCCAGGTGCTACATCATAAGCACATTAGGAATGTAGATAATTATAACCATATACATATAAAATGATAGCAATGGAATGCCAATCCTCGGGCTTTATTTGTAAAGTCTCTATTCCTTGGTAATCGAAACCTAAAGATCTATGAACTAGCCCATGCTTGACTAGCCAAGCAGACAAACGACCCTGCATCTTTTTTATCTCTCCCGCATTTTTTTGTATTATATAAGTAGTTCACATTTACTTTATGATGAAATTTATGACGCTATTTGTGATTCTATATAAGGGAATCTTGCCTAATTCACTAATTCATGGAAAGATACTAAACTTTTGTATTTGAAAAATGTTTCATAAGCTATTTCTGAAGTAGAAGTAGATGGTGATTGATAGAGTAATGCTTGATCGTAATTTCCAATATGAGTACTACGTCCAACATGAAACTTGTGGTTGGTAGTAAAACACCTATTTTGCTCATGAGACCTAATTTGATCTTCATAGATTTCTCTAGCTATTTTCTTACGAAGTTTTGTTATAGCATCTATCACTGCCTTCGGTTTAGGCAGACAGCCCAGCAAATAGACATCTACAAGAATTAGCTTATCTACTCCCCGAACAGTACTCTAAGAATCGATACTGAACATCCCCCCTGTAATTGTACATGCCCCCATAGCAATAACATATTTTGGTTTAAGCATTTGTTCATATAATCTCACTAAAGAAGGAGCCATTTTCATTGTTACTGTACCGGCTGTTAAAATTAGGTCTGCCTGTCTAGGACCAGATCTTGGTACCAGTCAATAACGATCAAAGTCGAATTGTAAGCCTATTAATGAAGTAAATTCAATGAAGCAACAACTGGTGCCATAAAGAAGCGGCCATAGACTAGAAAGCCTTAACCAATTTGAAAGATCATTTAATGTAGTTGAAATAAGTGAATTTTGGGTTGTTCGAGTAAGTAAGGGAAATTCTATGGAATTCATAACTATCTCACCATTTTTTTACTTTTTTATATTTTTATTGTCTGAATATTCAGGAACTAAGATCACTCTAATGCTCCTTTTCGCCATGCAAAAACTAAACCAATAATTAGGATAAACATGAAAATCAAAGCTTCTAGAAATACGGATACCCACAATACATCAAAACTCATTGCCTAGGGATAAAGAAAAACTGTTTCAACATCAAAAACAACAAAAACTAGCACAAACATATAATAACGGATTCGAAATTGCAACCAAGCATCCCCTATCGGTTCTATACCGGATTCATAACTTGAAAGTTTCTCTGGTCCTTTGCTAATCGGGGCTAAAACTCCGGAAATTAGAAATGCCAAAATAGGAATAATACTTTATATTATTAGAAATGCCTAGAAAATATCATATTCGTAAAGTAGAAACACAGAAAAACTCCTATCAGTGTAAATATATATATATATATACCCAATTAGTCGATTCAAAGTCGATTCAATTGGAATTAATTGTCAAGGCATCCATACCTAGAGTAGCTAGATGGGGAAGTAAAATTAATCCTTGTTCATACATGGGCTTCTCTGGTACAAAATGAGCCACTTCAAATAGATTCATTGCTCCGGCCTAGAATACGATTAATCCGGCATGGGCTACATGAGCCCCCAATAGTTTACCGGATAAATTGATAAGTCGTGCATTTCTGGCCCACCAAGCGAAACCGATGGTTTCTTGGTCACGACCAGCTAAAGCTAAAGTTCCATTAAAGAGCATTATATTATAATTAGATTTCTTTTAAACTTTTATTTTAATTTTTCTTACACCTTCAGTTTTTTTCCATCTATTTTTGTGTAAATTGCTCTAAGAAACATTCTAATCTCTCTTATAACTCTTAGATTCTTAATAATTATCCACTTTGTAAAAACATGATGATGAATATATATTAGTTTTCTTTTTTTTTCAATTTTTCTTAAATTTTTATGCATTTTTGCCATCATATGTATATATATGTATAATTTTCTAGGTGGTAATTTTGGTTTAATTGATAAGTTGAATCAAACCAAATTGTTAATTGCTTAGAAGATTTTCTAATCTAAACCAGATGCTCTAGTTTAGAATAATAAAAAAAAGAAAAGTAAATTATGGTTTCTTGGATTTTGGCAAGGATAAATGGAATGATTTGGGCAATAAATATAATAAGAGATTATTTTTGTCCTTATTATCACCGATGTGGACTCAAATCATTGTCCATATATATTGTGATATTATTCTTATTTAGATTTAGCCTATATAATGGAGAGTCATGAGCTACTCTAAGTCTTATGACATCAAGATGTGTTTTTTTTTTTTTTATTTGTTGCACAATCTTAGATATGCATGTGAATTGTAATGTATTACATACATATACATGATACAATAGTTACATACTAGCTTCATAAGTCACCATTTGGGATTTTTTATTTCGAGTAATGACAATAATTTGACCATTAAACCGCATCCAAGTATTATTTATACAAATGTTGGATTACGAATAGATGCAAATAAATTTAGTTATTATGTTTTCATAGTTTTATCATATACAAAGATTTTATAATTTCATGAACTTATGATTTTATAGCAGGTTCTAAACTTTACATTTTACTACTAAGATAAAATAATACAAGTTAAACTGAACTTGTACATAAATCTAAAGATATTACAGCATAAGTGATATCAAATATTGAGGTTCATAATCACTAAAGGACCTATCAAATTGATTGTTAATATGGTAAAAAAAAAAAAGAAAAGTAATTGCTTGTTTTTAGAAATCTTATGTTAGCACAAAATAATAAGTTATATGCTTGAGATATACTAATGGATTTGGTATTACTTGTTAATTAAAGTCATAAATAATTGAATTTAAGAGCATCTATTGTATGTTATGTGATGAAATAATTTGTTGTTGTAGAATTAAGATTATTGATGGGATGTATAAATTGAACATGATGTATAAACCTATATCTCCATGTTATTTAAAGATATAAGCTATTATGAATATTATTCATGTTGGAGAATATAAATTGGTCATCATAAAATTGTATTACTAGAGATGCGGGTTAATTTTATGTAAGTTATATATTTATTAAGAAGTGTAAATTTTATTACTCTATAAAACATATATGTGTGCACATATGCATGTGTATGTTGAGAGATAATAGAAAAGTCCAATTTTTTTCCAAAAAAATGAACGAGATACAATCCATATTAAAAATATTAATAAGCTACATAATATAAAATTATAAACAAAGAAAATAAAACAACGCTAACTTATAGGTAAATACAATAATATGAATCAAACTAATGAGACTGTATATATATATATATATATATATATATATATATCAATAATCTCATATTAACAAGTAACATCATATTATAACAAAATGTTAGTAGAAACTTAATACACACAAACAAAAGAAGCATGCATATATATAAAAGTATTTGCAAACGTAAATCTTAATTTAATATCATAAAGAAAACACCATGATATAAGTAGTTTACAAAAAGAATTCTATACAAATAATTTTAAAGTGAGCAGTTATCTAGAGTTTTAATCTTTGTATTTAGATACTTTTAATTTTAAAATAATCAAATTATTTTAAACTAGGTTTTCTTAATTTGATTTATGAGTTTATAGATGCGACGACTAGAAAAAATAAAAGTGTTTTGAATGCCACAATTCAATGAATTGACAAGTTTGATAACAAGAAAGAAAATGTTCTCTCTTAAGATTTTTGAAAATTCACTCAATCAATATGTAATGGATAATGTTTGTTGATAATATTTGTACTAGACCATCATGTTAATTAGGGTAATATAGGAAATTGACTATTAATCACAATAATTAATAAGTAAACAATTAATTAAAAAGAGATCCTAATTAGTTGTTAAAAGCAATACAATTGTATAAAATAAAATAAATAATCAAAGTCTTTAACTAGTCTTCATGCTTATAATTTGCAACTTATCATCTTTTTCATCTCCATTATAAGCCCATGCAAATTTAAAATTTCTAAATAATTTCATGCAATTCATCTAAAGCATATCATATTGCTATACTTTCAATAGACTTTCAAAATGCTTAAATACTGAATTTGATCTTAATTACACTGATGCAAAAATGAAAAAAAGAACCATAAGCTATCTGAATGATAGTTGAAACTAAGTTGTAAAAGAAAAGAAGAAGAGATATAGAGTAGAGCTGACAGTATAGAAGAAGATGGGATAATCAAGAAGAAGAGTAAAAGATAAGATAGCAAGAAGTAGATGATCGTAAGTTTTCTATTATTGAAGTTCCTTATTTACAGCTATAACACCATAACCACAAACCTACCTACCCTGCCCGTTACCTCCCTTTCTCCTTATTTCCTCCTTTCGAGATGGAGTGTAGATATTGGCTATTCTCATCTTACCTAATAAAAACTAAAATTGATTAGATAAGAGGCCGTTAATAAACAAGTTAGAATTTAGTTAGAACATAAATTGATGAAAAAAGACCTTCAACAACTTTATTATGCCTAAAGAGCAAATTTAATTCTAGATGTTTTGTACACTCATGAAAGATGGGCTTTTAAGCTATATGTAATGCAAACTGATTATCATAAAATAATTGAACTGATTTATGACAATCAACACCATACTCATTTAACAAAATAATCAACCACAAAACTTCACAACTTGTAGCAACTAAGGCTCAATATTAAGGTTTAGTAGAACTTCAAGAAACTATACTTTGCTTCTTTAATTCTAGCTGATAAAAAACTAACAAAAAATATACAAAAGCTAGTAGTTAATTTCTTAGAATCAAAACACCTACCTCAATACTACCACTATATACTTTTAGAGATTGCTTGATATAACCGAGCATGCTATTCAAGGCTTCCTAATATACACACTTAGACAATCCATAAATTGACTTAAAATTTGTATAGAATTAGTGATATTTCGATGGGTAATAGATAAGTAAAATAATTTGCCTAAAATCTACCTAAATCTGATGACATCAATCAAATCAGAATCATTATGTCTAGAAAGCTCTTGATTTCAAACAATAGGAGTGGAAACAACTTTAACACCTAGAAAACCATACTTTGTTAAAAGGTCTAGTGAAAATTTGTGTTACTATAAAACCTATCCATCAGTTGATCATGTATGTTCAAGGCCAATGAAGTATTTAAGCTCTCTATGATCTTTGACTTTAAATTGAGTTCATAGGAACTGTTTAAAACTATCTACAAGTTAAATGTTCTTGCTTGTAATAACTACATCATCTACATGAACTAGAACCACAAGTAAATCATCACCTTTACTTTTAGTGAATAAGGAAGAGTCACTATGAGATTGAGTAAACCCATAAGCAAGCAAACAAGATGTCAATATAGTATTCCATTGACATAAAGCTTGCTTTAAGCGAAATAAAGACCTGTAAAGTTTGCAAACTAACTTATTGGTACCTTAAAATCCATGTAAACCTCTTTAAATAAATCCCCATTCAAAAAAGTATTGTGCAGATCCATTTGGGGCATATGCCTTTTAAAAATGGTAGCGAAACAAAAAAAAAAAGTAAAAAATAAAAATAAACAAACTATGATGTATTTAATAATTAGACTAAAAGTCTCCATATAATCAAATCCTTCCTTTTTGGCTATAACTCTTTGTTATCAACTAGGCTTTATACTTATCAATACTCCCATCAGCTTTTGTTTTTACTTTATAAACCAATTTATAGCCTATAGTATGCTTACCATGAGGCAAAGCTACAATACTCCAATGATCAGATTGCACAACTTGATGATAAGTAGAAGATTCAAAGTGTTTAGAAAGAGTAATAGTAAATGCACGGAATGAGGGTAACAAAGAAACATAAGAAAGATAATGTTGTATAGGATGTTTAGTTTAGTAGGAAAAATAAGTAGAATCCATAAATGTGCGAAGATGAGATTGATCAATAAAAGCTAAATGCAAATCACAATGATAATTAGCTAAATAAGCAAATGAAATAGACTGAACATGAGTTAGAAAAGAACAGTTGAGCCATTTAGCTATAGGAAAATGTAACAATCAAACTCATTAGATTTAATAGAAACATCAAATTCATGAAAAAGTTTCATTTTGTCATTTGGCAAATTATTCATGACATGTGAAACAAATTTATTACAATGAGATTTAGAGAAGAAACTATTATTGCTCTCAACAATTTACTACTAAAGACAAAGCCCATTTTTAGCTTTTGTTTGACCAATTAGTCTCTAGGCAAAAGAGTCATAAATATAAGCATGATCTTTAATGAATAAGAGATTACAATAACTAAAAGAAATCAATTTAAAGACCAAAATGAGATTAAAGTGAAATGTAAGAACGAAAAAAACATCATGGTGAACAATTTGTGAATTTAAACAAATAATATCTTTTTGAGTACCTTTAATTTTATGATCATTAGTTAATTGAACATAACAACTTATATAGGAACATAAGATTGAAAAATCTAAGGAATAGTAGAATCTGTATGAATATTACCTATAACTGCATTCGAATGTACAAAATTGGTCATAGACACATCATTCTATACCATAGTAGCTTGGAAAATAGACAAAGAAGAAGCAAGTACAGAAGAATTATTCAAACCAAAATCTAACATGTTGAGAAGGCTTAAAAGATAATGAACCTAATCCCTAGACAAATTAGCATCCAAAGTATTAAGAATTAGTAACAGCAACCTTATTACCCATCGATTTATATGGATTTCCACTAATAGAACCAAATTTGATACTAGAAACTTTTTTCAATTCAGTGTTATCACCCATATTGTCAACTGCAACTTAATTAGCATTAGCGGTTCTTGATGTAATAAACTTATAATGTAGAGGAAAACTTAAAAATCTATAACACTTCTCCAATAGATGTCCTCTTGTATGACAACAGCTATAATGAATATCATTCTTGAACTTTGACTATTTATTATCTTGATATGTGACCATTGCATATGTATCTTACATAGAAAATTCCTTATCCTTATTAGATATCTAAAATTTATCCCTTATTACTATATTATATGCTTCGTCTAGAGTTAGACAGAGTTTTAAGACCAAGATTTATGGCTACAAGGATAAAAAAATTTCATTAAGTCCATTAAAGAACTTAAACACATAATCCTTTTGTGTCATTTCAATGAATTTATTAAAACAATCTTAATTGCATGATCTACAAGAATAATACGGCAAAGGTCTATAATGTTGAAGCTCTTCCTAAATAGTGTTTAGTTTAGTGAAATAATCATCTATTGATCTGTTTTCTAGCTTAACAAAAATAAGGATATTATAAAATTGATGAATTATTACAACATCATATTGTGAGAATGAGACCTTAAGCTTGTCTTAAATTTCTTTTTTTGAAGCCATGTAGATCATAGTTAATGCTATTTGTGGAGAAATTGAATGAAGCAACCATGCTGCATTATGATTATGATATCTACTCTAGATTTGAAACATCAAAATAAATTGTCCTAGTGCTGGTACTGAACCATTAACAAACCCTACATATTCCTTATGGGTAGTGCTAGCAAAAAGGAACAACTCCAAGTGTTATAGTTTAAGTTAGTTAAAATTAGAGAAATCAAACCCCAACTTTAATTATCAAAGTGGTGGATGAAGTAAGGAGAGGAAACTCCACTTGGTGATAGTGCCATACTATAAGATGAAAAAAAAAAAACTATGATTAAAGCGCTAATACCATATTAAAACTAAGCCCTAACATAAAAGAAAAAAAAAATAGAATAAGAATTGATTGTTGAGAGGAAGGGAGGAAAGTTAAGAAGTAAGAGAAAGATAAGAGAGAAAGAAGTGGATAACTGTAGGTTTGTACTTTTTGTTATTGAAATTCTATATTTACAACTGTACAAACTTTGTTTATATACAAGTCTTATTTTACATGTGTAAAATATGTACATATATATAAATGAGTCTAATAATAACCTTTCCTATAAGATAATAAAAGCACAATAAGATACCTAAAATCGAATAATAGATCAAAAGAAAAGATAAAATACCAAAAAGAAAAAGAATATAAAAAATCTAAAAACTATTTTAGTAAACCCAAATAGTGAGGAGAAACACTACAATAATAAAATAATTCCATATAATAATAATTATAGTAGTAATTCTAATAACAAATACAAGAATAATTGTATGTATATGATAGTAGTTATAGATAGAATATATCACTAGTGATTTTAGCATAATAATGATACTAATAATAAAGAGTTGAGATAAAAATAAAACATGTGAATGGAAGAGACGAAATTATGGTGACACTATGTTTGGATTGAGAGAAGGAACATGGAGAGGAAGAAAAGTGAAGATATAAATTTTTTTTTCCTTTTTTTAGGAAAGGAGGGGAAGGTTAGGGGAATGGATATAGAAGGAAAACTTTCCCTTGGACCCACAAAAACTACTCTTTGTAAATTGAGAGGAATTAGATCGAATCAAGAGAAAATTACTCCTTCCTCTTCAAAATAAAACCATACTTTAAAGTGATAAGGACTTTTATAACATTTTGATAATGTAGAACATAATGTTACTAACTTTTTTTTTACTTTCTTTCCTTCCTTAATAAGACAAGATAACTTATAAACTTTTCCTCCATTTTTATTTTTTCCTTAATTCAATCCTTCCACTTTCTTTTCCCCTCTAATTTCCTTTCCTCTTTCCAAACATAGTGTAAAAGTTTCATATAATATGTATTGCATTGTATACCTATGAGGAAGAATAGCAAGTTCACCCATTTCTTAAGTCATGTAGTGTCATGCTATGTCCTATGTTGATACGAGTTCTTAATTGTGGTTTAGTCATATTAGCATTATTGTAGGGTTTGCTATCCTTGTATAAATATGTATTGAAGTAATACAAACAATTTTAATATGATTGGAAGAAACAAATGAAAAATATATGTAATAGATAATAAAGATACCAATATTAAAAGTCGTATTGGAATCTTAAAAAGTTGTGATATATTAGAACTTGTAGTTATTTTTATATTGTATGAGTATATTTAGTACGTTGAAATATATCGATTAGAAAATCAAATAGGGTCTAATGGGTATACATATGACATGACAGTTTTAGGGCCTATTTTAATTAGGTTCTTATAAAGTTGTTACACATTACTCATTGAGAATTGTGTATTTCATGTAATAATTGTAGCTTTACCATGAGACTAGGAGGAGAGTACCTTTAGTGTAGTTTTTTTTATTAGAGATAAATACAAATAGACTTAGTTATTAAGTTTTCGTGACTTCTATATGTACTTAAATATTGTATAAATTTATGAAATTATGGACTCAATAATAAGTTTGAAGTTTTGCATGTTCTTATGGAGATATAGCAATATGCAAAAGGCAAAACATATCCTACATTTTCAGTTATCAAGCAATCTTTACAACACGTGCTAGGAATTAGACAATTATCTTGTATGTAATTAGAAAGTCTAAGTACTATATGTTGTAACATGAAAAATTGGTCTCAATTGGTTTGCCTTGGGGAAATGAAAAAGAGCTAAATTGGTCTTTTGTTACTTCTCTAATCTTAGTTTCCAAACTTCAAAATTTCTACCAAGTTCATAAGCCAATTAGATTCAACTAGATTCTCTAAGGAAGTTTGATTAATATCTGTTGATGATTTGTAAAAGTTTATATAATGAAAGAATTGAATTAGAAAGGGAAAACCTGAGTAACTAATTTTATAGTTCTTTACAATAAATGAGAGCTATGCCTCTTGCCCCTAAGCTCTAAAAAAGAAACAATTATTATGATGCTAAATATAGCTAAGCAACCAAAACTTGCACTTCATCTAGGAGGATAAAGTTTCAATAATCCTTACTAGTCTTATTTAACAATCTTAGCAAGACTAGTCATTTGTCATTACAATAGATACACAAAGCAAAAGTGTAACGTACTTGTGGCATCATGAAAGATAAGTTAAAGGCCAAGGCCTTCGTATATTCTCCCATGAGATGGATGTTTATCAATTATCATCTACCTTATTGTTTATTGAATACATAATTGGAAAGAAAAAGGCAGTGAAAATATTGAAGTAACACTAAGGAAGACAATATTGTTACAGGCCTTCATCCAAAGAAGGCATAAATTTAGATGCTATAGAAGTTCCTTATATCTTGTTCCTCCATTTGGTCTTGTAAAGCTATTATGGAAAGACTTATGTTGTTTTACAAACTATCGAGAGCTTTAACCATACTGACCTTCGTATGATCGTTGACCATAGTGTTGTGTATAATGTTTCTTTTCAATTTATTACCAATACAATTGGGATAATGTCATGATTTTACATTTCAATTTTGCTGCTTTTGCAATCATACATTTGAAGTTTCAATTTGTTTAATTATATACCCAATTGAAGATTTAGTTGTCATGGTCTATACCTCCATTAACTTCAATTCATACTGTTAGTCCAGTCGGTGCGATTTGCTAAAAGGATGATCACTTATGACCTTAAGGGGTTCATCCAACCACTATAATGGTTGCTAGTAGATTGTGCAATATATATTTTTTAAGTGGGCCATGACTTACAATTTTACAAGGGATGGCCAATGGCCATTTATGGGAAGTCGGGTAAGTCCCTTAAGATTGTAGGCAACCATCTTATTGACTAGTCGTGCTGAATAGATTAACAATATGAATTAGAGTTAACTGAGATATAAATAAGGACAACTGAATTTTTAATTAAGTATATAATTATATAAATTGAAACTTTAAGTGTATAATTGCAAAAAGTGACGAAGTTGAGGTATAAATTGCAACATTGACCCAATATAATTCCTTATTTCCTGAAAAAAGAAAATATTGAAGTAACATATATAACGAGTTGGCCTAATCTATTTTAAAGGCTTGTTAAAAGTAGTGGCTTGGATGCAACTATAGAAGACAAAGAGTGTGCCTTTAAATAAGCTAATGAAAATTTCTTCAAGTAATGGTTTTGTATGATTGGAACTTGTTGTCTTATATAATAGATGACAATGACATAAAAATGGAATATCAACATATTCAACACCTAGAGAATGTATTAAATCATATTAATTCTTTTTAGATAAATTATACCCTGTATAACAATCAAAATTGTAAGGATACATTTCGAATTTTAGGATTGTACCTTCTCATTGAAAAACATTAACACTTTTTTCTCTTCCAATTCACCATTAAGCTAATTTTTATATTAACATACATTTACACTCTTTTTATGATTGATTTTAGCATTAGTAATTTGAGACATGGTTTATGAACTTGAATATGACACAATATGAATCTAAAGGGGTTTGTGTAAAGAAAAAGTTTACATGAGATACAAATGAATTAGACTTATCTAAACATGATAAAATTCATATGTACATTTGAGCTCAACTCGCAAGTCTATTTATGAATCTATTTATTAAATAAGTCCCACAAACATATCCTAAGATTGACTAACGAACCCATTTAATTTTAAAATAACCAATATTTTGAAAATTAGAAGAGCACTATTTTCACTCTCTCTCTCTTTCATGAATATGTAAAGAATGATAAAGTATAAGTCCAAATATTAGTAGTAATAAGTCAAGAGCTTAGGACTGTATTAATGATGAACGTATAAGAATTTCTCTAAATTTCATATATGAATTTAGAATACCTCAATTAAAATAAACATAACTTTGTCATATGTACCTGTATTGATTTTATGTGTTTGTATGTAAGTAGATATTCTTCTCCTCCTCCTTTACAGCTGACAACTTGCAAGTGGATTAGTCGGTTAAGGCTTTTTCTCTTACAAAAGATAAGGAATGGAGTAGTAATCTAGTCCATTTATGATCATCTAATAGGACCCTTCCATTACGAGCTAACTATTAGGCTCCACACTTATAAGCCATCTAACTACATCTTTAGATAAGGTATGAATGGGATAAACATAAAAATAGATCAAATAAATAAATTAGCCCATTAATATATTGCATCAAACTATAATTATTTAACCTTAACTCTAGATAATTAATGGAACCCCATAAATTAGAAAAAATTTTCCAACATTCTCCTACTTGAGTAGTATTAATTATAATTGCAAATAGGTTGAGTAACCAACTCAAATGTGGCCATAATTAACTCTAATATAGTTTGAGAGTATACCTTAAACGCAATTCGGTCCAACAAAAATCACAAATATTGAATCATGGCCATCGTTATGCTCTTATTGTCATTGAACCTTTTGAAATCACAAATATTAGGACTAATGTTGACATAGATTAAGATGTAGTACTGTAGCAAGTAACAACATAAAAAATGATCTACACTTATGCTATTACTTGTTAGTCTTTCACACATATTTCTCATTAACACATATGAGTAATAATAAGCTATGATGAGAAATTAAAAAAAAAAAATGCTTAAGAGCATAATTTTCATGTCTTGAAAATACCTATAAGACATGGAATCATAAATATATATCTGTGTCACAAACCAGATATATCAAGATCAAATACACTCTCCCTTGAGAAAGTCATACATTCTCAAAATATCAACAATATATAATTTTGAAAAAATTATGAACATGCTAATGAAAAATACTAATTGCAACAAATACCAAGTTGTAAGTAACATTAATCCATTGTATCAAAGAACATAGTTAAATAATGCTCTTATTAACTAAGTAAATCAAATACTCTAAAATAACAATATCCTTGACATGCCTTTAGAATAAAATAAGTCTAAGTCCTTGATTAATAGATCAAGGAGCATATCCTTAATATTAATATGTTTAAAATAAGGAATGATGAATCCACTCCCATTGACCATCAGATAAATTCATTGATTAAATTTGTTCTTAACAAAATCAAGAGTTATAACAACCTCATCACACTTTACTCCATATTAAAATGTTCATCGCATGTAATATTAGCAACATCAAACTCCAAAAATTTAGCAATCATAGACTTAATAATTTTAGTATCATGTGTAGGACAATAAAACCTATACCCCATAAAATATTCAAAATAGCTAATGAAGTAACAACTGATAGACTTAGAATAAGTGGTTTTCTCCTATAGGTTATTAACCTTTACCTTAGCTAACAACTAAACACAAAAGTGATCTAAAGTAGGTTTTTTATTGGTTTATATTCAAAAAGTCTATATTTAATAACCTTACCTAGAAGAAAAGTAGATAAATTGGAACGACTCATCATATCCCTCATCATATCTTTACGAGTGCAATTACATCTCTTAGCTACACCATTTTTTTCAAGACTCTTAAGCATGATATATTAGGTAGTAATTCAATATTCCTATAAATATTTGACAAAACGACTAATAGATTACCCTATATCTCTATGTTTATTATTGTTATAGCTTGTAATTTTGATGACTTTTCTTAATTTTTTACTTTAAACTTGAAACATTTTCTCTTAACATATTTCAAGAGTACTGAATTTTCCATTTACAAAAGAAATGTAACCAAAACACAAAAAAAAATATATATCAATAAAAGCAATAAAATATTTATTGCTATACAATAATAAGGCTCAGTAAAGTAACGTAAACATTTCCAAAAATTTTGAATTACGATTACAACCTATGTCTCCTCTTAGATTCTTAAACTTTCTTAAGAGTATGGTGAGAATACTTTCCTTTACTACTTTATCTCTTATGTAAATTTGGTTTAGATTACGAAATAATAAAGGTACCCTTACCATTTTCTTTCTTTTTTTTCCCTTTAGGAACACAACTAAAAGTAAGGCCACTAATGTTATAAGTTGAATTCAAGAATATTATAGGTAGTTTTGATTTAGCAAAATTCAGGTGGAAGAAAAAAAATAATAATAAGGGCATGGCTAATAATAAACTTATTATGATGGAAAATTTGGAAGTTTTTTGAGTCTTGACTAGATATGAACAATTTTGATGATATACTCTCTAACCTCTCTCACCATTTCATATTTGATACTTGCTAGTTCACTCAACAAACTTTCTACCTCAACATTATTAGAGGTTTATGACATATTATTCATAGGTGTAAAAGATTTTGTTGACATTATTAGTCTTGAATCAACCATTGATCAAGTGCTTTGATATAAACTATATCATGACAATAAGATTCAATCAATTGGATCTTTCCCATTTAGCATATGACTAGTTTTATTCAATAGAACTCTTACTAATGGGTTTAGAAAGCACATTTTCATGCAACACTAGGTTAGTATCCATAATACTAAGGCAAATTTAATGTTTTATTTCCACATTTTGTAATTAGCAATAATCAAAATCTTAGTGGTAGCAATATTTACATCATGCCACAATTAAATGTAAATCACAATAAGAATGTAATAAGTTTATAAATTGGGCAATTAATTAATTTTTTTAAAGAAAACTTAAAATGCTTTGATCATCTCAAGGGTTCAGCACTTACAAACCCCCTTTTAGGAAGAAAGGCGACATGCAATTATGATCTCTCTACATGAAGCAAACCAATGAGAATATACAAATTTTAAAAAATTCTTCCTTTGGGTGGTATATATTCTAGACTCTTATATGTTTAAGTAATGCTTCACTCTATTTTTCAAATTAAAATATATAAATACCCCCTTTTGGTAGGTAACTTTATATAATAATTTTGAGATAAAAACCATAATACTAATTACAAAACAATAATATAAGTTTAAAAGAATATACCACTTTGGTGGCAACCATCCACGTCCACTTTTAAAATTATCTACAAAATGATTCTGCCTAAATTACCATAGTGTATTTAATCATATATATGTAAATACAACAACATAGTTCATTATATACATATGTACCTTCAAATTTAATTGCATTCTTAACACAATTTAAGATTTAAGCATAAAATACAATATTTACAAAATCATAAAACAAATCAAGACTAGTAATAATATTTAATCTATATCAGTAAGCAAAATGATTCTATTACTATCGATACATAACTTGATAAGAAAAAAAAAACATATCAATAAATGGAATAATTCATTGCCATTAATATATAAAAAGTGATATGGTCATAAACTAAAAAGGGACTAAAGATACATTTCAAATAAGTAATAATTAATGAATATTAATATTGTCATAAAAGTTGATAAAAAAAAAAAGACAAACCCAAATAAATTTTGCTTTGGCCTCAACTACATTATATAATAATGATAATCACAAAAGGAAATTTTACCTTAAGATTTTTGTTTTTTGTATAAAGTATAATGAAACGACTTCAATGAGAGCTTAATGTATCAAGAAACTAATAAGACATACCTTTTTTATCTTTTTTTTTTCCATAATATAAGACATATCATGCAATTATACTTTAAATAGCACTAAATTACATATAAGGATCTTATTTTATGGTCAAGTTTTGCATCTATAGTTTTATATGTACTAAACTCAATATTAGTTTTCTTTCAAATGGAAACTCTATCCATCATAACCAAAAGATCACTTTTCATTGACTAAAGGTAATTCAATCTTTTTACTTCAGTTTCTAAACTTAACAATGAAAAACTTCATTTTTTTTTTATCAAAAGATATAATTTATCCAATATGACAAAAAAAGATTGATCTAGAATCATAAATAAGACTTAACCTTTTTTTAATAAAGATATCCACTTTTGAAACAAAACCTATCATAATTTCATGCAAAGATGCACATAATTAAAAGAAAAAAAAAGCACCGCTTTCTTTTCAAAATTGCTAGAAAAAAATATTTATCTTTCTGAAAATATTACAATTATGATGAAATGATAATTTAAGGATCTAATTCATATAGAGCAATGAAATTTTCAACATGCAATGTTAAACATTGATAAACTTACTTTCAAAAATTTATGTTCAATATCCAAGCTAAAATAAAAGGAATGGAGTTGCTTATCATAACATCAACTAAATAAAATCCTTACTAATTACTATACTTTCTCTTTTCTTAATTATTAGTATAATATTAAATAATGGAGCCAATAAAATAATAAAGCATCCACCTTTATTATTATCCAAGACAAATAGGAGAGAAAAATCAAAACCTACCTATAAAACAAACATTAAACATATAAATTTCCTTCCATATCAATTCGATAATAAAATATTCAATGGACAAGAATATTATTTTATCACTTTATATCTCCTTACACACCAACATCTAATATTAATTGAAAGGTATTACCTTTACTTAGAAGCATAAATTTTCTTTGATACTTATTTATAATAAATTTTGTCTAAAATTGTTGGTGATCATGACAAGCCAATAGCTTGAAAGTGAATATATATTTTCTTCTTAAATTAAGTATGAATCCATATTCTTTTGTTAATTGCTTACATAAAAAATTTTCAATCAATTTATTTCTCACACTAACTATGGAAATATTACCAATGTCTTCTTTTCTTAGTCAATTGTCAATGGGTTATTAAGCAAGAGCCAATAATATTAGAATCTTAAGTATTATAAATAGAACTTGCAGATATGAAAAATAAACTTCCATCTAGATTAAGATTAAAAAAACAAAATTACGAATATGGGAGCGTTATGAAAAACTTCTTTTTTTTTCTATTTTGTGATATTGAGAAAAGAGGGAATGTGGGTAAACACACATAATTACATGGTCATACAACTAAAAGGATCTATAAGCAATTTATTAAGTGGAAGCATACAAAATCAAAACAACCAGGGTTCAAAATCCATATATGTTGGCTTTGATGCCCTATGTAAGAATTTCTTTAAATTTCATACATGAATTTAGAGCACTTCAATTAAAATAAATATAACTTCATCATATGTACCTATATTGATTTTATATGTGTGCATGTGACTAGATCTTCCTCTCCTCCTTCTTCACAATTGATGACTTTCTAATGGATTAGCCAATTAAGGTTTTTTCCCTTGTCAAAGATAAGAAGAGAGGGAATTTAGTCTATTTATAATAATTCAAAAGGGCCCTTCCTATTACAGTATAATTATTGGGCTCAAGACTTATACTAAGCCGTCTAATTACATCTTCAAATTAGATGGCTTACTACATAAATGGATCAAACAAGTAGATAAATCTATTAATATATCTCATCAAACTATAATTATTTAACCTTAGCTCTAGACAATTAACGAAAGCCCATAAATTGGAAAAAAATTTCCAACAGAACGACCAAACAACGTATAAGTAACTTTACCTTTTATAAATTAATATAATAACTTCATTTTATTTCATTTATTATGATTCTTACAATCATTACTTTATCTAAAATTTTAATTCTTTAAAAGCATGCAAACACTTATAAATGACAACAAATTTGACTTAGAGCTATATTTCTATGATGTGATGCATATAATGGTTGAATACGGTATTTTGAGTTATTGTAATACTAATCAACTCAATATCCTCAAGTTAAAAAAATTTTATGTATATTTTAAGCATATTGATATTTGTGGCAGCTTCATAATTTGCATTTAATATATGCTCAAGTTCCTAATTAATATAGCAACACATTGAAGTAAACAACTGCTATATAAAAGATTTGTTTTATGAAGAACGTAATAATATAAATTACTTTTATAAATATTCCAACTATTGATACAGGTTTTTCTTTAAGGTCTAGATATGATTGTATCTGATCTATTGCATGACTATATCTTTTTCCTTCACTATTTGTGACCTTTTTTAGCTCTCACTAAGTATGTGGATAAGCTCAAGAAGACTGATTAGCTAAATGCCTTTATACTAGGCAGATTAAACTAATTAGAGCAAATTGGGATGATCTCATTTAACTCAAAATAATTATCTATAGATTGAACTTTGACCTAGTTAGCCCCAAAGGATTTGAATTCTATCATCACATGTAGACAGTTAGACTCTTTGTCTAAATAACTACTCACTAGCACTGTCATGATGTTAGTTATGTCCCCCAAAATTGGTAAGTGGTCCTAAGTTCAAATTAAATGTACATGCTAATTTTTGGAGGCAACAATTACTAAATTTAAACTCACCTATGGCTATAAAAGGAGATTGGGGCATAGGTAGTAAGTTCTTCTAAACACTCTTATACTCTCTTATAGCCCTTTTCTTTTCTCTTAAAATCTTTAACTTACTTAAGCATCGAAGTGGTTATGCCAAAGTCGCCTCAGCACCCCTTATAACCTTACTTCTTTTCGTTTTGCAAAGCAATCACAAGCAAAGTGTTCAACTTATCTCATACCTCAATTTCGAGTATCAACAATTGGTGCTATTTGTTTCTATATACCTATTATGGTTAGAACTAAGTCTAAGGATAACAACACTTCTCAAGGGAGAGCAAGGCCCCTTGGGCAAATTAAGAAGAGTATTTACTACAACAGTATACCCCTAAGGTGTGTCAAATTGAGATTCGTAATCAGACGTCTTAGAGTCAAGAGCAAGAGGATGGTGGTTCGCATATAGTACAATTAAAAGTCTCGTATGCTAAGTTCATGAAAAAGCTTAAAGAAGTTCAAGCCAATAGCAGAGAGTTACATTAGAGACATAATGAGAGGGATGCCGCCTCTTATTTAACTCCCTTTCTTCAATAAGTTAGGTAGGAAGCTAATCTAGTCATATAAGAAGAAGCCTTGTAGCAATTATGAGGAATGACTCTCATGGTGAAATAGAATTACCCACAATAATGACAAAAGCAATGAGTAGGAGAGAACTACCAATAGACCCTACAGCATGCTCCTACCATACCATAGCTATGGACTCCTATACCATACATCTAACTGCTTGTTTATAATAGAGAGGTATGTCGGACATCAATTTGCAAGATTTGGAAGATTATATCAAGAAGTTAACCACATAAGGGGCTTCTAAGAAGGAGACCAACACAAAAGGCAGAAAGGTAAGCCCCTTCATACAAAGTATTATGGATAAGGTCCTTCCACTTAGTGTTTGACTACCACAGTTTAACACATGATGGAAGGAAGAACCTAGATGATCATCTAAATACATTTCGGAAATTGAAAGATTTTTGCAGTTTATCTGATGCCATTGCTTACGAGGTCTTCCCATCCACTTTGAGGAAGTTCACTAGCAATTGGTATAACTATTCCTTAAACAACCAACTAACAAATTTTGTTAGTATTTCTAAGATAGTAAACCCCTAGCTAAGAACTCTTTATTCCTAACCTAGATTAGATAGAAACAATGAGAGTTGATTAGGGATTATGTTCATAGATTCAATCAATAGATGATTAAAATCACCAATTGTCACAAAAGTATGGCACTACATGCCATCTATAGAGGAGTCAAGGAAGATACAGACTTCTTCAAGTCCCTTACCAAGCACCCATTGACCTCTTTGGATGACTTTACCAAGGGGTTATAAAAGTTCATTCATCAGGAAGACTAGATGTAGGCTAGAAGAGAGTTGGAGAAAGACAAGCACGAGAGAACATTGGAAAAAGATAAAAGGATCTCTGAAGGATAGGTTAGTAAGGACTTTTGATGCTTATAGTAAGCTTAGTTAACCTCTGAGAGATCAAAAGAGGTAGATTTTGACCTTTGCTGAGCATACTCCCTTCAATCGACCTATGTTAGATATTTTGATGGACATACATAATTAAGCCTTTTTGCTTAGCTAAAAAGGATGAAGAATAATCCAACCAAGAACTCTAATCAATATTGCAATTTCTATGGAGAAATACATCATGATAAGGATGAGTGCATAATGGTAGTCAAAATTGCTATTCTACTATTCATTTGAATGGATAGAATTGGTAGAATCATATAAAATCATACAAAACTGGTAAAATCATAAGCTTGTAGAATCGTATATAAAAGTTCATAATTTTCCTAAAAGATTGTACATAAACAGTTTTACATTCATTTTAACTAAAAAAAACAATATAAAATCATAAACTCAAAGAATCATAATTTTTACTCACGATTTTAACAACTATGCATACATTTGAAAATTGTACTTGAAGATCCTATTTAAAGGGGGTACTTAAGAAAGTTTTAGCTGATAGAGAGGGGTGCATTGAGTGACTTACGCAAAGGAGGAAAATTGAACAATAGCCTTAGAACATAGAGGCTTAACCTAGTAGTTAAGAATTAGTGGTACAAGACAATGAAAGAGGGGACAATTGAGCTCCCCGTTAATGTGATCTTTGGTGGACCAATAAGAGGGAGGGCTTTGCCTTCAAGGAGTTCATTAGACATGTAAGGAGATCATGTATTGAATTTGAGAGAAAAGTGGCATGTAATTGATGATATGATTGTATTTTTAGTAAAGGATATATAAGGAGTTCGGTTCCCATACGATGATGCCTTAGTTATTATGATCCGAGTGGCAAATTTGATGGTAAGGATGGTAAAGGTGGATATAAGGACTTCAACGGATATCATTTTTAAGCTTGCATTTGACTAAATGCAACCTAAGCTTGAAAATGTTAAGATGCAGCCGTATAAATACCATCTATAAGGGTTTAACAATCAACCAGCTAAGGTGTGAGGAGTGGTTACGTTGACTTTGCAAATCAATGACAATGAGAACGTATTTGAAAAGGAAATTGATTTTGTGATAATGGATTGGCCTTCACCTTATAATGACATCGTAGGCCAACCTTCCATCAACATGTTCAAGATGGTAGTGTCAACTACTTACTAGAAGGCAAAGTTTCCCACTCCAACTAAGATAGGAACATGTTATAGAGACTAGTAGCTAACGTAAACTTTGTGTTTAAAGGCCTTGAAGAGAGATTAGGTCTACCATATTGAGTAGGGTTCAAGTAATCGAATGTAAGTAAGAGGAGAGCCTATGGAGGAAATGTTGAAAATTCAGCTTAGTGATAATCCTTAGCATGCTACCAAGGTCGAAGACAACATGACAATCGACTTGAGGGAAAGTATGATGCCCTTCCTCTAAGCTAACAAGGATATCTTTGCTTAGTCTCCTTTTGACATGCTTGAAATTCCTGAAGAGGTTATCATCCATAAATTGAATATTGACCCAAGCATGAAAGTTATATGGAAAAAGTAGAGACATTTTGCTCTAAAGAGTAAGTAGCTATAGAGGAATAAATACATAAGTTATTGAAAATAGGTTTTATTAGAGAAGAGACTTATACCACATGGCTTACGAATTGTGTTTTAGTGAAAAAGGCAAATGGAAAGTGGAGGATGCATATCAACTTTACTGACCTAAATAAGGCTAGTTCGAAGGACTATTTCTCCCTACCTTTAATAGATTGAATGGTTGACTTGACCTCTTTGTTGAGTTTCATGGATGTGTTTTCTAAGTACAATTAGATACCAATGCATCCCTTTAGTTAAGTATATACTTCTTTCATTATGAACTTGAGAACTTATTTTTATAAAGTTATGCCATTTGGGTTAAAGAATGTTAACATGCTTTATTGATACTAAAGCAAGCTTTTACATAAGCTTGATGCTTCAAGATGCATGGTGAAATAAGCTTTAGAGTTTAGTACTCTCAGGATACAATACCAACCTAGAGAGGAATATAAGCCTTAGATCTTGGTGAATTTTATAGGGGAATTTATGGATATTGAGAGTTCTATCTTAGGCACAAAATAGTTAACCTGGAAGTTATACGTCAATGGTCCATAAACCAATGAGTCGAGTGGAATAGGTTTAATTTTGAAAGGTCCAATGGAAGCTTAGATCTCTCAATCTTTGAAATTTGGCTTTCTAACCAGCAACAATAAATCAAAGTATGAAGCATTATTAGTTGGGATGAAACTGGCCAAAGAGATTGAAGCAAAGCATTTGATTGTATTCTCTAACTCCTAACTAGTGGTTAATTAGGTTATATGAAGTAGCATATCCAAAGATGAGAACATGATAATGAATTTGCGACTGGTGAAGGAGACTGGCTCAAATTTTGAGACCTGGAAATTGATGAAGATTCTAAGGGTAGAGATTATGTAGTGAATAAATTGTCTAAGTTAGCCACTACGGGCTTCCTGAACTAAGAAGAAAAGATCGTCATCCAATGCTTCCTTGAGAAGAGCATGGAACTATGACCACTAGAATGATTGGAGGTTTAGTAGAAGGATCTAGAGTATTACTTGATGGATCCTATTTTGGAGTATCCAAAGAATGGAACTTTGCCTCAAGATACTAAGGAGGCTCGAAGACTTGTCTATAAAGTGGCAAATTTTACAATAATTGATGGAAATCTATACAAGATAGGCATGAGCATGTCATACTTAAGATGCTTAGGGCCATCTAAGGTAAAGCAAGTTTTTTTCCTACCTACACTCTAGGGTATGCAATAACCACATCAAAGTTGGAGCTTAATATGTTAGAGCTCTGAAATTAAGGTAATAGTGGCCCATAATAAAAATTATGTGCTTCTTTTAGCTCAAACCTATGATCAATGTTAGAGGAACAACCCAATTAAGAGAGCCTCGAGCTCATACTTGATTCCTCTCACTAGTCCTTGGCCTTTTACCCAATGGAGACCGAATATGCTTAGTCTATTCCCAAAGACTACCAAGTAAAGATGATATATCATTGGGGCAGTGGATTATTTCACTAAATAGGTAGAGGCCAAGTCTACGGTAAGCATAATGAAAGGGAGAGTAAGGTTTTCATGGTTAGTAACATTTTGAGTAGGTTTGGGACATCCTCTTTTATCAAAACAGATAATAGGCTACAGTTTGATAATAATAAATTGGAAGAATTTTGTGAAGCTTGACAAATTAGGTTATGTGACATATCGGTTACATACCCCTAAAGCAATGGTCAAGTTTAGGTAGTGAACAACGTGATTTTATAAAGTTTGAAGAAAAAGGTAGACCGAGCTGGTAGCAAATGGGTAAATGAGCTACCCAACATTTTATGGGGGTATAGGACTACTCAAAAGACCTCAACAAGTTGTACTCCATATCAATTGGCATTTAGGTTAGAGGTTGTATTGCCAATTGCACTTTAAGTAGAAAGTGCAAGAGTCTAAGCATACAACCCTAAATATAATGACATTGTCCTCGTAGCTAATTTGGACACAATTCACAAAACACACGCATTGGCCAAGGCTTACCTTATTACTTATCAACAACAAGTAGCTCGATACTATGATATGTAAGTTAGACACAAATGCTGCCAACTTAGTGATTTGGTTTGTAGGAAACATGAAGCATTAAGAGTAAGAGAGTGCTAGGGGAAAATCACCCTTACTTAAAAGGATCCAGTTAGAGTGAAAGAGGTGGTAGGGATTAGACATGCTTATAAGCTGGAGAGACTTGATGGATAACCAATCCCTCAGGCATGGAATGCTAAGAACCTCAAACCATAGTTTAAATGATGGATGCTTGGAGACGAGGAAAAGATATGTTTATTTGTCTATTTATGTAATTTCTTATAATCATGTTACATTGTGTTTTTGTGACTTGTGATGTGTTTGTAAGTGGACTTGTTTCACAGATTTGCTAGAATGTTTTTTTCTTTCTAGTTGGTATGATTTGTTTTTTTCTTTGTGTATGTGATTTAATTATGTTTCGAAAGGTCAAAGCTTATGGACCAACCTAGTTTATTTCCAATATTGCATGTAATGAACTATTTGTTTATTGTTCGACGTTATTCTACTTCATACTTCACTTTGTCTTGTTATAACACTTGTCGTAAAAGCATAATATGAAGATAAACAAAGATATAATCTTCATTTGATATCTCTAATAAGAAAGGGCCTTAAAATTCTCTAAGCCTTATTAAATGGGGATGAACAAACTATAAAGCACTAGCCCTTAAGTCTTATATTCGACAGGCAATGAGAAAAGGATATCAACGAATCTCTAAGTCCTAAGAAAGGATAAGGAGACTTAAAAGTCTTAAGCTCTTGTAAGAGTGACAAGCATGGTAGTTATAAATCCTCTTAAGGATGACGAGCTAGTATGCATCCTTATGTCCGTAGTTGACAATGGGAATGATGCTTTAAGTCTAATAAATAGGTGATGAACTATTATGAGCTTAATCACTCTAAGTTTACTAAATGGATGATGAGCTATGTGAAGGTCCTAAGTAATTGAATGATGACGGGCCTAAATTTCTAAACTAGCCAAATCAAGTAACCAGTTAATTAGAAGCCTTGAGGTGCAAATGTACTTATTTAAATAATCTGTTAACAATGCAAGGCTTATAAATCAATTATATGGGGATCTTACTAAGGACTCTTAGGCTAATGGATTCCAAGAATCTTACTGTAAGTCCCTTAACAAATTTGGATAACAAAGTGAGTAATAAACCAAGGCAACTTATGAGCATGTTAAAGTTCACAAGTCCAGTTAAAATTCAATAAAAGAAGTTAACAAGTAGCTATACAAGTATTCAACAATATAAGAATGATATTAGAGTTCAAAGGAAAATATTAAAAATGTCTTTCAAAAATGTAAAGCTGGTATATTAACCTAGGAGCATAACTTGATCAATAGTAATAAAATAAAAAGAAAGGAGAGAAAATTAGTTCTTTAAAACTTGAGCAATGGTGGTGTCTTGGACATTAGAATCGTAAGCAAAGTCGGGTTGAGGATCGGTAAAGGGACTAGGAGTAAGAGCCTTAAGGACCTTAGGAGCATCACTCTCTTCTTGTGTATTGGTGGAATCAACCATAAGAGTACCAACATCTTCGCTTAGTTGTTCTTTTATTTTAGCTGCTCCAATATAAGCCTCATTAATGGAAGCTTCCCTTTCTTGACCTTGCTTGACAAAATCTAAGTAACTAAGGTGATAATTAAAGGTAGTGAATGAGGACTCCACCCTAAGCTAGATTGATCCTACCCAACACTTTTTTTTGCATCAAATCTTGCTGTTCCCCACTCTCCTCGATGTCCTTGTAGGCCTTATCATAAGTATTTTGGTAAACAAACCTTTACTCCTTCTCAACCTTAGCTATCATTATTTTTAGCTCTTCATAGGAGCTCTACAATTGAGTGACCTCTTCATTATGCTTAATTTTGAGGGATTTAAGCTCACTTTAGGCCCCTTGAAGGTCGGTTAGTTGAGCGTACATTTTCTACTCCTCTACCAAAGTAGTTTCCCTCTTCTCCTGAGGTTTGGTTTCCATCTCCACCTTTTTTTTTTAGGATTTAAGCTCCTCTACCTTCGCTTTCTCCTCCTTTAGTATGGCCTTTTCACTACCCCATTTTTCTTGGAGGTTCTTTTTGTAAACCCTATAAATTTAGCCTTCTGAGTATAGAACTGAACTTGAATACTGTAAATAATTTTCCTAAATCAATAGAGTCAATAAATTTAAAATTGATCAAAATTTTATTTATGAAACCTAAAAAAATATGAAAAATTTAATATGCTAATTGAAACCCCAATCACAAATGATTAACTCCAAACTTGATAAAAACCTTAAAAACTAGAACTTTAAGCTTATATATATACAAATTCATTCTTATCGTGATAAATTCTTACTTTAGTAAAATTATTGAACGATATACTTAATCACGTAAAATCGCTAACAAATGATTAGGGATAACTTTTAAAAGCTAATAAACGTAAGAGTACTAAATGATTTTACAAAATTGATAATATTATTTATAATTATGAAATAATTTATAAAAATGTAAATAAATTAATGTTATATAATTTAATTATTTGGTATTAATTTTATTATTTATTTTTTGTTTATGTAGTATATAATCAATCTAAAATTTATATCTTATAATTTTCTTTGTAATCATAATGTATATATTGTTATTAATATTATATATAGTATTAGAAATATTTAGAGAAAATTTAAAATTTTATTTACTTTATTTATTTCCTTATTCCCCTTTTTTTTTCTTTCTTCCTTATTTTTCCTTTTTATTTTCTTTTTCCCCTTCTAAATTATAATTGTTACATGTTCACAATATTATTATTAAATTATTAATCTAATGTTGACTAAAAGTCAACATGTCACCTTCATGCATTTAATTCCATTTTATCTCTTCCTTTTCTTTTCTTTTTTTTTTCTTTTTCTTTTTTCTTCCTTTTTCCTCCAATTACACCATGACACCTTCACCCTTTAGAACCCTCTCCAACTCTCTTTGTTTTTCACAAATGGATACATGTAATTAGTACTTTTTTTCCTTTTGTTGACCAACAAGTCTCTCTCTCTTTTCCTTGTCTTCTTCATTCAATTTTTCCCTTTTATTTCCACCTACTATTCCACTCTCATTTACATCAACTATTTCATATATTACTATCATCAAGAGGAAGATAAGAGGAGTATTCCTTCACCAAACATTCTCAAGAATAAGTAATTATATTCTTTTGTATTATCTTAGTATTTAAGTTTTATGTATTTTCATACTTGATATATTGACATGTAATTTTAGTGTACTATATTGGTAATCTTATGTACATGTAATGGATTTTATGTATGTAATCTTATTTATTTTAAAATGATGTTCACATGTGTATATATGAACTTAGACAATGATATGTATACACATATGTGTAGAAATACTTCATGAAGTTAGTTAAGTATATGTACGTATATGTGTACCCATATATGGATGTAAGATACATACATAGTACATATACATATATGTGAGTAAATAAGAAAATAAAATAGGAAATACGTAAACATACATATACGCCTATATATATATACTATAGGATGTACATAAACAGACATAAGACTAACTAAGTATTTATATAAATACATGTAAACCGAAAAGCATATAAATATGTATGTATTTGTTATATTAAACTTTCTTAAAAATATTAAGAAAGTATAAATATATGCATATAAATATACGTATAATACTGAGTATAAGTACATTTACATACGTATATATACATGTATAAGAATACGTAAATAGTAGTATACTAAAAGTATAAATACATGAATATATATAAGTATACATACTACTATGAAAACACTTAAATAAATAAAAAAATAGAATATACATATATATATATATATACATATAGATATAAGTAGGTTGAAGCTTGTGAGAAGGAATAGGGCCCATCTAATTGTTAATTAATAAATTACAATGACATATAAATGTATATAATAATAATGAAAAATTTAAGGGAAAATATCAAAATTACCATATAAACAAATGAAATAATGCCATGTGAGCAATTTACTTAAAATAATTAATTAAATTGAAAATTTCAAAAATAATTAGAAAATGATAATAATTAATTAATTAGAAAATTATAATAATAAAAAAATTAGCATAATTGGTAAATTAAGCTTAAAATGATGAAATAAGAAATTAATGTAAAATAGAATTAAAAAGTAAAATATTTTTAAAATAAAAAATTTTGAAAATTAATTAAATCATAAAAAATAAAGAAAAGTCTAAAATCAATAAATAAAATTATTTAGGCCAAAATAACTAAATTTGTAACATTTTGGGCTCATAACAAAAAATACAAATCTCAACGTCCAAAACATACCTTACTACATGAAAGTTTATTCAAAAACGATAAAAATTAGCTATAAGATTATAAATATTGGAAGTAGAATAAAAAAGTTACACGTTACTAGAAATTTAAGATAAACCAAGATGAATAAGTAGAATAACTAAGTTAATTAACCCTATGAACACATAATGAGGAGGAACAAATAATGAGGAGAAACAAATAACTAAATACACAAAATACCATAAATTACAAATATATTTTATATTTACTCCTATAAGTAAGTTAAACCATGTTCATATTACGCTCAACTTATAATGAAAAATTAGGTAAACTACAATAGATATCATTTAACTAAGGAGTCTAGTTTTTTAGAATACTTATAAGTTGTATTATCCTTTTAGGCATTAAATTGTCGAGTTCTAAAAACCTCAAAGACTTGGAGAATGAGCATTAATCTAGGTGATGGAGTTTTGCTTATTTACTATTTGCTTACTATTTCATACTGGTTGTCTATTGAATGACTATTTTACTTGTGTGATATCATTTATGTAATCACCTTCTTAAACTAGGAAATATAAATATCTAATTAAAATAACTTGTTATATTAGCCACATAACTCAATTGGATATTGATGGAGAGTACTAGCTATGCAAAATTTTGAGAAAAAAGTATTTTAGAAAACATTTTCCCAATTTTAAAACAGAGACTTTTATGATTTCTATGAGAGCTCATAATGCTTATGAATGATATTTTTATTGTTGAGGTAAAGCTAGCATGGTATTTCTAAATGATTGCAAATGGACTCGCATATTTATGCTTATAGGGCTTTGGATATATTTTGATAGTAAGATGATTTGCTTTGTTGTGCCTAAGGGCCTTGGATATGGTAGATGGCCTTAGTTGGGGTCTATCTATTTGGATTGATATTTCTTTTTCAACGAGGGTAATAGTTGAGTGTTGTCTAGAGAGACAATGTCGTTAAGCAGCCTCATGCGATTAAGGTGGGGTGCCTTGAGTAGGTAAGTACAAGGGATAATCGATGTGTAAACGATGCAAATCAACACCTTCCATAATTTTAGAGTTCTATAGATGTATTGCTTACATTCATTGCATATGTAGTCATTTCACTTGTAAACAAATTGCATGTATACTAATAATGTTTGATAACTTGTTTGAATGATAGTAGTGAGGAATAGACTCATTAAGCTGTGGTTTGCTCAATCCCTTATAGTTTCTTTTGCAGATTCATTTAAGCTGGGATTAGAATAAATTTCGACTACTGAGTGTAAATTAAAGATAAGTTTGATAATGTTATAATTAATTGAAATGTATATAGTTGGTATAGAAACATTTTATGTAGAAAATATTTATGTGTTAAGATTATGTATAATTTAGTATTTCTTGTAATTTATAAAGTTGTTTTATCCTATCTTATTATTTGATAAAGGATACTGATTCTCTATGGTTTTAATGGACTATAGATATATTTCTTGTAATTTATAAAGTTGTTTTACCTTATCTTATTATTTGATAAAGGATAATGATTCTCTATGGTTTTAATGGACTATAAAATATTGAATATCTATAGTTATTTATATATTTTAATAAGTTAATAAATTAAAATTAGAAACCTTAATGATTAATTATTTAGAGTTTTACAACCTTTAACTTACAAAGCGGTTTTCATATCATGAGTGCATACGTGATATGAAAATTTTAGGCAATCCTACTAGCCCTCCTTTAGGGTCATGACACTTCTTCTCATCCTCTATGCTAGCTACTTAATTCTTGTCTTCTTCAGTGATCTAAAGGAATAAGAGAGAGAGAGAGAGAAGCAAGAGAACTGTTAGTTCAGGTGAATCAAAATGAAGGCTAGAGATAAGTTGGAATCAATAACTTACGGCTTTCTTCTCCTCATTAAGAGCCACTATAATCATCATCAAGCATTAGGAATTCTAGGATATTAAAAAGAAGTTAGAACTAAATAATGAGTTTGTTGAGCCAAAGCTTATAAGGTTGCAAAAAAATTACATCATAGCAAATTGAGATAATGAGGCATAATAAGCTGTTAGATCCATAGTTTTGGTAAAGCTTAACCATATTTGTCAAGGGTTAAACATTGTTAGGCAGATGAATGCCTTTACTCAATTCTAGCACTTCTTGACTGTTCCTTAAGGCATAGTTAGCAATGTTGACATTCTAATAGGGGAAGAATTGTAACACTTCATTGCTCGATCGTTGAGGTAGAGTAATTGAATTCAAAATCCTAAAGAGTTTCTCTTCATGCTCATTAAGGTTTTTAGAGTTTCCCCCTAACTTATCACTCTTAGAAGTTTTTTCCCTTCTTGAGGTCACTCTCCAAGGGTGGATACTTATGAGTATTAGGTCGCTTCCTTGGTTCAATGACCTTAGTGACATTCCTCTTTATGACAACCTTAGTCTGCTGGGTGTCCTTAGTCCCCTTAACTTGCTGGTTCTCCTTCTCCTTGGTAGCTTAGGAGACAATAGACTTTGTAGTTGTAATAAGAATCAACCCCCTAGAACAATCATAAGAACCTAAGTTAGAAGACTTCAAGGGCTTACATGGAAAATACTAACTCTAAGCCATAGCCGAGATGAGAACTCCTATCCCGATTTGACCTCCTATTGACCTGTCTCTCAAATCCTCATGTGTGTCCAACATGCTTTTACCTAACAGTGAAGCCCTAATCCAGAAGATAGCTTAGAACTAATTGAGCTGAGCTACCAACCTGACCTACTAGCGTTTGATTTCAAGATAGCTAACCTTTTGCTAAGCTGATTGGTTCCCGACCTAATCTAAATTAGGTCAACCCCTGATTGTAACGCATTCTTGCTTCCGCTTATGTTGTATCATATTCTAGATGTCGAGCCACCAAGCAACACATGTCTTGTAACACAATGTTCTAGAATGATTCTTTCTTTTTTATATTATATATTCTTTGTCTCTTTTACCCCTTTTAGTATATCTTATTAACCTAGTGTAGAATACCCTTTTATCTTTTCATACATGTAAAGCAACACTAATGAACAATTATATAAACTGACACTTTCCTTGTACGTGGATATCATCCAAGTTCTAATATAGAGTTATTCATTTTGAGCAATCTTAGTGTTCTCGTTATCTCTTAACTCTTATTTATTTCCTTTAGTAAGGAATAGTGGCAAGTGACCCTTCAATTCGAACCGGTATATCATATCCAGCGAATTGTAAGTCAAGTAGGATCATGTGGTGAGTCATATCCATTCGGTAGCTATTCGGGTTTTGCTAGTTTTTTTTTTTGTTTCCTTTTCGATTCATTCATTGTGGTGCTTCTTGGTATGTGCGACCCCAAAGATACATCAACTTCGTTAGTATCAGATCATGATTCCACGAGGGAGTATTTGAAGTTGTAGTGAATTTTTTGTTCACCTTACTGTTTATGGCTACTGTGTTCCTTCTGTTATTACTATAATGTATTTGTGTATTTGTAAGTGTGGTTTCAGTTTTACTCTATCTTACTCTGGTTTTCATCATGAAAATAGAGCAAGTTTAGTTGTTAATTTGTTTGAAAATGTATTACACTATGTCAAATTCAAGTGTTTAGGGAGTTATCAGAGACTAAGGTACACCTCATTAAGAGTCTAGTCATAGCAATGTAAGTAAACAAGTAACATCCCTAAGGTATATAGCCACCTAACCTACAAGAACATGCCTTTGAGAGATACTATGGCTAAGTTAGTCGAACCAACTACCCAGTTTGACCACAACAAGCTGGAGGAGTAGTAGGCCAATTTGCTAGACGAAGATTGGAATTAGAGGAGATTGAGGAAGAAGATAAGGCATTAGGTGTTGAAGAATTTGGGAAGAGAGAACAAGAAGCTGACTATTACCCATTACAAGGATGAGGACGCCAAGCTTCTTGAGGGCCAAATAATGTCAAGGTTCAAATCCCCCCCTTTAATAGAAGTGGAGATGCAGATGATTACTTAAAGTGGGAAGATAAGGTTGAGAAGGTGTTTGATTGTTATGGGTATACAAATACTATCAAGGTCCGACTCGCTGCATTAGAATTTACTAGGTATGCAACAATTTGGTGGAAAAATCTGAATGTAGCAAGAGTAAGGGATGAAAGATGAGGTACTTGGAATGAGATAAAAAGGTTATTAAGAGGCAGATTTGTGCTCGAGACATACCTATAAAATACATTTGCAAAATTACAAGAGCTTCGCTAAGGAAACTGATATATTGATGACTATGTTAGAGAGTTCCAAATTTTGATGATTTGAGCCGACGTGGAAGAACTAGAAGCTTGTATAGTATTAAGGTCCATTTATGGACTAAAGTATGAGATTCGCAATATCGTCGAAGTATAGAGGTTTTATACCTTAGAAGAGGTGATCAAGATTGTGTAGAAGGTTGAAAAGTAGAGGCGAAATGTTCTGAGCAGACCTGGACAAACATTCTCCCGGGCTCCCGTATTGTGCTGACCTATTTAAGTCAACCCAAGGAGACCATAGCGTACCGAAGAAAGGAATGACTAACCTAATGAACGCCGGGCAAACCAGTATGGCCAAGTAGGATAGTTGAGCTAACCCGAGGCTAGGTGAACCCTTAGAACCTATGGGAAAGGCCAACTATCAAGATGGAAGACTAGCGAAGTGAAGTGTTTTAAATACTTAGGCTTCGGACACATGGTTACTGAATGTCTGAACCGGCGTATCATGGTACTCTGAGAAGATGTGGTAGATAGTACCAACGAGAGCGACGTTGAAGAAGAAAAGAATGTTAGAGAACCCAAAGTGAAAGAGGAAGAGGAGACTTATGTCTATGTCGACATAAGAAGGGAAGTGGAAATGTAGTCACCAATGCTCTATCATGACGGTAAACCTTGCTAGACTTCTTATAAATGAAATTATTGAGATTTTCACTCATTACCAAGTAGTATGCTCATGATCCTCATTTCGGCCCCTTCATAGAATAGTGTAGAGATGGAATTACTATCAAGGGGCATTATCTTAAGGATGGCTACCTATTTAAGGACTAAAGGTTATGCATACAAAACTACTCTACGCGTGAGCAATTGGTTAGGGAAACTCAAAGTGGAGGATTATCCGAACATTTTAAGGAGACTAAGATAGCCAATTTGTTAAGGGAAAACTTTTATTGGCCTGGGTTAGCTAAGGATGTTTATAAGGTAATTGTTGGTTATGAAGTGTATAAACAAGCAAAGGGGAAGAGAGAACCATATAGGGAGTACATGCCCTTGCTAACACCAATCTTACCTTGGGCTGACCTCAGTATGGACTTGGTTCTAAGGTTGCCCTAAACATCTCAAGGAAAAGATTCTATCTTTGTTGTAGTGGACTGCTTCAGCAAGATGGTGCACTTCATTCTGTGCCATCAGACTAATAATGCTTTATATATTGCTAACTTGTTTTTGTAGGAGGTTATTTGACTACATGAGGTATCGAAGACTATTAGCTCAGATCGAAACACAAAATTTTTCAGCTATCTTTAGAAGATTCTTTGGAGAAGACTTGGAACTAACTTATATTTAGCTCCAGTAGCCACCTTCGGACTGATGGCCAAACTAAAGTGGTAGAACTGGATACTAGGCATTCTATTCAAAGTTGTTGTAGGGAAGAACCTAAGAGATTGGGATCCATGCCTACTGGTTATAGAGTTCACATACAACCAAACTGTCCATAGCACTACTGCGAAGACCCCATTCAAGGTAGTCTATGGCCTCAACCCTACCATTCCCCTAGGTATGATCGGTACCTAGTAGCTATTGAAGATAGTCAATCTGGAGTTGAACGTGCTTGAGAATTACATGAACTGTACTGGTTTATATTAAGAAGATCGCCAAATTTAATCAAAGATAGCAATAGATTAGTAGTCAAGGCTACTAAACTATTTCTTTCCATCCAGGAAACTTAGTATAGATTCACCTTAGTCGAGAGTGATCCCCGTACTTAAGACAAAGCAAACTATCTCCTTGAGCTGATGGCCCATTTAAGGTCTTAAAGAAAATCAACTGTAATGCTTACTAAATTGAGTTGCCTAATGACTATGGTATCTCCTTTACCTTCAATGTCCCTAATCTAATTCCCTATCAACAAACAAAAGAAGTCCCTGTGAGTGTCCTAAAAGAACAAACAGAAACCACTTTAGATTTGAGGACAAATATTTTTTACCTCGGGGTAGATGGTAGGAATTAATCCCCTTGACCAATCATAAGAACTTGAGCTAGAGGACTTCAAGGGCTCTTATGGAAAATACTATCTCTAAGCCATAGCTGAGATAGGGACTCCTATCCCGATTCAACCTCTTGTCGAACTATCTCTCAAATCCTCACGTGTGTCCAACATGCTCCTACCTAATAGCGAAGTCCTAATCTAGAAGACAACCTAAAACTAGTAGAGTGAGCTACCTACCTCACCCACTGGCATTTGATTTCTAGACAGCTGACCTTTTGCTAAGCTAATTGGCTCTCGACTTGATCTAAACTAGGTCGGCCCCTTACTGTAATGCATTCTTGCTTCCACCTTCGTTGTATCATATCCTAGATGTCCAGCCACCAAGTAACATATATCTTCTAACACAATGTTCTAGAATAATTCCTTTTTTTTGTATTGTATATTCTTTGTCTCTTTTACCCCTTTTAGTATGTCTTATTAACCTAGTATAGAATATCATTTTGTCTTTTCATATATGTAAAGCAACACTAACGAATGGGTATATAAACCCCCACTTTCCTTATACGTAGATATCATCCAGCTTCTAATATAGAGTTATTCATTTTGAGCAATCTTAGTGTTCTCGTTATCTCTTAACTCTTATCTATTCCCTTTAGTAAGAAGTAGTGGTGAGTGACCCTTTAGTTCGGACTGGTGTATCATATTCAATAAATTGTAGGTCGAGTAGGATCAAGTGGTGAGTCATATCCATTCAACAGTTGCTTAGGTTTTGCTAGTTTTTTTTTTTTTGTTTCCTTTGTAGTGCTTCTCCATATGTGCAACCCTAGAGATGCATCAAGCTGGCTTCACCAATGCCTTTGGTGGTACTTTGGTCGGTAGCTTGGTCGATGGCTTTTCTGGGACTTGTTTAATAGATGTCTTTTTAGGATCCTATTTCCCCTTTGACCCATCAACATTCAACTTAGTAAATAAATCCTTCAAGTTGTAGACTTTAAGTACCATGTTTGTGATGAATCATTCAAGGAGTTAGATCAAAGAAATAATAAAGCAAAAATTAACTTATAGATGTCCTGCCGAGCATAAATAAGGAAGACCACTTACCTTTTGAAGTAGACATTAAGATCCCTCATCTTACGAGCCCCTTTCAACAAGGCAAGATTACAAAAGCCTATATCTTAGTCAACAACAGTACCCTTATTTGTGCCTTCAACATTCCCATCAAAGGTACTACTATCACCTTCATCCACTCAAGCTTAGTCTCTTGGAAAGATCAAAGTGCCAATAGAGTAATTGGAAATTATGACGTTTACATACCAGAGGAGCCATTTGTGATTATAAGCCTCCATGCTCGTGTCATGAGCCTTTTGGTTGTTAGGGAGTAGGTGCTTGATGTTTGATAATGATGTCTTCATCGACATTGTTTTTCAACCTAAAGATCAAGAGCTAATTATTGTGACTTTAGACTTTTTGGATACATATTTCATGAAATGGTTCATGCCTATTTGTTGCTAAGGGCAACAAGATCAAGTGCAGGGCCCAACCATAGTTAAAAGAAGAGTTTGATCTTGGTTCATAAGAAGCATTAGCTATATGCTTAATACATGTAAGTTGAACAAGTAATAGGAAAATCTATTCGGGAGGTAGACATAATTATAACCCATTTCTATTTCCAGTAATAGATTGGGGACTCTAACCCTACTAAAAAATTTCTATGGGGTTGAGCACATATGTAAAATCAACCTTCTTTCTTTTTTTTTTTTAATGTGAAAAAGTATCTAAACAAGGTCATCATAGCCCTAACCTCTAAATCCTTACAAATACATTCAAAGGCTACTAATAACTTATAGGAATTCGAGGTAAGATGGAAGGGCACATGTAATGATAAGTAAAATAAGACCTTGGAAAGATAGAAAAAGGTAACCTCAAACTGACCTCGAAGTACTTTTCAAAAAGGGCAAACTCTTATTCTCTAAGTGCAATAATTCGTTCATGTAGTTAAGGCCTCTCAATTGTCTAATCTAGAGGGTTACCACGAAAACTAAGCCTTAAAGTGTTGAATTCTTGCTCGGTCACTATATTAGCAATGCCATTTGGATTCATGTCATACTTAATTCCAACATATAAAGGAAGAGTTGAAGAATTACCTTCATTATTTGGAGGGTAGTCGTCAAATGGAAGTTTCTTAACCGTCTATGACCTAAGAACATGGACTTTAACTAACCTAGTTAACCTTGATAAGTTTTAAGGGAAATCAATAGCATTAGGGTCCGCCTTGCCAAGGGTTTCTTCATGAGGAGGAGGTAGACAATTCTCGGCTTTGCTATTGTGCATAAGTTGAGTCATCAAATTCGATTGTTGACATTGTGTACCTTAGCAAATGGAAATAACAAAAATGAAGAATAAGGAAGGAATGTGCAATATGTGGATTGAGAGAAAGGAAAACCAAAAGAAGGAGTTATGCAAGTGATATGGATGTTTGCAATAGAAAAGAGAAGAAGGAAGAAAGAAAACATGAAAATTAGGTAATAAAGATATGTGCGATAGTCGGTTTTTGGGATTTGTAAAGGTTACAGTTAACATTTGATTAGGTATACCCTATTCAAATCAGATGGTTATTGTTAAGTGACATTTCTTAAAAGGCATGCATGGGTTCTAACATGATTGTACAAATCCTGATAGTGGGATGTAAAGCTTTGCATTTGATAAATGAAAGGCTTCCATAGCAAGTTAAGTGAAAACAACTCAGTAGAGTAGAAATAGTTGAGACTATAGAGTAGAAACAATTGGGACTATTGCTATAAAATGCTAGCACATTTTCTTGAAGCTACTCTTGCCATCGAGTAGAAACAGTTGGGACTCCTTATTAATGAATATCGTTACTCCCCTTAATGTACCCATCAAGAGGAGTTAGGAGCAAATGTAAACAGTGGTTTTTCTTTAAGGTCAACATTGACTTAGATAAGATTGTGCTTGTCTACTACATGACTATATCATTTTCCTTCACTATTCTCAACCTCTTTTAGGTCTCACTAAGTGTATAGATTAACTTAGGAAGACCAATAAGCTAAATGCATTTATACTGGTAGTATAACTTGATCAAGGTAGATTGGGATGACCTTGTTTAGCTCATAATAACTATCTATAGATCAGACTTTGACTTGGTAAGCCCAAAAGGATTTGAATACTAACATAAGTCACAAACAATCAAACTCTTTATTTAAATAACCACCCATCAACTATCATGACAGTAGTCACGTACCTTAAAATTGGGAAGTGGTCTTAAGTTTAAACTAAATGCACGTGCTAAGTTTTAGAGGCAATGGTTACTAAATTCAAACTAACATATAGCTATAAAAGGAGATTAAGCCATAAGTAGTAGTTTCTTATAGATACTCTCACTCTCTTTTAGCCCTTTTCCTTTCTCTTAGAATCTTTAACGTACTTAGACATTGGATTGGATACATCAATGTTGCCCCAATAACCCCCATAGCCTTACTTCTTTTCGTTTTGTAGAGTAATCACAAGCAAAATGTTCAACTTATCTAACACCCTAATTTTGAGTATCAACACCAACATGATTTTTTTTTTATTAATATAATCTTTTTATATGTAGATTTTTTTATTGTCTTTCTACGAAAATTACTACTAATAGTAATACACCATTAAGACATGATTTAACTTAATATCAAGATGTTATATAATCAATCAATATTTAAATTAGTTATATTTAATTGAACTTTACTTTATTAGACTTTTGTTGCATGTATGAGTGTTAAAATAATGTAATTTTTATTTGCAAAATGTTAATTTTATAATTGCCACTTTTCATATAAACATATAATTCTTATTGATTTAGTTATAACATTTTTATTGATAAATTGGTTCGACCCAAATAAGAAACATATTTATTAAATGGGTTGAGTTATGGGTTTAAGTTCTCATACATAATTAATAAATGGATTAGATTAAGGGTTAAGGTTTTTAAGACATGAACACGTTTAGACATGTATACAAAACACGTTTAGTTAAATACGAATTGCTAGCCTTAGTTAATTCATCATCAAATTTATGTTTTTTTATTTGATATTTCAGTATTTAATATGGATCAAATTAAGGGGTCAATTGACATAAACAAAATAATTTCAATTGTATATTATATGAGTGATTGACTTAGTATTGCATTTAAATAGAACTTTTATGGTTTCAACATTTTCCAAGATATGGAAGTGTTAAATTTTAAAAATTGGTTATTGCTATAGCTTTAATAGTTTCAAATGATATTTTATCTAATTTAAGCCTCTTTATTTATCTTTTTCATATCTCCTATTTTACTATTTTTATTATAAATAGAAGGGAAGAAGCAATTTGGCTCAAACCATGATGCTTGTATTTACTCTTTTGTAATTCTTTCTTTTGAAGTAAACTTTATTTATGAACAACATATAAGAGGGTCATCGAACATTAGGAAGTCTAATTACATGGTTAGTTAATAAAAGATTAACTAAGGGCTTAGGGGATTAGAATCCCAAAAAGACATGTGTGAGTTCTTTTTATGGTAGGATGAAACACAATCATTGTAAATGTTGACTTTCACATTATCAAGGACAACAAACACTTCTAAAAATTATATTGTTGCACCAATTCTTTTGATTTGCCAAAAGCAAAGCCACCCTAGTAAAGACTCGCAAATAGTATAATTATGATATGCTACATCTATACATACCCTTACCAAGAAGTCCCTGTGAAGGTTCCTTGCTATGAGACCAATCACCACTTTGTTAGGTGTAGTGCTCTACAACCCATCACAATTAAGTTTAGTTAGGGGTTGCCTAACTCAAGCACTAGTGAATTATCGTTAATGGTTGCTATAATTTCTTATTTTCTTAGTTTGTTTTAGAATGACTATACCATAACTCTAGAGTAAAGTTTTTTGATAAATGAATTTCTTAGGATTCAGTTGTACCTCATTGAAGACACACTCACTTTTGATTCCAAATCAACCATAAGCATACTGTAGTTTGACTAAGAAAGCATTTGAAATATGAGAAATATATAGAATAAAACTTTTATATTTCTATTAAACATTCATCATAGGTAATAAACTTGGTAGTTTTAGTATTCCTTCCTCGTAATTTTCATCATATAGGTTGTGTTTAATTGCACATTCCAAAACAAATGCCCAATAGTTTCATCATAGTCACAAAAATTGCGAATTGGAAAAGCTTGACGTCTTCTTTTAAACAAGTTGAAATTCTTACTAAATGAGTTAGTGTAAGTCCACCGTAGTAGATGCTTCATCTTTGGCGTGTAAGCTAAGTATAGTATGAACTTCCAAACTACTCCATTAATCAAATGCGATGAAGAAGGCTTCATTGTCAAGATAAAAGTAAAACTATGAGTAGAAAAAATATTGTATAGTTAGAGCTACATGATTTATCAGAACCTGACCATAGGCCATTAGTTTTAAGCTAGTTCTATGGACCATCTATTCCCATTATGGTTTACATTCGACCTTGAAGAAGTGATTGAGATTGAACCGAAGCATATATGTTTAGGTTGAATGAAATTGTTTCTTAAGCAATGTTCTACTTTCTCTAATATGTTTCTTATTATGAATACTATGTTGAGTCAAAACTTTTAAAAGATTATTGACATGGTTAGTTACTATGATAAATACAAAGGCTAAATAAATAAATTTTTTTTTGGTAAATAGTAAGATTTATTTATTATTAAGATAAAACAATGCCTCAAGTATTACACATACTTGGGAAAATATAGCATTTACATGCACTCATATTATCAAAAAAGCATTTCCCATGGGTAAGGATTGATTAAACAGTAAAGTAGGTTGTAAATTAGCTCCTTTCTTTACTAATGCATTGGCTACATAGTTGTATTCCTTACTAATACGTCTCATCTCCACTTTATCAAATTTGCAGCTTAATTCCAAGCACAAAACAACAACATCAGATAAGTACACATTTTCTTAGTTATCGAATTACTTCAAAGTAATCATTTGTAAGATCAATCTTTATAAAAGATTTATTCATAGGTAATTGTAATATTGTTGTAATTCCCTAAAGCTTAGCTTCTATAGGTGACGCTAGTGCAATCATTTATCAAATCATTCAAGTAAATTACTTTTGAAGTTTAATATTACCAACAACCCCTTCCCCTCCTCCCCCCTACCCACTAAAACAGAAACAAAGGAAAAAAAAAAAAATCTTAACACTAGCATTATTTTTTCTCAACATGGATCTATGCATCAATGAAAATAATGAACATGGTATCATCGAGTATACTAGTTTTGTACTCATGAAGTTTGCAACAAATGATTCCTTTCTCTTATGTAAAGTACTTTGTTTAACTGCCTAATAATCAACTACTGAAATTTTTTCCCACATGATCCAAATTTTTGCAATACCAATCCCCAAAAATTAGCTTATTTTTGTTCTTCCAAATAGCTTGATGATAGAAAGCAAATCTTATTGCCTAAGGAGGTTTAGATTTGTGTAATAGCACTCTTGGTTAGACATCCTTTGTCTATGTGTTAAAATGTTTCCTAAATGAAGCTTGAAAATGTTCATCACCACATCTTATCGACTAGAGTAGTTGTATCACTTGGCAATCATTGAGTAAGTGAGATAACGTCTTATATTCTTGATCACATAACCCAAACAAATATACATCCGGTACACTTACCCCTTTGTGTATTAGTTCAAATTTTATGGGCAATAAATTGTGCATTGTGTGCCATATGAAATATTGAAATTTTTATATGCACTTCCATTCACCTAATCAAATAAGACCCAAATATTCCTCTTTTAGTTTTTTATAGGTAGATTTTTAAGGAAATTGATCCGTTGCAGTTAAATTCCAAACCAAACCCTTGCAGTCATCAACCTTATCATAAAGAACAACATTTCTTAATATGCATAGAAAAGAATGTATAATAGGAAACCCAATAAGATTTTCCCTTCATTGATTTAAACCTTCTTATACATTTGCAACTATTAGAGTTAAATTATTCCTCATCAAGGGGCTAATGAAGAAGCTTCTTAGGATGCTCCCTCTTGTCCAATTATGATGCCAAAAGAGAGTTGATCATCCATGCCTAATAGTTCTTTTAACGTATAACTCCACCCATTTTATCTTCTCATAAATTCTATCGGAAAGAGATGTCCATGTTTTCAAATTGTTATGCTCTTCTCTGATGTCTATATTTTTCTATCATCACTCGTCCATAACTTTGTTCCCTACATTCCTTACTAAGCAAGCTTAGTTATCAAAGCTCTATTTCTTGAATGAAGATCGTGCAACCCCAAGCCTCTACATTCTTGTCTCATTTTCGACAGATCCCAATCTAACTAATGAATAGATTTTTTGAAGATGATCTCCACAAAAAATCTCTAGATATCCTCACTACTCAATTGGTAGTAGCTGCCAGTATTGGTGAAACTTATAGATAGTTATTCACAATACACTCTAGGATAGATGAAACAAGAAGTTTACGGCTTGGAAAATTAAGTAAGTTAGCTTTCCAACCCATAAGTTGTGATATAATTTTTTTTAATCAAGAAATGTGGATCAACCATTCCCATACGCCTAATATCATTGTTAGAAAGCCTAGATACCTACCAAATTCCATTCCTTGTTTCACATCTCCAGTATATTTAATATTCCTTCTCAAATTCTCCTTCACATTTTCCGAGAAGATGATTTTTTTATTTGGCCATATTTATAGTTTGTCTTGATAATTCATGAAAATCTTCCATAACTTTCACCATCTCTACTACATTTAAATTGTAGCATCACCCATTAAGATTAAGTCATTTGCAAGAAAATAAAATGTGATAATTGTAATGATGACCTCCTAAACTTAATAGGTTTCCATTCCTTTCTTCCACCTTCTTATGTATGAGTTGACTTAGAATTCCATTGGAATAATAAACAAATAAGGAGACATCGGATATCCTTGTATTATCCCCCTACTTAATTTAACAAGTATGGAAATTACACTTTTGACAGAGAAGAGCCTAATAATTTAATGTAATTATCTGTAAAACTTAACTTAATGAGTATATTTCTAATAAGCTCAACTTCATTGATTATAAACCTTTTGTAAGTCTAATTTTATCACCATCCAACCCTTTTCTCATTTTCTTCTCCAATAAAGATATAGAATTTCTTGTAGCAAGATCACATTATCTGATATGTCATGCTAAGGACAAATAAGGGTAGCTATCAAGGTGGGTCTAAGCTTACAAAAAGCTTGGAGACGAGGGATGGCAAATGTAGAAAGTAAAAGAAAACAAGCAAAAAACCATGGACGATTCCGAGAATATGATGCACAAAGGAACCTTTGGAGACTTATGAATTAGCGCAATATGATGCATAAGTAGTTCAATGAGGTCACTCATGACCTAGCCTTACTCAAGGGATATGATAAGAATAAAAGAGGTAGTAGACAAAAGCTTAACACTACTGAAATTCGGTATATTTAGTAACATTAGTGATGATGCTTGCAGTTGTTTACAAGAGAGTATTTATATATGAAATTCTAGGGGCAACCTACTAAATATGGAAAATACTAAAAAGTTATTGTCTAAAATAAGTAAAATACAAGAAATAGACAAAGGGTATAATGGAAATTAAAAAAATAGGAGCTTTATTATCATATTCTTTCATGTGGACGGCTAGGACATGTGGCAAACAATTATTGGAGAGGCTTATGAAGAAGCTAACAAAAGAGTATGGTTGGATTTAGTAGTTACTAAGCTAACTTGCTAGTTCTCTTGAGTTGTGTAAGCTTGGACATGATCTTAGGAGCTTAGAATAGGTGTGGCTAAGCTAATAAGTAAGTTAATTGAGTTATTAACAAAGTAGTCCTTAGGTTAGCACTCAATCATTGACAAACAGAAATCAGCTTCGCTTGATATCTATGGCAGATTGACATTAAAAGCAGCTTAAATTCTCCAGGTATAGGTTAGGATGAGAAGATGTGCCTTGCCATGCTCTCAAGTCCTTAAGCTCAAGTTCGGGTCAAGGGTCTGGTAGCTTAATTCTTATTATTCCCTCTAGGTTGATTGGGACTTAGGATCAAATCCAACTGGTCTTTATTTTTATCTCCTTCAAATCAGTGGGGTCGTGTACTGTTCGATTGTAAGAAAACTCTATTACAAGAAAATAAACATCCTAATTGGTTAAGTTATTTCTTGCTATAGCTTAGAGTAGTGAACATAAGGTATGGTTGATAACTTCTATTTGGCCATTGGTTTAGGGGTAGTAGGAAGTGCTTAAAAGTAAATTAGTCCCCATTCAATGCTAGAAAGTTCTTAAAAAATGACTTAAAGACTTTAGGTCTCAATTTGACACTATGCTCCTAAGTACTTTATGTAAGCGGATAATCTCTTGCAAAAATAGAAAAGCCATAGCCGACGCATCATTAGTTTAGCACAAAGTATGCCATCTTATAGAATTTGTCCATAAGGACCATCACTGAACCCTTACTTCAGGTAGTTCGAGACAATCTAAGGACAAAATCTATGCTTAAATCAACCTATAGCTTGGTCGAGAAGGGTAAAGGCACCGCTCTCCCTTACTCAGCTTGGCTTTTTACCTTCTTACTGGTTATATGACTCTCAACAGCACAATACACATCTTGCCTCATCTTAGGCGATAAGAACTAGGCAACAACTCATAAGTCCTCCTCTCTCCAAAATGTCTAAAGAATCCTTTATTATGAGCTTCTCTTACCAATAGCTCTCTGATGAAACAAATTGGCATACATAGGTTATTGCTTCAAAACAAGTAGCCATCTTTCACATGATATTCATCTATTGTTTGTCCTTCTCCACAATGCTCATATATTAGGCCAAAATGAAGGTCTCAATGATATTACTCTTTGATGCTTGCAAACCTTAACAATTTGGTTTGCAGTTTAGTAAGAAAAGCATGCCTTCTTGACAAGGTGTCATCAATGACATTAGCTTTTTCTTGCTTATATTTGATTACAAAATTAATCCCTTCTAAAAATTCCACCTATTGGGCTTGTCTCCTTGAAAGCTTGGCTTAGCTTCATAGGTATCTTAAGGACTCATGATCAGTGTATATGACAAATTCTTTTGGTAGGAGAAAATGTTGTTATACATGAAGAGCTTGGATTAAGGCTAAAAGTTCCTTATCATGTATGGAATAGTTCAATTGTGGTCCTCTTAGCTCTTTACTATGATAAGCAATAGGTCAGTTTTCTTGCATCAACATAGCTTTATGCTAACATATGATGCATCATACTTCAACTTAAATATCTTTTCAAAGTTATGAAGAACCAATACAGGTGCAGAGGTCAATCTCTTCTTTACCTTAGCAAAACTTCTCTCTTCTTTCTCACCCCCATTAAGTTGTACATTGTTCTTCATCAACTCGGTGAGCAGTACAACAATGGTATTGAATCCTTAAATAAAGTAGCGGTAAAAGGAAGCTAAACCATGAAATTTCATTACCTCAGCACAAGTGGTTAGGGTTGGCTATTTAACAATAGCTAGGATATTTTCATTATCGACTCGTAAACCCCTTCCACTAACTACATATCTTAAGAAGATCACTTCCTCCTGACAAAAACAATACTTTTTCAAATATCTAAATAGTTTCTCACTTTGAAGCACATCAAATACAAACAGTCAGTATGACTTAATATGTTGAAAATGTACATGAAGATGTCATCAAAGTAAACCACAACAAATTTTTCGATCAAATTTCGTAGTACATGGTTCATTAGTCTCATGAAAGTACTTATGGGTGTTACATAAGGCAAAGGGCATTATGAAACACTCATATAGACCATGTTTGGGTCTTTAATGCAGCCTTCCATTTGTCCCCTGGTCTCATTCGAATTTGATAACAACCATGCTTTATGTCAATCTTGTTGAAAATCCTAATGCCATTCAATCATTATCTTGTTAACATCTTTACCGTCTACATACATATGCAAAGTATCATCTTTCTTTAGCACAAGAAAGGCTTATACAACAAATGTATTTAAACTTTCTCTTACATTACTTTTTTTTCTAACAAGCTATTGACTTGCCTTTATAGTTCGGCCGCTTGCTCAGGATTCATTCAGTAAGTAGGCTTGTTAGGAAAGGAAGAACTAGGTATTAAGTTAATACAATGTTCAATCCTTCGAAAAGGTGATAGTCCTTCAGGCAGCTATTTAAGAAATAGATTGGATATTTATTAAGCAACTATTGGAACTCATTCGGTAGCATGAAAGCTCCTTTAATTCCAACAATCTTCTTATTAACAAAAAGGTCAACTTTCTATATCTAATAACCTTTTCAAGCATAGAATGACTAATAGCAAGGTCTTCTTAGATCTTTAGACTAGTTTAGCTTGCAATTTGCTCACTTGATTAAGGTTTATTAGGTTCAAAGTGATCTTGCATATGTGTTCTTGAAGTCATCATGTATGACTTTTTTATTAAAGAGCTAAGGCTAGCCCAGAAACACATGACATTTACATATGGGTAGTATGTCATAGAGAATCTTATCAAAATAGTTTCTAATCGAGATCGATAGTAATACTTGCTCCCTTTTCATTTAACCAATGGAGTTTGCATGATCTTAAGTATGATACGGTTGGTAACTTGAGCTTTTACACTAGGTTGGTAGATACAACGTTGGTGCAACTCCTACTATCTACAGTAAATGTACTTACTTGTTCATTCACCTTGCATGTGATATGGAATAAGTTTTCTTGTTGTACTTCCTCAACAAATGGTTGAAGGCTCATTGTTCATCTGACAACTATGGTTAGCTTGTCTAGATCTTTAGCAAACACATCTTCTTCAACAAGTTCTTCGTTACTCTTAATTTTTCTCTCCAATTCTTCTCTCTTCAAGTTCCTCATCTATACTATCCACTTCAACTTTTGAAACATTTCCCTTAATGACCATGTTTTGTCTATTTAGACATTGGGTAGCAATGTACCGAATCTCTAACACTTAAAGCATTTTATCTGGATAGTCTTTTACCCTAATCCTTGTCCTTTCTCAAATGTTTTCTTCAATATGTCATTATTAATAGATTAGCTCTTCTGCTTAGTTATGATGTTTGTCTATCTACCTAGCTCGATGTTACATGGAACTAGGTGAATTCCTTGAGTAAGTTCGTTGGATTAGATAGGTCAGCTCATTGGTGGTTGGATTAGCCTATTCTTCCTCTACCTCTCCATGTGCTAAGCAATTCTTATGGCCTCATTTAGAGTGACAAACTGTTGTATCTCTCAATCTTATTAAGAATATGGATGTTGTTTGGGCTAAGATTCACTTAGCTCACATTGGATCATAAACATTTTAAATTCTCACATGTATTCATCAACAGTACAGTTCCTTAGAGCAGAGCAAAAGAATCATGCATATAGGTATTTGAGACAAATCTGGCTCTAAGAACTCTTTTCATCTCGGACAAGTGCTAACCTTTTTGTATCCCTCTTATCTTTGCATTGCCTAAAAATTCCTCTACCATATCGTAGCATATCTTGAAAACTCAATTGTAGCAATACTGACCATATCATAGTCCTCATATTAATTATAATTAAAGATTTGCTCTACCTTCTCTTCTTAGTCTAAGTATTTTTTAGCATTCCTAGAAACATCGAAGCTTAGGATTTGAAGCTTCACATAATCGATAGCTTAGAGTACACGAGCTCTCTCGTCCACTTCATAATTGTCCTCACCATTTTATTGGTTAACTTCACTAAAGTTTATTCTTCTCTACAAATGTCCTCCTACTCCTCTACCATGGTCTTACCGAGCTGGGAACTATCTTCGAGTAAGCTAAGGATCACAGGTAGCATCACCAACTTTAAGAGTAGCTTAGGGAGTGTTATAGATGACCTCAATAGGTCAGGGGGCTAATGCATGAACAACTTTAGTCAACTCAACTATCAAGTTAGTCAGTTCATCAAATTGTTCATCGAAGCTTCTAAGGGTCTTTTAAGGTTATCAACCATGGTGGACAACACCATTATTGTCACTCCAATCTTAGCATTCACACTCAAATTAGTCATCCGTTAACTTAGTATTGTTCCTATAGCAAAAGCAAACAATACTCATGCTCTCAATACTTTCTAGAAATAGTGTATACTTCTTTTAATCAATTAACCCATCCACTCACAACTTCTTCAAATAAATACTAAAACCCAAGAACAAGCTATGTTCTATCACAAAATCAGTATAATAGATACTTCAATGAATCTAGGAATAGAAATACCTAGTTATTGTTTGCTATATTTTCTAGGGCTTGAAATAAAGTAGAACAAGGTACTATATAGCAACTACTTCGAAAGAACAAAACCATTACTTGCACCATGCACTAATAATACTATAGCTAGCTCGTACACAACTACATAATCAACGACATTTACCCATTACACACTTTAATGGTAGTACTCGATGTAATCTAGCAATAGTATGGCACAATAGTAACTTATCTAATTCAAACCTTCTCTCTAATACTAAGATGATATGTCATGCTAAGGATAGACATGGGCAGCGCTATTGGGGTGGGTCTAAGATCACAAAAAGCTTAGAGATGAATGATGGAATATGCTCGAAGTGAAAGAAAACAAGCAAAAACCATTGGTAATTCTAAGGATATGATGCACTAAAGAGCCTCCAAGGACTTACGAACTATCTCGATATGATGTACGAGTAGTTCGATGAGGTCGCTCACCACTTAGCCTTACTTAAGAGATAAGATAAGAGTAAAAGAGGTAGTAAGCAAAAGCTTAACACCAAAGAAATTGATTATACATAGTAATAGTAGTGATGATGCTTACAATTGCCTACAAGAGGGTATTTATACCTGAAATTCTAAGGTAACCTACAAAATATGGATAAGACTAAAGGGGTATCCATGGTTGTTAAAATCATATGTCAAAAATACATTTCTACAAGTTTATGATTTTATAATTTTTTTCTTAATTAAAATGGATGTAAAATCATTTTTGTACAGACTTTTAATAAAATTATGAACTTTGATGTACAATTCTACAAGTTATTAATTTTACCGATTTTGTAAGATTTTATACTTTCAAATGAATAGTGAAATTGCAATTTGGACAACCATGGAGGTATTGTCCAAAATAAGTAAAATATAAGAAATAGACAATGGGTATAATGGAAATTGTAGAAATAAGAGCTTCATTATTAGGTTCTTTCATGCGGACAATTGGCACACATAATAGACAATTACTGGAGAGGCTCTTGAAGAAGCTAATAAAAGAGTATGGTTAGATTTAATAGGTACTAAGCTAACCAGTAAGTTCTTTGAAGTTGTATCATCTCAAACGTAACTTGGGAGCTTGGAATAGGTGTAGTTGAGCTATTAATGGAGCAATTGTTGGGTCGACACTTGATCATTGACAAATAGAAAGGGGCTCAACTCTGTATCTGTAGTAGATCAATAGTCAAAAGTAGCTCGAACTCTTTAGGCTTAGGTTGGGATGAGAGGATGCACCTTGTGAAGCTCCTAAGCCTTCAAGCTCAAGCTCGAGTTAAGAATCTAGTGGCTCAATTCCTATCATTATCAAATGCGCTTCTTCTAAGAATAAAACTTTCTTAAATGAGCCTTATGAATTTATCCAACATTTGCCTAAGTTTGTTAAGAAGGATTTCATAATTGCTTTATAAATTGATGTAGAAAAGCTTATATGTCAAAAATCCTTTAAACAATTTACTCCTGCAAATTTTGGGATTAAAACAATGAATGTTTTTATTAATTTCAGGTGGAGTTTAATTTGTTTAAAAACTAATTGTATAAAATCAACCACCGTTTGTTATTCAATATCCTAATAGTTCATGAAGAAAATGTTGTGGAGGCCATGATCACCAGGGGTTTTCATTAGTCCTATATCCTTGAAAGCTTTGTAAATGTCCTCTCATATCACTACTCTTAATAGTTACTTTCTCATTGCCTCAGTTACCCTCTCTCAACACAAACATCAAATTGCTTGTTGAGATTTGAAACTTCGTTTTGAGAAGTACATATTTTGGAGAATTAATTAATTATTAAATCTCCAAGTTGCTCTTTTCCTTGAACCCGATTACCATAAGAATCATAAAAGCCAATAAATTCTACATTTTTTCCTTCTAGCAATTATTATTTTATGAAAGAATTTTGTATCCAACTATCTTTCCAAAAACCAAGTTGTTCAAGACTTTGTAGACCATAGCTTATGTTCTCATTCCAAGATTTGATCCAATTGCTTCCTCAAAAAGATTTCCCTATTTATCAAAGTTTGTGTTGGTATTCTATTTAAGCTTTATTGGTCCATACAAAGCTGCTTTTGGATTAATTCTTTATCTTTTGCATAATGCCAAAAACATCATTGTTCCACTCTCTTAACTTTGAATGAATTGTAGAAAAATCAAACTTAACTTTAAAATTCAGGTAATGCCCATTGATCCTTAAGAAATTCATGAATTTTGGGTCATTTATCCATATCTCCTAAAATATAAAGGGTATAGCTAGGGGAGCTTGCTCCTATGGTTGGTTTGTATTCAAAAGTAGAGGCACAAGATATGTTCTATAAGCATTCAAATGAAAAAGTTTCACATTAGGAATAAAGAAGACCATCTAGAGTTAGCCTAGGATTTATATATTCAAGTCTAGATCAATTCGAATAACTTCTTGCTTTTAGTTGTCCACATATGACATTTTCTTACAAACCCTAAGTCCAAAATCCTATAAACATTCATACAATGTTGATATTTCTAAGCCCTTAGTTAAGTTACAATCATACCCCCATTTATCATTACTCGACAAAATTTCAATTAAATCTCCAACAAGGCTCTAAGGCCCATTTATCTAATTACTTAGTAATTTTATTAAGGGATAATTTCAAATTTTGTACTCATAATTTAAGACAATTTGTAATTAACTATCTAAATTTTTCAGGTATCAATTTTACTACCTAATTAAACTTTCAAGTGTCATTGTTAATACTCTTCTTTAACTCCATTAGAAAAGCTTGATGGCTTGGCATTTATACCCAATATTTTTGTAACATATGTTATTAACTATCAAAATAATTTTATAAAAGCTTAATTCACTAAAAAGTATATTACATGTAGGTATTTATTTCATTTAAACTAAAATGGTTATTTTGGGAAAGAAAAAACTAAATTTGTTGAAAAATTATGAATTGAAAAATAAACAAATTAGCTAAAATTACTACTCGTAAAAAAACCTATGCTAGTTTAAACCCTAATTAGGGTTGTTTACTAAAAACCTCACTAAACCTTCTTCCTATCTTCCTCATCTTTATTGTTGTTATATTTCTTTTTCCTATATTTGGAGTCTTTCCCACTTCATAGTGTGAGAAAGATTAAATTTTGATGAGAAAATTAGTGATTAGGATAGAAAAGAAAGATGGGTGTTGAGCCTGGTTTTTTTTCCCGATTTTATGTAAACTAGTCTTTTTTTTTTAAACAGACCAATATTAAACCATATCGTTTAATACTAACCCTCGATTAGGGTTTAAAACAATCAGTTTTTATATTTTAGTTTTGAAAATGATTTAGAGTTGTCACCTGATTGGAGTTGGAAAAAAAGAGTTAAGTTATAACCAATTGAGTAAATTGATTATAACTTAGCTACTGATCTTTTAATAAAATCAATTTTTTGTTAAAATGATTTTTGAAAACTAAAGATTTGGATCCGGGGTTTAATTTTTAAATCCTAAATGGGTACCACTTTTAATCTTTTTTATTTTAAATCTACCTTTCAATATACCCTTATAATGACATTACATTTATTTACAAGCTATAATTGAAATTATGCCTAATTACAAAAAAAAAATAATAATAATAGTAATAAGGATTTAAAGAACTAAGTACTAAAGGGAGAAAATAATTTTTTTCATTTCTTGAGTCGCCCCATACGTTTAGTTACTTACATACCAACTCTTCGAGACTAGACTTTTGTAGTTCGTTTTGAAAATATTAGCGGGTTGGTGAATTTTAAATTTGGAAAGTAGTCGAGTTTACATATCTTAGCCATTTCAATTTATTTAAGAAAAATACTTAAGAGAAAAATATCCTAATTAGGTGATTTTATTTTTGAAAAAATTCTAAAATATCTCAATTTTTTTTTTAAAAAGGTTCATTTCTTTTTATTTATTTGGGGAAAAAAATCTAGGTGATAAAACCTTTTAGAAAAAATAAAAGGATCTAAATGCAACATTTAATGAAATACGTAATCACCATAACTAACATGCTTGAATATAATGTAGACACCTAATCTTTACCCTTCCATCTATTTTTCAAATTAGGTTATAGGATCCTAAATTAGAAAAAGTTCAAAAAAATAAAAAATTAAAGAAAACTCTAAAAATGAAAAAATTTAGAAAAAATAGGAATTTTAGAAAAATACAAAAAAAAATAGGAAAATAGGAAAAAGTACAAAAAAATAATAAGTTTAGAAAAAATACAAAAAAATTGTAAAAATTTAGGAAAGTAGGGAACTAAAATATATATATATATATAATAAATTTTTAGATTGCTTAAATAGAATCGGATTGTAATTTAAAAAAAATTAAATAAATAATCGTTAGACCTGTGTTTAGATTTAAATTTAGCTCAAACTAATCTAGTCCATATATGCAATTTAATTGCACATATAGATAAAGCATAGACCAACGGCCTAATAGTAAAATATGTGGACTAAGCGTATGGATTAAGTTAAAGGATAGGAGTTTAAAACTCAATGGAGGCTTGAGGTTGGTTTTTTATCTTTTTCTCTTTTTTTTTCCATATATTGCCACATGTCAAAATATCACTAAGCCACATGTTTAATTATGACATGTAGCACATTGTGATTTGTTCCCCTCTTTCTTTCTTGCCTTTCCTTTTTTTGTTCCTCATTTTCTCATTTACAAAAAGGCACACACAACTGAGACAAAAGAGGGGGGTATACGTAAACAATAGGGGGGATTTTCAAAAGAAAGCACATGCATAGAACAAACAAAGGAAGGGGGATTTTTCAGATTTAAAAAAAAAAAAAGTACATGCACCGAACAGGTAAGGGGGGAACCCACACTCTCTCCTTCAGTCTCTCTCTCGTCTCTCTCTCTCTCAACCTATCTCCTTCTCTTGGTTGACTTTCCTTCTCGCCACCCAATTCGAAGAACTACCGTAGCCTACCATAGGACCCTCCAACTCTCTCAGCAAAATCTCTCCATCTCATACTCACTCATGAACACCAACCCAGCGACGCATGAACCCTAACTCCCTCACTGTCAGTTTATCTTCTTCCCTCTCTCTCTTGACCCAAACTTACGACCAACATCAGTAACCCATACCGAATCACCAAGGCTACACAAAACATAGCTGCACAAACAAAACACATTGGCTACTGTTACGACCAATCACCTTATCCCCATACAAACCAACCCTAGACACACATAATTTACCCTTTCTCTTTACGGCTGACTTCTCTCTCTCACTCTCGGTTTTCGCTTTATCCTTTACTCTCTTGGCTACTACCATCCACACAAACCGAACCACCCTTGGTAGCCACCTAGTTATGCAACACACTCAAATCCACCACATTACAGTAATGCCCTTTACCAGCCAAACACCCCATGTCCCCGTACATAGCCGCGTTCACATACGCGAACATAGCCATTGCCACTACTTTTACCCAAACACCACCAATCACCACCGACAGCTGAGTTAGGCCACAACATTAATCCTACACCCCTTATCCTTAATAAAAAATGCATGAAAGTGTTGTCTCCCACTTGTTTTGGCGGTCGAAACAAACTGAAACACCCCCTTTGAGTTGCTACGCAAGACCCAACCCATGGATCTCTTGCCCCGACCCGCGACCTACTCCTACTCCAACCTGTGACCTGTACTCCAACTTCGACTCAACCTCTATGATAGACTCGATCTGCTCAGTTTGGTCTGAGCTTCACTATTTTGGTTTCGATTGTTATATTTTTTTTTTTTTATTTATTTACTTATGCAATATGTATTTGTAAATAAACAAAAATATATATATCCGAAAAAAAGAAAAGAAAATAAAAAGAAGAAAAAAGAAAAAAGAAGAAGAAGTATTTTATTTTTTGTTATTTTCATATTTAAACAAAAAAAGAAAAACTAAAAAGAAAGCTATAAAAACTAACAATAGAAAGTAAATAAATAAATAATAAAATAGAATAAAAAATAAAAATAATAAAGTTACTTTTAACACTTAGAAGATCAACTTTTCAAAAATAAAAAATAATTAGACCATCTCCAAATTAGGATTACTTTAGATTTTCTAAAAATAAAATTCAATTTAGGACCCTTTAGAAAATTTTCACCAAATAAGTAAAAAATGAGTAAAAATGTAAACTTGATTAATTTTCCAAAATTAAAATCAATCAAACAGTTATGTTTTCATTAAACGAACTACTGAAGTTTGATAGGTACGTAGGCACCCATATGCAAGTATGGGATAGCTTGAAATATATAAAGTTTTATTTTATTTTTTCCATTTTTAGTTATTTGTGTAAATTGATCATTTCATTTGCATGTACCGTAATTAGCTGTTTTAGAAATTAAAAAGGGTATTTGAAAAGCGAAGTTAAATTTAGAAAATTAAAAAGTGATATTCATTTGGGGTTTAATAAATTAGCTCCCGAATCTAAATTCTTGGTTTTCAAAAAGTCGTTTCATAAATGGTTTTTTTTATCGATAAACTGGTAGTTAAGTTAAAACCAATCCACTCAATTAATTATAATTTAACCATTTTTCACGACTCCAATCGGGTGACGACTGCAATCGGGTGACAACTCCAATACCTTTTTCATTTAAAAAAATGGTTTTCTTTAAACCTTAATCGAGGGTCAGTATTAAATGGGTAGGATTTAATACTGATCTATTTAGAAAATACTTAATTGTATAAAAGAATTAGGAAGGTGAGAAATCAGGCTGGTAGTTAAGTTAAAACCAATCCACCCAATTAGTTATAATTTAACCATTTTTCCTGACTCCAATCGGCTGACGACTCCAATACCTTTTTCAATTAAAAAATGGTTTTCTTTAAACTTTAATCGAGGGTCAGTATTAAATGGGTAGGATTTAATACTGATCTATTTAGAAAATACTTAATTGTCTAAAAGAATTAGGAAGGTGAAAAATCAAGCTGGCGACTTCACTAGGGAACATCAAGAAGGCTAACCACTTAAAAACATTTAGAAATTAAAATCGCTTTTCAAATTACCCTTAATTGTTTTGCTATTTATTTATTTGTATATTCATTTGTTTATTTGTTATTGACTTCGTGTATATATTTATTTTAATTAGCATATTCATTTTGTAAATAGCATACACTGAGGCATGGGGGTTCATTTGTTACATTAAAGATGTAGGGTAGATACGGTCAGACCTAAGCCGTCTTAAGACCTTAGGAGGGAGGCCATTATGTAAGTTCTGGGCATAGTAGGGCAAACCGTTTAAGGCTAATTAGGCTACCCCGCTTAAGCTCATGTGACCAATAAAAGTGTTTTCCAAAAACAAGTGAGATCACTAAGCTTAAGGACCTTTTAGAACCTACCCTAATTGCATATACTTCATTCCAAACTTGAGTTAATACATTACCCTTAAGAAATTACAACCCTACTGATTATTTAAGAGTCTTTGCAAACAAGTTTTTGGAAATTATAGTAGGTTGCAACTTGAGTAATATATTAACCCAAACAACCCTAAAATCTACATTTTTTCCACATTTTTATTTTTCTATCATTGCATTGATGAGTGATCCTTGTACATAAAATGTATAGACTTAGGATGGTAGACAACCAAGCAAATGATCAGCTAAGTAATAGGCCACTGGACACCTCTAGGTTTCGCAAGCAAGTACTAAGAGATGAAATTGCCTATCTAAAATAAAAGCTCAAGTGTTCTGAAACTCAAAATTAGGCCTTAAGATTGCTTTTGGCATAGGTCATTAGGGATCCTTATGAGATGATAGAAGACCTTAAGGCTCATATATGGGACTTAATGTAGGGTCTTTCCAGTTTAGGTCTAAAGAGCCTATAATAAAATTCCTAAATAAAGTTTAGGTTCTCTACCTTTGTTTTTGCATTCAAATCTTCCTTTTTCAAAATAATAAAACTCTCTTTAGTTCATTTTTTTTTTCCTAGTCTTTGTAAATAGTCTTTCGATAAATAGTTATCTAACCACTATTTGATCTTATTTAGGGAAATGTAAATAAAATCCATAGACTTGTAAATAGAAACCCAAAAATCACCATCCTTATTTGTAAATTATTTTCTAAAAATAAACTTTACCTTTCTCTCTCTAAAAAAAATTGAAAAAAAAAATGAAAAGAAAAGTTACCAATGGTTATAAATCTTTATAAGCTTAATGAGCCAACAAAAGCTTAAGCCTTTAGCCCATTTAAGTAACCAACCCAAATACTTGGTTTTCAAAACACACGAGCTCCCCTGGCCTATTAAGGAAGCCAAACACAAGCCCCTTGGCCCATTCAAGCCAAACACGTGCCCTTAGCCCATTTAAGCCAAACATGAGCCCTTTGGCCCATTTAAGTCAAACACAAGTCCTTTAGCCCATTCAATAACAAATATGAGCCCTCTAGCTCACTTAAGCAGCTAGCCCAAACACTTAGTTTTCCACTCATACTAGACCTATTAAAGAAACAAACACGAGCAAGCTACTTGGCCAACACTAACCTTAAGCTTATTCAAGTAACTTACCTAAATATAGGCTACTTAGCTAGGCATTTAACCTAAATACCAACCTTGGGCTCATCCAATCGGCCTACCTAAACACAAGCCACTAGGCTAAGCAACTAATCTAAACATGAATCGCGACCTAGCGAGGTAGCTGACATGGAGGTAGCTGACATGGGCACAATCCTCAACCCCTAAAAACAAACCAAGCTAAGCTAAAACCCTTAACCTATACTAGAACACAAAATCAAATATTGGGGCATGATTTGAGAAACTAAGGGGCAAAACTTGATCCAGGGCAAATAAAAAATAGACTCTTCCTTAAGAAACTGGTAACTCACTTTTTGAAAAGTTTAGGATGAGAAGAGGCAACCTGTTTCCTATACACTAACTTGAAATAGTTTAAGAGTTAAGTGACATAATGGTGAGAATACTTTGAACTCATTCCTTAAAGGAGATTCACTTTGAATGTGATACGTAAATTAAAGTGAAGTTAGGCATTCACTTCTAAATCGTAAACACAATCTTCTATTATTCACCCCATTGGACCTATTTAAAGAATTTTTAAATTTAAACCCCATCAAGAACCACCTTGCAATGGGGCAATTTGGAGATTAGGGTCATTGATTAAAAGATTGAGGTAAGATTAGTTTATGGTTGTTTGAGAAACATTAATTCAAAAATGACTTTTATTTATGATAAATTATTATTATTTTTAAATAAAGAAGAGCCAATTTCCTTTTTCAACCACCTTAAGCCTATACACTTTAAATCTATAGAATTAGGGCCTTGAATCATTTAAAAAGAAAAAAAAAAATCAGCAATGGAAACAATCACTCTTGAGGCCAAAAGAAAAGAGAGACTAGTAAGAGATGGCGGGGTGAAGTAATTAAAAAAGAAAAGAAAATGAGTAGAAAAGAGGCTAAAGAATTGAGCTCAGGAGTGTAATTAGAAAAGCCTCAAGAAATATTTCACATCTTAGTAGGGGCAATCAAACCAAATCAAAGGGCCAGGAGTCAATGCCCAAATAGCCTTAGAAAACACAACGCCCTAAATCACACTCCTAAGCCCGGAAACCCAAATTTCCATATCCATAATGACACTCTAAAGCCTCTCTTATCTAAAGTGAATCACATAAGGCCTCTCCATCCATAATACCGCTCTTATACATGTAAAAGCTCTTTTGATCTTGAAAGATAATTTATCTTTAGTAAAAATTGCTTTTGAAACTAGGATAAGCATACTTCTAATTTTTCCCTAAGGTTCTTGATTTATACACCCGGGATGAATAAAAGTATTTTTGTCAAAATAAGCCTTTTAATTGACCCTTTTTCAAACCCTTGGACCAAAATCCTAAATTCATTAGGTTAAATCGAAAAAGACCTAATGGATTGATTAAGGAGTATCTCAGTTACAAAATGGACTATAATTTTTGGAATTGTGGTCAAGAGTGTAATCTAGACCAAGAGTTGGTAAGGAAGACCTCTTTGACTAAACTAATTCTAAGTTACCTTTTCCCTAAAAAAGGAATGTCTTGAAATCACAAACACCCTAAGAGACCTTAAGAGAAGCCCTAGGGTTAAGGGCATTAAGAAATACCACATGATTACCAAAAATAAGGGCAGTTATAAGATTGTTCCTTAATAAGAATTTATACTTGTTGGCAAAAATTTAAAAAAAAAAAAAGAACGGAGAGAAAGTAAAGGCTTGTCATAAAATTTTTGTCCAAATCCATGTCGGCTCGAATAGCCAAGCTTTTAATCCATGTCATCTGGTTCCTTTCCAAGGTTATCATTCTTCCCCAATTGTGGTTTTTAAACATCCTTCAAACTCTTTTTTTCAAATCAAGGGGCCTATCCTTACTCTTTTCCTTGTTCATAAATGGTTTTTCAATAAATCTCTCTATAAATACTTTTCCAAGTCAAAGATTCTTTTAAAACTAGTTGCTTGCCTTACTTTAGTTCTTCATTCATTCATCTTTTTCCTCTTAGGGATTAAGCTAGCTCTTAAAGCGTTGTCCCCTTTTCTTTTCTTTTTAGGGTTCTAGCTAGCCTTCAGGGCATTGTCTCGTCTTTCTAAGGTGTTAGTTAGCTCTTAGAGTGTTGACCTCTCTTTTATTATTTTTAGGGTTCCAACCAAAATTTAGGGTATTGTCCCATCTTTCTGATGTATTAGCTGGCTCTTAGTGCACTAACCTCTCCTTTATTTCTTTTTAAGGCTCTAGTTAGCCTTTAGGGTGCTATCCCATATTTCAAAGGTGTTAGCTGGCTCTTAGAACACTAACCCCTCCTTTATTTCTTTTTAAGGCTCCAACCATCCTTTAGGACATAGTCCTATCTTTTTAAGGTTTTAGCCAGCTCTTAGAGCGATGTCCCCTTTTTTACTATTTTCAGGGTTCTAGCTAGCCTTTAGAGCGTTATCCTGTCTTTCGAGGATGTTAGCAAGTTCTTAGAGCACTAACTCTTCTTTTCTTCTTAGGGATTTAGCTAGCCTTTAGGGTGTTAGCCTGTCTTTCATTTTAAGGATCTCGTTAGCCTTTAGGGCATTATCTTATCTTTCTTTTTAGGCAGCCAGCTAGCTTTCAACCCCTCTATCATCACCTCCATATAGGGACTTTAGTGAGCCCATAGGGTACTTCCCTTACAAAATTTCTCTTAACAAGCCCACGAGACACTTCTCTTTTACCTTTCCCTTAGCGAGCCTATAGGTTGCTTCTCTTCATCAAATTCTCTTAGCAAGCTCGTTGGGCGCCTTTGTTCCTTTAGCAAGCCCATATGGCGCCTCCCTCATCAATTCCTCTCAATCGAGCCCACGAGATACGTCTCCTCATCAACATTTTCTTAGCGAACCTGTAAGGCGCTTTCTATCACCAATTCTCCTAATAGGCCTACAGGGCACTTCTATTCCTTTAGCAAAGCCATAAGGTTCTTTCTTTCACCAGTTTCTCTCAAGCAAGCCAATGAGGCACTTCTCTTTCATCAATCTCATAGTAAGCCCATAAGACGCTTCTCCTTATCAATTGTCTCTTAGCAGGCCCGTTGGGCACTTCTCTTCATCTTATCCTCTTAGTAGGCCCATTGGATGCTTTCTTTCAATTATCTCTTAGCAAGCCCGTAAGGCACTTCATTTCATCAAATCTACTCAAGTGAGCCCATGGAGCGCATTTCTACATTGGTTGTCTTTTAGCAAGCCTATAAGGTGCTTCTCTCATCAAATCTTCCCAAGTAAGCCCATAGGGTGCTTCTCTCATCAATTCCTATCTCAGCAAGCTTATCAAGTGCTCCTCTTTCACCAATCCTATAGCAAGCCCATGGGGCGCTTCTTTTCACTAAGTTTCAATTTAAGGTATTAGCTAGCTTTAGGAGCACTTCGCCTATCTTGCTTAGGATAGTTAGCTCAAAAGAGCACTACTAGGTTTCAGATCAATCAAATTTTAGGGTTGCTAGTCCTTAAGAGATGCTTCTACCTAAGATAGCCTGCTCAAAAGAAGACTACCAGGTTTTAGATCGATCCAATTTTAGGGTTGTTAATCCCTGAGAGATGCTCTTGCCTAGGATAGTCAACTAAAAAGAGCACAACCAAGTTTGTGATCAATCCAATTTTAGGGTTGCTAGTCCTCGAGAGACACTCCCGCCTAGGTTAGTGAGCCTAGTAAGGTATAATTAGGTTTCTAGATTGATAAAATTTTAGGGTTGCTAATTCCAGAGAGATACTCACACCTAACATAGTCAACTCAAAGGAGCACTATTAGGTTTTTCAAATTGATCAAATTTTAGGATTGTTAGTCCCTGAGAGATGCTTCTTCCTAGGTTAGTCAACTTAAAGAAGCATTACCAAGTTACGATTGATTAAATTCTAAGGTTGCTAGTCCTTGAGAAATGCTCTCGCTTAGGTTAGTCAACTCAAAGGAACACTACCAAGTTTTTCAGATTGATCAAATTTTGGGGTTACTAGTCCCTAACAGACGTTCCCACCTAAGGTAGTCAGCTCAAAGGAGCACTACTAAGTTTTATAGATCAATCTAATTCTAAGGTTACTAGTCCCTAATAGATGCGCCCGCCTAAGATAGTTAGCTTAAATGAGCACTACTAAGTTTTCCAAATTGATCAAATTTTAGGGTCTTAACTAACTTTAGGAGCGCTTTGCACACCTTGGTTGGTCAACTCAACGGAGTAGTATTAAGTCTTCTACATCGATAAAATTTTAAGGTTGTTAGTCCTTGAGAGACGCTCCTACCTTGGATAGTCAACTCAAAGGAGTACTAGCAGGTTTCAAATCGATCCAATTTTAGAGTTGCTTGTCCCCGAAAGATACATCCACCTAGTTAGCATAGTAGAGCACTACTAGGTTTTAATTTAAGGTTTTAGCCAACTCTAAGAGCACTTTGCTCGCCTTAGTTAGTCGGCTTATTGAGGCATGACCAAGCTTCCTCTATTAGTTTAGGGTTTTAGCCAGCCCTAGGAGAGCTTCATCTCATCCAGTTTAAGGTTTTAGCCAGCTTTAAGAGCACTTTACCCGCCTTGGTTAGTCAGCTCATTGGGATATGACCAAGCTTCCTCTATCAGTTTAGGGTTTTAATCAACCCTAGGAGCGCTTACCCATTTCATCCTATTTAGGGACTTAGCTAGCTTTAAGAGCGCTTTGCCCACTTTGGTTTGTCTGCTCATTAAGGCATGACCAAGCTTCCTCATTTTTCTTAAGGCCTTAGCCAGCTTAAAGAGTACTTCACCTGTTTCACTTTACTTCATCAGGTCATAAGAGCATGACCAGACTTCAAGTATTCTTTTCGTATTTTGTCAAGCTCTTAAAGTGCTACCTTTGTCTTCTCCAAATCCCCATTGGATTGGACCTAAGATAACTAAGTAGCTATAGTGCTTCCTAGAATAAAATTCACTCTTGGGGTAAAAATAATGTCCGTTTTATCTTTATGGTAAAGTTTTACTTAAACTTTACCACAAAAAAGGCAGTTGTAGACACCTAATTTTTCTCCCCTTTTTATTTTTTAAATTATGTTATAGGGTCCTAAATTAGAAAAAATTCAAAAAAATAGAAAATTAAAGAAAACTCCAAAAAATGAAGAAATTTTAAAAAAAAATAGGAATTTTAGAAAAATAAAAAAAAAAAGGAAAATAGGAAATGGTACAAAAGAAAAGAAGTTTAGAAAAAATATAAAAAATTAGAAAAATTTAGGAAAATAGGGAATTAAAAAATATATATAAGAAATTTTTTTGTTGTTTAAATAGAATAGGATTGTAATTTAAACAAATTTTAATAAAGGATCATTGAATCTAAGTTTAGATTTAAATTTAAACTAAGCTGACCTAGTCTATATGTACAATTTAATTGCACATATAGATAAGGTATAGGCCAACAACCAAATAGTAAAACACATGGACTAAGTGTCGAAATTAAGCTAAAGGATAGGGTTCGAAACTCACTGGAGGCTTGAGGTTGGTTCTTTATCTTTTTCTTTTTTTTTTTCCACATATTGCCACATGTCAAAATATCACTAGGCTATGTATCTAATTGTGATACATGATGCATTGTGATTTATTACGATAACAAAATTACTTTCCCCCTCTTTCTTTCTTCCCTATCCTTTTTTGTTCCTCGTTTTCTCATTTATAAAAAGCCACCTACAACCAAGACAAAAGAGCGGGGGCATACAAAAACAGTAGGGGGGATTTTAAGAAAAAAAAAAAAAAAGCACACGCATAGAATAGACAGCGGAGGGGGAATTTTTCAAACTTAAAAAAAAAAAGTACACGTACAAAACAGGCAAGCGGTGACCTACACACTCTCTCTCAGTGTCTCTTTCTCTACTAACTCTCTCTCTATCTTGTTTCTCCTTTTCTCAACCTATCTACCTCTCTCGGTTGACTTTCCCTTTCTCCACCTCATTCGAAGAACCATTGTAGCCTACCATAGGACCCTCCAACTCTCTTGGCCAAATCTCTCCCTTTCGCACTCACTCACGAACACCGACTTAGCCACACACGTCCACAACCTCAGACCCCAACCCCCTCATTATCAGTCTTTCTTGCTCCCTCTCTCTCTCGACCCAAACCCATGGCCAACATCTGCAACCTACATTGAACCACCAAGGCCGTACAAAAAATAGCCACACACACACAAAACACAGCAACCACTACTGTGATTGATTGCCTCAACCCTAGACACATACAATTTACCTTCTCTCTTCATGACTGACCACTCTCTCTCACTCTCGGTTTTCTCTCTATCCTTCACTCGCTTAGCCACTACCATTTACATAAACCGAACCACCCTCGACGGCCACCTTGTTGTGTAAGGCACTCAAATCTATGACGCCACAGTGATGCCCTCTACCAGCTAAACACCCCACGTCCCCGCACACGACCCATCCTATAGATCTCCTACCTCGACCTATAACCCGCTCCTGCTCCAACCCGTAACCCGTGCTCTGACTCTGACCCGACCTCTAGGCCAAACCTGATTCGCTCAGTTTGGTCCGAGCTTCACTATTTTGGTTTTGATTGTTATTTTTTTATTTTATTTATTTATTTACATATGCAATATGTATTGGAAAATAAACAATATATATATATATCCCAAAAAATAGAAGAAAATTGAGAAAGAAGAAAAAAAGAAGAAATAATAAGAAAAAAAAAGAAGAAGAAAAACTTAAAAAATAAATAATCATAAAATTAAATAATAAAAACAAAAGAAGTTTATCAATATTGGAAAAAGGATTTTTTTTAAGTGATAAACTTTTTGTTTTTATTATTTAAATATATGATTATTTTATTTATTTATTTTTTTAAGTGATAAAGCTTAATTTCCTCTTTCTTTTTCTTTTTCTTTTTTCTTTTTACAATTACAAATAGAATACAATCATAACAACAACAACAAAAGAAAAAAGAAAAAGTACAATATTACAAAAATAAATAAACTAATACAAAATATGGAGAACAAAACATAAATAAAAACCAAAGTAGAGTTAGACCAAGCTAGAGTTTGCACGAGTTGAAGTTGGCCATTAGGTGGTCAAGTCAGGTCAAAAAGCTCTTGCTATGGGGAGTTTTAACACAATTTGTCGAAGCTTAAATCCTAGACAGAGAAAAAAAGGGGCTGTATAGTGATTGATGAGTTGATGGTTTGTAATGAAATGGAATCCCCTATTTATAGGTATTATGGTCGAGTTAAGGATGAAAAATATTAAATGCAATATTATTTTCTTCCATGTTTGAGATGAGTGAACCTAGACAATATGTGATACTAAATACAAAACTGTACGTATAGGAGTGCGTCAGCGTATGTCTAACACACGTAAAAGTGTGATTACCACACTTAAAAGTGAGTTGGTAAATGATGTGGCAATGATGTAGCCTGCGACATGGTGATGATGTGGCTTGCAACGTGGCGATAACATAGTGATAAAGTGAGAAAAGAAAATAAAAGATGTATTTTGCGTGTTTCATGGATTGAACCCAAGATCTCTAAGTGATATGCAATATCAAGTTTGAGTGCTTATCCAAATAAGCGGTTGGTTTTTGCTTATTCATATGTCTATATATGGACAAAGTTAACTCAGGCCAAATTCAAATCTAAGCTTAGGTCCAATAACATTCTCTTTATTTTATTATATTCTATTAAACTATCTAAATTTTTTTTTTCTAAATCTTCCAATTTTTTTGTATTTTTGTATTTATATTTTTGTGATTATTTTTCTGAATTTCCTTTTTTTTTAGCTTTTCTTAAATCTTTTATTTTTGTATTTTTCTAAATTTCTTTCATTTTTGGCTTTCTTTCTTAAATTTTCTACCTTTTTTGTATTTTTCTAAATTTCTAATTTTTTAAATGGAGCAAAAATAGAATATCTATAACTGTCCCTCTTTGTAATGAAGTTTAAGCAAAACTTCATCATAAAGATAAAAAGAGACACTATTTTCGCCCTAGGGGTAGATTTCGTCCTAAGAAGCACTATAACCAACTAGCTAGCTAACTAGCTATCTTAGGCCTAGTCCACTAGGGATTTGGTAAAGAGAGAGATGGTGCTTTAAGACTATAAGAAGAATTGAAGCCTAGTTGTGCCTAAATGGGTAAGTACTCTTTGAGTTGGCTAAGACCCTAAGCTAGAATCAATTTAGGGAACCTAGTTATACCCTTCTAAGCTTACTAACCTAAGTAGGAGCATCTCTAGGAGACTAGCAATCCTAAGTTAGAATCGATTTGGGGAACTTGGTCATGCCCTTCTAGGTTAATTAACCTAGATGGGTTTATAAAGAGTGACAAGAAATTAGGATAGTGCTTTGAGAGTTTCAACTTGGGTTAGGATAATGCTTTGAGAGCACGCGATTCAAGAGTTTCAACTTAGGTTAGGATAATGCCTTGAGAGCATACGGTTTGAGAGTTTCGACTTGGGTCAAGATAGTACTTTGAGAGTATGCGATTCGAGAGTTTTAAGGTTAGGATAGCATTTTGAGAGCATGTAATATAAGGGCTTCAAGTTAAGGGCAGTACTCTAAGAGCATGCGATCTAAGGGTTTCAAGTTTAGGATAGTGCTTCGAGAGCATACAAACCAACGATTTCAACATCAAGGTAGCGCTCCGAGAGCATACGATCCGATGGTTTCAAGGTCAGGATGGTGCTTCAAGAGCATGCAATCCAAGGGTTAAGATAACGCTCTGAGAGCATGCGATCTAAGAGGTCTAAGGTCAGGAAAATGCTCTAAGAGCATACGATCCAAGTGTTTCAAGGTTAGGATAATACTTTGAGAGCATGAGATCCAAGGGTTTTAAGGTTAGGATAATGCTCCGAGAGTATGTGATCCAAAGGTTTCAAGGTCAAGATAGCATTCCGAGAGCATGTGACCCAGGGGTTTTAACTTAGGTCAAGATAGTACTTCAAGAGCATGCGATTTGATGATTTCAAGGTCTGGATGGCACTCCGAGAGCATATGATTTGATGGTTTCAAGGTCAAGATGACACTCCAAGAGCATGAGATCTAAGGGTTTCAAGGTCAAGATAGCACTCTAAGGGCATGTGATCCAAGGGTTTAGCTTAGGATAACACTTTGAGAGCATGCGATCTTAGGTTTTAGCTTAGGTTAGGATAACACTTCGAGAGCATGGAATTCTGTAATTTTAAGGTTAGGATGGCGCTCCAAAAGCATGTGATCGAATGTTTTTACTACATGGATAGTGCTCTAAAGAGCAAATGATCTATGAGGACCAAAGCAAAAGGATTTTATGTAAAAAATCTTGAAAAAGACAGATTTGTTGAATGGCAATCATGAAAGACGGAGTAAACACTAAGGATAAAGTCCCTAAATAGAAAGAGAGGTGGGTAACATCAGCTATGAGGGTGATCATGTCAAAGAAGATGATTTTGGCCTCTAAGGACAACTTGGGAGCGATTTTTATGCAAGAGTAGATCCTTGAACTTTGGATGATAGGAAGTGAGCTCATTTGAAAACAAATTGTTGCTAGGATAATGATAGAAGCTTACTGCTAGGGTTATAGAGAAGATGACTTTCAAAAGAAATGAGGATTCATGTCCAAAGGACTAAAATGAGAGGGAATCGAATTTATTCTAATTTTCCAACTTACTAATAGGTTTAGATTCTCCCAATAGTGTGTAGGCTTTTTAGTAACATAATAACTTGATCTTCCAATTCACCTTGGTCTAAGAGAACCTTTTCTTTCCTCCAAGGGCAAATAACTTTACATGACTTCTTCAAATTTCTTCTTATCAAAGGATATCTCATTAAAGTTAGGTTTAGTCTGAAAGGACTTCCTTACACTCTCGACTTAAACTCCTCTCTTTTGACTTCAATTCCAAAAATTATGGTCTACCTTGTTAGTAATACCCTTTTAATCAATTCGTTAGGTCTTCTTCAAATTGTAAGATAATAAAGGCTTTTGGTTCTTTATTTCAGAATGGATATTACTAAAATGACTTTTCATGAAAGAATTTCTCTTTAACCCGGGTTTACAAGTCAAGAACCTTATAGGTAAAACTTAAATTATGCTTGCCTCAATTTCAAATATAACTTTTACCAAGAATAAGTTACCTCCTTTAATTAGAAGGAAGGGTGGAATTGTAGGTAAGCTATGAGCTATGTATCAGTTGCATAATTTTTTAGTTATCCCGACTTCTTTTAAGTTTAATTGCTTTGACTATGTTTTTAGGGCTCTTTTTTGTTTCTTTTTTTCCCTTTTTTGAAACGTAGGTCTTAATTTAGGAATAAGTTTCTGTGCCCCTTATTCTTTTAAGTTTCTAAGCTCTAAGACTTAATCACCTTGTCTATGTCAAGCACACTTTTCATTTTTCATTTCACACTTACTCATTTTTCCTATCTTTGTTCTTTGTTCTTTTCTTTTTCATTTAAGACAAAATGATTATTCTTTCTTTTGGCTTACAGCTCAAAGTGTATGTGGTTTTAGTGTTTATAATGGATGTCTTTCTTCATCTTAGAGGAAATTAGTTATCAAGGGTAATAATTACTTTTGAATTGATGTGACTAAAGCAAGCACAAATTAGTTTTAACTTTTTCTTCTAATAGATGCTCTTAACCTCCTTTTGGCCCCATTACAGGGGTGGTTCTTAACAAGGTTTAATTTTTGAAAATATCCCCATAAATGGTCTAACAGAGCTGACAAAGGACTTTGTGATTAAGATATTGAAAAGATTACCTAACTTTATTTTGATTTGGGTATTAAATGCAAGATGGACTTCCTTTAAGGAATGAGTCCAATAGTCTCATAATGATGCCACTCGACTCTCAAAATGTCTTAAGGTTGGTGTTTTGGGATTCATCTTGCCTTTCTTCATTCTAAGCCTTTTAACTAATGAGATATCGTAAAATAGGAGAAATGTAAACAAAGCACTTTATTTGAATCACTTATCTTTCATAAACATTGTGAAATCTAACCCTATCCTTAAATTGAGTCCAATTGGATTACCCTTACATCAATTAGGTCTTGAACTCTATTTTTCAATTCTTAGTAGTTGTCAGTAAAATGCCCCTAGTGACCCATATGATATTCACATTGTGTATTTGGGTTATATTTCCTCGACTTGTATCCTGGCATTAGGGCTTTTAAGCCCTCGGTTCTTAGTTGGTCAAAGACTTAAGATAATAAGGTAAGGATATAAGTGAACTTTTTTCTGGGTATTTTATATATGCCCCTAAATCTAGTGGGGTTAGTCTTTTTTTGCTCAACCTCCCTATCCTTATGGCTTCTTCGATTCGACTCCTAATAAGTACAATGTCTGCAAAACTGGCCATTGTATTACCTAATAAGTGCCCATAATATAATTCCTCTAAGGAGTCAACAAAGATAGATATTAATTCTTTTTTAAGGAGAGGAAAAATGATTATAGTTGCCATATCCCTCCATCTTTGGCTTATTCCTAAAATGATTCATTTTTCTTTTCTCTCATTGTGTACAAGTCCCCAATCGAAGGAGCTGCTTAATGTTGAACTTGTGTTGCTCATAAAATGCCCAAGCTAATTTCTCCCAAGTATTGACTTGGCTGAGGTCACACTAGGCATACTAAGTTAATGCAAGCCCTATCAAACTATCATAGAAAGTTTGTACCATGAGTTGATTATTTTAAACATATCTGCCCATCTTGTAGACATATAATCTAGTATGTAGCTTTGGGCATCTGGTCCCATAGTACTTCTCAAACTTTGGTATTTTGAATTTTTATAAGTAAGCCCTAACATTATATGCAGACAAGACAGTGATCCTAACTTGCTCAAATTCTTTTTTTTTTAGTTATCTACTAAGTTAGCTTCCTTTCCAACTCCTTGATACTTTCTTAACTTAGTTCTGGGAGAATCAAGAAAGAATAAGTCTTAGACTAAAAAGCTGGATGGATTTTCTCTTCTGGAAGAAGCGCTTCAATAGATTTCCCTTGTTGGGCTTCCAAGTGCTCTTCATTTGATGACATTGTGGTATTGATTAGGATGATGCTGTTAACTAGAAAATTCATCTGTTTAGTCATTTTCTCCATCATTTGCTCTAATGAACAAAACCTTATTTTTATAGGGTTTGTGCCATTAAGTTTGTCGTTATTTCTGCTGTTAACCATTACTCTTCATAAGAATCCTCATCTATTGGCAACTACCTAACTTTGTTTTGAAAGAATACTCTTCTTTTTAAGAGAGAGAAAATAAAAAAAAGGTAAAATACAAAGATAAGACTTATTTATAATTTGTGAGATCTATTTATATTTCACTAAGTGAGAGAGAATGAATGGTTAGGTGAGTTCTATCGAAGGACAAGTATAAGGAAGGAAATGTTAAAGAATGAAGAATGATAAACTAAAGAGAAAATTTATTATTTTAAAAGATTAGAGTATAGAAAACAAAAGGAAGGGAGCCTAACAATTATTCTTAATGAGACTTAAAATTTTATTCAAAGTTTTTTAACCACATTTAAAGTTTCCAATCTAACTCTTGCAGTTGGGGCTTAATCTTGTCTAGCATCTCTAAAGTGTAATCCATGGTCCTTTCCCTTTTTTTGATCTAAGAACAAAGCTCGCTTAAAGGCCTCAGTATGTTTAGCCCTTTATTACCATTAGGTAGCTTTAACTTATAACAGTTATTCATGCACTCTCAGGATATCTAGCAGCTTATTGACTCTTTGATTATTCTCTTATTGGTTACTTGCCATTCTAAGTTTACACATTTTATGAGCAAAAATCAGTTAATGCAACAAAAGAAAATATGTAGATGTTATGATCGTTTGGGTTGATACATTAGTCTTTAAGTTGCAACTCTACTATTATTTTCAAAAACTTGATTGCATTAAAAATCTTAAGCAACTAATAGGGTTGCAATTGTTAAGGGTAGTGTATTAACTCAAACTTACAGGAGAGTATGTACAATTAAGATGGGTTTTAAAAGGTCCTTAAGCGTTATGACCTTACTTATTTTTAGAAAATACTTTCATTAGTCACATTACAACTGAAGTGGGATAGCCTAATCAACCCTAAGTGGTGGTTACTCCACTATACTTGGAGCCTACATAATGGCCCCCCTCTTAGGGTTTTAAGGCGGCCCAAGGCTAACCACATCTATCCTATATCTTTGATGCAACAAATGATCCCCCTATATCCCATGCATAATGTATATAAAATAAATATGGCAATTAAAGCAAAGTATATATACCAATAAATAAATAAATAAATAACATGGATATTTTGAAAGAAAATTTTAATTTTGGAAAGTATTTTAAGTGGTTAGCCCTCTTAATGTTCCTAGTGGAGTCGCCAAGCTATCAAGACTAGTTTTTTCCTCCTGATTTTACATAAATTAATCTTCTTTAAACCAACCAGTATTAAATCCTATTTAATGTTAACCCTAGGTTTTAAAGAAAACCAATTCTTTTAATTTTAAAAATGTTTTGGAGTCATCATCCTATTAGAGTCAGGAAAAAGAGTTAAGTTATAACTAATTTAGTGAATTGATTATAACTTAGCTATTGATCTTTTGATAAAACTGATTATTTGTTAAAACAAATTTTGAAAACTAAAGATCTAGGGTAACACTATAATCTTATGGGCTAATTTTTAAACCCTATATGGGTAACACTTTTAATCTTTCAAAATTTAAATTTACCTTTCAATATACTCTTATAATGACATTTATTTACAAGCTATAATTGAAATTACATAAAAAAAAGGATTTAAAGATTTTTTTCGTTTTTTAAATCACCCCATATGTACGGGTGCCTACGTACCTACTACTGAAAATCAAACTTCCGTAGTTTGTTCTAAAAATATTAACGAATCAATTGATTTTAAATTTGGAAAGTGACCAAGTTTACGTCTCTTAACCATTTCATTTTATTTAAAAAAGAAATCTAAGAGAAAAAGGTCTTAATTTGGTAATTTTTATTTTTTTTAAAACATAAAATTTCCCAATTTTTGAAAACATGTCCATTTATTTTTATTCATTTGGAAAAAAAAATTTAGGTGCTAAAACTTAAAAAAAAAAAACCTAAAGAATCTAAATATAACTTTTCATGAAATACATAATTACCATGGCTAACATGCTTGACTATAGAAAAGGTACTTCAACATTGGAAAAGAAGCCTAATTGTAAAAAAGAAACCTAAATTATGGTAAACATGCTTAATTATAGAAAATAAGTCTAAATTATTGAAAATATATCTAAATCATAGAAAAATGTTTAAAAGTTCTACAAGAAGCCCTAAATCTAAAAAGAGTTTACTTATTTTATTGGGAATAGGATTTTTTCTAAGTGATAAACTTTTTTGTTTTTATTATTTATTTTTATAATTATTTTATTTATTTATTTTTGTTGCTCTATAAATAAATAAACTACAACTCTCTATCATTTCTTCTCTTTCTTTCTTTTCCTTTTTCTTTTTTTTTTTATTTACAATTGCAAATAGAATACAATCATAACAATAACAACAAAAAGAAAAAGGTACAATATTACAAAAATAAACTAAAAAATACAAAATACAAAGAACAAAACACAAATCAAAACCAAATTAGAACCAGATCAAGTTGGAGTTTACATGGGTTAGAGCTAGGTGCTAGGTGGTCAGGTCGGGTTAGAAAGCTCTCGTCGTAGGCAATTCCTAACACAACTTATCCTGGCTTGAATCTTAGAGAGAGAAAAAGGGGTCATATAGAGAGAGAGAGAGTGGCATTGTGATTGAGTTTATGTGATTGATGAGTTGATGGTTTGTAATAAAATGGAATCCCCTATTTATAGGTATTATGGTTAAGTTAAAGATGAAAAATATTAAATGAAATACGATTTTCTTTCATGTTTAGGTTAAGCAAACTTAGACAATATGTGATACTAAATACAAAGCTACGTGTGTAGGAGTGTATCGGAGTATGTTCAACGCGTATAAGAATGTGCCTACTACACTTAGAAGCGAGTTGGTAAATGATGTAGCTTGTAACGTGGTGATGACATAGTGATGAAGTAAGAAAATAAAATAAAAGATGAATTTTACACGTTTCATGAATTGAACCTAGGATTTCCAAGTCATATGCAATATCAAACTCATGTACCTATCCAAATGGGCTGTTGTTTTTTATTGTACATATGGATTAGTTCAACTTGAGCTAGATTCAAATCTAAGTTTAACTTGAGCTTAGAATAACTCTCTATTTATTTTATTATATTCTACTAAATTATCTAAAAGATTTTTTTTCTCTAAATTTTCTTTTTTTTTTGTATTTTTCTAAATTTTATATTTTAGTGATTTTTTTTCTAAATCCCTTTTTTTCTACTTTTCTTAAATTTTCTATTTTTTTTTATATTTTTCTAAATTTCTTATTTTTTTGGGTTTTTCTAATTTTTTTTTATATTTTCCCCAATTTAGGACCCTATTCTAAAAATTTTGAAAAATAAAGGGAGCAAAAATAGAGTGCCTATAATGGGTTTTGTTGTCAGGTTTGAATAAGAGAATGGGTTTCACAAATATAGGTATTTAAGAAGGTAGCTAATGGAGGGAATTTTTCTTTTTTCCTCTCATAGAGGGTTTAAATTGTTAATTTAGATGCAATTTTGAAACCCATTATGGTTATTGTTGTGAATATTTGATGAAAAGAGATAGTATAACAAAGAAGATGAAAGAGAAGTCAGCATAGGTTTCCAGTTTTTTTTTGTTTTTTCTTCTTCTTCTTTTAATGAAAGGGGAAGATTTGATGATGGTATGGGTAATTTTCTTGTCAATTTGAGAGAAAAGAAGCCATTGATACGAATATAAGTTGCTTCTGTAATCATCCTATGGTAACTGTTCATCTATTTTCGATTTGATGATAGAAAGATGAAGAACTCATGTTGGTTCTCTAATTTGATGACAAAGAAGACAAACTCATTTGGGTTTTTAGTTTTTTTTTTTTAATATTTTGTTAAATTTTGATTTGATATTATTTTGGTTGATTTTATTGTTAAATTTGATTTTGGGTTCTTACCCAAAAGAAAAAAGATTTCAAGTTAAGTTTAGCATAAGGTTGTTTTAGTTAGATTTGGACGTGATTTTGTTTTAAATTTTATTAAAGTATGATGTGGCTATCTCATTAATATATATTCCCTTTTTAGTATAATGAGATATCACACATGCCGAAAATCTATTGGTCATTTATGCTAACAAGTCTAACATCAACTAATAAAGTTAGATTAGATAGTAACTTTAGCAATATAAAGTTCAATTGGCTAGTAAAATCCACATTCAAAAACTTAAAGTAGTTAATTGTAAAATCACCTAAAGTTCAGGTATTAAATTTGAATCTTATTAATTCTTCCCAAAACAAGCTCCCCTCACTATATCATGGCCTAGCATAAACTAAAGATATAGTCCAAGCAATAAAAGAAGATGGTACCTGGATCGTTATAAGCCATTTTCAGGAGCTCCCGCATGCACTTCATTAACAGTAGCTCCATCCACTTTCCAAAGGACCATTATTCTACTACTCTGAGCAACAGCTTCGCAACACAATACTTGTTGAAAACCAAGGGTACTCTGTAAAGTAACTTTTGTAGCACGATCAGGCCTCATTTGAAGGAGACAAAGTATACCAGGATCATTACAGTTGACCAATTTTTCAGTTTCTTGCCTCCATGCACTGGGTTTGCACTGCGCACATTCCATGATAAAATTTTAAACTATATTCTTCTCATTATGATATTTCCTTGGGTCAATACTATCGTTCAACTAAGGTAGTGTTCATCTTGAACTAACGATGAAGCACTGGTGTTTGGTACCCCGTCCTCATGTAATGATCGATCTTTGTTTGGACCCAGCAAAGGCGAGACTGGTTAATTAGCACGGTTGCCGTTATGTCCCAAGATGGAAAAACCCACTGGTTGATATTCCCTTCCACTAGTATAGTTGTCATTGGAATGGCCAGAATGTCTACTTGCATTGCAGAGTGTAATAGTTCTATCAGAGTTTTAATTGTTGGTTTCTATTTCGTCATTATTCCCCATATAGTCATTCCGATTGCCCATTTGGATGTTCGAGTGTTCGAGTGGTCAGTATACCTCCTTTCAAAGTTGAGATCATCTGTCCTCATGGTAGATGGTATAATTTGCCCTGGGGGTATATTTCCTCGAACGACAGTGTCGGGATTGTATTGGGATGTGAAAACAAATGCTAAAGTCTCTATCGCCCAATTAGTTCCACTGCTATTTTCATTATATTATTAGGTAGGGAAGCAATCAAGCTAGAGTATTTGGGTTCAGGACTGTTTACTTGAAGCCGGGTAGACAAGTTAAATGTGGAATCTCAGTTGAAAGCATGGTTCCATGCTCTTGTGCTCTTTGTTTCCAAGATTTTCTCTTGGGGCTTAAAGGTGAAGAAGACAGAATAGAAGATTATATTCACCAGATTTACAGATGTTCCAATCGTCACTGTTTCAGTTGAAGAACCATGAAGAGACGCATTTATTAATGGTTCATAGTTATTGTGCTTCAATTTTATTCCCTTGCTAATAATATCCGCCTTTGATATAAAGAACTTCTCGGTTGCTCTCACATTATTTCCTAAATAACAGTTACTATTCACATTGCTTCATCATTATTTGCATTTTGGTATGACACTAATGCCCGTGTGTTATCACACAAACTAACTCTTTGTTTTCTTATCTAGTTGTATTCTGTTTCTCTTAATGTCTCTCTTTGTTTCCCACTGTAATTTTGCACTCTAGATGTTGCTTTACTCTAATTTCGATGCCTCTTTACTCTGATTTTGACACCTTTATTCCACTCTAATCCAGTATCCACATTCCTCTTTTTCCCCTTGATTATTATCAATTGGCACATAATTATCATTGGAATCTTTTCGCAAATTTGTCATCTCTGCTATTTTGGTGGGAGGTTGCTTGAATTTGCTGATATCACTTGTTCCATCTTCTTCTCTTTTTTTGGACATGATATTTTCTTATGTCTAATACATCCACTTAGATTATATAAATCTAGTAATCCCTCTTATTGAACTTGATATGACTGATTATCAATCACAATTGTATGAACTAAGGGGATATTCATGTTTATTTGTGCACATATTCATGAAAATTTACCCCTTCCCAATCCTACAATATAAGTATCATACTTTAGCAATAGGCTAAGAGCTTCTTCAATTTTTTTTTTGCCAATGGGGAATAGTATTCCATTAGTAGTTCTTGAATTTGTACCTAGGCAATGGTTGTGTTTAAATTCACCATTGATGCTATAAAGTTTAGGATCCATTTTTTATAGTTGGAAAACATCCATTAATGAACCGAGGTCCTCTTTTTATTATCCAACTAAGAGCTAACTCTAATTCGAAAGTTGTCAAGTAATATCTATCTATGATGCATTATTGATAGGGCTCTTTAGACATAAATCATTAAGCACATCCAGATTATATGCGTCTTACCATTTAAGGCTTGCCGCCCTAGGCTCAAGCACTAGGCTTAGCTTAATCGGGCCCAAGAGACTCTTTAATGGTTAGAAGATACTGGATAAGGATAATAGACTAAGTTAACAACCATCTTCAACAAATGTGGGACACATTAGACACCACGAGCCCACTCTTCTATACTTATGGGAGAGGATTCTGCCTACTAACTGCCCTCCAACTATTAATGTCACTTTACTATAAATACTAGATCAACATCTAACAATACAAATTAGTTGACACTTTATGCATTAAAGCTTGTCTATTGCTCTTAAGTATCCCCTATTCTCTAGAACACTATACTGACTTAAGCATTGGAGTGGCCATGCCGGGTAACACTCTAGCATCCCCTCACAATGCTCTATTTTGCAGGCTTACCCAAGCCCGATTTCTATTGGCTAATACCATGAGACGACATTTAGTGCCATTTGTGGATATTCTGATTCCAATTCCTATATAAACCAACCGAAAACACTATACACCAATCCTAAACACCACATTTGATCACCACCAACAATCACCAGCAATGTTGACAACCACTAGCGAACAACCAACTTGCCAAGAACTAGCCCCTTCTAAGGGAAATGATGGAAGACTACCTTAAGTGCTCAGACCACTAACTTGAGGAGTTCGTTCCTCAAAATAGGCTACTTTGTGCTCGCCTCAATGAAGTCAAGAGGCATAACACAAAACCTACCCCTTCGAAACTTCAAATGTTCGCAATAGGTAGAACAACCAGCAGTAGCAATCGTAGAATGGTAGGGATTAGCAATTGAATCCTTTAGTACAACAAATGGCAACTAAGATCGTGGCTACTCGTGGTTGTGCTCTAGTTGGAAATGAGCAAGTAGCCAATTCCTAAGGAGTATCGATGTGCTTCATTGCGTACTAAGCTCATCCGATGGATAATGTCGACCTTAATGAGCTTTGCACAATTGTGTAAAGGCTCCTTAAGTAGTAGGGGAGCAAGGCTACTGGTGACGTTGGGCTGGTCACCAACAATAAGACCTCCTTTACCAAGGGTGTCTAAGACGAAGTGTTGCCTACTAATAGCAAACTTCCATCCCTATACCAATATGATGGCATATGTGACCTAAATGATTACCTCTTCCAATTCCATACCCTTGTGAACCTTCCCGGTCTTAAGGATGCTATAATGTGTAAGACTTTCTCATGTACCCTAAGGAAAGTAGTTTGGATGTAGTTCAAATACCTACTTAAAAATTCCATTAGCTCCTTTGATGAGCTAGCATGGAAATTTAGCCTCTATTTTAGGGCTAGCTAGCCATCATTTAACGATACGTCATCCTTAGACTTGGTAAGACAAAGCGAAGACAAATCTCTACATGACTACTTAACTGGATTCAACAATGCCATAGTCGAGGTCCCTCATGTAGACGACGAAGTTGCTGTCTATGTCACTCAACTTAGCAATAGACCTTCAAGAGACTTCTTCCGATCGCTTGTGAAGAACAAGCCAAAGACCTTAGTCAATTTTTGGAATAAGGCCCAAAAGTACATCTACTAAAAGGATAACATTTGTGCCATGAGGTATTTTTAAGGATTTTAAAGAACTCGGCACATCTATCCGTGCTTTTTAAGACAAACCTGCTCAATGCAGCTACCATGCTAGTGAGCTTCTATAAGTTTCGAACTAAAGTAGGGGTCTTCATTCCCCTGATGTCACTTATCTTGTCAAGATTAGACTCAATACCTCTTTGGGTGACCAAAAAACCCAGGAATTTGGAGGTATAGATCTTATTTTGATGGGCCCATATAGGGTCATGCAATACTATATGCTCAAATTCAAGTTCAATGTTAGCAAAAATGAATCTGAGTACGAAGCCATCATCGCTAGTCTCAAGTTAGCCAAAGAGATTGATGACAAACACTTACAAGTCTTCTCAGACTCTATACTAGTCGTCTAATAAGTCCGAAGAGAATATGAGGCTAAGGATGATATAATGGTGAGGTACCTAGAGAAGGTGAAGAGCCTTTTAACTGAATTCCCTTCATGGAGCATCATGAAGATCCCTCGACTTAAGAATTTAGTAGTAGATTGGCTATCCAAACTCGCTTCCACTAGGATATAGAAATAGAAGGTGAGGAATAGGAAGATCTTCATAGAGTACCTACCGAAGAAGAGCATAATTTCGATCTTAGTTGAAGTCTTGGAATTGATAATATTACCATTAAAGTTGAGCTAGATGGATCCTATCCAGAGTTATTTGAAGTAGGGTACACTCCTAGAAGATAAAAAGGGAGGTAAAGAAGCTCAGATATCATACTACCAACTACACATTGGTTAATGCATCCTGTATCGTAAGGGCATCAACCCCCTTTGCTTAGATGTCTATGAGAAGGTGAGGGCATACGCGACTACGTAGCCTAATTCAACAATACCATGGTCGAGATCCTTTAGTTGGACTAAGGAGTTACCATCTATGTCGCTCAGCTTAGCATTAGACCTTCAGGAGACTTCTTCTGATCACTTGTGAAGAGCAAGCTGAAGACCTTGGCCAACTTCTAGAATAAGGCCTAGAAGTACATCTACCAGCAAGACAACATTTATACTAAGAGTAATTCCGATTAAGAGAGGTTAGTTAGCAAACAAGGCAAGGAAAGATTGTTTGTGAAGGATCGTCTCAATAAAAGGGTTCTAAGCAAATTAAAGGGGGAGGGTTCCGGAAAGGAGAAGCGCTAAGTCAAGCAAGACTAGCTCCTTCCACTTATCTACACACAACATACCCACCTGAATAGACCAATAGCCTAAGTCTATTTCGAGGTGAAGCATAGGAACCTGCTACAACAACCCCCAAAAATGAAAGGGAGCCCTAGCCATTGGAACATAGAGAAGTATTGCCAGCTCCATGGTAACTACGGCCATACCATTGACGAATGCTTCTAGTTGAAAAATGCAATTGAAAATGCCATTTAGCAGGGCTTCTTCAATGAGTATGTAGTTTAATTGAAGAACAATAACAGTTTTGATGACAATGACGACCGAGCACTCTAAAGATGGTAAACCAAGGGTGCTAGAGCAAAGCAGAATGCTCACTACTATAACGAATGTACCCCCAATAATGTCATCAATATAATAGTTAGGGGGGCACACCTTAAGAGCTAGCTATGCATTTGTAGCTTGGTTAACGCCCCGTTTAAGGTGCTGGCAATATGGGAGAGGAGATGGAAGCTTACTTCTACTTCTTCTCTGATGAAGATATGGAGGGGGTTAGATATCCCCCATTAGGACACCTTGTTCTTAAAGACAAGGATCACGAATTTTGAGATCTTAAAAATACTGGTAGATACTGGTAGCTCCATTGATATCCTCTTCTTCCACATATATGAGAGGATGAGGAAGAAGCTGGCAATCAAGATGAAGCTATACCACCACAACTTAATTGGCTTTAATGGAAGTACCATCTAAGCTAAGTGTATCATCACTCTAGACATGGAGCTTGGCAATAATGATTACGTAGCACGGCGACCAATAGATTTTGTTGTGATCAACTACCTCTCCACCTATAGTGTTCACTTGGGAAGACTAAGTCTAAATGCATTTGGGGTCATCACATCCTCTCTTCACTTGAAGGAAAAATTCCTAACCCTAATTGGGGTTAGAATATGTAGGTATGATCAGAAGCTTTCATGAGAGCCATATGTTAAGGTTGCCAAAGGTGATGGAATCCTTACTCTGGAGTAGAACTTGTAAAAGAAGTTGGCGGAGAGGGGCAAACTAAGTGAAAAAATTGACTAGACTATGAAGATCGGTGTCGAGACTCCTCTTAATGTGAAGGACAAAATTATTACTCTCTTATAAGCCAACTGAAATAGGTTCGCCAAATTGAAATCAAATATACTCGAGATCTCACCCAACCTGGAAACCCATAGCATCAACATTGACTTTACCATGTGACTTGTTAAGCAAAAGAAGAGGTACTTCGCTTTGAAGAGGTATGCCATAATTAAGGAAGAAGTGTAGAAGTTGCTTAAGGTTGGCTTCGTAAAGGAAGAGAAGTACTTGACCTTGTTAGCAAACGTAGTGCTAGTCAAGAAGAAGACTAGGAAGTGACGTATATGCATTGATTATATTGACCTCAACAAAGCCTATTTGAAAGACTGCTTCCCTCTCTTGAAAATCTATCAGCTCATCGACTTTACTACACCTTATTAGGTTTCATAGATGCCTTCTTGGGGTAGAAGTTAAATAAGATAGACTCAGCAGACGAAGTCCATACCTCCTTCATCACTAACTATGGCACATACTATTATACAGTGATGTCGTTTGGTCTAAAAAATGCCTAAGCTATGTACCGGTAGATGGTAATGAAGCCAGGCGAAGTCCATATTGCTGTTCGAGCATAATATGGAGGTATACATCGACGACATGATCGTCAACAACACGAAGCCAAACAATCATGTCAAGGACATCCAGCAAGCCTTTAACCAGTGTGGACATACGATGTGAAGCTGAACCTCTAGAAATGTATCTTCGGGGTCGAGCTCTAAAAAAATTTCAGGGTTTCCTGGTCACCTAAAGAGACATTGAGGCCAATCCTAAGAAGATAAGCACCATTAAGGGATTGAAGCCCCTTACCGTAGTCCAAGACGTATAGAAGCTTACTAACATGGTAGCCGTGTTGAGTAGGTTTGTCTTAAAAAGTACAGACAGATGCATCGAGTTCTTCAAAATCTTGAAAAATCTAAACGGTTTTGAATGGACCCCGTAATGCACCTTTACCTTCCAACAGCTCTAATATTTCTTCGCATACCTACCAGTCCTTTCTAAGCCTACTCACAAGGACGACCTATTCTTATACATTGCCATAAGTGATTGAGTACTCTCCTTTATGTTGGTTAGAGCAAATGGAAGAGCACACAAGCCTTACTTCCAAGTATATTAGATTATTGTGCTTAAAGATCAACCATTGCACACCATGTTGCAAAAGCCTAATGTATCTAGATGGATAATGAAGTACATAATGGAGCTAAGGGCATACAAAATCCAATACCAGCAATGAATGGCCTACAAGGTACAAGTGCTAGCCAACTTCATAGTAGAATACATAGGAGAGGAGGAAGCAGAACTAGGTGACGACAAATTGGTGCAAACTCTCTACATTTATGAATCATCCACCTTGGGGGTAGAGGTATGGGTCTCATTTTGACAAGCCCATACAAGGTCACAGTTGGCTATTCCCTCAAATTTAGGTTCAATGCTAACAATAACGAATTTGAGTATGAGGCCCTCATCGCTAGTCTCAAGTTAATTAAAGAGATTAGTGCCAAACACTTACAGGTCTTCTCATACTCTATGCTAGTCATCCAATAATCCAAGGCAAATATGAAGCTAAGGACAATATGATGGCAAGGTACCTAGAGAAGGTGAAGAGCTTTTTAGTTGAATTCTCTTTGTAGAGCATAGACTCAACAATTTAGTAACAGATTGGCTATCCAAACTCACCTCCACTAGGATACAGCAACCAGAGGTATGGGATGGGAAGATCTTCTTAGAGTACCTACCGAAGAAGAGAATAACTCCAATCTCGACTGAACTTTTGGAACTGACAACAGCACCATCAGAGTTGAGCTAAATGAATCTCATAAAGAGTTATTTAGAGCAAGGCACACTCAAAAAAGAAAAAAGGGAGGCAAAGAAGCTTATATATCATGTCACTAACTACATGTTGGTCAATGGCATCCTATACCATAGGGGCATCAGCCTCCCCTTGCTCAAATGTCTACAATAAGGTGAGGGCCTGCATGTTATGGAAGAACTACACACTGAAGTGTGCACTAACCACATTTAGTCACAAGCTCTCTACCTTCGAGCACTACAACTTGGGTATTATTGGCCTACCATGAGGTAAGATGCCAAAGTCGTAACCTAAAAGTGTCCGTAGTGCCAAAAGTACACCTCCTATCAATCATACACCTAGTACCACTCTCCAGCCTCTAACTAGCCCATAACCATTTGCATAATGGGGTATCGACATCCTTAGGGATTTCCTAGAGGCTTCGGGAGGACAGTAGTTCATAATAGTTGTCATCAACTACTTCACCAAGTGGGTCAAAGTTGAAGTGGTGGCAAAAACCATGGAGAGAAGTGTAGAGTCTTTTGTTAGAAACAATATCCTTTCTCTAGTTGGGATTCCTTACACTCTCATCATGGACAATGGGTGATAATTTGACAACCTTAAATTTAAGGAATTTTGTGCCAAGCACCACATCACACTACACTTCACATCAATCGACCCCCTTAGTTGAACAAATAAGTAGAGGCAGCTAACTGGATCATCCTAGATATTTTGAAGAAATAAGTAGACCGAGCCCATGGTGCCTAAGGAGGACGAACTGTCCAACATTCTATGGGGATATAGGACCACCTATCAAACTTCCATAAGCAAAATGCCCTTTTGCTTAGTGTTTAGGTAAAAGCCAATCCTCCCTATTGAACTTAAACTCCCTAACATCTGAACTTGAAGCTCTGATACTACCCTTAATGAGTCCCTGTTGCAAGCTAGCATTGACACTATTGAAGAGATTTAAGACCTCACTGTGGCTTAAGTAACTACATACTAACATCAAGTTAGCTTGGTTTGCTAAAAGTTAGAGGTTACTAGCTCACGAGAAGTACAGGGCAAGCTGGCCCCCAATTAGGAAGACCCTGTTAGAGTTAGGGAAAACTTAGGCAATAGAGCATCCAGATTGGAAAGATTGGACAGCTAGCTCATCTCGTGCACATAGAGCGCCGATGACCTTCAGCTTTACTTTGATTAGCATATTATTGTGTTAATCATTTCAGAATAATGAATGAAAACTATGTTTTCTAATTATTGTCTACCATTTTCTCTCTCTTATCATCCTAGCCCCCAAAGGATGAACAAACCTACTTACTAGGCAGGTTGGAAAACCACTAACCTAACCCCCTCAAGTTACCTTAATAAGGGGAAATACCCCTTACATAAAGGAGTACTTACTGACCAAGCAGGTCGGAAGGCTACCAACCTGACTCCCTTGAGTAACCTTGACAAAGGAAAACACCCCTTGTACATAAGAACTCTTGCATATTGAGTAGGTTGAAATGCTACTGACTTAACGCTCTCGGGTAACTTCGGTAAGGAGAAACACTCCTTGCATAGAGGAATACCCACTTACCAGGCAAGTCGAAAACCCATTGACCTAACCCCTTAGGGTAAACTCAGTAAGGGGATAAACCCCTTGCATAGAGGAACTCTCACTTATTGGGCAAGTTAGAACGCCGTTGACCTTGGTGTGAATTGTAACCAATAATAGATAAGGCCAGCTACTAAATGGGTCTAAGCCTACTGAAAGCTTGAAAATGGGGTGATGGGGAATGTACGAAAGAACAAAAGCGAATAAAAAAGTAAGCAAACCCACTAACAAATTTAATGGATATGACACACTAAGGGAACTTCCAAAGAATCATGGCAAAACTTGATATGGTGTACGAGATGGTTTGGTAAGGTTACTTGCCACCTAGCCTTACTTAAGGGTTAGGATAAGAGTGAAATGAGAGTAAACAAAACAGTGTTTTCGAGAGGAAAATGTCAAGTATATTAATGCCAATCAAATCCTCATGGTTATAGATACAAGGGGTATTTATATCCAATAAGTTAAGGTAATTTGCTTAATAGGGAAAAGATAAAAAGGTATTTCCCTAAAGAAGTAATCTACAAGGATACAAAGGGTAAAAAGGAATATTTAAGAAAAACAATGATCTTATTAACTTCTATTAGCGCCATCAAATTCAACGTGATCTTCTGATCATCCTTCTTGAACATATATGTATTCCTATCAAATAGCTACGGTTTACATAGTAATACGTAAGAAGCACACATAAGTAGTACGTTGCAGAGGATTTGATCTGAGTAATTTCCTATAGTAATCGGCAGTATTATTTGCCAAGTGATATATAATGCTCCTTTCTTACTCAACTTGTACAACTTATATGGCCTCGGATGTGCAACAGTCGGTAACTTTAGTTTTGAAACAAAATCGGTTTATACCACATTAGTGCAACTTCTATTATCCACAATGAGGGCATACACCTAATCATTCATCTTACAGGTGATATCGAATAAATTCTCTCTCTGCTCCTCCTCTCGTAATGGTTCTATGTTCATTATGCGTCGAATAAACGTAAGTAACTTATCCAAGTCCTTAGCAAACATGTCCTCCTCAATTAGCTCTTTCTCAGCATTTTATTTCTCGACAGGGACCTCCTCTTCTTCAGGTTCCTCATCTATATAATCTACTTCTGAAGCATCTTTAAGGTCTTACATACGGAGAGAGCACCACAATGTAGCGAACTGAAAAGTACAAGAAAAAGATAGCAAAGTCCAAGCAACTACTAAATAGATATGACATACCACTTAATCCTACTCAGCCTACAGTCTGCCAGATATGACACACCGGTCTAAGTTGAAGGGTCACTCGCCATTACTCCTTACTAAAGGGAATAGATAATAGTTGATTAATAACAAGAACACTAGGGTTACTCAAAGAGAATAATTCTGTATTGAAAGTTAGATGATTGTCTACTTACAAGGAAAGTGGAGGTTGATATACTTGCCCAATAGGGTTATTTTACATATATGAAAAGACAATAGGGTATTTTATAATTACTTTACATTAATCATACTAAAAAGGGGTAAAAATGATAAAGAATATCCAGTATGGAAAATAAAGAATTATTCTAAAACAATGTATCAAAAGGTACGTATCACTTGATGGTTGTACGCCAGGAGTATGATGTACAGGCAAAAGCAAGAAGTTTTGGGAGTCAAGGGTCGACCTGATTTGGATCAAGTTAGGAGTTAATTAGCCTAGCAAAAAGGTTAATTGTCTTGAAGTTAGATGCTTATGGGTCAAGTCGGTAGCTTAGCTTGGCTAATTCGGGGCTATCTTCTGGATTAGGACTTTGTTGTTGGGTAGGAGCATGTTAGATACATGTAAGGATCTAAGAAACAAGTCGGCAGGAGGTTGGATTGGGATAGGAGTCTCCGTCTCGGCTATGGCTTAGAGCTAGTATTTTCCATGTGAGCCATTGAAGTTCTCTAGCTCAGCTTCTTGTGATTGGTTTAGGGGGTTGATTCCTATCATCTTCTAGCTTTAGGACTTCTCCCTTGATGAATGTTCATAGTGTGTCAGACAATCATAAGTAACTTGTCAAAGTCCTCAGTAAATACGTCCTCCTCAACCAGCTCTTTTTTGATAGGGACCTCCTTTTCCTCGGGTTCTTCAACTGTATAGTTTACTTCTAGCTTTGAGATGTCTCCCTTGATAACCATTGTTTTGTGGTTTGAGTACTGAGTAGCCATATCTTCAAATCCTTAACACTTGAAGCACTTGATCTAGCTTGTCTTCCTGCCAGACCCTTGTCCCTTCTCATAAGTTTGGGTTAGCGCTTTACCATCGGTTCATCCTTTCTGCTTGACTCGAACATCAATCTTTTTGCTTGACTCGAACATCAATCTTTTTGCTTGACTCAAACATCAATCTTTCAGCTCAGCTCTGTACCTGATTGAGCTCAATAACTTACTTGTCCAGGTTAGCTATCTAGGTTAGCTAGTCAGCATCCTGGCTATTAGTCAGCTCCTCCTTTGCCTTTCTACTCACTGGGCAATCTTAACAGTTTTATCCATTGTGTCAAATTAATGGAGCTCCATAATGTCTCAAATGTCTCCTCTTAACCCAATAATGAATCTTGAGACTGTTCGGGGTAGTAGTTCCTCTACTTCGTAACGAATCATAAACATATGAAATTCTTGAACATTCTCATTAACAGTCTAGCCTCCTTGCCACAACTTCTGAAGTCTAGTGAAATCTTGAAGATAATTTTCTGACACAAATCTCTTTTTGAGTATTCTCTTCATCTTGGGCTAAGTATTAATCTCTTAGCAGCCCTTTTGTCTCCTTATGGCTTAATAATTTTTCTACCACATGGCGGCATATCCAGAGGACTCAATAGTAGTAGTTCTCACTTTCTCATAATCTTCGTAATGATAATATTCACCTTCTCTTCCTACTTTAAATATTCATTAACATTCCTAGATTTATTGAAACTCAAAATCCAAAGCTTCACATGGTCAGATGCTTTAGGGACCTATATGTACTCTTCTTCAGAATACTTTTCTTCCTTGTCTTCCTCATCTACTAAATTAATCCTTCTTCTTACTCGTTCATCTAATCCTCCATCTCAAACTAGTCGAGTTAGGTTTTAACATCTAATAAGTTGAGTAGCTTGTGGGGTATTTTGTATGGCTTCAGTTATTCGACAATAAAACGCATGAACAACTCAGGTCAAATTCACTAAGAGGTTAGCCACTTCATCAAGTCTTTTATTAGTGCTTCTGAGTGTTCCTTGAGATTATCGTCCATGGTAGACAACTCCACTATTGTCATCTCTCATACTAATATTCACATTTAGGTTTGTCATTTTCTCTATAGATTCAGATTTTAAATAAACACTTCAGGAAATTAGCAGCTAACAAACACAGCAGCTAAAATGAACATAGTAACCTGCTTTATTTTACACAAGTAAAACATAGTATAATAAAACTTCTAAAAGAATCAACTACAACTCAAATGAATTCTCCACTCTGATACCAATATGATGCCAACCGTGACTAAGAACAGATAAGGCCGACCGCTGGATAGGTTCGAGTTTGCAGAAAGCTCGAAAAAAATAATTGGGAATGGTACGAAATAGGACGAATGAAAATGAAGAAGTAAGCAAAACCCACAAACAGTTCTACAAGATGTGATGCATCAATGGAACTTCTAAGGACTCATAACACAATTTGATATGATGTATGAATCAGTCTAATGAGGTTACTCGCCACCTAACCTTGCTCAAGGGTTAGGATAAGAGTAATGCTGAGAGCAAATAGATTGTTTATGTAAGAAAAAAAATATGAAAGTGTATTAATGATAATTTGAATTCCCCTTTACAACTACAAGTACAAGAGTATTTATATCTATAAGTTAAGGCAACTTGCTCAAAAGGGAAAAGACAAAAAATGGTATTTCTTAAGGAAGTAATGTACAAAATACAAAAGGATGAAAATTAATATACAAGGAAAATAATCATTTGTACAACGGATTCTACACATGATACTGTATACATGGTGATGCTACATTGATGAGGCTGTTAGAAGATGAGGATAAAAAAAGTACCTACAGCTTACTTATCTGAGTAAGGGAGGCTTAGTCAACCTGGAGTCTCTTTATCTCAACTTCTCAGCAAGAGAGATGTCGAGTGATTAAATAGCTTGAGCACGAATGAGCAATCTTCAATTTAGCGCACTATAGAGAGAAAGGTAGTTATTCAGTTTAAGATGAAGGGTGACTTGGTAAAGAAGTACTCGGCCTTGGCAAGGATCAGTTGGAATAAGAGGAATCGTTTTGTTAGTCTCTCTAGCATTAGGTTCGACTGTGAGTCAGTTGTCTAGTAGCCTAATTCCCATCACCTAGGCTTGACTTGATTGAGCCCAAGAGACCTTTTATTTGCTAGAAGACATCAGATAAGGATAAGAGATTAAGTCAACAACCACCTCTAGCAAATGTAGGGCACATTGGACATCACGATCTCACTCTCCCATACTTGCGAGAGAAGATTCTGCCGTCTAATTACCGACATCACTTTACTATAAATACTAAGTCACCACCTAACAGTAAAAAGTACTTGACATTGTACGCACTAAAACTTGTCTATTACTCTTAAGTATCCCCTATTCTCCGGAACACTATACTTACTTATGTCTTAGAGTGGTTACGCTGAATAATATCTTAGCATCCCCTTAAGGTGTTCTATTTTGCAGGCTTGCACAACGCAAGAAGACCAATTTATATAAGCTAATACCCTGAGACGACATGCATGGACCAATTTGAAATTGTTAATCCGCTTCCACATGTTTCGTAACTTATATTCCATTACCTAGAAACCTAAGTTGAACTTTGACATTGTTATTTTCTCCATTATATGTTTCTTCTAGCATGTGGGCGAAAAGAGGATGCTTTATGATTTTTATTTTATTCATATGCGAAGACTGCTGGGAGATGACATCGTTATTTTCCCTGTTATCGAGGATGGATTTCTTTTTCGTTTTGGCATTTTTTCAAGACCAACTTACACCATGAAAGTGGAAAACCACTCTGGATAACCGTCATGGCACTACATGCTAAAGAAATATGTAGTTTAAGATTGAAAACAGCTTCGAATAACAGCCACAATTAAACATGTTGGAAAGATTTAGATTCCTCCAAAAGGGATAATTGTCTTAGTAAATCGCTAAGCTTGTTTGATATTGGATGCGTTTAATTGCGCCAGGGGCGTCAGAAACCAGGCGCGTGAAACTTTGAGACAATTCTGGGGTTCAAATACTCGAATCGATAGTGGAGATCCAGAAGTTATGCTCATCCTTCCTAAGTTAGATAAAACTTTTATGAAAGGATAATGTTGTGGGAGGCCGACGGAAGTGCAGCCGAGCAGTTTCTCCGCATAATCGACTCCGAGCGATATTCTTTTCTTGCCGAACTTGGTTGCACGAGATAGCGAATGCCGAAATACAAGAAAATGAACTTGTAGACCGCAGCGTCGACCTGACCGAGCTGTTCCTCACAATAATCGACCTATATGAGGCCGAAACAGAGTCAAGCCTGCAGTGGTACAAACAGCCAAGCATATAGCAGCTCGAATTGCCGAGCTTACCGCAGTTCGTGTGACCAAGCTTGTTCTGGTCAGTCACGCACTTGCCAACCAAAGTTGTCTTGCCAAGCACCAAAAATGGCTCTCGAGCAAACTGTATTCCAAGACCAACCAAACTTGAGACCAGGCTTCGACCTAAGTGAAGATTGAAGCCTCACACAGATCTCAAGTAAAATGCCTGCAATTAGTAGGCTGCTTGAATCCTATATGCCAAGTGGTCGAGCCTGTCCGAGCAAGAAGCAACGAAGTCCGGCCTGAACCGTCATGCAGGTGCCTATCATGTTTTCTTATGACACAGAGTGAAATGATGCAGGTCTTGGAGGGAGCGAGGGTGATAAAATTGATGTCTATTTTGGCTTCCATTTCAAAAGCCATGTGTACATGAATCAGTATTGGCATAGGAATTAGTATTTGCTGAGTATATGCAAAGTACAATTATTTGCGGGCTTTGTATGTGTTCATAAGTGCTGAGCAGTTTTGTTTGCGCTGTCTAGTGTACACGTGCGAAAAGGGAAACATAAGTCGGCAAGGTGTCTGTACACACTTAGCCAGCCAACAAAAATAATGAGCTGTTAAAGTCACGAACAGTTATTTCATCTTTCTTGTATTCGAGGCCAAGCACTTGCAAGTGGCTCGAGTTGCAAACATGAATGCCAACCACAACGGATATATGTTGATAGCCGAGCAGCAGCAAACGGACAGAACTGACTTTAAGTAACCGAACAAATGACGTCCGAGCCTTTCTCAACTTCTATCCCGAGCTGTTGCCGACCTATCAAGGACACTCCGAGCTTCTCCGGCCGAATATGTCGGGCTAAGTCTTTGGATACTGACCTAAGCATCACTAAACTTTTTCTACTGCCGAGCAGTTCAAAATTTGACACTAGCAAGAACGATCAGCAGAAGTTTCTATAATTCTGAGTGTAATAACCCGGTTAGATCTCTTCTCATAGATGTATTATCTACTTTAGCATGAAAAGCAATACAGTTTTGTTCCTTTAATACAACAACTTCTTAAGAAATTACCCATCTTGAGATTGTTACAACCTGAGTACATTTAATTTCAAAGTTTTAACGTATTCCAAATCGCTACACTAAAAAACGCTTTTAGGATTAGAAATTTGTCACCTAGTATGTAGGTATGTAAGGAGTATTGTAATTTATTTTCCTTATAAAACTGAGGTCCTCGTCAATTTTGTTATACAAGTCTACGTAACCATTAGGTAAGGTTTTGCCTTTTAGGCTGGTGGATTGCTTTGATACCACCTATAATAACCTAATAAGAACTTCTTCTATTAAAGTATTGTCTACTTTGGCGTGGAATGCAATACAGTTTTACCAACATACTTGATTTTAGAGTTTTAACATACTACAAGCTATTACACTAAAAGATACTTCAATGATTAGAATTTCATCACCTAATATATAAAGGATATTACAACAGGTTCAAGCTTCATTAATTATCATAAGTCCATGTCATGACTAAGCTTCTACAATCTAACTAGGCTTTCTATATGGTTCTAAGCTGTCGAATTTTGATTTACATAAAACTTTGAATGCTGAGCTGACTTTCAGAACCAAACTTTATGACCGAGTTGGGATTCCATTAGAAACTCAAGTTACATCCCCGATTCAGATTTGTGGAGCAAACGGTAGAAGGACGAGCAAAGTTCGACGGTGTCCAAGCTCTTTACATGAAATCCAAACTACTCCCCTTGTCGGACACCAGAGAGGGGCAACAACTCTAAGCTTGGAATACCTTGCTGAGCTATTCTTTATCGAGCTCTAGAAGCATCAAAGCTTCATCCATGTGCCGAACTCTCTTTTTGTAGCGGACCTTTTTTCCGAGCAGCAATAATATGCCGAACTCAACATCTCCAAGTTCGGATCGGCTGGATCTACTACAGCTCGACTCTTATAACCAAATTTTTTAACACTTGGATGTCCACTCAAATCGAGGCCAAGAAAATTCAAGTTGCAACAGCGCATCATTTGAACACCTCAAACTGCTCATCCGTGCATTCCGAGCTGAACTTTTATTGCGCCGATCTCTACATAGCTAAGTTTCTCAGTAGCCGAGCTGAACACAGGCACGGTAAAAATCCTAAGTGCGCATCGAGCACGCTTACTGCCAATGACCGAGCAGTGGGACCGAATTCCAAGAGCCTCATGGTCTAATGACCATGCTTCCCAGCGGACGAGGTCGATACCTGTACGGCAAAAATACCGAGCACTAAGGTTGGCCGAACACGTCGGATAGATCAAAGTTCGAGCTTTCATCCACCATGCCAAGCAACTCAACTCATACCATATTACACAGCTCGGCAACAAATTAAGTGGAGTTTATTTTTCTAAGCTTTGAGCTCCTAACCCAAGCTTCAAAGTGTGTGTGACAAGACAAATACCCCGAGTTTCATCAAGTTACAGCCGGTCAACATAAGGATAGGATGTTCACGCTCCGAGCTCCCTTTGTGTCAAGCGGCAGTCCTGATACAAGCTGCCAATTTCAGCAAACCTCCGAACCAAACTCTGCCAATTCCCAGCCTCATAGTCAAATTTCTTTTCCAAGTAATAAGTGCAACTACTCGAGCTCCTTCGAGTACAGGATCCCCACATTTGCCGAGCTTCGTTGGACTTCTTCAAGTAACTCTCTAGAAGTGATAGTCGAGCTACACTCTTTACAGTAGCTCAAACCAAGACAGTATTGAGTACAAATCTGCAGTAGAGCTACCCTCCAACACACCACCAAGATAAATTTCGAAGCTGCACAACTAACTTCAGAGGTCTTGAATAGGGCACCCCCTCCATCCGAGCAGTAGTAAGATAAACAAATCGGAGCTCAACTCCAAAGCAAGAATTCTAAGCATTTCAAGCCCCCTACAAAGCCGACCCGACCTACAAAATTCCTGAGATACTCTCGTTTAAGGAGCAAAGCAACAAAGTCAAGAAGGTGCCTCGTTACAACCCAGGTGAGAGCCGATCTTCAACTCCAGCGGAGCAAGGGACGTCACATACAAGGATGAACTCCATCCTATAGCATCAATGGCAGCAACTTTGCTGAAGTAATCGAATTAAGCTATAAACTTGTCCTGAATGCGAACTACCTTCGTAACGTAATCCCAAGCTTCCTCTCCAAGCTATCTGCCGCGACAGCGCCAAGCTACGCACCACAACAGTAAGACCCGAGCTGCTGCAGCAGCAGAACAATGAGTCTGGGTTGAGGTTTATCTCCTTGAACAATACGAGCTTTCTTTACAAGGGGCTGGACAACAAGTAGCCAACCAGAGCTCCATGGGGAACAACAAACTTCAAGCTTTGCGGGACTGAACTTTCTACTCCAGCAATAGCCAACTTTAAGCTACAATTATGGTAGTAAATGCCGATGTGTGTGGAGTACAGATATATTTGAACATTCTGTTCGCAAGTGCGGAATAGCATTGTGAGTAGGCCAAAATTGTAGCATGGGCCGAGCTATTAAAAACGTGCTATTTGGGATGATCAAATAAATGTGTACAGTCTTTTGTGTGCACGTGTAAGAAAGTGAAACATGGGTCGGCAACATCTCCTGTATGCGCCAAACTCACAGCAAGTCGCCAGAGCACTCTCCTTGTTTGTCGCAGCGATCCAACATCGATAGACCCGAATAGCCAAACTGCTTGTAATAGCAACCACGAGCTGTTCACATGTAGCTAACTTGCCCCGACACATTTCAAGCTCCAAGAAACAAATTCTTATGGACTTCAAATGCTATTCTTAAGGCCCAAGATGCGGCTTCGTGCAAATTAGCCACTCTTTAACCGAAAAATATGCAAACATGGCCCAACTCATCATGGCTAAATTGTTCATTGACTAAGCTTGATAAGCGTGCGGTAGAAATCTTGAATGTGTGTTTATATCGTAAGCTTGCCTTTATTATACTTTGACCCACATATCTACGCAAGTCGAAACTCGTAGTTCAACCATACATGCCAGCTTTTTTAACAAAGATGAGTATAACTCCTCTATTGCTATTTATGATTTGTCAGTTTATTTTTCAAGATATGCTTTTATATTGAGCTGTGTGTTGGTCTCTGGTTGTGTATTAAGATAAATATATTTATATGTTGCTCCATGATCTAAACTTTAATAAACCCAAAATGAAAAGTGTCAACTATTCGGCACTTATAATGACAGGTTAATTTCTATCTCTTTCTGAGCTGAATATGAGAACTCAAAGACAAACAAAGGCTAAAAAAATGCCCTCCACTCTAAGTCCACGCAAACATATTGTGCTAACAGGTGAGTCCTCAATAGTTCTAAACCCTGCATATTATGGGTGATGGGTAAAGCATTGTACTAATCTCTATGTCCTATATTTGATGGACGACAAGAAAAGGATATCCTTAGACTTCTAAGTCCGATGAAAAGATAATGAGAATAGAGCCTTAACTCTCTTAAGAGTGATGGGCACAAATGCTCTAAAGTTGATAAATAGATGATAAGCCACCTAAAAGCTCTAAGCCATCAATTGGTAACAAACACAATGCTTTAAGCCAAATGAATAGATGACGGGCTATATAAAAACCTTAAGCCACTAAATGGCAATGGGTACAACACTTTGATTCGACACCATGTACGAACAATAGATAAATAAGCCTAGTATCCTACATTGCCAACAGACTCGAGGCTAACTGGCATTTTTGGGCCTTCATCTTTTTCAAGCATACCAATATTTATAAATGATCCAACTACTCTTGACCTTTGCCTCTTTAGGCCAATGCTTCTTCAAGCATCATGATGTCTTGAGACCCTAGATTACAAAGTTTTTGAAAATTCACATAAAATCAACCTTCGTAAATATTCTCTTTGATGATCCTATCACTAAAAAGAGTGGTATGCAAGTATTGATAGGCATTTTTTATAACTATTCTATAGTCTTATATTAGTCGATCTAATACTTAAGGTCGATTCAATAATCTAATTTAAGTACAGTTTCGACCGACTTGCTATAAATATCATATAAGATCCTAGGTAAGAAGACCCTCTTCTAAGTTTTTACTTTTCTTATTACTTTACAATTCTACTCTCACAATAAAAGGGCTAACCTAATTCTCGAAATAGCTGCGTTGAAGTACATTTCAATATCTTTTAATATGTTTTTTATTTTGCAGAAACATACATAATAAAACAAAAAATTACTATCAACAGCTCTAATCATTATTATTTTTTTTCATCTTGGACATAGAAATGACTTTAATTCGATTTCCATCACTTGTCTTACTTTGTTCATCTCATCAAAATCATCTTCTATTTTTATTGGTGACTTAGACTCTTACGAAAGAAACAATTATCACAAGCTCTTGAAACTTTGTGGGAATGGAATCCTTGTAAGATAATTTCCTCGTGGTTGATGGATTACCCGAGTTGTCTTTTGATGCATCACTTAGTCTTTTTCGTTGTCTTTTCGATTGATCATCTGCTTCATCAGCATTTTCAGTGAAATCGCTACGGTCCATTGTTCAAACTTTTAGTGCATTCGATCTTTTATTGTTTTTCTGAGTATTCACCTCTTGACACCTTCATTTTCTATCTTCTTTTCTCCATTAAAATTTTCTATCTCTTAACCCCCTGGCATCAATCATGATCCAAAATGACTAAGTAAACTATAGGAAGTAACTACCATAACATTTAGGAGTTGTATGTCATTTTCTCGAAGTTAGTTGAACGAGTTAATCACTGGAGTTTGGCCAATGGAGACGGAAAAGTACACTAAACCATAACGACCATACATCTTGGCTTGAATTCTCCCCAACAACATTCATTTGCTATATATAATTTTAGTTTTAAGTTCACATACACAATACTTTCAAGTTCTCTGTACAATTGAAAAAGAAAGTTTTCTTAAAATACGTTACTTTTTTGCCACTGTCAATTCAATCTCATTCTTCATGAGAACCGTCAGATTTGGCCATTTGGGCCGGGCCGAAACCCTGTGGCCAATTATAGTCACATTTAGTAATTTATTTCAAGCAGACATATCGCCAACATCATATGCAAAGTTTCTTAGTTTCCATAAATATCCTTTTAAGCTAAATACGGATGCTATCTTTTCAAATAAAATGTTCTCCTAAAGTTGAAAGAAAAAAAAAAATAGACTTTACCCTCGACGAATCAATAGAGTGATGAACTTTACAAAGTAAATCAAAAGCAGGATTCGACCAAAGTGAATATAGAAATAACGAATTAACTTATTTTAATCGATGTCTCCACTTGCTTCTTGGAAAGAATTGGTGCTTGTATGTTTAACCAATTTCTTATTTTATTATTTTTTAAATATTAAGAGACATGTGAATTATAAAGTTTAATGTAATTAAACTGGAACCACATAACATTTATAAGCCATTGGAATGAGTAGTTAAGCTAATATGTCTTAGTAGTTTTTGTTTAATGTCATCTTGGATCATAAGTTATCTAAATCAATTACTATAAAATACAATTTTGTATCGAACATTCTCCAAATCCACCTCTCTCCTTGCACCTTTAACAAAGTCTTCAATTGTGTTCTTCTATGTAATATTGTCGCTAAATAAAGCATGAATTGCTCCATCCACTAGGCCATAATTAGACCTTGGCGTAGGTGTAGTCCAGCTGAAACCGCCGGTTTTCGGTTTTTCAAAATGGTTTACTTGGACTTGTCCGGGGCTTCCATGTTTCAGGTCATGGAACTGGCTCGTCAAATTTTTATTTTGTCACATTCCGATTGTTCTTTTCCAATAAAACGCATGCAACAATTAAAGCATGTGGTTACTTTGAACATTTTATATCTTGACAAATCAACGCCATTTCACTTTTCTCATCAGGCAAAGCCCCGTATATCGGAGTCGGAGGGCATCTATAATTTCATGAATATAAAATGAAATGGTATAAAAATGATAGTAATGCTATGGTTTACATTAAATTTATCGCTTCTTGCAATCATATATCTAAAATTTAAATTTGTTTAATTATATATCTAATTAAAAATTTAGTTATTACCGTCTATATCTCAATAAGTTTCAATTCGTCTTGATAATTTATTCAGTATGGTTAGCTATTCAAATAGCCGCTTATAGCTTTATTGGCTCAAGCGACTTCCTAAGGTTCTGTGGGTGGTAAGTCTCGCAACTTATATTTTTCAAATAAGTTATAACCTACTATTCTATATAGGATGATGGGCGACCACTTATCGGGAGTCATTGACTCTATAAGACCATGAATTGCCACCCCATTGTTTGATTATTTTAATTAAGCTAATAGTGTGAATTACAGTTAATTGAAATATAAATTATAATAATTAGATCATCAATTGAGTATATAATTTGATAAATGAAACATGAGAAGTATAATTGAGAAAAGACTAAGTTAAGGAGTAAATTGTGATAGTAACCCAACAAAAATATGAAAGGGATATAAAACCTTATCTCTGCTACTTAAAACCTACTCATGAGGAGCAAAACAAATAAGAGAATATTACTTGCTTAAAAATAATTACAAAAATAGTGCAAAAACTAACCAAAGCAGTACCACTATCCCTGCATAAAGTGTTGAAATAAGATAAAACAATGTCCATAGTAGGCATTGCTTCTAGTTTTGCCGAGCAGAAATCATGTTAATGCGCTGTATTAATTGCTTTGTCCTTTTATTTAACTTCCCTTTTTTGTAATTTTGGTTTGATGAACCATTTTAGACCTGACACGCTTAAAGCCAGCTCATAACCTAGTAATTCAAGCTAATTCACGAGTCAGGATCGAGCCATGTATTGGCCTATCCATAACTAAATCTCACACAAGTACTTCTTCAAATAAGCCACCTTATATCAATAGACTCTTGAATTGAAACAGACCCTTCTCAAAAATAGAATCTAATAAGTTATGGGTCTAGGAATGAATTCTCCTCTAATCAATACTGCATCAAATTTCGAGCGTAAGAGCTCTAATTTAGTCTTTATTTCAAAATCGGGTAACAATTTTTCAAGTAAAAATGACACCGATTGAGTTGAGTTCTAAGTTTTGAACCTTTTAAAGTCGAATGTAAGCTATGGAATTACTGATCTCGTATAAGAAATGGCAGGCGTTTAGGTCGTAATTTGGTTTCCCCCCAAAAGTTGCTGGGACGATTATAGATATTGGGCTTGGTGTGATCGGATCCAGCCCGACGGGTTAAGAGCTAATGTCATTACTGGGTTGGTGAAGCACTGAGTTGTCTAACAAGAAGAAGTCTATACTTGAAGTTTGGAAGTAGCATGTGAATTAGAAACATTTTGCTACTTCTTGTGTATCATTTGCAGGTTAATATGGATAACAATAAAAATGGTGATGACCATTAAGATTGTCATGGCCATTAGTAGCGGTTAATCTTTTAAGGCAGTGGGTAATAATACTAATAGTTGGTGGCTGGTGGTATAAGTAGAGACCTATAACTTGATAAATCTACATGTTTATCATTAAAAATAATAAATATTATACAAATATAAATTAGATAAAAAAATGTTATTAAAATACAATAATATGTTGCATTTTAAAGATAAAATATAATTATTTATACTGTTATTGCATTTTCAAAATGCAGCACTAAATAATATTAATATTGCATCTTGATACTAGTATAATACTACAATGTGACATTAGTATATTTGCACATGTGTTGTATTTTAAAGATGTAATATTAATTTATTTGTACCTATGCAATATAGCTACAGTATAAAGATATTGATGTCGCATATTGAAAACGCAACATTAATATTATTGTCTTTGGGTTTTGGATGACAAAGATTAATTGCAATTGGGCTTTGTGCTATTGTGTGAGCCTGTAAAACAAAGAACAATGAGAGGCATTAGGGTGTCATTCAATATGACTACTCAAATATTTAAATCAATTGGGTGTATAAAGACGGTAAGAATACTTGAATGCAAAGAGAATGCACTAATATACAAAGTTTTAAGTAGTTTATCGTTGAGTGATAGTCTTATATTTATAAAAAAATAGAACTGACGGTCAGAGAGGAGTTAGTGGGTAGAAGATACATCCATAAGTAATGGGTAATGGAGTTATAAGGTCCGACATGGTTGTAGTTGTTGACTCGGTCTCTCAACCTTATCTACATTCTCTTAACCATTGTTGACTGCTATAGTTGAGTAGTCCGTATGATGGGCCTTAATTAAAGATGGCTGTAAGGATAGGAAGGTTAAGTCTAGGGAGCCATGGCCCAAGCCATAAGTCATAAGCCTAATAAGGTTGGCATAAGCTTGAAGGGCTTATGCTTGAAAAACCCTATCAACACTTTGTCGAGTCTTATTTTAGTTTTCTTAATTCAACTTATATCAAGCTCAATCCATTTAATATAAATTACTCAACATTAAATTAAGAAAATATATTTTTTAAAACATTTAAAAATTAGAGTCGCCAATCAGTTCAACTAATAAAAAAAAATGAAATTAGAGTTTTCGGGTGGAAAAATCTTAATTTGGCTAATAGTTTGCGGATATTTTAAAAAATTGATTTTTAGAAAATTAAACTAGAGAAAACTCAATTCGGGAGCTAACTTATTAAGACTAAGTTACCATGTACAAACTAAATAAAATTGATAGGTTTTTATTTTTATAATTTCCTAAAAATACTAAAAATATACCGAAATTTACAAAATGTAACTAAAAATGATTTTTAATTATTTTTTACTATGAATTTTTAAGAAAAAGGGAAATTTTTTTTTATTTTTTTAGACAAATTCCCTGAAGGTGTATATGTACTTGCTAGTTGGGATCAAACCATCTATAGTTCTCTTTTTATAAAATTTTTAGTTGGTGGATTCTTTTTATTTTAAAGACCGAGCCAGGTTTACATTTATTTATCAATTTATATTATTTTTTTAAAAAATACCTAAGAAATCTAATTTTTTTTTTAACTTAAAGAAATCTTAACTAACTAAATCTTTTAAAAAACTCAATTAAGATTTTTTTTTTATTTTTATAACCACTACGTATCAAAAAAAAAAATTTAGATCCTAACTATAATATATGTTAAAGATATGATTAGATACATATCTTTATACGTATCTTTTCTAAATCTTAACCGTAAGATACATTCAAGATATGATTTAAATATGTATCTTTTTTGAATCTTAATCATAAGATACGTTTTAGATACAATATATGCATCTTTTCTAAATCATAACCATAAGATATTTATCTTGATACGTATTTTTTGTAAATCTCAAATGCAAGATACGTATATTTAAAAAAAGCATAATTTTATTAGAAAACATAATTTTTCAATTAACTAAATTTTTTGGAAAATTAAGATTATCTAAACAAACAAGGATGAAAAATGAAAATAATAATCGACCTGTACTTAAAAGATAGATTAGTAAAAAAACATAAAGCTAACTAATGAATAAAAATAAAAGTAAAAAAACTTTTCTATTACCTAAATCGTTTGAGTTGTATGTGATAGTCGCGGTCGTATGTAGCGTGTGTAGAGTAGTTAACGTATATGTCGTAAGTATAGTGTAACGTGATCCTCGGCGTAGAACTGGGTCGTGTCCATTGACTATTGTTAGTGTGGAATTGATGAACAAGTGTTGGTGCAGGCGTGGATTGGTGTCTCAGGAGTAAGACATTGGATTTGATCTGGACTTTGGACAAATGTTGGATTTGGATTAGCTTTAGATGGATGTTGGATTCAATCTATACTTCAAATATTGGACCTGGCTTCAAAATTGTTGGACTCCAAGCATTGGGCTTAGCTTTGGAATTACTGGACTTCGAATGTTGGACTCGACTTTGACTTTGGAATTGAATGGACTTCGAAATTGTTGATTTCACAATTAGAGTTGTTAGACTCAGCTTTGACTTTGGAATTGAATCAACTTCAGAATTGGAGTTGCATCAGGGGCTTTGATTTCGTCTATTCTTACGGCATGGAATTGGATTAGAGTGTTAGTGAATTCTTCTAGACTTGTAGCATGGAATTAGAATGAAGCATCAAGGAATTTATATGGATTTACGGCATGGAATTGGATGTTGATTTGTTTAGGAATTGGAAATTTGGAATTTGCGGATTGAGTTTTTGGAAATTTGGAATTGTAGACATTAGGACTTCATTGAGGATTAGAAATTTGGTCAGGATTTGCGTATAAATTTTTAATTAATAAAAACATCTGGAACTTTATTGCTAAATTTTTATTTACAAACCAAAAACTAAATCTTTCGTATTTTTTAATTATGGATTTGATCTTTAACAAAAGAAAAGTATAATGAAGATTTGACTTAACTTCTAAAAATCTCATTTGGGCTTTCCATTTACCAGGCCCGATCCGATTCAATAATTTAATCTAGCCTAATTAATAAATTATAAATTTAATCTGGCCCAATATAATTTAGATAAAAAAAAATCTACTTTATATTGGAATTGACCAAAATTATTTTAGTAAAATCCAACTCTCCAATGACTTAAAATTTATTAAATTAACCATATATTGTCATCCGATTTGATCTTAAACGACTCAACGTAAGTTGATTCGACTCGTTTGACTTGATATGATTCGACTTAACTTGATACAATTTGACTTGACTCTCTATTTTATTTTTTTATTTTTTCTTTTAAATTTATTTTTTTATTAGTATTTTTATTTTTTATTATTTTATTATTTTTTTGTTTTGTTGAGTTTTAACATGGCTCAAATAAAATAAAGAAATATGACAAAAATAAGATGCTTACAGTTGTCCCTTTTTGTAGTGAAGTTCAATTAGAACTTTGTTATAATGATAAAAAAGATAGCCATTTTTTCCAAACTTGACTTAGATAATTCAACGTAAATAGATCTTTCCGAGATTTCACAAATATTTTGGTATAGTGGACAATCCAAAAAGGATAAATCTTTTGAAGATAAGATAAGATGACATGAGACAACGCTTTCATGAGCAGGCGATCTTTTAAATGATTATATAGCGTTCCTTTGAGCAAGAGATCCAAAAAGGAATAGGACAGCAATCCTATAAACTCCTTTAAGCAAGCAATCCTAGATAAGATTGGATGACATGCCTATGAGTAGATAATTCATTAAAAGATAGGACAACACTCGTTTGAGTAAGTGATTGTAGATAAGATTGGATGGCGCTCCTATGAGTAGACGATCTAACGAAAGATAGGATAGTGCTCTCATGAGCAAGCAACCTTAAAAGGACTAGGTAGCATAGTGCTCCTTTAAGCAGGCGATTCAACTAAGGAATAAATAGGATAGTGCTCCTATGAGTAAGCAATCTTAGAAAAGAATAGATTGGACAACGCTTTTATGAGCAGGCAATCCAATTAAGGAATAGATAAGACAGCGCTCCCATGAGCAAGTGATCCTAGAAAAGAATAGATAGGCTTACCCCAGAAAAGATAGAATTTTTTGTTTTGTTGATTTTTAACATGGCTCAGATAAAATAAAAAAAAATATAGCAAAAATAAGGTATCTATACACTTACCTATTGCAGTCTTATTGTAGTTATGGTGGCAAGGAGAGAGGAAAGATGGGCTTCTCAAGCATGTAGTTGATCTGGTGATGCATAATCCATGCAGCAGTCTTGGATGCCAATGGGGTTTAAATGGGAATAAGGAATGTAAAGTGAGAATGAGGTTTTGACTACGAATATGTATAAATATCACACACCAAGGCACAAACACAATCGGAGGTTGAGCTAGAAATATGGTTCGATATGGCTCACGAACATTAAATGTTGCTCAAGGTTTCAAATGAGAGGTTAAATGTAACTCACTAACTCGTTCAAATAAAGAGGTTTACCATAATCTTAAGGATAAGATTCATAAGAATGCAAGAAAGATTAAAGAGTTATTCAATACTCAAAATAATCCAAAGCGGCAGCTTAAAAGGGCTCAAGAATGTCCTTACTTCCAAAAGGAATGTTTAAGTGTAAATTCTCTATCTGAATATTTTTTACTACCCTTGGTAATTACAATTTTGCTATTTATCCTACCAAAGACTTACATATTCAATAAGGGATGATGAAGCTAGCTTGACCTTGGTTCTATCATCATACTCATAGCATTCAAACAACTTCTCAACTTAGGGAACCTAGTCAAGGAATTCTTTAGGTCAGCTATTACCATTGAAGGTCAACAACTTAAGCTTAATGTTGTCAAGTCTTTGGCTCTATGCTCGAGGTTCATCCCTTACATTCCAACTTGCTCAGTTCACCTCTGATTGACTACTTCTATTAGAGCTTTATGTAGCCATATTCCTTCTCAGCCTTGGCTCTTTTCTTTGGGCTCCTTGGTTTACCTTGTAGTCAATGCTCTTGTCATTGCTTCTCCTCAGCTTGGGTCAATTTTCTCTTCTTTTTGGCTTGGTTGTTATTCAACATTATCAAGCTTGTTTGAACCACTTCAACCGGTAGTTGAGTATTCCCTTCTTTTACCTTGGCCATTACGTCTTTGGCTTCTAACTAACCTAATAAGATCCTGGATAGAGTTAGTGAGATTCTGAATTTTGATATTCTAAGTTATCAACATCTTGTCTCAAGTTTCCATGAAGACTATCACCAATGTTGTTGACACTATCTTCCGACATTCTTGTATAGTAATTTCCAGAAAATTAAAGAAATACATTTTACAATAGAAACACTATAACAAAAATGACTAAAGTAACCTAGAAATGACTACTAATGGACGTTTATAGCTACCTATAGCTATTAAATACTTCCATAGCAACTAAAATCAACTGTTGAAACTACTATTTCTTAACTTAATCAGTAGCACATTCCTACGACTAGTAATAACACAAACAATACACTACACTATAGAACGACACTAATAGATGTCCAAACCACAAATCAACATTGAAGAATACTAACACATGTGTCTCCCTAAAGCTCTGAAACTAATGAAGCTGATACATAATCCATGTAACGGTCTTAGAGGCCAATGGGGTTTGAATGGGAACAAGGAATGGGAAGTGAGAATGGGATTTTGACTGCGACGGTATATGAATATCACACACCAAGTCACAAACACAATCAGGAGTTGAGCTCAAAATAGGGTTTGATACGACTTACGAACTTTAAATGTTGCTCAAGGTTTCAAATAGGAGGTTAAATGTGACTCACTAACTCGCTCAAATGAGGGGGTTCACCACAATCTTAAGGATAAGATTGATAAGAACATAAGAAAGATTAAAGAGTTATTCAACACTCAATAATCTGAAACGTCAACCTAAAAGGTCTCAAGAATAACCTTACTTCTAGAAGGAACGTCCAAGTGTAAATTCTCTATCTGAATGTTCTTCACCGCCTTTGATAATTACAATTGTTGCTATTTATAGTAAGTCCTGAACTCTAGTGGCAAAACTATAAATAATATATAAGGCCTTAAACCTTAATAAAAGGCCCACAATTGAAATAATAAAAACATTTACAAAGTATACAAAATTGTGCATTTAACGTAGTGGTCAACATATAGTCATTTAAGCTGTTTGTAGGCCCGACCAAGGGCTGGTTGGCAGTCAGGTGTTCGAACCAAAGTAGGATGCTTAGGTGTCTTCTTATGCTAAGCCAAGCTCCTAGTAAGGTTAGCCCATAGTTGTTGTACTCTTAGATTGCTTGGTGTAAACTTTCCTGTGCTGTACTGAGTTGTTCTTTGGCCTTGAGTACTTAGCCATATGGTTTCTTGACTTCTTTATAAAAGACAAACTTAAGGTTGAGTAGCTCCTTTCCTTCCCCTCGATCTTTTAATATTAGCTCGGCCTCGACAAAAGCTGTACGGCCTTGGCTTTGAACAATTTGGCTATGAGTTAGAATAGGTTAGCATCTACTTCTACTTAGAGATCATCGTAGATTGATTCTTATCATGTAGTCTAAAGGTATTCAAGTTGGCTACGCAATATGGTAATAATGTTACCATGCTGACGTAGCGATAGTTGAAGCCTACATTAGCAAAGGGCTTAGGTGAAGATGTTCAAGTTGAGTGACTTAAGGGTCAAGCAAGAGTGACTGACTCGAATAGGTTGCTAGTTAGGTCGAGTTAGGTACTTTAGCCTCGAGGTGGGATACAAGAGGTCTAACCTCCTTAGTCAATAAAAAGGATTGAGCAATTAGAACATCATCTTATTAACTAGTGCAGACACTTAATTGTTGTCCCCTTTAATTTTTTCAATAAAGTAAATGGTCCTAACTTAGGAAAAATAAAATAAAAAACTAGAAAAATAAGAAAAAAACCCTAAAAATAAGAATTTAGAAAAATACACAAAAAGTAGAAAATTTAATAAAATAAAAAATCAAGAAAATTAAAGAAAGCCAAAAAATAAGAAATTTAGAAAAATATAAACAAAAAAGAAGATTTAGAAAATAATAAATCTTTTAGATAGTTTAGTAGATTATAATTTTTTAATTTAGATAAAATAAAAAAAGGGTCACAAGGCCTAGGCTTAGATTTGAATCTAGCCTATGTTAACCTAATCCTTGCATATATGAATAAGGAAAAACCAACAGGCCAGTTAAATAAGCACTTGTACATGATATTCCATATGATTTGGAGATCTTGGATTCAATCCATAGAAGGTGCAAAATATATCTTTTATTTTGTTTTCTCACTTTATTGTCACATCACGAGTCACATCATCACCACATCATTTATCAACTCACTTCTAAGTATGGTAGGCACATTCTTACACACATTGGACATACTATGATACACTCCTACGTGCATTGGATACACTTCAATACACTTCTACATGTGTAGCTTTGTATCTAGCATTATATATTGTCTAAGTTCACCCAACCTAAACATGAAAGAAAATCATATTGTATTTAATATTTTTTATCCTTAACTCAACCATGATACCCATAATAGGAGTTTGCTCTTCATTTTCAAAACGTAACAAAGCTTTGAAACACTTTGTAAAAACAAAAATCAAAGCTTCTCTCTAGCACAGTTTCTTTCTCTCTTTAAGATAGCATCCTTTACATTGTTTTTTTGATGAAAACTACCACCACCATCGAATTCCTCACACTCAAAAACCCTAGATCCGACACTCAAACTCTAATTTTCCGAGTCAATTTGAGTCAACCATAGTTGATTAAAGCCGACTGGAGCTAACTAGAGCCAACTCAAGCCAATCCAAGCCAACTCTATCCAATCTGAGCCAACTCGAGCTGATTTGAGCCACCTTGAGTCGATCGAGCTAACCCCGAGCTGACTTAGTCTATTGCCTTTTTTTTAAAATTAAATTTTATTCATTTATTTACTTATTTATTTGTAAACATAATAATAAATGAGAAAAAGAAAAAAGAAAAAAAAAAGAAAAAAAGAAAGGAAGAAATAAAAAAAATAAAGAAGAAAAAAAAATAAAATCCATTGTTATTTTTTAGGAATAAAATAAGTAAGTAATAGATGAATAAATAAATCACTTAGAAAAAAAAATAGTCTTTTTTAATAAAAAAATAAATGAACCCTTTTCAAAATCAAGATCTTATTTAGAATTTCCAAAAATAAACATCAATTAAGCCCCTTTAGAATAATTTCCTTAAATAAATTGAATCAGATAAAAACGTAAACTCGACCTTTTTTTCAAAAGTTAAAGTCAACCAACCCGCTGACATTTTTGGAATGAACTATGGAAGTTTGATCCTAAATAATAGGTACTTAGGCACTTGTATGCATGGTATTAGGCAAGTGCACCTATCAGTTTTAATATAGTGGATGTGAGTCCGAGTCGATCCCTTAGAGATTTTGAGTACTAATATTAACCTTAGCTTTATTATCTAACTGGAAAATTATGAAAGTTTGAATTAATTAAAAATACTAAAATTAACAAACTAACTTAATTATAAGACTTGATTAAGCAATTGAAAAAGCGATAAAATTAAGAACGATTTCCAGAAAGTAATAATGTATTTAGGAATTATTTTCCCTAGAGTTAATCATGTGGTCACTTAAAATATATTCAATTCGGTTTCTATTATTCTTGACCGGAGGGATTCACAACTAAAGTTAATACCTTTCTCAAGCATATTAACCTAATCCTAAATTATTCACCAGAATCTCTTCACTTAGTAATATAATTTAGAATTGCATTAATGTATAATGAATTTCCATACAAATAATTAACTTTCCAGAAGAAACATGTATCTTATCTATAAGTATACATGTAATTCTCTCCAATTATGTAAAGATTTAATTACACATGTAATTTCTCAATCAACATGCATAATATCATATTTTGATACTCTAGAATTATCAATCAACAATTAAACGACATAATTGAATCAAGTAAAGATAGAAACTTTATTGAAATTTCTAAATCAATCCAAGAATCACATGAAACCCTAGGTTCCATAATCCTAAATACTCGAATTCTACGCTATCATAATGAATCTAAAAACGAGTTTCATCAATAATATAAAATAAAACATGGAAAACTCCTTTGATTGATGAAAAATCTCTCTAATTTTGAAATTGATGTTGTTTTTGCCTCTTTCTTCATATTCTTCTTAAGTCTCTTTTTTGATATTCTCCTTAAGTCTCTTTCTCTTCTCTTGTATCTCTCCGTTTCTGTAATGTCTCCCCTTCTTTTAAACCCTAAGATATCCTTTTATATGTGTATTACAAGGATTCTATTTTCGTCACCAGACACGGCCTAGGACAAGGCCGTGTCCCCAGGTCGTGTAACTTTTTGCACTAAGGCAAAATTTTCTACACAATTTCAAAACTTCAAAACTTCATAACTTCTTCATTTGAACTCTAATTTGAGTGAAACTTGATTCCTTTTCTTTGTTTTCGATCCTAGAACGCGTTCAAACCTAGAAATCCAAATTTTACTCAATTAAGTATCAATTTTTTTAAAGAAAACAAAAAATGTAAGGGAAATACTATAAAATCACCATATGAAATATGTTTAAAATCAGAGTTATCAAATTTCCTCACAATTAAGCATTTGCTTATCCTCAAGCAAATAAAGCAAAACAAAACTTTCAAGACAAGAAACGCTAAACAAAATTTATCACTATTTAGGAAACCGGTGAACGAATACACTTGACCCGTAGAAAAGTAAGAAAATCATTCTCACCTAACTTGCAATAATAAAGTTAACCAATTTCATCTGACCATATTCGAATTCTCCAACAATACTTAATACTAGAGTTCACTAGTTAATTTATGAAAATCAAAGTTTACCCAAGTCATTTAACTAAGGATTCTTAAACTAAAAATTAGATTTAACATCTCGCCAACCGAGAAAGAGTCATAAAAATTTTGTCCATTTAACTAAAGTGTATACAATTCTCTCTTCCATCTCACCAAGCACCACAATCTAAAACAAACACATTTTACATCCACTCATCCTCTGATCATCCCCCTAGTTCATGCTTTTGTTGAGAGGTCTTTTTCAATTTACCTTATTTAAGCACAATTGTGTTGATAGTGGGAAAGAATCTCGCTCTTGTGATGGACCAAGACCGATCCATACCAACTTATTCCTTATATTGATAGCGGGAAAGAACCTTGCTCTTCTGACAGACCAAGGCTGATCCATATCAATTTTTTTCTTTTTTCTTTTTCATTAGAATTGGCATTGAGACTTAATCTCGCTCTTTTGACTGACCAAAACGAATCCTTACCAATTTTTTCTATTCATACACTTGTTATTACTTTTGACCTCCATTCATTATGATTTTTCAGGGGTTTCTCAAAAGAAGAGTTTCATTTGTTTGTTTGCTAAAAATTATAGGACTCTTAAAAATATCTAAGAGAAAGGTATACATAAAAGTAAATTTAAAAATAACCATGACTAACTCTCAACTAGTGATGTTGCTCCAATCTCAAGTCCTAAAGTCCGAAGCCAAATAACTCGTAACTTTACTTTCCAAAAATTTGACTAATCAATTCTAGTAAAGTATAATAAGATCAATAATAATCAAGATGATACAGTTAATTTGGCTCAACACTTGTTAATCACCTATTGCAAGTTAACTTAAAAATTAATTGGGTCAAATGTGAATAATTGGTATCCTAAACAGTAACAAATTCATATATATCTCTTCCCCACAGTTAATAACATACATTGTCCCCAATGTATGACTAAAAAAAAAAACATAGCAGCACGAAATGTAACAAGAAAAAGCAGCCTAGGGAAAAAGAAAACATATGTATGGAAAAGAAACTAATACTTCCCTGCCAGTCGAACAGAAGTGCAAAATGAAGAAGCATCATCATTATATATAGCAGAGTTCATAAGCCTTGAACAACAAAAGTCAACACAAAAAATTAAGAACTAAGAAGAGGGATTAGAATTCGTCTCGTCATCCTCCTCATCAGATGGTGCCTCAACCATCGTAGCATCATCATCGTCATCATCGTCCTCATCATCCTCATCACTTTCTCCAACCTCATCGTCATTACCACCCTCATCAGCCTCTTCCTCTTTAGCCTTATAATCCTCTTCCTCGTCCTTACTCTCCTCTTCATGTGTAGCCGACTCTTTCATTTTAAGAAATTCTTCCACTTTGTCCTGGTGGATATGAAGTTTATCCACACTTTCTCGTATATAACGAACCTCAGACAACAACAAATTAAATTTATCTTCAAAGCTGGCTGAAGATGTCTGGCCCCTAGATGTGCTGCTACGAGAGCGTCGACCTTGACGTCTTGTTGGTAGGAGGTTCATGAGTCGGAATGAAGTAAGGCGCATAGGAGTGACTTGGCTAACCAAAGTGAGTGAGGGCCAAACAACAACTTTAGTCCTCATAGCCTGCACTAGTAAGGTAATATAAGGGCCACAGCAAATATGCCCTTTCTTTCGAGTAGTGGTGGCTTAGTGGCTGAAGAGTTCGACTATTTCGATAGTGAGATTGATGGGATGTTTATGTATGACACTGTAGAGATAGAGGCAATCCTTGTTGGACACCACCCCGGTGCTAAGGCCCCTTCCAGTCAATGTATGTGAAAAGAGCCAGTGAAGAACTCGATATTCAGGCCTGACTAATTGAGAGGCCTTACTCCTGGCTGGATCATAGGCATCGCCAACCGTGATCTCATTCCAAAACGACCCTACTATGACGCTACGAGGAAACCGACATGAGAGACGTTGGAATTTGTCCATCCGTGTATATCTTTCTTCATATAAACTAAGATATCTGCCTAGTTGAGCGATAGTCATATGGAATGGATGGCCACTCAAGGTGAAGTGTAATATGCGATTTGGGCCCATGCTAGTAGCACTGTCTTTATCAAGTTTAAAAGTGCACAAAAACTCCAAGGTCAGCTCTTTATAAATTGGAGCTTCAAAGGATAATAAGCGCTCCCAAATGGTGCCATCTAAGAGCTCCTTCATTTCTGTGGTGAGCTCTAATTGAGCGAGCACATCCCAATCCAGCTGAAGGGTCTCGCTAAAGGGCTTGTTCTGAAGTAATTGATATCGTTGCACTTGGTAGTCCTCCTTAAATTGGAGCATTGGGTGCTACAGAGGGGTAAGAGTAGCTAGTGGTTCAACTATTGCCCCTGATTGTGATGAAGAGGATGCTGCAAATTTTGATTTCCGGCGAAAGGTAAGCTTAGTGTGATTCGCCATTTGAATACTTGAAAAGAGTCAATAATCCAAATCAAACACGTACATCTGTATTGCACATATAGTTGAAGAAGGCAAAAGAAAAGAAGAGCAATAGGGAAGAATGTGAACAGAATGCTCATTGGGGCATTTCAACAAACATATGGTGTGCAGCGAGAAAACGGGTTGGTGGAAAAGAAATGAGTGGCAAACACTTCTAACAAGTTCCACTATACAACAATTAACAGTGCAAAACAGGCGTCTCAACATATAAAAGACGTGATATGACCCAGAATTATTATTTCCCATTACTAACCCTAACTAGCATGAATGAATAAGGATGAGCAAATTAACCAATATCATGTGGAATTGAGAGAACACAATGAAATCTAAGTAGATGAGGCAGCATTATAGCAGATAAGATCAAGAAACTCAAAGCAATGATGCATGGCATTAAATAATCATAAGAAATCTGCAGGCCAAATGGAAAAACCAATACGCACAAAAGTAAAAATGCAAATAATAAGTTGCCTAATCATGAGGAAGAGAGAGTAAAATCAATAGGGAAACTTACTTGGATCAAAATGTGGAATGTAAGAATTGTGGAGAGAAGAGGGAGAATAAGAGAGAATATGAGAGAGATATGTTTGATTGTGAGTGTGTGAGAGGATGTGTTTAATTTAAATAAAACGAGTGTGTGCAAAAATCATATATGTTTGGGTCGATACGGGCTGGGATACGGCCGTGTCCCTTACTGTGTAACAATTTGCATGTGTCGTGTTGAGCCTGGACGGACATGGGCTGGGATACGACCTTATCCCATGCCTGTGTAACTTACTGTTCCTGTATGTGAAAACGGGATGGATACGGGCTAGGACACGATCGTGTCCCATGCCTGTGTAACTCTCTGAGGTCTACCATGATATTTGAATGCACACGGGCTGGGACACGGCCGTGTCCCATGCCCGTGTAACTCTCTATTTGCGGGTGGGATTTTTAGGCACATACGGGTTGGGACACGACTGTGTCCCTTGCCCGTATAACTTTCTGTTTGTGCGAAGGGTAACTGGGTGGATACGGGCTGGGATACGACCGTATCCTACGCTCGTGTAACTTTCTGTGCATGGGCAGATTAAAGGCCTGGATGGATACGGGCTGGGACACGACTGTGTCCCTTGCCCGTGTAACTTTCTGTTTTTTTTTAATCATGAATTTAATTTAAAAATAAAAGAAACTTAAAGAAATAAAAGTAATTAAACTAGAAAAATAAGAAAAGAAAACTAAAGAGAAGAATAAAAATGAAATTAAAAGGGAAAAGCTAGACAAAATTAAAAAACAAATAAAGAAGCAAAGCAAAGTTAGATAAAAGAAAAATAAAATGAAATAAACTTAAAGAACTAAAGTGTAAGTAAAGTTAGACACGGGTTGCCTCCCAAGAAGTGCCATAGTTAACGTCAATAGCTTGATGGGATACGTCTTGTAATTCATGATTCTTCATCCAGGTGGAAATAGAACTCCTCCTGTATCTCGCTTTCGAACTCTCCATACAAGTGTAGATTTACCCTTCGGCCATCGACCGTACCAATTCTATTTCATTGATGCATAACTTTCATAGTTTCTCTTCTTATCATGCCACTTATCAAATTCATGTAGCATAAACTTCTTCGTTTTGTTTGCTTTTAGCTTAGATGCAGTTGTCATTGGGGGTTTTGAACTTTTCACTACAAAGACATGTTCTAAATGATTTCTTGATAGTTTTGGTTCTAAAATTGGTGGCTTCTCTTTGAAAGATTTTAAATTATGATCCTTTGGCTTGTAGAGTGGATCAATCCCTTTCTTATCCATACTAGATTCATGAACTTCTATTTGAGCTGCCACTTCTGTACAATTGGGCTTAATCACCAAATTTTCATCTCCCTTTTGCAAGCAATAGCTTGAGGAATCTTTGACAAGCGTTTCCTGCATATATGTAGATGTAATCACATTAGTAGCATTAACATTGTGACTTATGTCCTCTGAGTCAAGAAATTTGTTCGTTGCCTCTGGAGTTTTAAAAACTATTTCATCATCCCCGACCCGTAATATCAACTTATGCTCACCAACATCAAAACAGCCTTAGCAGTGGCTAGGAAGGGTCGATCTAAAATGATTGGCACCTTAATATCTTCATCTATATCAAGTATAACAAAATCCATGGGAAAGATGAATTTGTCTATTTGCACTAAAACATCCTCTATGATGCCTCTAGGGTATGTGATAGACCTATAGGCTAATTAAAGACTCATGCTCGTTAATTTAGGTTCTCCTAATCCTAGCTTTTTAAACAATTTATACGGCATCAAATTTATACTAGCTCCTAAGTTTGCCAAAGCATTATCTACCAACAAATTGCCAAGCATACAAGGAATAATGAAACTCCCTGGATCTTTTAATTTTTGTAGCAACCTTTTCTGGAGAAGTGCCGAGCATTACTCGTTCAATGTGACGGTCGTAAGCTCCTCCAACTTCCTCTTATTCAATAGTAGATATTTTAGAAATTTCGCATACTTTGGCATCTGTAAGATGACATCAACAAGAGGTAAGTTAATGTGTAATTCTTTGAAAACATCAAGCAATTTACCGAATTCCTTATTCCGATCAGTGTAACTTTGCTTAAGGTGCTGTGGGTAAGGGATGGGAGGCTTGTACTCCTTCACTTTCGGTGATTCCATACTTTCTTTTGATTTTAGTGGCTTTGCATCTTCTTTACGGTTGACTTCCACTTCTTTCTCAACTACTTCCCTACCATCCTTCTTCTCCACTTGCAGTTTTCTATCACTTCTCAAGGTCACTGCATTAACATGTTCCCTAGGATTGACCTCGGTATTCCCTAGGAGTGTCCCTTGTTGCCTCTCAGAGATCATTTTTGCAAGTTGACCAATTTGATTCTCAAGATTACGATTGGAAGCCTCTCGATTTCTCAACAATGATTCAATGTTGGATAGCCGAGCCTCATTGCCTTGAATATATTTTGTTAGAAGTTCTTCTACACGGGACTTCTTTTCTTGAGGGAGAGGAGGTGGGAATGGCCTTTGAAATCCAGGTGGGCCAAAGCTGGTCTTCGGCTGGCCTTGGTTTTGATTTCTCCATGAGAAATTGGGGTGATTCCTCCATCCTGGATTATAAGTGTTGCGGTAGGGGTTATTTTGTTGCTTGGGTGGATTTCCAAGATAATCAACCTGTTCCAATTGTTCAGGTGCTCCATACCCCTGCATACCAAAATCACTTACATCCGATTGCACTTGTTGAGGGCCAACAGAGAGTGCATCAATCTTCTTACTCAATAGGTTCACCTTGGTTGCCAAAGCAGTGGTTAAGTCCACATCATAAATTCCCATAGCCTTTTGTTTGGCTCTAGTGCTTTCCCACTAATAATTGTTCATCGCTATTCCTTCAATCAGGTTTTGTGTTTGCTCAAGTGTCTTTGTATTCAAAGTACCTCCTGTGGATGCATCAATCATTTGTCTAGTGGATAAATTGAGACCATTGTAAAAGGTCTGAATTTGCATTTATAGTGGGAGGCCATGATGTGGGCACCTCCTAAGAAAGTCCTTAAACCGCTCCCATGTATCATATAGCGTCTCCGCTTCCAATTGAGCAAAACAAGAAATATCATTCTGAATTTTAGCGGTTTTTGTAGGTGGGAAATACTTTTCCAAAAATTTCTCTACCAATTCATTCCAAGTTGTGATTGAATTTCGTAGTAGAGAGTTCAACCACTGTTTTGCTCTACCTCTCAAGGAGAAAGGAAATAGCCGTAGTCGGATGGCATCATCCGTAGCTCCGTTGATTTTAAATGTATCACAAATCTCTAGAAAGCTAGAGATATGGGCATTAGGATCTTCATCTTGGAGACCGTCAAACTAAACATATTGTTGCACCATTTGTATAATGTTAAGTACAATTTGGAAGTTGTTAGCCGCGACGGTTGGCCTTGCGATGCTAGAGTCAGCTCCAATAAGTATAGGCCTTGAATAATCGGACATGGTCCGATTTGCTTCATTCCCGTTGTTAGCCATGCGTGGTGGATCTTCTTGATCGATGAATTGAGTGCTGGTCTCTTCACCTTCTTCCTTGATTTCAACGATTGACTCATCATCAATGGTCGCCACAATTTGTCTAGGTCGTGATTTCAAATTTTGAAGGGCAGTTCTCTTAATTTCAGGATCAAGTTTTACCAAATCTTCCGGCTTCGAGTCATGCACTGCAAGGGTAAGAAATATAAAATCAATAGCAGCTCTAACTAATGAAAATAAACAATGAAAACAAAAGAAAAAAAATGGTTAAAGTAATAAAGGAATTAGTGTTCTTAATATCGAAAGTCCTCGGCAGCGGCGCCAAAAACTTGGTATCAGGCAAGTGCACCTATCAGTTTTGATATAGCGGATGTGAGTCCGCATTGATCCCTCAGAGACTTCAAGTACTAATATTAACCTTAGCTTTATTTTCTAACTGGAAAATTATGAAAGTTTGAATCAATTAAAAATATTAAAATTAACAAACTAACTTAATTATAAGACTTGATTAAGCAATTGAAAAAGCGATAAAATTAAGAACGACTTCAAGAAAGTAATAATGTATTTAGGAATTATTTCCCCTAGAGTTAATCATGTGATCGCTTAAAATATATTTAATTCGGTTTCTATTATTCTTGACTGGAGGGATTCACAACTAAAGTTAATACCTTTCTTAAGCATATTAACCCTAATCCTAAATTATTCACCGGAGTCTCTTTACTTAGTAATATAATTTAGAATTGCATTAATGTATAATGAATTTCCATACAAATAATTAACTTTCCAGAAGAAACATGTATCTTATCTCTAAGTATACATGTAATTCTCTCCAATTATGTAAAGATCTAATTACACATGTAATTTCTCAATCAACTTGCATAATATCATATATTGATACTCTAGAATTATCAATCAACAATTAAACGACATAATTGAATCAAGTAAAGATAGAAACTTTATTAAAATTTCTAAATTAATCCAAGAATCATATGAAACCCTAGGTTCTATAATCCTAAATACTCGAATTCTATATTATCATAATGAATCTAAAAACGAGTTTCATCAATAATATAAAATAAAACATGGAAAACTCCTTTGATTGATGAAAAATCTCTCTAATCTTGAAGTTGATGTTGTTTTTGCCTCTTTCTTGATATTCTCCTTAAGTCTCTTTCTCTTCTCTTGTGTTTCTCCGTTTCTGTAATGTCTCCCCTTCTTTTAAACCCTAAAATATCCTTTTTATATGTGTATTTCAAGGATTCTGTTTTCATCACCAGACACGGCCTGGGACATGGCTGTGTCTTCAGGTCGTGTAATTTTCTGTACTAAGGCAAAATGTTCTGCATAACCTCAAAACTTTATAACTTCTTTATTTGAACTCCGATTTGAGTGAAACTTGATTCCTTTTCTTCATTTTCGATCCTAGAATGCGTTCAAACCTAGAAATCCAAATTTTACTCAATTAAGTATCAATTTCTTTAAAGAAAACAAAAAATATAAGGGAAATACTATAAAATCACCATATGAAATATGTTTAAAATCAAAGTTATCAATGCAAATGCGGGATAACTTAAAATATGGAAAGTTTATTTTTTCCATCTTTGTAAATATTTGTGTAAATTAATTAAATTAGTCGCATGTGATATGATTAGTTGTTTAAAAATTGAATAAGGGTATTATTGTAAAGCAAAATTAAAATTGGTAAGTTAAAAAGTGGTACCCATATAGGGTTTAATAAGATAACCATTGGATCTAGATCTCTCATTTTAGAAAATCATTTTGTAAAATTGGTTTTCTTGTTAAACTAGGAATTAAGTTATAACTAATCCCCCCAATTGGTTACCGCTTAACTCTTTTTCTTGACTCCAATCGGGTGGCAACTCTAAAGTGTTTTCAAGATAAAAGAAAAAAAAAACGATTTTCTTTATACCCTAGTCGAGGTTTAGTATTAAATGGGTAAAATTTAATACTAGTTAGTTTAAAGAAGACTTAATTTATTATTAAAATCGAGAGGAAAAAACCGAGCTCGACAGCTTGACGACTCCACTAGGGACATCAAGAAGGCTAGCCACTTAAAAAATTTTCGAAATTAAATTTGCCTCTTAAAATACCCATGTTATTTATTTATTTATTGTAATATACTTGTTTTTAGATTATATTAGGAGAATGATTGCATTAAGGATATAGGGTAGATATGGATAGACCCAGGCCATCTTAGGACCCTAGGAGGGAGGTCATTGTGTAGGCTCTGAGTGTAGTGGGGTAACCACCACTCGGGATTGATTAGGTTACTCTACTTAAGCTTCGATGTTACCGATAAACCATTTCCTCGAAAACATATGAGGTATAGAACTTAAGAACCTTTAAAACCTAGCTTGATTGCATATATAACTTTTAAACTAGCAAATAAATAGTAATGGGGCATGTCACCTATGAATAGTCGGAACTCTATTGAAATTCCATTTAACTTAAAAAAAAAAGGTTGTAATATACTTTCCCAATATATTTTGTATAGGACTTTTCCATTGTAAAATTGTAGTTTCCCTATAAATTTAGTATAAATAACATTCTTATATAACATTTCAATTTCCCTATATTATAATAATGAAAATTTGGTAAGGTCTCAACCCTAAACCCTTTTATATTGCTAAATTACTATTTAGTCATCGGTCCTTTATAGCTGCATCTATATGCCCTCATATTGCATTTTTTATTTTGCTTGTAATTAGTTTCTGTTTAAATAACATCATGAGAATCGTGTCCTTGAGTTTCTATAATCATTTTCTCTATGCCTTCTACTCTAAATCTTTCCAATCTTTTCTCCTATACATCCTTAATATTATTTTTCTTGTAGGATTGTTAATATTTAGGCTCATGATCCCTTAGAAATGTTTTTCTACTCCTTTCTCACAACTTGTAAATAAGTCTTATCCTTTTCTCTTTCTTAAAAAGAAGAGTATTCTTTTAGAAAAGAAAATAAAAGGAAGAAGTTGCTAATAAGTAAGGATTCTTATCATAAGTAATGGCCAATAGCAAAAATAATGATAAACTTGATGGCACTAACCTTACAAAAGTAAGGTTTCATTCATTGGAGCAAACTATGGAAAAAATTGCAGATCAGTTAAGTTTCCTTATTGACAATATTGCTTTACTTAGAGCCACATCAAATGAAGAGCACTTTAGAGCTTGTTTTGGAAAGATTATTGAAGCCTCACCCTTGGAAGTGGAAGAGAAATATCTAAAGACTAATCCAACTTTTGAATCTTTTGAATCAGAAGGGGTCTATCTAGAAGTCAACCCAACTTTTATGCCTAATACATATTCATTCCCAATCAATAAAAAGCTTATTAACTCTAGGGCCAACTAGGATAGCTTAAAAGAATTGGAAAGAAAGTTGACCCAACAAAATGCAGAGAAAATGAGGGTATTCGGAGGCTTTGATGGATTTGAGCAGGCTTGGATCATTGTCCTTTTTGCATTGATGTTAAGGCTTACCTAGAAAAATTTTAAATACTAAAATTTGAGAAGTATGATGAGACTGGATACCTAAAGCTATACAATAGAAGATTGATCTGCAAAATGGGCAAATATGTTCAAAATAATCAACTTATGGTACAAACTTTCCAAGATAGTTTGATAGGGCCTACATTAACCTAGTATTCCTAGCTTGATCTCAACTAGATTAATACTTAAGATAAGTTAGCTTGGGCATTGTATGAGCAATACGAGTTCAACATTGAGATAACTCCTTCAATTTAGGACTTGTGTACAATGAGAAAGAAAGAAAAATGTATCATTTAAGGTAATCTTTTCAATATCCTAAACACAATGTCCTTTGTTAGCTCTATTGAACCTTTTATTAGGATATTTTCAAAAATTAAACCCGGTTAACAACTACCTCGCAATGGGGCAAAAATAAGGTTAGGAGCATCTATTAAAAGAAAAAGTTAAAACTAATTTGTGCTTGTTTTAGTTGCATTAATTCAAAAGCAATTGTTACCGTTGGTAACTAATTTCCTCTAAAATGAAGAAAGGCATCCATTATAAACACTAAACCACACACACTTTAAGCTATAAGCCAAAAGAAAGAATAATCATTTTGTCTTAAATGAAAAAGAAAAGAAGAAAGAAAAAAAGAGAAGTGGGAAAAAAGAGGAAAAATGAGTAAGTGTGAAATGAAAAATGAAAAAGATAGATCTATACAAACAAAGTGATCAAGTCCAAAGCTTTAAAGCCCAAAAGGATATGGGGCACAAAAACCCATTCCTGAATAAAGACCCACTTTTCATATAAAGGCCCTAAAAATATAGTCAAATCAATTAAGCTTGGGAGAAGCTATGGCAACTACCAAAGTTTCCCCCCAAAATTTATGATCCCCAAAGAAATTGCAATTGACACATAGCTTATGGCCCACTCACAATTCCATCCTTCCTTAAAGGCCCTTCTAATTAAAGGAGATAACTTATCTTTGGTAAAAGTTACATTTGAAACTGGGGCAAGCATAATTTTGGTTTTACTTATAATGTTCTTGACTTGTAAACTTTAGTTAAGAAGAAATTCTTTAATAAAAAGCCATTTCAGTAGTATCCACTTTGAAACCGAGGACTAAAAGTTTTTATTATATTATAGTTTGAAAAGACCTAACGAATTGATTAAAAGGGTATCACTTAAAAAGTGGTCCATAATTTTTGGAATTGAAGTCAAAAGAGAGGATTTTAAGTGGAGAGTGTCAGGAAGTCCTTTTAGACTAAACCTAACTTTAATGAGATATCCTCTGATAAGAAAAAATTTGAAGAAGTCATGGAAAGTTATTTGCCCCTAAAGGAAATAAAAGGTTATCTTAGACAAAAGTAGCCCGAAAGACTAAGTTGTTATGTCATTGAAAAGCCTACACACTACTAGAAGAATCTAAACCTGTTAGCAAGTCGTAAAATTGGAATAAATTTGATTCCCTCTCTTTTTAGTCCTTTGGATAAGAATCTTCATTTTCATCTTTTGTAGAGTCAACCTTAGCAGTAAGCTTCTATCATTACCTTAACAACAACTGTTTTCAAATGAGTTCACTTTGTATCATCCAAAGTTCAAGGATTTACTCCTGCATAAAAATTGCTCCCAAGTTAGCCTTAAAGGCCAAAATCATCCTCTCTAACATGATCACTCTCATAGCTGATATTACCTACATCTCTTTCTACCTAAGGACTTTATCCCTAGTATCTACTTCGTCTTCTATGTTTGTCGATCAACAAATCTATCTTTTTTAAAAATTTATACCTAAACTCCTTTTGCTTTAGTGCCAATGGATCGTTTGCTCTTTAAAGCACTATCATGTAGTAAAAATGTCAGATTGCATGCTCTCGAAGCGCTATCTTGACCTTGAAATTGTTGGATTGCATGCTCTCTGAGTGTCATCTTAACTTTGAAATCATCAGATCACATGCTCTTGGAGTGCTTTATTATCTTAATCTAAACCCTTAGAATGCATGCTCTTGGAACACTATCTTGAGCTTAAAACCCTTAGATCGCACGCTCTTGGAGCGCTATCCTAAGCTTGAAACCCTTAGATTGCATGTTCTCGAAGTGCTATCATAACCTTAAAACTCTTGGATTGCATGCTCTTGAAGCGCTAGCTTGACCTTAAAACCTTTAGATCATATGCTCTTAAAGCGCTATCCTGACCTTGAAACTCTTAGCTTACATGCTCTCGAAGTGCTATCTTGAAACTCTTGAATTGCATACTCTTAGAGTGCTATCTTGAAACTCTCGGATTGCATGTTCTCAAAGCACCATCCTGACCTTAAAACCATTGGATCGCATGCTTTTGGGGTGCTATCTTAACCTAAGTTGAAACTCTTGGATCATATGCTCTAGAAAGTGCTATCCTATCAACCCTTGGATCACATGCTCTTAGGGCGCTCTCTTGTCCTAAGCTAAAACCCCTAGATTACATGCTTTCAAAGTGTTATCTAGATTTCTTATCACCCTTTATAAACCTGCTTAGGTTAATGAGCCCTAAAGGGCATGACCAGACTTCGTTTTTCCTTTTCAACCCTAAGAGCACCTCTTCTCTCTTTATCCTTTTCACTAAATCCCTAACAGATCAAGTTTGAGATAGTCAGCTATTTGTTTCGTTCCTTAAGTCAAAGTCACCCTTGAGGCAAATAATAGTGTCTCTTCTGTCTTTATAGTAAAGTTTTATTCAAATTTCACCATAAAGAGAGGCAGCTATAACACTTAATTTTTGCTCCCTATTATTTTTCTAATAAAGTAAAGGGTCCTAAATTAGAAAAAATGCCAAAAAAATAGAAAAATAAGAAAAAACCAAAAAATTTTTTTTTGAGAAAAGTACAAAAAAGTAGAAAATTTAAGGAAAAAAATAAGAAAATTAAAGAAAGCCAAAAATAAGAAATTTAGAAAAGTACAAAAAAAAATGGAAGATTTAAGAAAAGCAAAACAAAAAAAAAAGAAATTTAGAAAAAATAAAAAAATTAAAATTTAGAAAAATACAAAAATAGAAGATTTAGAAAATAATAAATCTTTTAGATAGTTTAATAAAATATAAGTTTTTAATTTAGATAAAATGAAGAAAGGGTCATTATGTTTAAGCTTAGATTTGAATTTGTCTTAGATTGACCAAATCTATATATGCAATTTATTATGCATATGAATAAGGAAAAACCAATATTCTAGCTGGATAAGTACTTTGACTTGATATTGCATATGATTTAGAGATCATAGATTCAATCCATGGAATTTGCAAAATGTATCTTTTATTTTCTTTTCTCATTTCATCGCCATGTCATTGCCACATCATTACCATATCATTTACCAACTCACTTCTATGTGTAGTAATCACACTCCTACGTATAAGAGGTACACTCTTACGTATGTTGGCCACACTTCAACATACTCCTACTTTGACATATTGTTTAGGTTCACCCAACTTAAGTATGAAAGAAAATTATATTGTATTTAATATTTTCCATCCTTAACTCGACCATGAAACCCATAAATAGGAGTTTGCTCTTCATTTTCAACATGTAACAAAGCTTTGAAACACTTTAGAAAAATAAAAATTGAAGCTTCCTCTCTTTAGTACGGTTCCTCTCTCTCCTTAAGATAGCATCCCCTACAGTGTTTTTTCGACGAAAACCACCACCTCCATCGGGTTCCTTATACCCAAAAACCTTAGATTCGACACTCTAAATCTAATTTTCCAAGTCAATCCGAGCCGACCGGAGTCAATTGAAGCTATCCTAAGGTAACTGAGCTGACTTAAGCCAATCCGAGTTGAACTAAATGGATTTAAGTTGCCCTGAGTTGACCGAGCCATTCTGAGTCGACCTAAAGCCCACCTTGAGCAGGTTTGCTCCCTTTTTTTTAAATTAAATTTTATTTATGTATTTACTTGTTTATTTTTAAATGTAATAATAAATGAGAAAAATGAAAAAGAAAAAAGGGGAAAAAGAAAAAAAAAGAAGAAAAGAAAAAGAAGAAAAAAGAAAGGAAGAAATAAAAGAAAAAGAGAGAAGAAAAAAAGAAAGTCCATTTTTATTTTTGTTAGAAATAAAATAAATAAATAATAGATGAATGAATAAATCACTTAGAAAAAAAATAACCTTTTTTAATAAATAAAATAAATGAACCTTTTCAAAATTAGGATCCTATTTAGAATTTTCAAAAATAAACATCAATTTGAGCCCTTTAGAATAATTTCTTTAAATAAATTGAATTGATTGAAAATGTTAACTTGACCTTTTTTTTTTTTGGAAAGTTAAAATCAACTAACCTGTTAATATTTTCAAAATGAACTACAAAAGTCTAATTTCGAATAACGGATATATAGGCACTTGTATGCAAATATTAGGTGACTTAAAATATGGAAAGTTTTATTTTTTCCATCTATGTAAATATTTTTGTAAATTAATTAAGTTAGACACATGTGATATGATTAGTTGTTTAGAAATTGAAAAAGGGTATTAATGAAAAGAAAAATTAAATTTGGAAAGTTAAAAACTAACATTCATAGAGGATTTAATAAGATAGCCTTCGAATCTAGATCCTTGTTATAGAAAATTGTTTTGTAAAATTGGTTTTCTCATTAGAAAAATAGTGAAGTTATAACTATTCTACTCAATTGGTTATAATTTAACTTTTTTCCAAACTCTGATTGGGTGGCAACTTCTAAGGTTTTTAAGATATAAAAAAAAAAAACTGGTTTTCTTTAGATCCTAGTTGTAGGTCAATATTAAAATGGGTAAGATTTAATACTTTTTGATTTAAAGAAATTTAAAGAAGACTTAACTTATTATAAAAACCGAGAGGAAAAAACTAAACTCAATAGCTAGCAATCCAATTTATCAATTGAAGAAAAGATTAAAATATCTAATTTACTAGTTACATTACAATAATCCACTATAACTTTTATCCAATACAAATGCTACAGAAACTATTGACATTGTAATGATTAACATACAGAATTACTTCACCACTTAGTATGATACTATCATTATAGTTTTTATCCAAATACTTATAATCTATGGGAAATTACAAGTATGTGGGTACTCTTCTCAAAACTACTTACTCCTAATCCCAATTGTGTCTCTTCTAAATTAACAACCAATTCGGATCACATTAATGTGATGTTCATTTATCAATTTCTTTAAGAATGTAGCAACTTTCTTAGTACTATCTCTATTATCAAGAGTAAATCTATTGAATCAGATCTTTTTAATAGAATTATCTATGGACATATTCTATTGAAATTTAGCCTAAGACATTGTCGTGCAATATATTGTACTTAGATTGATTAAGTTCAATTCACTAAAACTAACAAATATAAGGAACTCACTAATTCAAGCACTTATTCATAACAAGTTGATGTAGTAGATCCTGATTACTACTCATACATGATGAAATAACAAAATGTATTAGCAAAATGCAAAATGAAGGAAGAAATCAACAAAAGACCAGTAAGAAATATAACCGTATTCTTGATACCATTGTAGAAATCTTTACAACAAATGAATGATGAATTCCAGTCAACCTTCTTGAGCAATTCCAGAAAAAGTACGGTACAACACTATACTGAAAAGGAAAATATAATGTATACAAAGATGGATGATTAGGTATGATGGTAGTTGGTGAAAATGATTTTCTTAATGATGTTTATTTTGATATAAAATCTATTTCAATCTCTTCTACTTCTTTTCCTCTAGAAGTTGTGATATATATTTATACTTGACTCCTCAAAAGACTTGAATTATACTACTTTAAGATACCACTTAATGTTAAGACATGTTTCTCATACTGGTTCATGTGAAAAAGTTAAAGAAGAATAGTTGTGTCCACTCCCATCATGCCCATAACTTGGGGAGTGATAGTATCAAAAAACAAGATTCTATTCCAATTACGGCCGTGATATTGAACGTAAACTCCTCGTCGCTTCATTACAATTCATCAGGCCTATGAATGAAGGCATGATTACCCTCCTATTATACAATTACAGCTATGATTGATATGGGGTTCATCAGTACTTCTTCAATTACACCATGATTAGAGTTGACCAACGCAATCTTTCTTTATCATGCCGGTGATCGAGTGAATCTTGGTTTTACTATAAGTTTTTCTTCTCTACACAGTTGTGATTGACTTAAAAGTCATTGTTCTCGTGTCAATTCCATCCCCTTGCTCATGATTCATTTGAAATCAATACATTATACATTTAAGTACCAAAACTTAAGAATTAAATCACAATTATGAACAATTTTATGCCTAAATATGCCTTGCAAGTATGAAGTACTTTACATTTATTAAACTTCCCTACACTTAAGCTTTACTTATCCTTAAGCAAACACTTAAAAAACAATCAATTACACATTCGACAAAGCATTCCCAGTGGAGTAACTTTGTGCTTAACACGTTGTGCTCTTAGAATACATAAACTAATATTCTAAGACTAATCAAAGTAAAACACACTTCACTCTTACTATTTAATAGTTGCTTCCAAAGGCACAAAGTTAACATAAAGTCAAATAGATTAAATGAAAATCGGTTGTACTTCATCCACTTCCTTAAGTGTGCAAAAACCTTTCAATTACTTCTTAAGAACACCAATCTATAAGAAAAGTATATTGTATCTATCTTTCTCTTATATTTCTACTTCTTTTATTAAATCTCTCTAAGGATAACTTACATAGTACATTTTCTATTTTCTCTTATCTGTTTTTTTTTTAAAGAATAACCAAAGATTAGTAGTAGAATCAAACTTCACTCTTTTGAGGGACTAAAGCCTACCCTTACTAAATCAATCCTTATAGGTGTTTATTGCAATGGCGTAAAGACAAAAATTAGTAATGGTGTCAAACTTTGCTCTTTTGAGGGACCAAAACCCACCCTTACTAATCCAGTCCTTAAGCACTTCAATTTACTCTATTTTAAGGAGATTCTTAAAAAGTATCAACAAGTGAATTACTTCATTTGCCCTTTGCATTCAAGATTAAATGAACTCTCAAAAGTATTTGAAAAGTAGATATATTACTTAGAAAGCTTAAAAGCACAACCAATTAACTTTTATTGACACCCAATTTTTTATCCCATTTATTTTTCAAATTATCTTATAGGGTCTTAAATTAGGTAAAGTTAAGAAATAGAAAATTAAAGAAAGCACAAAAAAAAAAACAAAAACAACAACAAACAACAACAAAACACAACAAAACAACAAAAAACACAACAACCAACAACAACAACAACAACAACAACAACAACAACAACAAAAAAAACAAAAAAAAAAAAAACAAAACAACAAAACAACATAATAATAATAATAATAATAATAATAATAATAATAATAATAATAATAATAATAATAATTTTAGAAAAATATAAAAAAAATAAGAAAATAGGGAAAAGCAACAAAAAAAAAAAGAAATTTAAAAAATAAAATAATACAAAAAGTGAGAAATTTTGTAAAGTCACAAAAAATTGAAAAAAAATAATTTTAGAAAATAACATTTTATCATAATAAATTTGTAATTTTAATTTAGGTTTCGGAGTTGGTTCGTTAAACCTGGGTTTAGATTTAAATTTAACCCAAGTTGAACGAGTCTATATATACAATTTAATTGCATATATGAACAAGGCATTGGCTAACGGCTTGACGGTTAACAATATAGGTATAATACTAGCATTAAGCATGAGGTCTTGAATTTAAAACTTGGCAAAGGTAGGAAGGCCTTTTTTCTTATTTTTTTCAATTATATTAGGAACTAATTGACGGCCTTGTTGATGTAGTGCTACGTAGCATCTACGTGGCGTGCCACATTAGCTGCCACGTGTCACGAATGACATATGGCATGCCAGGTTGGCTGGCACGACTGACGTGGTGCCACGTTAGCTTACTTTCCCTTCCTCTTCTTTCTTTTTCCCTTCGTTTTACTCTCTTTCCCTCTCCTTCCTTCATTTTCCCTAGATTTCTAGCACCTTCCTCTTTGGACTGCCCACTTTAGCATGATTTTTAGACTCTTTTTCGTTGCAATTTTGCCAAATCAACGGCGAAATTGCAAACTAGACATTGCCTACTATGAATCGGTACAGAAAACACATCCATGTTTGGTCAATTACACATTCAAATTAAACTTCAAAGATTGGAAAAAAACTAAAAATTCAGCCATTCCAATTAACTTCGATCCAAGCTTTCCTTTGTTCTTGGGTTGAAATTCAAGTATAAATAGGGGCGTCAATGAGCAGGAGAACCATTCTCGACCTTCAGAATCAACTCCTAAGCTCTCCCTCTCTTACAATTCTCTTTTTCTCTCTAGCTCATTCTTTCTCCCTTTGCATCTCTCTTTTTCCAGCCATCTACCATAACTCAATATCACGGCCGTGACCCTTACTCCATTAGCTCCTGAACATGACCTCCTATTACCTCGACTGTACCCCCTAGCAACGCCACCCAAGCACCACTATTGACCACCACCTCCAACAACCGCTAAATGGCAACCCCAAGCCATGGCACTCGGCCTATCCCCCCCAAGTCCAATCCCAAACACATTAATCTTCCCTAACCCCCGAAGAATTTAGCCCAAATTGTCTTCAACCACCCTTATCTAACATTGCTAAAGAAGGATTGTAAGCGACCCAACCCGGTCTGACGACCTGACCTACGAACCGACCCGTGATTGACCCTACCTGTGCTCTTTACCCTAGTCCGAACCTTTACTAGATTTCATTTTACTTTTTTTTTTACTGTTCCATTTATTTATTCCATGTAAATGTAATCAAATAAAAAAAAGAAGGAAAATAAAAAAAAAAAAAAAGAGAAAAAAAAAAAGAAAAGAGAATTTTTTTAAATTTTTTGCAGTTGTTTTCACATCTTAAAAAAAAGGAAAAAGAAAATAAAAAATAAAGAAAAAAATAATAAAAGAAAAATGTTTAACCACTTAGAAAAGCATATTTTTGAAATAAATAAAAATAAAATGGATTCTTTCTAAATTAGAGTACTTTAGATATTTCAAAAATCAGCAAATTTAGAGCCCTTAGGAAATTTCATCAAATAAATCAAAATGGGTAAGAATATAAACCGGGATGTTTTTTTTTTTAAATTAAAATTAATCAACTCTCTATGTTTTTTGGTAAACGAACTATGGAAGTCCGATCTCGAATAGCGAGTATGTAGGCACCCGTACGTAAGTACAGGGTGACTTAAAATATGGAAAGTTTTATTTTTTCCATTTTTAGATATTTATGTAAATTAATCAATTTAGTTGTGTGTATGATAATTAGATGTTTTTTAGAAATTAAAAAGTGTATATTTGAAAAGCGAAGTTAAATTCGGAAAGTTAAAAGTGATATCTGTTTAGGGTTTACTAATTAGCCCCCGGATCTAGATCTCTAGTTTTTAAAAAACTGTATTTATAACTTGATTTTTTAATCGATAGACTAGTAGCTAAGTTATAACTAATCTATCCAATTAGTTATAACTTAACCCTTTTTCCCAACTCTGGTCGGGTGGCGACTCCAAATCTTTTCAAGTTTGAAAAAAATGGTCTTCTTTAAACCTTAGTTGAGGGTCAATATTAAATGGGTAGGGTTTAGTATTGATCAGTTTAGAGAAGACCTAATTTTATAAAAAAAAACCGAGAAAGTGAAAAACCAGGCTCGATAGGTTGGCAACTCTATTGGGGAATCTCAAGAGGGCTAACTACTTAAGAACATTTTGAAATTTAAAATCACTTTTCAAATTACCTACATTGTTTAGTTATTTATTTATTTCCTTATATTGATTTGTTTATTTATTGTTTGCTTCGTATACATATTTGTTTTAATTAGCATGTTTATTTTAATAGGCATGAGATTTGTTTTGCTGCATCAAGAATGCATGATAGATATGATCAAACTCGGGCAGTCATAGGACCTTAAGACGGGGAGTCATTGTGTAAAAGCTCGAATGTAGTGGGGCAACCACCGTCCAGGGCCGATTAGGCTACCTAATTAGACTTTGATGTGACCAAAGAACCATTTCTGTGTAAACATGTGGGGTCACAGAGTTTGAGGACCATTAGAACCCAGCTTTCTTGCATTACATTTCATAGGGTCAACAAATAAATAACAAAATGGCAACATTACATAAAAAAAGTGACAAAGATTCCGGAGTTTTTCCTTGTATTCTTCTTCGAATTAATGTACATAGGAGGTCTTGTATATTTTTTTCTTATAGTTAGCCTTTTCCTTGTAATATATGCTTTCTTTTTAATGTTTCAGAAATAGCTAACTCATCCAACACCAGGGTTCTCGCCAAAGAGATTCATGTCCACAAACCTGCAAACCCAAAGCCCATACTCAGCCAGTGCTTTCAAACCTTCAACCCGAGAGAGCAACAATTCATTACCAACAAAATTAGACCCATACTCTCACTAACTAAAGTGAAGGTTAACATCACACTAATAAGGGCCTTAGTCCATTTTTAGGAGCCCAAAGAGGTAGCTTTTCAATTTGGACCACATCTAATCAGCCTAACTCTAGAGAAGTACACCCAAGCTCCTCCTTTGGACAAAATATACTTCCTAGAACTCAGCTTCAGCCCAACATATATCTTCTCAAAATTCTTAGGAATCCGTAAGACTGAGATAAGTGAGGCTTTAAATGACTACAATAAATACACCACAAAGATATGGGATCTAGTCCATTGGTTCTAAAATGAGCCCCGCTCCAACAATCAAGCACTGTTTTTTGGGAATTAGAGAGAAAACCGAATCAAGGCCTATGTGCTAGCTGTGTTCACCACTATCTTGTTCCCAAGTGGGTTTCTTCTTATACACTTTACGGTAATAGAGTTAGCGGCTTAATTCTGGGAAGGTAAATCTTACATCCATGCCTTACTTACTGAGTAAATAAGGAATCTTAATTTCCCTAAGGAAAGGGGCTGTGGAGATCTCAGGTCAAGCATGGCACTATTAATGGTTTGGTTCATCAGTCACATCAAGTGCTTTGGGTTGGATTTAATAAGGGGAGCATTCACAAATAAGATTGACCTTATTGATTCTTTTTTCGATAAGATTAAATTACTAGAAGATATCCCTACCCTTCTTTGGATAGAGGTTCTACAAGATTTCCGAGTAGAAGACATACTGTGGACTGCCAGGTGGAGCAATTAAACTAGGGTCATACTGATTTGCAAGAATTACCATGCTGTACCACTGATCGGGATGAGCTGGTGTATAGGCTACTATCCAAGAAATATGGTAAGACAATTTGGAGGGTTCCAAGACATAGTTCACAACCTTCATTAGAACCATTCACTCTTAATCTCGAAGAACCTCACTCTGTAGAAAAGGTATCTAAACTTCACAAGATCAAAGCTTGGTGGGACACCAAGACCATAAGCCCAAACATCGATCTGAGTGAGTTCATAGGAGAAGTGGAAAAACATCGGGTCACCAAAGAGTATTTATATAATTAACTTCATAAGGTAGGCGCGATGCAATATTGGGTACCAGAAGTTCTTCAAACCTGCCCTGTGCGCTTTAACTCTGAAATGGTGACCTATATGGACTAAATAAAAGCACGTATAGAGATCTTCCATGATGAGAAAGATAAATGGGTGAACCTATGCCAAGAATCTAGACAAAGGTCACATGCCTTAGAACACTAGTTGAAGATAGCCCAGAAGAAAATTCAAGAGTTTGAAAAAGCAGCTAAGCATGCCCAAAAGAAGAAGAAAATGTCATTTGGCCTACAGAAAAAGAGGAAATTAGCCTAGATGGATTTGTACCTTTTTCTTTCTTTCATGTAATAAGACTTTGGGAATCCAAAAATAATGAATAACTTACTGTTCTGTTAATCATTTGTCGATCCTCTCCTTTTCATTCGTGTGATTCACTTACATTTCATTCATTTGCATCCTTTTTCAAACTATCCTTATGCTAACTTGTTGATAAGTGATTTTCGTCAGGTCGCTAAGATAGCTCCTAAATGTTAAACTTTCCAGAGAAGCCCCATCAAAACTCGTTCTCAAACCAAGATGGCTAACCTAAGAAACAATAACAATAATGGCAACAACAACCCTAAGGTTATTGACTCCACGGAGTTGAGATTCTAATCCTTGGAATGAATAATAGGAAAGAAGGTAGATCAACTGAGCTTCCTTGTTGATAGTATCTCTCTGCTTAGGTCTACGGCCCTATCAAATGAAGAGCACTCAAAAGCCCAATATAGACAGAATAATAAGGTCCCACCCTTTAAAATAGAAGAAGCTTTCCCTAAAGGCAATCAGGGCTTTGAATCCGTTGAAACTGAAGGGGTATTTCCAAAGGCCATCCTAACCTTTGAGTTGAATACTTACTCATTCCCAATCAACCCGAAGCTTGAAGTTGACCAAGACAGATTGAAGGAGCTCAAAGAGTGGTTAACTCGATAGGTCACAAAAAAAATGAAAACGGTCAAGGGGTATGATGGATTCGAGCACGTTAGAATAACAGATTTCTCTGCCTACAATTATGGAAGCTTCCTAGAAAAATTCAAAGTACTTAACTTTGGAAAATACAATGGGACTGAATGCCCTAAGTTACATACCCGATTGTATGTACGTAAGATGGGTAAGTATGGATAGTATGATCAACTCATGGTCTAGACTTTTCAAGATAGCCTGACAGGCCCTGCCTTAACCCGGTATGCCCAATTGAACTTAAATTAGTTGAATACACGGGAGAAGCTGGCTAAAGCTTTCTATGAGCAATATAGATTTAATGTTGAAGTGGCACCAACAATGATGGATTTGGTTGCCTTAAGGAAAAGGCACAATGAGTCCTTCAAAGAATATGCTCAAAGGTGGAGGTCCCTAGCTGCAAGGGTATCTACTCTTGTGATTGAAAAAGAGCTGACAACAACTTTCATTAACACTCTTGAGAGGCCTTACTTCGTTCACCTAATTGGATAAGCCTCTTCTGGCTTTTTAGAAATAGTGGTAGTAGGGTACCGAATTGAGAGTGCCATTTCCTCTAGCAAGCTGTAAGAAGCAGCAGATAGAAGACTACTCTCTACTAAACCCACCACCAGCAAACTTAGAGAAGCTACTATTAGCATGGTTAACTTGAATGCAAGACCTATCTCCTAAGTTTCTTTTACGATGAATCCCTTGCAAGCTCAACTACAGTATAGAAGCCAACTATAGGCTAATAGGGCCTTGAGGCAATTCACCAGAATACCTGTTCCATTGAGTTAAGTGCTTAAGAAGTTAAGAAGAGATAATTTGCTACATTTTGAGGCTCCTAGTGAAAGGTATAGGCCAAAGTTCTTAATCCTAATGCAAGATGTCAATATCATCTAGGGAAAGTAGGCCATTCAATTAATTCATGCTAGAGGTTGAAAAACAAAATCTAAGATTTGATCGATGAAGGTACAGTACAACTGGATTTTGTGGAGGCTCTTCCCCCAAACGTCAATAATAACCTATTACCAAACCATGGACCTATCATCAGTATGATATCTAACTACTCAGAATTTGCCATCAACATGATCGGTCAAAACCAAGAACCAAAGGTTCATAGCTTTTATAGAAAAGAGGTCTTACAAACTAAAAGGTATACATTCCACGTACTTGTAGCCCCCAAAAATTATAAAGTTACCCCCTTTAATTACTAGGTAATAAACCAAGGGCAATCAAGCTCGCTTGTAGGGGGGATCACTCGCTTTGGCAGAATCTACAATCTAAAGGAAGACTTAAAAAAGAAGGGTATATAGGAAATGCCAAATACTAAACAAGCTAAATATGAAGAAGGATTAACTGCCTTCACCTAGATGATCAAGTCTAGTGAGTACAAAATAATGGACCAGTTCACTAAGACTCCAACACAAATATCCCTCATGAGTCTATTGATGGCATCAAACCCATATTGAGAAGCCTTATTCAGAGCACTAAGGGATGTCAAGGCCCTTCGTGAAATCCTAGCTGAAAGGATTGGCTCTATCACCAATTCCATCTTTACCATAGATCAAATTTCCTTTTCCACTGAGGAACTAGGCGAAGAAGGTAGCTAGCACACAAAGCTTATGTTCATAATAGTAAGGATAAATAACATCATCACAACAAGAGTCCTCATCGACAACGGGTCATCTCTAAATGTTTGTCCTTTGGCCACCTTGGAGCTATTGGGTGTTGATACAATAGCTATCAAACTTAGTTCAATAACTATAAGTGCTTTTGATGGATCTAGGAGAGAGATAATAGGCAAGGTGGACTTATCAGTTGATATCGTCCCCCAGACATTTGGCATCCCATTCCAAATTTTGGACATTCCAAGGACCTTCAATCTATTATTAGGAAGACATTGGATACATTCAGTAGAGGCCATACCGTCAACTCTTCACCAAAAAGTTAAGTTCATCTCCAATGGCTTGGTCATCACAATTTTGGGTAACTAAGATTATGAAATCTATAAAGAGATGGCCATACCCTACATCGATATAAAAGAATAAGAGGACTTTGGACTCTAGATATTTAATGTAGAGTGATTAACCACCAATCAGTAGAAGGAAGAGAAGCTGAAATATAAAGAAGGCCAATTTGAGTCCTATGGTTTAGGATGCATTCCAACCCTAATAGAAGAATTGCGAAGAATGCAAGCTAGGGGTAAAAGGGGTGATTGGTTGTATCACATTCCAATGAACTTCCCACTATTGTCAGAAACTTTCATCAAGACCAAAACTCAAAACTCAAAGCCCACTAAAGAAGGCACTTCTAACAAGAATGAAGGGGCTGGCCTAATTAACAAAGCCCATCACTTAAATAATTGGTTCTCCATCCTTATGAATAATAATAAGTCTTCCCTTAGGGTAAAGGATGGATCGTGATCTAGTATTTTATAGAATTTTGTAATAAATTTCCTCTGTTCTCCAAATGTTTGTACTCAAAAGAGAGTTCCCTAAAATAAAATCAACTTTTTTTCTCTTTATTCCTACCTTACTTACACTCTTCCTTTTGCATACTTTCTTTTTCTTTCTAGATCCAATGACTCAAATAAAGGCCATGGATACCTCGTACAGATAGGTAATGAGAATATTGATATCACTTTCGGCCCTACTGGGTTAGTCATTGAGGGTGATGTTGATGACCATAATGATGTACAAGAAAGTTAGCAAAAACATGAAATGAGTAGAATTTCCATTGATGAGCAAATACAGATAATTAACGTTGCTACCAATGAAAACCTTAAGGTATTGAAGGTTGGGGGAAATTTGGAAGAAAATCAAAAGATAGAGGCGACCACATTACTATCCGAATACCAAGACGTATTCGCATGGTCTTATGATGATATCCCTGGATTAGACCCATCGATTGTGGTCCATCACTTACCCACACAAGAGGATATCAAGCCTAAGAAACAAAAGTTGAGAAGGTTTCGACCAGATATCTTGTTGAAAATCAAGGAAGAAGTAAAAAAATTATTGGAAGTCAGCTTCATTAAGGTATCTAATTATCCTAAGTAGGCAGCCAACATGGTACCAGTTATGAAGAAGAATGGGAAAGTCAGGGTGTGCATTGATTTTCGAGACCTTAATCAAGCAACCCCTAAAGATAATTTTCCTTTGCCCCATATCGTGTATTGGTCGATAACACAACTGGAAACAATATTTTCTCTTTCATGGATGGATTTTCTAAGCATAACCAGATTCAAATGGCTAAAGAAGATAAAGTGAAGACTACGTTCATTACAACTTGGGGCATGTTTTGCTACAAAGCGATGCTTTTTGGACTAAAAAATGCCGAAGCAACTTACCAAATGGCCATAGTAGCAATTTTTCATGACATGATGCACAAAGAAGTCGAGGTAAATGTTGATGATATGATTGTCAAGTCTAAAGAAGGAGAAAATCATGTGGAAAATCAAAGGAGATTGTTTGATAGGTTGAAAAAATTCCAACTAAAACTTAACCCAAAGAAGTGTACTTTCGGGGCGACTTCAGGGCAGTTATTGGGTTTCATAATTAGCTAAAGGGCTATTAAGGTGGACCTTGATAAAGTTAAAGCGATAGCTGAACAGGCCCCACCATTCACACTTAAAGAAATCAGAGGTTTGTTAGACCATTTAAACTATATAGCTTGGTTCATATCCCAGCTTACAGACAAGTGTTGTCCTTTATTTAAGTTGTTAAAAAAGAATTCTAAGATCAACTGGGACGAAGAGTGTGAGTAGGCCTTTACAACAATCAAAGAATACCTCATGAACCCTCCAATTTTGATAGCTCCAAAACTTGGGAAGCCTTTATTCCTATACTTGACAATATTACTAGAGTCTATGGGGTGTATACTTGGCTAGAAAGTTAAGGAAGGAATGGAATGGGTTGTATATTACTTGAGCAAAAAATTTATTGAAGGGGAGCAGAGATATTTAGAAATTGAAAGAACCTGTTGTGTGTTGGTCTAAGTAATGCGTCGGCTCAGACAATACATATTCTATTACCAGGTTGAATTATTGACTCAATACGATCCCCTAAAGTACTTGGTAAACAAACCGACCCTAATTGGTAGAATCTCAAAGTGGCAGGTGCTGTTATCAGAGTTTGACATTACATATGTGAACTGAAATTTAATCAAAGGGTAAGCTTTGGCAGATCAATTAGCAAAAAACCCCTTTGATTGTACTCCCCAAGAAGTATAAGTCAATTTCCCCGATGAAGGTGTCTTAGGGGTTTGAGGAAACTCTGATAAAGGAAAGGATGACAAGCCACCAAAATGGAAAATGTTCTTCGATGGTATAGCCAACGTGTTTAGGTGTGGAATTGGGGTAATACTAATATCCCCTAAAGGTACTCATTATCCTATGGCCATAAGGTTCGTTTTCCCATATACTAATAATATTATTGAATATGAAGCATGCATCAGAGGACTTAAGATAGCTCTAGAGACAGACATTAAAAAATTAGAAGTGTATGGGGACTCCTCAGTCATTATTGGCCAAGTATGGAGAGAGTATAAAACTAAAGATCCTAAGTTGGTGCCTTATCACTAACATTTGACGGAATTAATGGAAGTTTTAAAGAAGTCACCTTCAATCACATACCAAGGACTCATAACCAATTTGCTAATGCTTTAGCTATGCTAGTATCTATGATCCAAATATCTGGTGGAGTCGAGATTTTACCCTTTACTGTTGAAAGTGAAGATAAGCCTGCCTTCTACTTAACGATTGAGGGTATGCACGACCAAAAATTGTGGTACCATGATATTAAGATGTTCTCACAACAAGGCACATATCCTAAAGAGGCTGAGAAAAGAGACAGAAAGATGATTAGGAGATTAGCTACTCAATTCTTAGTAAGCGAGTCCACTTTATACCGACACTCATTTGATGGTATACTCTTAAGGTATATGGCTAATGAAGAGGTTGAGAAGTTAATGAAAGAGGTACATGAAGGCGTATGTAGCCCTCGCATGAATGGATACATGTTGGTAAAGAAAATCATGAAGCTAAGGTATTGTTGGTCAATGATGGAAGGTAATTGCATCAAATATGTTAAACATTGTCATTTATGCCAAGTTTATGCAAAGAAGATAAATGCCTCGCCTCGAGAATTATAAGCCCTCTCAGTACCATAGCCTTTTTCAATATAGGGCATAGATATTATCAGCCTTATCACTCCAAAAGCATCCAAAAGACATTGCTTTATATTAGTTGCCATTGACTACTTCAACAAATGGGTAAAGGCTTCGCCTTACTCAAATGTTACTAAAGGGGTCATAGTTAAGTTTATGAAGAGAGACATCTTGGCTTGGTACGGGACTCTTGAAACATTCATCACTAATAATGGCACCAATCTCAACAATAAGCTTATGACAAAATTATACCGGCAATTTTGAATCATTCACAGGAATTCTACTCCTTATCGAGCCTAAATGAATGGAACTATCAAAGTAGCAAACAAAAACCTCAAAAGAATCATTGAAAAAATGGCTGTTACATATAAGGACCGGCATGAGATGTTACCTTTCGCACTCATGGCCTATCAGACTTCCATCAAAACATTGATTGGAGCAACACCATACTCTTTAGTATACGACACTAAAGTAGTGTTACTAGTAGAGGTTGAGATCCCATCACTCAGGATACTATCAGAAATTCATTTTAATGAAGCCGATTGGGTAAAGAAATGCATCAAATAGCTAAACCTAATCAATGAAAGGAGACTAACGGCCTTGTGTCATAATCAATGTTATTAATAAAGAATGGCTCGCGCCTTCAACAAAAGGGTGTGACCTCGTAACCTCAAAGAAGGAGATTTGGTGTTAAGAAAAGCTCTCCCCAATACACAAGACTCCAGAGGGAAATTTACCCCCAATTATAGGGGTCCTTATGTTGTGAAGCTAGTATTATTACGAGGGGCTTTGATTTTGTCCCAAATGCATGGTCCAGATTTGAGAGACCCTATAAATGCCGACACTGTGAAATTGTACTATCCATAAGAAGTCAATGGGAATTTTACTCGAAACATGAAAATGTCAATCAATTTAAATGTCATCATGGTCCAATTTTCATTATCTACAAGCAAATTTGGTATCCTTGGCCATTGTCATCATTAGAATAATCACCCTTTCCATGGAAAGGTCTAATTCCCTTTAGCTCATTTAATCAAACCTATATACTGCAAACATGAGAGGAGTTAAGGAATGAGATTTAGAACATTAGTAATGAACAAAATTCTTTAAATACTTTTATTACGAATTGATCCTCCTTAATGGGGAGTCTTATTGTCTGTTTTTTGAGAGGAATGTGAAACTCAAGTAAGCAATCATGGTAAATGGGAATGAAGCTTTTGGGTTCCAAGGAAACAAAAATAGTAGGTAGTTTTTCCTACATCGGGCAAATTTCCTTAACTTCTTTGAAAAGAGCTAGTGAAATCACGAACATTATATGATAAGAACATTTGAGTTAATGATAAGGGATTAAAACAAAGAGTCAGTAATTTTCTAATGGGGGCTTTTCAAAAAGGTTTGACAGATTAGGTGCTATCGACAAAGATTGGGTAAGTATTTCTATACAATGTTAGCACACCAATATATATATATATATATATATATTTTACATTTAGACCAATTTTTACTCCTGACAATCTTTTTAACCAACCCATAAGGCATTTACTGTCTGCATTTACTGTTTCCTTGCTCGGTTCATCCTTCTAATCCATAGGGTCCCTCTATTCACCAAATTTTTTGCAAGCAAGCTCCTTTTTCTACTAGGTTCGGTAAGGCACTTCCTTTCACCAGGTTTCTCTTAATTGACTCAAAAAGCAATTACCTTCATCATCTTCTTAACTAGCCTTTGAGGTGTTTGTTCATTCTTTTTAGGGTCTTAGCCAGCTCTAGGAGTGCTTTACCCACCTTAGTTAGTCAGCTCATTAGGGCATGACCAAGTTTGCTCATCCTTCTTAGGGTCTTAACCAGCTCTAGGAGTGCTTTGCCCACCTTGGTTAATCAGCTCATTAGGATATGGCCAAGTTTGCTCATCCTTCTTAAGCTATTAGCCAGCTCTAGGAGCTCTTTGCCTGCCTTGGTTAGTTAGCTCATTAGGGCATGACCAAGTTTGCTCATCTTTCTTAGGGTCTTAGCTAGCGCTAAGAGCGTTTTGCCCACTTTGGTTAGTCAGCTTATTAGGGTACGACTAAGTTTGCTCAATTTTCTTAGGGTCTTAGTCAACTTTAGGAGCGCTTTGCTCGCCTTGGTTAGTCAGCTCATTAGGGTACGACCAAGTTTGCTCATCCTTCTAAGGGTTTTAGCCAGCTCTAAGAGTGCTTTGCCTACCTTGGTTAGTGAGTTCATTAGGGCACAACCAAGTTTGCTCATCCTTCTTAGTGTCTTAGCCAGCTTTAAGAGTGCTCTGCCTACCTTGGTTAATTAGCTCATTAGGGCACGACCAAGTTTGCTCATTCTTCTTAGGGTCTTAGCTAGCTCTAGGAGCGCTTCGCCTGCTTTGGTTAGTCAGCTCATTAGGGCACAACCAAGTTTGCTCATTCTTCTTAGAGTCTTAGCTAGCTCTAAGAGTACTTTGTCCGCCTTGGTTAGTCAACTCATTAGGGCACAACCAAGTTTGCTTATTCTTCTTAGGGTCTTAGCCAGCTTTAGCAGCACTTTGTTTGCCTTGGTTAGTCATCTCATTAGGGCATGACCAAGATTTGCTCATTCTTCTTAAGGTCTTAGCCAGCTCTAGGAGCGCTTTGCCCGCCTTAGTTAGTCAACTTATTAGGGCACGACCAAGATTCACTCATTCTTCTTACGGCCTTAGCCAGTTCTTGGAGCGCATTGCCCATTTTACCTTGAGCATAACCAAACTTCAATTCCTCTTTTAGTTTTTTAGCCTACTCTTAAAGCGCTACCCTTCTTTTCTCCAAATCCCTAATGAATTGGACCTAAGATAGCTAGTTGGTTGTAGCGTTTCTTAGAATAAAATTCGCTCTTAGGGCAAAAATAATGTCTATTTTATCTTTGTGGCAAAGTTTTACTCAAACTTTACCACAAAGAGAGGCAGTTATAGATACTCAATTTTTGTCCTCTTTTATTTTCAATTTAGGTTATAGGGTCCTAAATTAGGAAAAGTTCAAAAAATAGAAAATTAAAGAAAGAAAAAAAAAATAAAAATAAAAATAAATAAATAAGAAAAATATGAATTTTAGAAAAATATAAAAATAGATAAGAAAATAGGGACAAGCACAAAAAAAATAAAATAATATAAAAAATGAGAAATTTTGAAAAGTTAAAATGTAATTTTAATCTAGGTTTCGGAGTTAGGCCACTAAACTTGGGTTTTGATTTAAATTTAGCCCAGGCTGAACAAGGCCATATGTGCAATTTAATTATACATATGGACAAGGCGCAGGCCAATTGCTAGACGGTTAAGCATATGGATATAACACTAGCATTAAGCATGAGGTCTTGGATTTGAAACTTGGCAAAGGTAGGGAGGCCTTTTGTCTTATTTTTCAATCATATCAGGAATTGCCACGTATTAGGATATGATTGCGTCACATGTCTTAACACATGACATCCTCCTATTTAACGACCTTGCTGACGTAGTGCCACGTCAGCTGCCACGTATAATGAATGACAAATACCAAGCCAGGGTTGGTCGGCATAGCTGACGTGGTGCTACGTCAGCCCACTTTTCCTCCCCTTCTTTCTTTTTCCCTTCGTTTTCCTCTCTTTCCCTCTCTGTCCCTCTCTTTCCTTCATTTTCCCTAGATTTCCAACACCTTCCTCTTCGGACTACCCACTTTAGTATGATTTTTAGACTCTTTTCCATTGCAATTTCTCTAAATCAATGGTGAAATGGAAAACAAGATATAGCCTACTATGAATCGGTATAGAAAATGCATCCAAGTTCGGTCAATTACGCATTCAAATTGAGCTTCAAAGATTGGAAAAAAACTGAAAATTTGGCCATTCCCATTAACTTTGATCCGAGCTTTCCTTTGTTGCTAGGTTGAAATTCAAGTATTAATAAGGACATTAATGAGCAGGAGAACCATTTCTAAGCTTTAGATTCAACTCTTAAGCTCTCCCTCTCTCTCGCGATTCTCTTTCTCAATCTAGCTTGCTCTCTTTCTCTTTACATCTCGCTTTTTTGAGCCCTCCACCACAACCTAACACCATGGTCGTGACCTTCACTCCATTAGCTCCTAAATAAGACCTCCCTCAACCTCTGCCGTGCCCCCTAGCAATGCCACCCAAATACTACCGTCAACTACTACCTTTAATAACCGCCAAACGACCACCCCAAGCCATAGCACTCGACTTACCCCCCTAAGTCCAATCCCAAACAAAAATCTTCCCTCACCCTTGAAGAATTCGATCCAAATTGTAGGTAACTAGACCCGGTCTGATGACTCGACCCACGATCCAACTTGCGACCTGTAACTGACCCGACCAGTGCTCTGCACCCTGGTATAAACCTTTACTAGATTTCATTTTACTTTTCGTCTGATTTGTTCCATTTATTTATTCCATGTAAATGTAATCAAATAAAAAAAAGAAGGAAAAGAAAAAAAAGAAAGAAAAAAAAAAGAAAAGAGATATTTTTTTAATTATTTTTAGCTATTTTCACATCTTAACAAAAAGGAAATAGAAAATAAAAAAATAAAGAAAAAAATAACAATAATAAAATAATAAAAGAAAAAACATTTAACCACTTAGAAAAACATATTTTTCAAATAAATAAAAATAAAATGGATCCTTTCTAAATTAGGATACTTTAGATTTTCCAAAAATGAGCAAATTTAGGGCCTTTAGGAAATTTTTTCAAATAAATGAAAATGGGTAAAAATGTAAACCCAGATTTTTTTTTAAATTAAAATTAATCAACTCGCTATGTTTTTTGGTAAATGACCTATCGAAGTTTGATTCCGAATAGCGGGTACGTAGGCACCATACACAAGTACAGGGCGACTTAAAATGTAGAATGTTTTATTTTTTCCATTTTTAGATATTTATATAAATTAATCAATTTCGTTGCATGTATCATAATTAGATGTTTTTTAGAAATTGAAAAGGATATATTTAAAAGGCGAAGTTAAATTTGGAAAGTTAAAAGTGGTACCCGTTTAGGGTTTAATAAATTAGCTCCTGGATCTAGATCTCTAGTTTTAAAAAACCGTATTTATAACTTAGTTTTTTAATTGATAGACAGGTAGCTAAGTTATAAATAATATACCCAAGTGGTTATAACTTAACTTCTTTTCTCAACTCCGGTCGAGTGGCGACTCCAAATCTTTTTAAGTTGGAAAAAATGGTCTTTTTTAAACCATAGTTGGGGGTCAATATTAAATAGGTAAGGTTTACTATTGATCGGTTTAGAGAAGACCTAATTTTATAAAAAGAACCGAGAGAGTGAAAAACCACGCTCGTCAACTTTGAACTAAAGACTTTGATTCACTTCTAACCTCTAAATTCATTCATTAAAAAGTAAGTAAGTATGCTTCACATAGATTTGATCCTATAATTTTGATCATGTATACTAAATCCATAAGAAGTAGTTAGGTACAAAATTAATTGCTACTATGCCAAATTAACAGTCTACTTAGTAAACTCTTAACTTAAAAACAAATAGCTTAAGTAGAAGACTTTTGATAAATAGAGTTTACCCTTCCTAACACTTAACGAGAGACATTGTCCTCAATGTCTGAGGAAAGTAAACATAGAATAGGCATAGAAAAGGAACAACGAGAAAGATGAAAATTAATAATAGTCAATGAGAAGTGGACTTCCCTAAAACATGAAGTTCGACCACTTGATTAAGCGTAAACCATCAGACAGAGCATCCTTCAAACACTATGACAATTTAAATAACAAAAGATACTTGACCATTAAGACAAAACAAAAACAAAATACAACAAACACATAATATGAGAGTCTCCATTAATAGTATATCAGTGAGGTTAAGCTCTTAAATAGATAATGAGTCTAAAACTAACAAAATACAACAAGAGAAAACAAAAGAAAGAAAACAAGTTAGTCAGCCTTATCTCCAAATGATTCTTCCTCACTCTCATCCCTAGTATCTTATCCAATTGTTTCTTACTAAGTTCCTTAAGTTTCTTCTTCATCATGACTATTGTCCTCTTCTAACCGTTCCTCTTCATTACTAAAGCCTTTCTCATCCAACTCTTCATCTCCTCCTTCTTCTTCTTCTTGTAGAGCACATACTAGTGGGGAAACCAAAGGTTGACTAGGATACATGTCCTCTTAGGTTTGAGGATGAGAGAAATAAGAGGGAATAGTTGCTCCCACTTTCTTAGTCATGTTCTTCAAAAGCTCAACAATTCTCTTTTAAGTCTCCTTAATCTCAGCCACTTTAATTTCCAATCTCTTGTAATTACTGATTGAGAAGCTCGATGTGGATGGTGCAAAATTAGGAGTACCAAGGTCCTCAATGTTCAAATTAGGATCCAAGACTCTTGCAATACCATACTGATTAAAAGGGGTTCTTAGTAGCAATTTAGGAGTGGCACAAGAATCTCTTGGCCTATCACTTGTAGGCTACAATCTGAAATTCTTGAGGACCCATGTAATCAATTCTCCAATGAAAATCCTATTGGTTTTATCAAACGTTTAGTTTGCCGGCGAAGTTCAAATGCGATTAGGATGCCCACACTCATCAAAAACCCCTTAGTATACTATGTAAGGGCAATAAATCATGCTCCCCTACTACCACATGGCTCTTATGTGTCTCATAAAACATCCTCACAAGAATATAGTGGAAGACTTTAGCATGAGTCTTCTTTAGAGTTGAATCCTTAGACTTGTTAACCCTAAAACTACTTTCATTGTAGATTTCTCTCCATAACTCATTTACTAAAGTTCCCTAGGGAAGCCTTATTGGCATATCGACAAACTCATCATCCTTAAGCTTAGCAAGGGTATACAACCCATCATCCGTACGAAAGTTAACATATCAAAGGTATGAGTTCATCTAAATGCAAAGAACTCTACCTCATTGTCCATTTTTTAGCTAATATACTCATACTTGATCTTGAACGAGGAGAGGAAAGCTAATGTTGTTTGTTTATAATTCTTCTCCTAAACTATGAATAGTTTCAACTATGGCCCATTTCCCAACCATCCCTTCATGGCTATCTTTAAGCTTTACTCCCATAATACATTCCAGTCTATAACACAGTGTCGCTTAATGTTCTTCTTAGCGACAAATCCCTTGAATCTCTCTTTATGCTTTGCAATCATACTAGCTGGTGGAGTGACTACCTTACTATAATTTGCTGCATCGAATCATTTGGGAGAAGGAGAAGGAGACCAATCAACCCTTAATCTCTTATCTTGAGAAGTGGTTGATTTTTTAGGTACCATTTGCAAATATTAGTGCTAATTCAAACTCATGTACAATTCAGACTAAGTAAACCCATTCAAACTTCCTTCAACTTGTAAACATAAAGATCTATTGACTAATCATGATCAATCCTAACCAACTACCAAGCATGTATTACATAAGTGAATTCATAATGACTTACTTGAGCTTTAGTTAAGGATTAGTATCTCCCATTGACTATACAACACTTAACTTCACAACATTAACATATAAACACAACACAATTCTCAATTGCCTTACAATACGTCAACATATAGAAAACCAATTGTCAACACAATGTTACATAACACTTAATCACTACGACTAAACTACATTACCAAATTAGGCTCAATTTCTAAAAATCCCCTATTCAATCATTATTAACAAAATTTAGGGTTTAATCTTGATATGCTAACTTCTAGCACAAAGTGATGTAAATTGAAGTTTAATTACTACACAAACATGACTACTAGTACTATAACAACACATTTACAAATCATAGTAAACACATATATATAAACCCTAAAGTAATAAGAATCAAATCTATGGAAATATAGAAGAAACGAAAGAAAAAGAGAAAGATCATACCTTAGAAGAGTGTAAGGATGATGAAAATGATTGTGCAAGTGTTAAAAATGGGTAGAATAAGGGTTAATGTGAAGGAAATAGGGGTAGAGGTTTGTAGTAAACCAGCGTGGTGATACTATCATTAGGTAGATTTTCAAAATGTGTGAGAAATGAGGAGAGAGAGGGGGAAATTTCTTATATGGTAGGGTATCAGGGACCTGATCACAGTTATGACTTGGGGTGTGATGAGTCTTGTGATTAACATTGTGCCTTAAATTTTTGAACTATCATATCCTATACTCTTTAATACTCATAGGCATGAGCAAACCCATGACTAGCACTATGGTCAAAATTTTCACACTTAAGTCATTTATCACGGTTGTGATTGAAATGTGAAATTTCCTAGGGAAGTGATCACACCTATGATTGAATTAAAAAGTTCTTAAAGAAATGATCACGACCGTGATAAACAGGTAGATTAACCTTATTAAATGCTCATGGCCATGATTGATCTTTTGATAGGTGTTATGCTTGAAAAATTAAATACTTACCATTATCATGACGTGATGCAAATTGACCTTCCATCCTCCATTTGTGTCCCTACACATTGTGAAATTCTTCTCTTTCCTCTGAAATTCCAGGACTTCCACTTAATGTTTCTTTTCTTTATGCATCAAACAATAAACAAAAATTCTTAAAACAATCCATACAAAAAACAATAACAACAATTAATTATTTTAAAAATCAACAAAATTCAAAGTACTTAAAACAAAACAAATGAAATTGCTAGTCTAATTAAGAATAGATGCTTGGTTAAGATCTTAAGCTTGACATCTCCATAGGCTTTCAGCTTCATTCCTTGACTAGAGAAGTCTCAACTCCTCCATGCCTTAAAGTTACAACTTAGACTTATTCTCTTGGGTTTGCCTTAGTATTTCTCAAAAGAGATCTTAAAGCTCTTCTTGAAAGTGCTTTTGTAATCTACCCAACTTGGTTTTCCAAGTTATGGATTAATGCCCCATAATTTCTCAAAGCGGTTTCAACAGCTTAATGACAAGCTTTAGAAGTTTTGATGTACTGAGCTAACATCTCCTCAATGGACGTTAGCTTATTCTGATGAGGAGGCACTTGTCTCTATAATCCAGGAGGTTGCATGTTGGAGCTTTGATTGGTGTTGTTGCGTCATCTAAAATTTGGATAATTTCTCTAACTTAGATTAGATGTGTTATTGAAAGGATCATTCCTTGGTTTGATCAATTCCCCATGCAATCAACCTCTTCCACTTGATCAAGCTTTAAAGAGCTTGCCAACTCAGAATCTGAAACTGCTAAAGCCCTATTATGAATTATTGTAAGATTATGAAGCTTCCTTGTTAACACCTCCACCTTATGTCTTAGAGTGGAAGTGGCATCTAACTCATGTTTTCCCACTAGCCTTCTTTCTCTTCCTTTTACAAATAGCCATTGATAATGGTTATTGGTCATATCTTCAAATAATTCAATACATTACTCTGGTGACTTATGGTTTAGGCTTCCTCAAGCAACTGCATCAATGAGCTACTTGGTGGTATAGTTTAATCTATTATGGAATGTTTAAACTTGGTGCCAATTCAGAAGCCTATGATGGGGGCATTTCCTTAATAAATCCTTCCATCTCTCCCATGCTTCATATAAAGTCTTTGCATCCATCTGATGAAAAGAAGAGATGTCTGCCCTTAGCTTAGCTGTTCTTAGGGGTAGAAAGTATTTTCTCATGAATAGCTGGGCCATCTTTTGCCAGGTTTGATGAAATTCCTTGGTATATAGTTGAGCCACTACTTTGCATTGGATCGTAATCAAAATGGGAATAGCTCAAGGTGGATAATGTCCTCTAAAACTCCACCTATCTCAAAGGTATCACAAATTTCCAAGAATTGCTATAAATTATTGTTAAGGTCTTCATTGTTGAACCTATCAAACTGAACACATTGCTAAATCATCTAAATGATATGATACGCTGAAAAGGTGTTTAAAAAAATGGAGTGCAACACTAGCAAGTATACTAGATCATATCAAGTAGTATAATGTTGAAAACATGAGTCGATCCCACGGGGACTTAAGTAGAGTCCTAAACCTGTGCTAGCTTTAGTTAATATTTAGGTAAATCAAGAATGTTTTTTTTTTTGTATTTTAATTTTTGTATACTAAAATTAAAACTAACTTAATTCAATTACAATGAGATAAAAGAAAATGATTTGAAAAACTTATCAATGGAAAAGTGATGGGAAATCAAGATTCCACCCTAGAGATACTAATCAAGTTGCCATTGAGTTATATAGAATAATATATGTATGGTTATTTCATTGAGATTATAATTCCTTAAATTAAGGATTTGACCTCTAATCAAATTAGTCCGCTTCTGCTTTCTAATCAATAGTGGATTCTAAAGCATTATCATACATCTTCCAATGATATGATAATGTAATATCTTTAACCCAATTATCCTATTTCCTTAGTGATTAATTAGTTTAAGATATTGCATTAATCTCCCAATAATCTTTGATTAAATAATTAGATACTGCTTCTGCAATTATCTGAATTCTTTAATCAAGAACTCCTAACGAGTTTACAAACACTCCCATGTCTATAACCTCTAACAATCATAACTTAGACAAGTCATAATTGAAATAGAAAGAGCTGCAATTTGAAATAAGCCGTATTTATATTACTCCCATAACATAATTACTACAATCATTTTAGCACTTTAGAGTTTATCTCATTCCCATCGAATAAATTAGTTAGCCATGGAATTCATAGAATCAATATAATTATGTATGAAGGAATTCGTGATTCAAAGTAATTACAATTGCAACACAATTCTCTATGATAACAAGAAATGCTAACAATCTCACCGATTCCTTATATAGATGAAAATACTGGAAAGTGCGCACTTTTCTCAAGAAATTCCAATAGCTAAACTCTCAATTGAAATCCAAGCAAACGTTTTTTAGATGTTCCGATAAATCTCACGGTGTAATCTCTCTAATTATATTAAACCCTCCTTTTTTATGTTGACAACACAAAAAAAACTAAAGGAAAATGTCTTTATCCTAAAAAAAAAACTAGTTCCCCTTCTCTCTCCTCTCTTCTATATATATGTCCCCAAAAAAAAATAAAATATAATAAAAATTCTTTCTTTTTGTGTATACTAGGTGGACCACCGCCGTGTGTAAAGCCATGGTTGTCACCACCAACACGGCTATGATTTAAGGTCATAAGCTCCACTGATCATCTCATTTCCACTGCTATTCATCGGTTGTGTTAGCCACGGTCATAGATCCTCCCTTGCTTGTGGAAAATCTTCATTCCTCTGTGTTTTCATGCTCCAAATGCACTCTTTCTAGCTCCTTTTCTCCCTTTTTTATTGAATTGAACCTGAGGCAAATATATTAAATAATTAAGTGCCAATTCTTTCAATTAGGCACATAAATCTTTAGGATATCGTTGAATTACCACTAATAAAAACAGGGGCTAAATTAGCTTTATCAAATATCCCCACACTTGAACTTTTGCTTGTCCTTAAGCAATTAGACAAAAACAATTCAATAATACATCATCGAAAGCACAACATTTCCTTCTTACCATAATCCTAACATCTTGTCTTTCTCATAATTTAAGACTTCCATTTCTGGTGCCCACTACTCTAACTATATTGTAGACATGTAATTAGATTACTTTAGTTATAATTGAGTAATTAATCTAGAAAGAGTAAACTTTTAATCCTATTGTTTAACCTTAGAATTCTTAGTTCAAAAGTAAATGCTCAGTTAAGTGAGGAAGAAAACGTATTTAAACTTCATTAGCAACGAACAAGTATATGATCTCTCAAATTACCTATCTAAACAAGTTGACACAAAGTGAAAGCAGAAGGTATCCACTCTTTCCATAGATTTATCTATTTTTATTCTATTTTATTTTATTTTTTTATTTCAAGTATATATATATACTTGATTAGTTTTTTTTTTTCATTCCACACTTCTTGTTATAGTGAGTTTACTGAGTCGGCACATCCTGGGCTCATCACCCAAGTGACTAGGTTTTAAAGGGACCCCTATGAACTCTCACTCACTCTAACATTCAAGATTAGTTACTCTTAACTCACTTACCTGAGTCATTGGAGTAAGGGTTTTACTTTCACTTTTCCATGTTACCTTCCATTAAGGCTCTTTTTATAAAGGATCAGTAAGTAAAAAGTTTCATCTACCTCTTTCACTAAGTGTTAAAATACTCTCAAGGTAACTCAAAGGAAAATACACAAGCTCAATCCACCAAGAAGTATATCTACTTATTCTGCACTCAAAGACTCGACGTACTCTCAAATTCCAAATTCAAAAGCTAAACAAAAGGTAAATTTGTGCCTTAAAGATTCTATCACTTAATTATCACTAAGTAAACTAGTCACAATAGTAAGTGAGTAAGGCACCTCTTCAAGTATCCCTTTTTTTTTCATAAAGGAAACAACGTACAATCTCAGATTATATCAAAGTCGTGCATAAATATATCCCAAAAACAGCCATATCACTTTAAGGACAAGACAAGTTCAGTAATACATGCAACTGTAGTCTCAAGAGCATTCTCAATCCTTAAGTTCTTATTCATCTTATCATGTGCACATACAACCTTCCCTACACTTAGTATTGGACAATGTCCCTATTGTTTACTTTGAAAGTATAAGTGAGCAAGGTAAAACATTAAACATGCATTGGAGTAACGAAACTTCCTTAGAAAGGAGTACATCGGAATAACTAACAATTGATAGCGTACTTTCCAAAGCTAATTACACCAAAATCTTTGCGGTTCGAAAATGTAGAAATACAATGACTAATCTTCATCCTCATCATCACTGTACTCCTCCTCATCACCATAGTCGGTGTCCTCCTTGTCTCTAGAATCCTCCTCTTCAAAAGATGAGCTCTCTTCTACAATTTTTGGTGTAGGTTCTACTGGTCTCCCTGTTCTGATTATGGTAGACCTTTTAGGTGTGATTTTCATCCAACAACCTCCAGTGGATGAGCTAGGAATAATGGCAATGGGAAGATCTTCATCAGGAGGTTGATCTTCAGAAGGCGGTGGTGGTGGAGGAATAACATCTTCATCAGAACTACTCCCGTAGGGAGGAACGTTGAAGCCCAAAGCATCACCCATCTTCTTGAAGCAAGTATAGACATACTTCTTCAAGCTTTTGATTTCTTTTTCTTTGTGCTTGTTGTTCCCTTTTAATTCCCTTAATGTCTTCTTGAAATTGATTGAGAGAGGTAGAGAATCCTCTCCTTTCTTGTTGAGGAACTTCGACCCTGCTAGGACCTAATTCTTCTTTAAGAACTGGACCAAAACCCCACACTCGAAGAATCTGTTCAGGCATTAAGATAGAAGAACCCACTCTATCAGTTGGCTCTTGTTCTGGAAAAACCGCCATGTTCTTCAAAATTCTTGTAATCCATGCTCCCACATAGATCCCTTTTCTGCCTTTCTCACATTGTCGTCTGATGCACTTGACTACTATGAGTCCGACATTCAAACGTCGGTTTTGAATCATGGACCACATTTGCAAATAGTCAAACACGCTTACAATCCCTTCATTATCTATCTTCCCACTTGTGGAGCGGGCAATTATATAGTGAAGTATCTTGTGAGCAGGATTTTTCAACTCAGAACCCCGAGAGGTAGATGCACTGTAAGACCCTTTGCTAATCACATCCCAAAATCTAGCTGCTGACATCTAATCGTACCAATAATCCTTCAGTCTCCTGAAATCATCAGAAAACACATACTCCTCATTCTCATAAATTCCCAGCATCTTTATGAACTCACCAATAGACATTGTGAAGTACCTACCACCAAACAAAAAGAATGCTGAATTTTCCATTCCCATGGTCGGGTTAGCTGTAAGTTCAAATGTGTCCATAAACTCCACAATAATCTTCCGATAAATGTTTTCTTTGATATCTAACAGATTTCTCCATGCCCTGTCTTAGAAGAAGGTCTCGAATTCTTGAGCGAAGCCATATTGCTCTAACACTTCCTAGTTTAAAACCGTGTTAGCTTTAATCACCTTCTCTTTCAGCATTAAGTTGTAGCGGTCCTGATGCTGCTACCTCAAGCCAAAAGGATATGGATCCTTTCGCGATTGAACAGTAGGTCTTGCTGTTCTTTTATCCTTAGGTGCTCTCTTTTTAGAAGATGACTGGCCATGGTCTCTCAGCATCTGAAATGTAGCCATATAATACTCATAATTGATGTTCTAACATACTAAGATTCTAAAAAAATACAATAAAATAAAATAAAATCATCAAACACGAGTATTTGAACAAAATACGTAAACCCTTGACCAAGCGATACAGCAGAAAATCATCAACAAGCATTTTTCTCACATCACACAACAAGACCGAGGAGCTCTATACATGATACGGCCATAGCTCATCATATAGTGCGAAGTTCGCGCCAAAAATTGTATTTTCAAAAGAAAAACGGCTAATAAAAATTCTTTTACGGCCGTACATAAGCAAGATCTACAGACTTTATTCAGAACATATATAAACACCATAAAAGAAGCAAGCTTTAAAACATCAACAATAGAAACCTTTGCAACTACCCATTACATGCACACGTTCTTTAAAGATTCGTCAAAAACAATAAAGGACAAGTGATTTTCACATGCATATGTAAGAGAAATACAAGATCATTCAAAAATCCAAGTCCCCTTAATCACAAACCGAAATAATCAACTCAGATCTATTCTACCCGAGACAAGACAAGCATGGAAAAGTGCAGGAAATTGGATGAAAGTGAAAGATGTTACCTTTTTTGCTTGAGAAAGAAGATGTAGTGCACAAAGATGGAAGCTTTTCGGAGAAAACCTTTGAGGAAAAAGGTTTAGAGAGAAAAAATGTAGAGAGGAAGAGAGTGAAGGAAAAATAGGATGAAAGAGAAAGAAAAAAATTCTGTCATGCTTGTATTTAAAATACCCAAATCAGGCACGGGAAGACCCACGGTTGTGCCCCGACTCGTGGTTTCTTCTTCTTCTTCTTTTTTTTTTTTATAACGGTTTACCGACCCACGTCCGTGTCCTGAGTGGTGGGTAATTTCTACGGCCGTAAGGTGAACCCTATAAATCCTACTATGGATTTTTGGTTGGGGTAGCCACGGCCTATCCCACGGCCGTGGGGTAACCCTATAAATCCCATTGTGGTTTTTTTATTAGGGTGGCCGTGGCCTATCCCATAGTCGTGGGGTAACCCTATAAATCCCACTGTGGATTTTTTTTTATTATTATTATTATAATAATAATAATTTATTCTTCCCTAAAACATGGGCTACTTCCCATGAAGCGCTTAGTTTAGAGTCAATAGCCCGACTTTCCTTTGACTTACTTAGGATTTTCAAGATCCACAATTGTGGTCTCTTAATCAATGTCTTCCCTTACATAGTAATGCTTGAGAAGTTGTCCATTTACCTTGAAAATACAATTGTTCTCCGCCTTCACTTCTATAGTACCATAAGGAAAAACCTTATTGACAACGAAGGGTCCAGACCATCTTGAACGTAACTTCCCTGGAAACAACTTTAATCGATAGTTGTACAGTAAAACCTTTTGGCCCGGCACAAATTCTCTTTGTAAGATGTTTTTGTCATGCCATCTCTTTGCACTTTCTTTGTAAATCCTCGCATTCTCATACACTTCTTCTGTGAACTCAGCCAATTGATTCAATTGAAGTAATCTCTTTTCACTTGCAGCTTGCAACTCAAAGTTCAAAAATTTTATGGCCCAATATGCTTTGTGCTCAAGCTCTACAGGTAGGTGACATGACTTACCAAAAACAATCTTGTATGGGGACATTCCAATAGGAGTTTTAAAAGCAGTCCTATAAGCCCACAATGCATCATCTAGTTTTAAAGACCAGTCCTTCCTAGATACATTGACTGTTTTCTCTAAGATTTGCTTAATCTCCCTATTAGAAACCTCTACTTGTCCACAAGTTTGTGGATGATAGGGGGTGGCAGTCCTATGGGAAAGTCCATATTTTGATAACAGTTTTTCAAATTGTCTATTGCAAAAGTGCGACCCCCCATCACTAATGATAGCTTTAGATACCCTAAATCTTGAAAATATGTTCTTTTTCAAAAATCTAATGACAACTCTAGCATTATTACTTTGTAAAGCAACTGCTTCTACCCATTTTGAGACATAATCTACTGCCAAAAGAATGTATTTATTTGAAAAAGAAGAAGGGAAGGGACCCATGAAGTCAATTCCCCACACATCAAAAAGTTCAATTACAAGGATATTGTTTTGTGGTAATTCATGTATCCTAGAAATGTTGCCAGTCCTTTGGCATTAAGCATAAGTCATAATGAAACGTCTACAATCATGAAACAATTTGGGCCAAAAAAATCTACAAGATAAAATTTTTGCTGCCGTTCTCTCTAAACCAAAATGACCTCCTACTTCTTTCAAATGACAATGCTCAATGATGCTAAACTGCTCATTTTCTAGCATACAACGGCTTATTACTTGGTCAGCATAACATTTAAACAAGTATGGTTCGTCCAAAAAATAGTATTTTATATCATGTAAAAACTTCTTTTTCTGTTGAGATGACAAACCATAAGGCAAAAGTTTACTAACCAAGTAATTGACAATATCGGCATACCAAGGCAATCCTTGGATTCCTACTACATGTAATTGTTCATCAGGAAACGTTTCATTGATAAGGAAATTTACATAAGTGGATTCTATCCTAGACAAATGATCAGCTACAATATTCTCAGTTCCCTTTTTATCTTTAATTTCAAGATCATTACTCTTGTAGTAGAAAAATCCAATGGATTAGTCTTGGTTTAGCATCAGCCTTAGCAAACAAATACTTAAGCGCAACATGATCAGTATATACTATGATTTTAGAACCAATCAAATAAGGACGGAATTTGTCACATGCAAAAACGATCACTAAAAGTTCTTTTTCCGTAGTTGCATAATTCCGTTGAGCTTCATTTAAAGTTCTACTAGCATAGTATATAACATGAAAGAACTTATCTCTCCTCTGGCCTAGAACTGCACCTATAGCAAAGTCGCTAGCATCACACATTAATTCAAACGGAAGCTCCCAATCAGGAGCCACAATCACTGGTGCTGTAGTGAGCTTCTCCTTCAACAAGTTAAATGCCTGCAAACAATCATCATTGAATTCAAAAGTAGTATCTTTTTCCAATAAATTACACAGAGGTTTAGAGATTTTAGAGAAGTCCCTGATAAATCTCCTGTAGAATCTAGCATGACCAAGGAAGCTTCTAACTCCTTTTACTAAGGTGGGTGGTGGCAACTTCTCAATTACCTCCACTTTTGCCTTGTCAACTTCAATCCCTTTTTTAGATACTTTATGACCTAAGACTATTCCTTCCTTTACCATAAAATGGCATTTCTCCTAGTTCAAAATCAAATTAGTCTCCTTACATCTTTTGAGTACATAGCCTAAATTTACTAGACATGCTTCAAATGATTTACCAAAAACTGAAAAATCATCCATAAATATTTCAATGAATTTTTCTAGCATGTCAGAAAAAATAGACATCATACACCTTTGAAAAGTGGCAAGTGTATTAGAGAGACCAAAGGGCATTCTCCTAAAGGAGAACGTTCCATAAGGATAAGTAAATGTGGTTTTTTCCTGGTCCTCGGGTGCTATATGGATTTGATTATAACCAGAATAACCATCTAAAAAACAATAGTAATCATGCCCTACAAGTTTCTAACATTTCATCTAAAAAAGGGAGAGGGAAATGGTCTTTTCGGGTGGCATCATTTACTTTCCTATAGTCAATACAGACTCTCCACCCTGTCACTGTTCTGTTAGGGATCAACTCATTAGATTCATTTGTCACTACAGTCATACCACCTTTTTTTGGCACTACTTGAACAAGACTAACCCACTTGCTATCAGAGATAGGAAAGATAATACTTGCATCTAGCAGTTTGAGCACTTCCTTCTTCACTACCTCTTTGAGAGTTGGGTTAAGTCGTCTCTATGGTTGAATTGTAGGTTTGCACTCAGCTTTAAGATAGATTTGATGGGTACACATCGAAGGGCTTATTCCCTTAATATCAGTAATTGTCCATCCTATCGCTTCCTTGTGCTCTCTCAAGACCTCTAAGAGTTTTTGTTCTTGATCATCTATCAAAAAAGAAGAAATGATTATTGGCAACGTATCATTTGTTCCCAAATAAGCATATTTCAAAGGATAAGGTAAAGGTTTAAGCTCAAGCATCGGGGGTTGTATCAAAGATGACACTGGTTTTGTTGCACTTGTTCCTAACTCCTCATAGTGTCTAGCCTTGATTTCTGGCACTTGTTCCACAACTTCTTCCATAGGTTTATCATTGTCACTCCAATCATCTAAATCTCTCAAAACAGACTCTATGGTATATATACGTGCATTCTCTTCCATATCCTCACAAATAATTTCGTCAATTGTATCAATGGTATAACATGACTAACACTCCTCAACCTTCTTCATGGCATCATATACATTAAACGTTATCTGATCATCCATGACTCTTAAAGTGAGCTTACCTTGTTCCACATCTATTAGTGCTTTACCTGTTGCAAGGAATGGTCTACCTAAGATCATTGGTACCTCTCTATTATCTTCCATCTCCAACACAATGAAATCTACTGGAAAGTAGAATTTATCTACTTTCACCAAGACATTCTCCATAATACCTCTAGGGTATTTATTGCTCCTGTCAGCCAGTTGTAAGTTGACATAAGTCTTCTTGCATTCTCCAAGTCCCAATTTCTTGAAAATAGATAAGGGCATCAAATTTATACTGGCAACTAAATCAATAAGTACTTTATCAAAATAACAATTTCCAATTGTGCAAGGAACAGTAAAATTCCCTAATCTTGTTGCTTCGTTGGCAAATGGGAAAGATCTTTTTGCAGGATCATTGAACACTCTCCTGTAAGCATCACTTGCTCATTTCCATCGATCTTCCTTTTCTTGGTGAGCAGATCCCTCATAAATCTCGCATATGAGGGCATTTGCTGGAGAGCTTCTGCAAATGGAATGTTGATTTGCAGTTTCTTGAAGACATCAAAAAATTTGGCAAACTGTATGTCTAACTGTTGCTACTTTAGTCTTCCTAGAAAAGGAACAGGAGGAACATATGGGTTCACCTCTGATGATTTCAGTTTTGGTTCCTCCTCCTTTGCCTTCCTTCTTTCTTTCTCTAAGCTCTCCTTTTTCTCCTTAACCTTACTATCTGCTTCTTCCAATTCTTTGCCACTCCTCAACATGATAGCATTAATTCCCTTGGGGTTCTCCTCTGTATTGCTAGGTAAAGACCCTGAAGGTCTAGTACTTATCTGTTGAGATAATTGACTCAACTGTCCCTCCAAGTTCCGAATTGAAGCTTGTTGATTTTAGAGGAGAGTATCAATCTTCTACATGTAACTAAGCATGAGTTCCTCCAATTTAGACTGCTGTTGTTGATGTTGCTGATGAGGCAGAGCATTCTAAGTAAGACTTTGCTTTTGGAATCCAGGTGGTGGAGGTTTAAACGTATTGTTCTCATTTCTTTAAGAAAAATTCGGGTGGTTACGCCATCCTGGATTGTAAGTATTGGAGTAAGGTCCCTAATTGCTCCTTTAGAAGTTGTTGACAAAGTTCACTTGATCTCCACTTGATGAAGATGCGGCATTCCTAGACATACACTCCATAGTAGAATGTGGTCCTGAACATAACTTACAAAAGGCCACCAGATTAGGAGTAAAGGAGTGTGAAGAAGTCAGTTGACTTACTTGAGTGGTGAGTGCTGCTAACTGGGCAGAAATAGCATCCATATCATTGATTGAAGCCACTCTTGATTTTCCCCTTTCATGTTACCAATTGTGTGCACTGGAGGCCATTTCCTCAATCAAAGCACTTGCTTCCTCATAACTTTTTCCCATCAAGGCACCTCCTGCTACAGCATCAACTAAAGAACTCATGGTTTCATCTAAAATAAGGTAAAATGCGTCTATCAAGAGATTATCAGGGAGTCCATGGCATGGGCACCTACTGATTGTTTCCTTAAATCTCTCCCATGCATCATATAGTGATTCACCAGGAAACTTAGAGAAGTTGGTGATATCACTCCTTAACTTGGCTGTTCGTGCAGGTGGGAAAAATCTCCTCAGAAACATTGACTGAAGCTTAGCCTATATAGTTATAGAATCCTGAGGTAGAGAGTTAAACCATGCTCTTGCTTTATTCCTTAATGAAAAAGGAAAAAGCTGCAACCTAATTGCATCATCTGGTACACCATTCATCTTAATCAGATTACAGTATTGGAGGAATCCCGCTATGTGTTCATCTGGACTCTTGTTTGGAAATCTTCCAAACTGATTTGATTACATCATCTGGATGAGTGCGGGCTTGAGTTCGAAGGTGTTAGCCTGGATGGTTGGCCTTCTGATAGTAGGTCCCTGAATAGTTGGGACTAAAAAGTCACGAAGAGCTCGCAGAGATTTCTAGGGCTGGCGATTATCCTGATTTGCCATGATGTTCTCTTATAATTCCTCCCTTTGCCTGTTATCCCTTCTCAACTGAAATAAAGTGCGTTCTATCTCTAGATCAATTGGTAAAAGATCAGTACTTCTACTTCTTCGCATGTAGAACCTATAAGAGACAAAAACAAATCTAAACATAAAATACACTTAAATTACCAACAAAGCTAAAAAGTCTAATATCTAATTAAGTCCCCGGCAGCGGTGCTAAAAACTTGATACTCTGAAATGGTGTTTAAAAAAAATAGAGCGCAATACCAGCAAGTATACTAGATCGTATCAAGTAGTATAATGTTGAAAACAAGAGTCGATCCCACGAGGACCTAAGTAGAGTACTAAACCTGTGTTAGCTTTAGTTAATATTTAGGTAAATCAAGAATGGTTTTTTTTTTTTTGTATTCTAATTTTTGTATACTAAAATTAAAACTAACTTAATTCAATTATAATGAGATAAAAGAAAATGATTTGAAAAACTTATCAATGGAAAAGTGATGAGAAATCAAGATTCCACCCTAGAGATACTAATCAAGTTGCCATTGAGTTATATACAATAATATATGCATGGTTATTTCATTGAGATTATAATTCCTTAAATTAAGGATTCGACCTCTAATTGAATTATTCCGCTTCCGCTTTCTAATCAATAGTGGATTCTAGAGCATTATCACACATCTTCCAATGATATGATAATCTAATATCTTTAACCCAATTATCCTAATTCCTTAATGATTAATTAGTTTAAGATATTGCATTAATCTCCCAATAATCTCTGATTAATCAATTAGATACTGCTTCTGCAATTATCTGAATTCTTTAATTAAGAACTCCTAATGAGTTTACAAACACTCCCATGTCTATAACCTCTAACAATCATAACTTAGACAAGTCATAATTGAAATAGAAAGAGCTGCAATCTGAAATAAGCCGTATAACATAATTACTACAATCATTTAAGCACTCTAAGGTTTATCTCATTCCCATCTAATAAATTAGTTAGCCATGGAATTCATAGCATCAATATAATTATGTATGAAGGAATTCATGATTCAAAGTAATTACAATTGTAACATAATTCTCTTTGATAACAAGAAATGCGAACAATCTCACCAATTCCTTATATAGATGAAAATACTGGGAATTGCGCACTTTTCTCAAGAAATTCCAATAGCTAAACTCTCAATTGAAATCCAAGCAAACGTTTTTCAGATCTTCCGATAAATCTCACGGTGTAATCTCTCCAATTATATTAAACCTTCATGTTTTATCTCGACAACACAAAAAAAAAAAACTAAAGGAAAATGTCTTTATCCTAAAAAAAAAACTAGTTCCCCTTCTCTCTCCTCTCTTCTATATATATGTCCCCACAAAAAAATAAAATATAATAAAAATTATTTCTTTTCGTGCATACCAGGTGGACCACTGCCGTGTGTAAAGCCATGGTTGTCACCACCAACATAGCTGTGGTTCAAGGTCATAAGCTCTACTAATCGTCTCATTTCCACTGCTATTCATTGGCTGTGTTAGCCACGGTTGTGGATCCTCCCTTGCTTGCAGAAAGTCTTCATTCCTCTGTTTTTTCATGCTCTAAATGCACTCTTTCTAGCTCCTTTTCTCCCTTTATTATGGAATTGAATCTGAGGCAAATATATTAAATAATTAAGTGTCAATTCTTTCAATTAAGCACATAAATCTTTAGGATATCGTTTTTTGCCACTAATAAAAACAAGGGTTAAAATTAGCTTTATCATGATACTTGGCTTGATCTCAAAAGTATTTGCTTAAACTCTAAGCTGAGTAATGCTGATACTAGCCCCATCCAAGTTAAGCCTATAGTAATCTAACATTGTCCTTAAAGCCATAGGCGGGTTTACTCCTGGTCGGTTCTCAATTATACTACATTTTGATTTCTATCAAGAGATAGGTCCAAATTCAACGGTAGGTCTCTTTAGATACCCTCTTCTAGATTTAAAAATTGGTTTTCTAATGATGTCTTGACGTTTTGATTTTGATTATTCATTTTAGATGACTTTATTCTAATTCTCAATGGTTCTTATGCTCTTACTTCCTTACTACCAGATGCTTACTTCTCAAAATACTCATGGACTTTCTTCAAGTTATTTCTAAGTATTCTCTTAGGTTTAGCATTAAAGTCAGCTAGATTAGTCATGCTGCTCTAGGTTATAAACTGCAAATCAGTAAATAAGCTAATATAAGCACAAAGATTTCAACTAAACTAAAGAAAATAGAAAAGAAAAGAAATGCTAGAAGAACTGATAGATTACCAACCTTTAGCCTACTTATTTTCGCATGTCTTAGAGGCTTCTAGTCCCTTACATTGAGAATTCTCTCTCGTCATCCTGTTAAGGATGAGAAATAGTATACGAAAGAATGGTGGCTATACTCCTTGAGAGCTACGAGTGGGTACACCATATTTTGCTCTATTCCTTATACCGATGTCAACTACTCCTCTATCGAGGATCCTTTATCAAGTAATGAGAACCAAGGCCTTAAGCTAATTCTTGCTCGAACCTCTAGTTACTAAGAGCTTCCTACTAAGTGACAAGATATAGGCATCTATTGGTTGAGTACTTATCTTTTGACCCCCTACTTCTCTCTTGGCATCTCTCACTCATCTTGGCAACTTTAAGGCCACAACGTCACGTTCCAGCTTAGCTGCTAAACCCATGGGTTCCTTTATATAGATCCATTAACAAACTACTATCGATCCCTTTTTACCTGACATTGTACTTTTATTCCTTCTATCCTTTATCCTTTTTACCTTTTTCATGCATACTCGGAATCCCCTTTTTATGTATGCCTTTTTGTAATTTTCCTCATTTGTAATATTACCTTAGGAACTTAATATAAATGGATTCTTCTCCTTGTAGTTAGAACATCTTACATTCCTTACAGGAAATTGAATGTTCTTGTCCCTTATGAGATATCTCACTCTGAGTCCCTTTTATACTCTCTTATCTTTTTTTACTAAGTAGCTTAAGATTGGTGGCGAGTGGACCTTGGCATTAACTTGCACGTTATATCAAGTGAAGTGCTAAGCTATGTTGTGTTTGTAGGTAAGTCATATCCTCTAAACAGGTTCATGTTAGCTATTGCATTCGGCTTGCTGACCTTACCATCCTATTTTCTTTGATACTTTGAAGGACCCATTTGGTTCTCATCTCTTATGGTAAATCTTAGTGAAAACTGAGCTCTTAGGCACATCATATAATTCCAGGTATCAAAGCTTAAGGTTGTGACCGAGAGTTGTGCTGTGTAGTTCCTTTTAGTCTATTGTTTGTTATACCTTGTTTTCATTTAGAAGAATGGAGCAAGTTGCAGTTTACTGTTTGATTAGTAATTTCTATGAGCGTGAAATTTCTTGCATGAAGAGTGTTTTTCTAAAGCTTTGTTGTGAGAATGTTAAATCCTAGCATCCAAGGAGAGATTAACGATGCTGAGAGTGATGCTTGTGGTCATAGTTGTGTTACCTAACAAATGCTATGTACTATTGATGAGTAGATAGAAGACCTTACTGCTATTGTGGCCAATTTAGTTGTCCTAGTGCAAAGAGTCTTAAAGACTAAACTATGAGAGAGAGTTGTCATTGAACACAATTGAGAAATGAGGGATAAGCCAAGAAGACAAATAGTTGAATAGCAAGCTTTAGAGCCGATTCAGGTGAACCAAGCTTTACCTTGTTGTATCGACAAAGTTATGCAAAGAAGACTTGAGTTGGATCAAGTCAAGGAGTTTGGTGTGGAGGAACAATACAATGCTGAGGGGCGTGACCTAAGGCTACCTTAAGGGGCCAAGCATCTTAAAGTGAAAATTTCAAGCTTTAATGGAGTCAGTAGTGCTAATGATTACTTAGATTGGGAAGAAAAGATCGAAAATATATTTGACTTCGATGACTATGAGGATGTTTTTCGAATTAGAGTAGTTACATTAGAGTTTTCTAGATACATAGCAATGTGGTGGAAAAATTTGTAAAATGCATACCGGAGAACATGTAGAGAGATTTAGATGTGGAATGAAATGAAGAGAGTTTTGAGAAACTAGTTTGTTTCAAAGTACAACGAATAAGACACCTTCTAATGCCTCTAAGATTTAAAGCAAGGCGACAAGTTAGTAGTTGAGTATGTATAGGAATTCCAATTGTTGATGATTCCATATGATGTTGACGAACCTGAAATATGAACCATAGCACGATTCATTTGTAAGCTCAAGACTGGGGTTAGTCATATTGTGGAGTTGTAGAGACTTGGGAGTCTAGATGAGGCCATCCAAGTGGCATAGAGGGTTGAGAGGTAGAGGCAGAGCTAAACTACTGGACCAGGATTATTGAGTCAAAGTGGCATATCGAGTCGATCAGACTATGGTTGAGCATTGAACAGTTTTAAGGTAAACCACCGAGGACAAGTGCTAAGTAAACTTGAAGAAGGTCGAGGTAAAGGCAAGGCTAAAGAACCTAAGGTACAAAGAGACTAAGGTCAAAGCTTAGGAAGGAAAACCTGAGAGATCAAATAATTTAAATGTCTTGGTTATGGATATGTGGCTAGTCAATGTCTAAACCAACGCATCTTATCGATCAAGGGAGACAAGCCTCAATTCGAAGTGGAGAGTGCTAGTAAAGGAGAGGAGGAAGTAGAGGTCAGCTTAATGCTAGAGGAGTTTTAAGAAGAGCTTAATGCCCTTACACCTCTTGAAGCAGGGGTTGAGTACTATTTCGTTATGCATCGATCTCTCAATACTTTTGTAGTTGAGGAAAATGAATAGAGGGAGAATCTCTTCCATATTAATTGTTGAGTGAATGGTAAGTTATATACCTTGATCACTGATGGAGAATGCTATACCAATGTTATATTATAAGGAGTAGTTAAGGCTATGAAGTAGCCAAACCTTTGGCACCCTAAGTCGTATAAGATTCACTGGTTGAATGAGAAGCCAGGTTTACCCATTGTCGAGTAGGTTAAAGTATTAAGTGCCCTTAGCAATAGGTACAACGACAAGGTGTTGTGTAATGTCCTACTCATGTGTGCTTCACACATCTTACTTAGCTGACCTTGGCTATTTCACATAAGGGTATTACACGATGGGTATAAGAACACTTACATGTTCCAAAAAGATGGAAAGAGAGTTATTTTACTCCTATGATCACCAAGGAAGTATAAGAGTCTTAAGAGAAGATTGCCTAATCTATGTAATGGAAATCCTTAGTGATTTCTTACACTCAATTTTACCTGAGAACTGAAGAGGGAGTGTGTGTGCTCCTTTAAGTTAAGAAACTACTGGAGTTGAGAGAAGTCGAGAGCTTACTTGCTAAGGTGTGAACATTATTACAAGAGTATGCTGACCTATTCCTTACCGAGATACCGAAAGGTTTACCACTCTTAAGAGACATTGAACATAGCATTGATCTTTAGCCTAAAGTTACCTTACCAAACTGACTTGCCTATAGGCTTAATTCTAAGCAAGTAGCTAAGCTAAAGAAATAAGTGGATGAGTTGATGGATCACAGATATGTCCAAGAGAGCATAAGCCCATGTGTTGTACCACCTGTATTAGTACCAAAGAAAGATGGGTCGTTGATACATAACAAGTGCACCTATCAGTTTTAATATAACAGATATAAGTCCGAGTCGATCTCTCAAAGACCTCGAGTACTAATACTAACCATAGATCTATTATCTAATCGAAAAATTGTGATGGGTTAAACGAATTAAAAATACTAAATTTAACAAACTAATCTAATTATGAGACTTGACTAAGTAATATAGGAAGTAATAAAATTAAGAACGGCTTCAAGAAGGCAAATAACATATTTAGGAATTTTTTTCGCTAATGTTTAACATGTGACCACCTAAAATGTATTCAATTGAATCTCTATTATTCTTGACCGGAGGGATTCACAATTAAAGTTAATACCTTTGTCAAACATATTAATCTTAATTCTAAATTATTTACCAGAATCTCTTCACCTAGTAATATAATTTAGAATCGCATTAATGTACAATGAATTCCCACACAAAAATAATAACTTTCCGGAAGAATCACATAGCTTGTTTTTAAGTACACATGTAATTCTCTCCAATTATGTGAAAATCTCATTATTCATGTGATTTCTCAATCATCATGCATAATATTATAGTTTGATACCTTAGAAATATCAATTAACAATTAAAACACATAATTGAATCAAGAAAGATAGAAACTTTATTGAAATTTATCAATAAATCCAATAGTCACATAAAACCTTGGGTTCCACAATCCTAAATACCGGAATCTTAAGTTATCATGATGAAACTAAAAAAGAATTACAACAAAATCAAGAAATAAAACATGAAAAACCCCTTTTGTTAATGAAAAATCTCTTCAATTTTGAAGTTGGGTGTTGCTTCCACCTTTTTTCTCCTTCTTTTCAAGTCACTTCTTTTTTTAATGTCCAAAGTTATGTGCAAAACCCTCATAAGTCCTTTTATAATGTATTGTGAAGTTTCTTTTTTTGTCACCAGACACAGCCTAGGACGCAGTTATGTAACTTAATGACCTTAGCATAAAGAATCTTCCGCCATAGACACAGCCTAGGGCCATAGTTGTTTCCTAAACTGTGTAACTTTCTAACAAAAAATCGCCACTTTCTCCTATTGTTTATGTTATTTCAAAACTTCATAATTCATTTATTTGAACTCTAAATTGAGTGAAACTTGATTTCTTTTCTTCGTTTTCAATCCAAGAATGCTTTAAACCTTGAAATCAAAATTTTACTCAATTATGTATTAATTTCTTTAAAAAAAAAGATGTAAGGGAAATACAATAAAATCACTACGTAAAATGTATTTAAAATAAGAGTTATTAGTCATAGAGGATATGCATTAATAGCTGTACCATCAACAATATTACTATTAAGTGCTGATATCCACTCCTACGATTAGATGATATGCTCAATGGGTTACATAGTGTTTGCATGTTTTCAAAGATTAACCTAAAGAGTGGTTTTCAAAGATTAACCTAAAGAGTGGTTACTACCAAATACGAATGAGACTTAGAGATGAATGGAAGACGGCCTTCAAGGCAGGGGATGGTATGTTCTAATTGATGGTGATGTCGTTTAGTATGATGAATGCATCGAGTACTTTTATTTGGCTCATGAATCATATACTGAGGGCATTTCTTGGTAAATGTGTTGTAGTTTATTTTGATGACATTTTGATTTACAATACTGACCTCATTACCTATGTTAAGCATTTAAGATCGATATTCGACATCCTTCATGCCTAGAGATTATTTGGCAATCTGAAGAAATGTATATTCTACCAAAGCGAGGTTATATTCCTCGGGTATGTTGTTTCAAAGGAAGGAGTCAGAGTTGATGATGAGAAAGTCAAAGTCATTTTTAAGTGGCCCATGCCGACTAATGCTGTCGAAGTGAGGAGCTTCCATGTTCTTGCTTCATTCTATCAAAGATTCATTTGAAACTTTAGTTCCATAATGGTGCCATTAACTGAGTTGACCAAGAAGAACTTTAAGTTTCAGTGGTTAAAGAAAGCTCAAAAGAGTTTTGAAGATGTAAAGTTTAAATTGATGTCTGCCCCAATACTCACCTTACTAGATTTCAAGAAAGTTTTTGAAGTTGAATGTGACACATTTGGAGTTAGCATTGGTGTTGTCCTTATGTAGGAATGTCGACCCATTGCCTACTTTAGCATAAAACTTAGAGAAGCTACCTTGAATTACTCGACCTATGACAAGGAGTTCTAGGCCTTTGTCCAAACATTATAAAATTGGTAGCATTACCTATTGTTAAGAGAATTCATCATCTACTCAGATCATAAATCTCTCAAACACCTCCGAGGATGACAAAAACTTTCTCAGTGTCATGCCAAATGGGTCGAGTACTTGTAGACTTTCTACTACATCATCGGATATAAGTAGGGGAGCACAAACACCATAGTTGATGCTCTTTCTCGTTGTCATACCCTCATTACAACCATATAGGCTAAGGTATTAGGGTTTGGCACCCTACCCGATCAATGTAAGTACGACCCGTATTTTGGGCCCATAGTAGCCAAAGGCAACATTAGAAGAGTTGTTGATAGATTTTATTTAAGCCAAGGGTTCTTGATGAAGGGGAAGCAGATTTAAGTGCCAAGTGGTTTGGCTAAAGAGCTCCTCATCCGAGAAGCTCATGTTAGGGGCTTAGTTAACCATTTTGGAGAAAATGGGATGGCTAAAATATTGAAAGAACATTTCTATTGGCTTAGGATAATGAAGGATGTGCATTGAATTTTTGAGAGGTGCGAAGCTTGTAAACATGCAAAAGGAAGAAGAGAATTGTCTGAAGAGTACATACCCTTACCTCTACCTAAGTGCCCTTAGACTGACCTAAGGATGGATTTCATGCTTGACCTTCCCCAAACACCAAGAAGACATGACTCAATTATGGTGGTGGTCAATCGATTCGATAAGATGAGCTACTTTATTCCCTACCATAGAACTGATAATGCTTTATTTGTCTGTTACCTCTTTCTGCAAGAAATTGTGCAAATGCATGGAGTACCCAGAAGTATTGTATCTGACCATGATTTGAAGTTTACTAACTTCTTCTAGAAGACCTTATGGAAGAAGCTCAGCACTAAGCTTATGTATAGTACTTCTTGCCACCTTCAGACAAACAGTTAGACTAAAGTAGTAAACAGGACAATTAGTAGCCTCTTACGAGCTGGTATTAGGAACAATTTACATGATTAGGACATATGCTTACTTGTCATTGGGTTTTCTTACAACCATTAGGCTTACAATTCAACAGGGTGGGTCACCATTTGAGGTAATCTATAGACTTAACCTGAACTTACCCCTAGATATAGCTGTTAGCCCAATCTTTCAATGGGAAAGTTAACCCAACCTACAACGCATTGAGGAATTCCTAATGTCGCATCAAAGGGTTGTCAAACAACTAGCGCAAATTGTGGCTTGATAGAAAGAATGGGGAACCCAAGGAAGGAAATGAGTAGTTTATAGCCTTAGAGATCTTATTTGAGTCCACCTTAGTAAGGAGTGTTTCCCCAGGACGAAGATGGATAAGCTTTCCCCTAAATCAAACAGACCTTTTAAGAACCTTAAGAGCAACAACGACAATGCTTATGAGGTTGAGCCATCGACGAATATGGTGTATCTACCACCTTCAATGTCGCTAATCTGATGCCCTATGTGCTTGACGAGGAAGAGGACCAAGGTTTATGGGTAAATCTTTAATAACCTCAAGGATCTGATAGGTTATCGACCTTTGACCCACTTAGTCATGCACACCTGAGAGGCCTTTAGTCCTTTACCATGAGAATTCTTTCATGTCGTCCTATAAAGGACGAGAAATAGTAAGTGGAAAAATGGTCGCTGAACTCCTTAAGAGCTATGGGTGGGTATACATTATTTTTCTCTATTCCTTATACTGATACCAACTACTCCCCTGCTGAGGATCCTTTATCGAGTGATGAGAACCAAGGGCCTATGCCAATTCCTACTTGAACCTCCAGTTGCCAAGAGCTTCATACTGAGTGACAAGACATAAGCTTCTTGTAAACCCTACTTTTAAGCAAGCCTATAATTCGACTAAGGGTACTTCCTGAACATTCCTAAGGATCAATTAAATTAAGAACTCAAGTTTAAAATTAAAAATGAGCTTACTTTTCTAATTTGAAAGCCTATTATCGATAAAACCTGAACATGAAAAACTCCTGACTCTAAAGTCACCTAAAACCCTAACCCTAAAAAAATTAAAGGCTTTTAACCCTAAGTAACTAATTCATAATTTGATTTGAATAATTTTATTCAAGTTTAGAAAATTTCATAATTTTATAAGAATTGAATCATAATCTATCAAATAATTCAAGAAGTAAATCCTAAAATGATTTCCTATAAGTCAATTCCCTTATCTTCATGCCTAAGCCTTACATATGAATAAGTAGACCAACTAATCACCCTAAATGACTTATTAATTAGGAGTTGGAGTCATTTATCAATTGATAACTTATCAAAAACTAGTGATAAGACACTTTCCTTATCACCCCTTAACTTATACTACATATGGACAAATTATCATATGCTTAATTTTAATAAATGAGACAAAACAATTCCATGCCATAAAGAGACCCTAATAGCCAATTCTTGCAAGCAAGAAAAAGCAGGCCATGCTCTTGTCTTTCATCCATCAATCGCTTTATCTTACACTTCACTATTCACTTTTTAATGCTTACATCATCATGAGTTGCAATTGTTGACTTTTGTGCATACTATAAGATAACATAAACAAACTTCTTAAACACACTTACACCCTCATTTCCAACTAGCCACTCTTTCTGCCATTGCTCTCACTTTCAACTTCATTTTCAATTCTTTTTCTCTCACTTTGAAAACCACTCAAAAGAGGAAACATAAAATCCCACTTAATCTTATACTCTTAGAACATCCTTCAAACCTCACTTTAAAGGACCAAAACTCAAGGTTTCCAAAAAGGTTGCAAGAGGGAGGAAGTAAGACAAAAGCTTAAGTAGAAACTTAGTGCACCACCATCATATCTTTGCTCTATGGACGAGTAAATGTATCTTGTGTTAGTAGTTTAGTGTTTATGTTAGGAGACCATGATTTCTCAAAAATATGAGTATGATCATAAGTTGATAAAACATCTAAGACTATTATAAGGAGCAAACTCATGAAACCCTTACAAGAAAGTTGAATTATGAGCATATAAAGTTGGTGTTTAGTAAAGATATTTGTTTAACACTTTGAATGGAAGATTTTAAGTTGAGAAAATCTTGAAATGAGAACTTGAGTGAAAGGGAAGCATGCTGGACATGAGGTTTTAGAAATCACTTGGATGTTGTTTTCACTTTTATTAAGTTAAACATGCTCAAATCTAGACTTAGGTAAAGGAAAAAAATCCATCACATAAAGTTATATGAGGAAACCAACTTTGTCAGACATTAACTATGATATGGGAGTTATGATAAGTATGAAATCTTCTGCTTTTAGGTAAAGTATGAGTTAAATAATCACCTCATGGAAAAAAAGTCAAGTTAAGATTTGAATACAAGTAGCTTAAGTTCAGATCAAATACCTAAACTTAAGGAAATGATGAAATAAGTTGAAAAACCAAGTTAGAAGCCTATACACCAAACTAACCAGATCTAGAACTTTGCTAGAAGAAACTTAAAAATATGATAAAAGTAAGTAAACAAAGTGAAAAGACCAACCAGGCAAGTATGATAAGTGCAAGCTTAAAACTCAAAACTAAGCTTAAAACTTCTAAAATGAGCCTCAAACACCAAGTTAAACCCACCTCAAGTTTTTGAATGGTAACTTAGCACAACAATAAAAGTTGTTTTAAGACTCTCAAGAATCCCATAAGGTATCCCCTAAGCCTAAGAAAGTGACTATCTTTGATTTGGATAAAAAACAAGCTCATTTGACAACTTAAGCCTACTTAAGAGCCCAAGAAGTGGTTGTTAGCCCTAGGAGTGTAAATCAAAGTTGTGAATCTGATCTTAAGGAGTATTTTGAGCCTAGAATGAGATCTTAAGCTCAAGCCCAAAGGATTCCCTAAGTTACCAAAAAGCTCATTAATTAAACAAAGCCCAAAAGCACTTTAAATCATGAGGACCACTACTATTCTGACCTATGGTTAGATTTGCATGCCTCATCTTGAAAATATAACCTCACCATGTTAAAGTAAACTTGAAAATGATGAAGATTGACTATAAGATCAAAAAGTCAGATTTAAAATGAGAAAATTATATGTGATTGAACTTCATGGAGGAAATCAAGAAAAATACGAAATCTAGTCAAGAGTATAACTTAAAGGGTTTTAGCTTAGTTTTCTAAGTTTATTTCAAATCCTTATAGTGTTATGATTTCAATGTTTAGGGGACCCAGCATTCAGAAACGACCTGCCCTTGAACTACTTTGATTGACCTGCATAGCTGAGTAAGTGAATTCTTGATGGTTCTTTACTTGATTTTACTTGTAAAATAGATGCACCTAAACTTACATATATAAATTGAATGCTTGTTGGTTATGGGAAATGCATGAATGCGAGTTCATGATTGAATGCTATGGCTTGATAATCACTTAATAATAGTAATTTCTTACAATAATTCATATGTCTAATTGTATGGAATGAAATTATTTGATCACCATGAAAAACTAGATTAATCACTTATATGATTAAGAAATTCAATAAATCATGCATTCCCCATAATTGCATTCGGATGACACTAATTGCTACTTTATGCAAAAGATGGGAAGGGACTTATAGGAGGAGGGCCTCTTGCAGAATTAGGCACTAGCTATATCATCATTTATATTGAGTCTCTGTCCTAAGCTAATGGGCTTACTAGGCATCGGGAGAAGCTAACCATTGGCGTGGGGCTATGTCTTGTGGCTTATGCTTATGGCATGTGTTTGTAGACTACAAGGGCCACCATACTACTAGACTTAGGATTTTGAAACTATGATTTATTGTTCAGTAAAGAAAGTATATATATAAGCACAATAGTACAAAGGAAATAAAAACCAAGGTCTAAAACCTAGATTTTGGTTTGGGTTGATTAATTATCTCCAACCCCAACTACGGGGGGCATAATTCTGAGTTATATGCAATTCTTAGGCCATTACATGCATTGTTTGGCATACTTATTTTTCATACATTCATATATTTGTACATCTAATAAATTTTTGCCATGCAATATTGATGAGGGTATTTATCTCACTAAGCTTAAGCTTACACCTCGATAGATAAGTGAGGTAAATACCCTCGTTTGTAGTCAGAATGGAGCGATCAAGGAGTGGAGAGGAGATTTTTTGTGTAATAGCTTTTTGTAGATAGCCATTTATCCTTACTTTTGTTCATATTATAGATTGAAGTTGCTAATGTAGTATCCTTTATGAACTGCATTTATTTGTAATATTCTTTTCATATGGAACTTAACGAGTCCATACATTTACTTGATTAATTTACATCTTAGAAGTTAATTTTAGTAAATTGCTCTGTATTACTTATTTATGAGCCTAGTGGTAGCATACAATGGAAGGAGCCTTGTTTATTGTATGAAAGGCCTATGATCAACAAGTGGGTTGATAATTGAACTTTCTGCTGTATATGGCGATCTACCATGATAACAATGCTATTGGGTCGTGATACTTCTACTGGCTAAGTACTTATCTTTCAACCCCCTACTTCTCTCTCAGCATCCCTTACTCATCTCGACAACTCTAAGGTCACCACGTCATGTTCTAGCTCAATTGTAACACCCAGGGTTTCCTTTGTGTGGATCCATTAACGAGTTACCACCTATCCCTTTTTACTTAACATTATACTTTTATTCCTATTATCCTCTATCCATTTTACCCATTTCATATGTACTAGGAATCTCCTTTTTATATACGTCATTTTGTAATTTTCCTCATTTGTAATGTTGCCTTGGGGACTTACTATAAATAGTCCCTTCTCCTTATAGCCGGAACATCTTACATTCCTTACAAAAATTGAATATTCTTGGCCCTTGCTAGATATCCCTCTTTAAGTCCCTTTTATACACTCTTATCCAGTCTTATCGAGTAGCTTAAGATTGGTGGCAGTGGACATTGGCATTAACTTGTGCATTATATCATGTAAAGTGCCAAGTTGTGTTGTGTTCGTAGGTAAGTCATATCCTCCGAGTAACTTCACATCAGCTACTACATTTAGTTTGCCGACTTTCCCATCTTATTTTCTTTGGTACTTATAAAGACCCATTTGGTTCTTATCTCTTTCGGTAAGGCATAGTGATAATTGAACTTTTAGTCATATTAAGAATAGGAATCCTAATTTTCCTGATGTTGATGCTATTTTCCTCAGCAATGGTGCCAAAAACTTAATCACCTCTAATTAGGACTTCCAAGTTTTAAAATTTATAGACTTATAGTTTGTCCTTAACTTGGTTCAACAGGCAAGTGTACATATCGTCTTATAGCATGGATTCAAACACTAGTACTAATTACTCTTCCTATTAAATAGCAATCCTATTTATCAAATGATGAAAAGATTAAAATATCTATGTTACTAGTTACACTACACTAATCCACCACAACTTTTATCCAACACAAATGCTATAGAAACTATTAACACTACAATGATTAATCTACAAACTTGCTTTGCCACTAATAATATACTTTTTATCCTAATACTTGTTATCTACATGAAATTATAAGTATGTAAGCATTCTTGTTAGAACTACTTACTTCTAATCCTAATTGTGTTTATGAAAATCTCTTATGAATTAACAGCTAACTTTGATAGCACTAATGTCATATTCATTTGTCAATTTCCTTAAGAATGCATCAACTTTCCAAATAATATCTTTATTATCAGGATTAAATTGTTCTGACAAATTAGATTTATTCAATAGAATTATCTCTTGACATATTCTATTGAAATTTGCCCTAAGACAATATTGTGCACTACACTGTACCTAGATTGATTAAGTTCAATTCACCATAACTAACAAATATTAGGAACTCACTAATCCAAGTACTTATTCATACTAAGTTAATGTAGTAAGTCCTAATTACTACCCATACATGATGAACTAACAAAATTTATCATCAAAATGTAGAAATAACAATGAAATCAACATAAGAAAAGTAAGAAATATAACATCGTTCTTAATTCCACTATAGAAATCTTTACAATAAATAAATGATGAATTCCCGTTGGTCCTCTTAAGTAATTTCGAGAAATGTCTGGGACAACACTATACGGAAAAGTGACATACAATGTATACAAAGATAGATGATTAGGTGTGATGGGGATGTTGAAAATGATGTTCTTAATGATGTTTATTCTGAGCTAAAATTTATCTTGATCTTTTCTGCTTCTTTTCCTCCAAAAGTCATGGCATATTTATACTTGACTCATTAAAGGACTCAAATTATATCACTTCAAGACATTACTTGATGTTAAGACATTTTCTTCATACTGGTTCATGTGAAAAAGTTGAAGAAGAATAGTTGTGTCTACTCCCATCACGCTTGTGACTTAGGGTATGACTATTTCGGAAAATAAGATTCTACATCGATCATGACCATAATAGTGGATGTGAACTCCTTATCACTTTATTACAACTCACTATGTCCGTGATTGATGGCATGACCACCTTCCTACTATACAATCACGACTGTGATTGATAGGGGGATCATTAGAACTTCCTCAATCATGTCTGTGATTAAGGGTGAAATTAGTGTTAGCCAATGTAATCTTTCTTCATCACGCCCATAATCGGGTGAATCTTTGTTCTACTTCAAGGTTTTCTTCTCCTTACAGTTCTGGTTGACTTAAAAGTCATTGTTCTTGTGCAAATTTCATCCCTTTACTCGCAATTCATCTAAAATCAATACATTATACAATTAAGTACCAAAACTTAACAATTAAATCACAATTATGAACAATTTTATGCCTCAATATGCCTTAAAAGTATAAAGTAATTTACACTTATCAAACTTCCCTACACTTAAGCTTTGCTTGTCCTCATGGAAAGACTTGAAAGACAATCGATTGGACATTCAACAAAGCATTCCCAGTGGAGTAACTTTGTGCTTAACACATTATGTTCTTAGAACTCACAAATCAATATTCTAAGACTAATCAAAGCAAAACACACTTCACACATACTATTTAATGATAGCTTCCACATGTACAAAGTTAGCATAAAATTAAATAGATTAAATGAAAATTAGTTATACTTCATCCACTTCCATAAGTGTATAAAAACCCTTCAATTATTTCTTAAGAACACCAATCTATAAGAAAAGTATATTGCATCCATCTTTCTCCTATATTTCTACTTCTTTCATTGAATCTTTCTAAGGACAACTTATACAGCACATTTTATATTTTCTCTTGTCTTTTTTTTTTTTTTTGAAAGAATAACCAAAGATTAGTAGCAAAGTCGGACTTCACTTCTTTTAGAGACCAAAGCCCATCCTTACTAACTTAGTTATAAGGATAAAGATTAGCAACAAAGTTAGACTTTGTTCTTTTAAGGGACCAAAGGCTGCCCTTATTATATCATTCCTCATAGATGTTTATTGCAATGATATAAAGACAAAAATCAGCAATAGGGTCAAACTTTGCTCTTATGAGGGACCAAAGCCTACCCTTGTTAATCCAATCCTTAAACACTTGAATTTACGCTATTTTGAAGAGATTATGAAGAAGTATCAACAAGTGAATTACTTCATCTTCCCTTTTCATTCAAGATTAACTCAAAAGTAATTGAAAAGTAGATATACTACTTAGAAAGTTTAGAAGCACAACCAATTAACCTTAAACTAAAGACTCCAATTCATTTCTAACCTCTAAATTCATTCGTTAAATAACAGCTAAATGTGATTCACTTAGACTTGATCCTATAATTTTGATCATGTATACGAAGTCCATAAGAAGTAGTTAGGTACAAAATTAATTGCTACTATGCTAAAATAACAATCTACTTAGTAAACTCACAACTTGAAATCAAACAGCTTAAGAGGAAAACTTTTGATAAACAAAGTTTTCCCTTTCCCACACTTAGTGAGAGACATTGTCCTCAATGTCTTAGGAAAGAAAACATAGAATAGGCATAGAAAAGGAATAACTAGAAAGATGAAAATTAATAATAGGCAATGAGAACTAAACTTCCCTGAAACATGAAGTTCGACCATTTCATTGAGTTGTAAACCATCATACAGTACATCCTTTAAACACCATGACAATTTGAATAACAAAAGACACCTGACCATTAAGACAAAACAGAAACAAAATACAACAAACACATAATATGACAATCTCTATTAATAGTGCATCTGTGAAGTTAAGCTCTCAAATAGATAATGAGTCTAAAACTACCAAAATACAACAAAGGAAAACAAAAGAAAGAAACAAAATAAGAAAAAAAACAAGTTAGTCAACCTCATCTCTTGTCTCTTCATTTGAACCGTCTTCATCCTTTCTAGATGACTCTTCCTCACTCTCATCCCCAACACCTTATCTGGTTGTTTCTTACTGAGTTTCATGAGTTTCTTCTTCATCATCACTGTTATCCTCTTTTGACCCTTCTTCATCATCACTAGAGCCTTCCTCTTCCAACTCTTTTTGATATGTCTCCAAGGTTAGACACACAAAGAAGCACTACAACGAAGCAAACCAAAGCAAGCAAGGAAAAATTTATGAAAGTCTGGGTAGCTACTGAATGGATATGATACACTACTCGATTTTACTTAGCCTACAATCTACCATATATAACACACCGATTCGAACTGAATGTTCACTCACCATTATTCCTTGCTAAAGGGAATAGGTAAGAGTTGAATAATAACGAAAATACTAATGTTGCTTAAATTGAATAATTTTATATTGATTCGTTGATTGTCTACATATAAGAAAGTAAGGATTTATATACCCATCTACTAAGGCTACTTTATATGTGTGAAAAGACTAAAGGGTATTCTATATAACATACTAAAAGGGGTAAAAGGGGCAAAGAATATTAAGTACGAAAAAGAAAAAATCATTCTAGAATATTATGTGAAAAGATATGTATCGCTTGGTGGCTGAACATTAAGAATGTGATACAAAATAGGTAAACTAGATTAGTGTAAAAGTGTAGTAGTAAAGGGCTGAACTAATCTAGATTAGGTCAAAGGTTAATTAGTCCTGTAGTGAAGTCAGGTGTATTGGCATCAATTGTTTATGGCCAGTCCAATAGCTTAACTCGGATAACCTTAGGCTGTCTTTTGGAATAAGGCATTGTTGCTAGGCAGGAGCAAATCTAATACATATGAGGATCTGATAGATTGATTGGTAGGAGATCAGTTCAGGATAGGGATCTCCATCTTGGCTTTGGTTTTGAGCTAATATTCTTTACATGAGTCTTAAGAGTCTTGTAGCTCAACTACGAGTGATTGGTCTAGGAGCCTAATTCTTATCAATTGCCTAGGGGTTGAAAAGCTTTTCCCTCAAATCTAGAAGGGTTATACTTCTTCTTGTAGGGTGCATGTGGGGTCTTCTTCTATTAGTTTGTGAGGGATCAAATTAGATACATTGAAGGTAGAAGAAACACTATAGTCATCAAGCAACTTAATCTAGTAAATATTGTAGTTAATCTTCTTCTGGTTTTGAGTGAACCATTAGCTCAAGGAGAGTTTTTTCTGTCTCAAGTGTAGGAATCGTTCTCAAATGAGCTATATCCATACTAAGTCTCCTAGGTGGAAGAAAACAATTCGGTGACCTCTGCTGCCAATTTTATGTTGCGTTTGATAGAAATTGACGATGTTCTTAGTTATAGATTGGTGTAGTTCATGCAATTCTTAGGCTCAGTTAACTTTTGATTGACTCTCTTTGGTAGCTGTTAGGGTGTCGATCATATCTAAGGGAATAGCAGGGTTAAGGCAATAGACGACCTCGAATGGGGTCTTCCTAGTAGTGCTATGGACAATTTGATTGTATACAAACTCCATAACTGCTAAGCACATATCCTAATCCCTCATGTTCTTTCCCACGATAGCTTTAAGCAAATTGCCTAGTGTCCTATTTACCACTTCAATCTGGCCATCAATTTGAGGGTGGCTACTAAATCTGAATACAAGTTTGGTTTCAAGTCTTCTCTAAAGAGTCTTTTAAAAATAGCTAAAAAATTTTGTGTCTTGATTTAAGAAAATAGTCTTTGATACCCCATGTAGTTGGATAACCTCCTGTAAAAGCAAATTAGCAATATATAAAGCATCATTAGTCTGATGGTATGGAATGAAGTATGCTATCTTACTAAAGCAGTCTACTACAACAAATATAAAATCTTTACCTTTAGATATTCAAGGCAACCCTAAGATAATGTCCATGTTGAGGTTGACCTAAGGTAAGGTTAGCGTTGATTGTAGCATATATTCTCCATAAGGTTCTCTCTTCCCCTTAGCTTGCTTGTACACTTTACAACTGCTGACTATCTTATGTACATACTTAGCTAGACTTAGCTAATAAAAGTTCTCCTTCAACAGATTAATAGTCTTGGTCCCCCCAAAGTGACCTAATAATCTATCGCTATGAGCTTCCTTAATCAATAACTCATGTGTAGAACAGTTTGGTATGCATAGCCTTCGATCCTTGAATAAATAGCCTTCCTTAAGATAACATCCCTTGACAACAATTCCATCCCTACACTATTCGATGATGGGGCCAAAATGAGGATCATGAGCATACTACTCAGTAATGAGTGAGAATCCTAATAATTTTTCCTACAAAGTGATTGGTAAGGTTTGCCATCATGACAAAGCATCAATGGCTACATTTACGCTTCCCTTCTTATGCTGGATGACATACGAGAACCCTTCCATAAACTCCAATGACTTGGCTTGCCTTTTCGAAAGCTTGTTCTAACTCCCTAAATACTTTGGAGACTCATGGTCTGTATAAATAACAAACTCTCATAACAGTAAATAGTGCTGCCAAATAGTAAGGGCTCGGTAAAGAGAGTATAACTTTTTTTATACACAAAATAGTTTAGGTTAGGACTACTAAGTTTCTCACTATGGTAGGTGGCAGGTCATTGCTCTTACATCAAGACAGTGCCAATTCCCACTCCTAATGCATTGCATTCTAATTCGAAGGGTTTGTCAAAATCTGTAGTGAAATGATAGGTGCCGAGGTGAACTTCTCATTGATCTCTCTACGGCTTTGCTTAGCTCGATCATTATACCTAAACCCTTCATTCTTCTTTGTCAGTTCGGTCAAGGAGGCAACTATGGTACTGAAGTTTTTTATAAATCGCTTATAGAAAGAAGCTAGGCCATAAAAGCTTCGAACCTTAATGACATTCTTTAGCATTAGCTACTTAACAACAACTCATATATTCTCCTCATCTACCCGGAGACCTTTCCCTAACACTAGAAATCTTAGGAAGATCACCTCTATCTAGCAGAATGTACATTTCTTCACATTTCCATACAACTTCTCAATTTACAAAATATTAAATACTTCATGGGGAAGTTAAACATGTTCGTTCAGGTTAGTACTATATACCAATATGTCATTAAAGTATAAGACAACACATCTTCCAATTATAAGGTACATTACATAGTTCATCAACCTTATGAATGTGCTCAGTGCATTAGTAAGTTTGAATAGCATAACCAATCATTTATAGAGTCTATGCCTAATCTTAAAGGTAGTCTTTCATTCAGCATTCGGCCTCATGTGAATTTGGTGATAGTTACTTCACATATCAATCTTTGAAAATATCTTAGTACCATGAAGCTAATCTAATATATCATCAAGCTTTGTTATCGGGTAACTGTATTTGATTGTAATTCGATTGATTACTTGGTTGTTGATGTACATACACCATGAACCATCTTTCTTAGGGACGAGTAGAGCTGGTACAATACAAAGCTTTATGCTCTCTATCACATATCTTCACTCTGTGATTTTGTCTACCTATCTTTTTAGCTCGATAGCCTACTTAGGGTTCATTCTATACACAAGTCAGTTTGGTAAGGTAATGCCTAGCTGTAAATCAATATAGTGTTCAATGCCATAGACTGGAGGCAGTCCTCTAGGTAGTTCTTTAGGGAACTTATTGGAAAAATTATTTAGTAAGCTTTAGATTTCATTAGGGATATCCTTTAAATCTCTTGTTTCCAACAATCTTCTAATCAATAGGAACATAGATTCTTCAACCCCTTCAATAGCTTGGAGCTTCCTTTAACTCATCACTAAGGCATTTTACTTACTAGTTCAGCTGAGTTGATTATGGGTTTTATTTACTTAGGATGGGGTCAATGGTTACAACACAACCTTCTTTCCATCCTTAACAAAGGCATAGGTGTTTTAATACCCATTGTGAGTAATACGTCAGTCAATTAACTAAGGTCTTCCAATAAGCATATGTGAAGCTCCCATAAGGACGACATTACTCACTACTTTATCCTTATATACACTTCTAACACTGAATGGTATGGTCACTTGTTCAGTCATGTGCAAATCACCCTTATCATGAAGCTAATGCCACTTATAAGGTTAGGGATGCTTTAAGGTTGGTAAATCCAACCTCTACACAAAGGATGGTAATAACATTAGGATAACTTCCCCCATCTACAATGATCGTGCATAATTAACCTTTAACGGTTTACTTGGTATGGAACTGATTCTCCCTTTGATCCCCCTTAGATTTTAGTAAGGAACTTATAAGTCTCCTCTTCCTCTTTGGCTTCAGGTTTTCTAACATCTTCTTATTTCTCAGGTTCGCTCTTGTCGGTGCTGTCTACTACATCTCCTTGAAGTACCATGACACATCAGTTTGGACACTCAATAGCCATATAATCGAAGCCTAAGCATTTAAAGCATTTCACCTTGTTTATCTTCTGTTTGGAGGTCTGCCCTATCTCATATATCCTTAGGGTCGGCTTAACCATGGGTCAACCTATTTGACTAACATGGCCCTATTAGCTCACTTAGCTATCATTAGATTAGTTATTCCTATCTTCGACCTTGTATGGCCTACTCGGCTCGATTTGAACAAGTCGGCGCAGGACTAGGGTTGTAAGAATGTTACACTAGGTAAGCTTAGAGCACTTCTCTTCTATTTTTCAACCCTATATACTATCTTTATCACTTCTTCTAATGTATAAAACCTCTACACCTCTACAATATTTCAAATCTTAATTGAAGTCCAGAAATGAACCTCAATACAATACAAACCTTGAGTTCTTCTACGTCAACTTAAATCATAAGCATTTGGAACTCTTTGACATAGTAACCAATAGATTGACTTCCTTGGTGAATCTCTTACAACTTTACAAAGGTATCTTATAGGTAGGTCTCGAGTGCAAATCTACCTCTCAATAACCTTTTCATCTCATCCTAGGTTCCAACACCTTGTTTTCCATCTCTTATTTTGGCCATATTCAAATTTTTCCATAACATAGTGGCATACCCAATATGCTCTAGTGCAATAAGTTGAATTTTGATATCATCCATATCCCCATAACATTTAAACACTTTCTCGACCTTCTCTTCCCACTCTAAGTATTCATATGTATCCCTACTTCCACTAAAGGGTGAGATTTAACCTTGACATTATCTAATCTTTGAATGATTCGACATCCTCATCCCTACACTTGGTAATAGTCAACTCCCTCTTCTTCCTCCAGAAATTCTTCAACTTCTAACTATTCACCATCTTCCTTAATCTCCTCTAACTCTAATCTTCGTCTAGTATCTCGATTTGCTACTCTTCTAGCTCGTTACAGTTGAACTAGGTGATTGATTTGATTACCTTAGCCAGGGTGTCTCTTAGGGGCATTTTCTCATAGGTTATGATGCTATACACCATGGGGTTGTTGTCTATTAACTTGCATTGCTATGACTAGACTCTCAACAATGTTAGTTAATCTACTAAGTTTGTCATCAACTGACCCAAGGGTTTTACTATCATTATGACCATGACCAGGTCAACCACTGCTACTCTAATCACCAATAACACCCAGAACACTCGAATTTGACTTGAGGTAATACTCTTAGACAAATAACTCACTAAAAACTTCAATTCCCAATAATCACTCGAACAAAATGGTAACGACTTGCTCTATTTTCGTAATGAAAAATAAAGTAATAATGAAACTATACTTACTTACACTAAAATACACTACAGTAGCTATGGAGGGAACACAGCAGTTGCTAACAACATGGCGAACTAAAACTTTGCTATAATGTTACACATTCCCTCATAGAAGTGTACTTTAATACCAGCGAAGCTGATACGTTTCTAGGGTCGGACATACAAAGAAGCACCACAAACAAAGCAAACCAAAACAAGTAAGGAAAAAGTTAGCAAAGTTTAGGTAGCTAATAAATGGATATGATACACCACTCAATCCTACTCAACTTATAATCTACTAAATGCAACATATCAATTCAAACTAAAGTGTTACTCACCACTACTACTTACTAAAGGGAATAGATAAGAGTTGAATGATAATGAGAACACTAAAGTTCTCAAAGTGAATAATTCTATTTTGATTTGTTGATTGTTTACATACAAGAAACTAGGGGTTTATATATCCATCAATTAGGGTTACTTTACATATATGAAAAGATTCAAGGGTATTTTATAATTAAGTTACATAAAACATACTAAAAGGGGTAAAAGGGGTAAAAGGGGCAAAGAATATTCAATATGGAAAAGAAAGAATCATTATGAAATATTGTGTTAGAAGATACATGTTGCTTAGTGGTTAGACATTAGGAATATGATATAAAGTAAGCGAAAGCAAGAAAGTGTTGTAGTCAGTAGCCGACTTGATTTAGATCAAGTTGTGGGTCAATCAATCCTATAGGGAAGTTAGCTGTTTTGGCATCAGTTGTCTGTAGTTGGTCCAATAGCTCAGCTTAGATAATCTTAGGCTGTCTTCTAGAATAAGGCATCATTGTTGGGTAAGGGTAGATTTGATACATGTGAGGATCCAAAGTTAGGTCAGTAAGAGATCAGTTTGACATAAGGATCCCTATCTTAACTTTGGTTTTGAGCTAGTATTCTCTGTACGAGTCCTTAGAGTCCTCTAACTTGGCTTTGAGTGATTGGTCTAAGGGCTTGATTCTTGTCACTTCATCTCCTTCTTCTTCTTCTTGTAGAGCACTTACTAGTGGGGGAACTAGAGGCTGACTAAGACTTGCATCCTCTTAGGTTTGAGGATGAGAGAAACAAGAGGGAATAGCCACTCCCACTTTCGTGGTAATGTTCTTGAAAAGCTCAACAATTCCTTTCTAAGTCTCCTTAATCTCAACCACTTCAGTTCCCAATCTCTTTAAATTACTAACTAAGAAGCTCGATGTGGATGGCATAAAAATAAGAGCACGAGGGTCCTCAATGTCCAAATCAAGCTCTAAGACTCTTGTAATACCTCATTAATTAAAATGGGGTTCTTGGTAGCAGTTCAGGATTGACACAACAGTCCCTTGGCTTGTCACTTATAGGCCATAACCTCAAATTCTTAAGGATCCTCGTAATTAGTCCTCCAATGAAAATACCCTCGCTTTTATCAAATGTTTGTTAGTGAAGTCCAAATGCAGTTAGGATGCCTACATTCACTGGAAACCCCTTAAGCACACTATATAAGGGCAATAAATCATGCTCCTCGACTGCTACAAGGCTCTTATACTTACCATAAATCATCCTTACAAGAATTTAGTGGAAGACTTGAGTACAAGACTTCTTTAAAGTTAAAGCCTTGGACTTGCTTGCCTTGAAACTACTCTCATTAGAGATTTCTCTCCAAAACTGAATTACTAAAGTTCCTAAGGGAAGACTCGTTGGCAGATTAACAAACGATAAAGGCATATTTTATTCATGATTTAATGTGCAAATTAGATAGAATTGTTATTGATTTTATAAAAATCATTAAGAATTGGTACTTAACTATTCTCATTTAGATATTTCAGGTATTGGAGGATTTAAAGTGGAAATATTGTCAATTTAAAGGAGTTTTACGTAAAAGAATGAAGGCCGAATTAAGCCTCAGCACATTGGAATTGAAGGTGGTTGACCTTATGTTGGCTTATACTTTAAACTGGTGGCTTTGGAGTCTACACCACCAACCTTAGAAGCTACACCACTAACCTTCATAAAGAAAAAATCTATTCAAAAGCTAACCCTAGTTTTCTCTATAAATAAACTTGTGTTTCATAGTCTAGAATCTTCTTTAGAATTATAGAAACCTAGAACAGTTAAAGATAGTTTTGACAAGTTTTCTTTAGAATTTCTTAGAGTTTGCAATTGAAGTTAATTCATTATAATTACAAAATTAACGATCTCTATTCTATTTATGTTTATGAAATTCTATGATTTATTCTTACTTTTAATCATGAACTTCTTTTCAAATTCAATTATTATCTGTAGTTTTGTTTTAATTTCCATGGCTAGCAAAGTTTTATTTGTGGGAATTTGATGAAACCATAGATAGTTGGAATGATAATTGTATTCATGTTAAAGGGTTAATAGAGATATGTATAATTCATGATTGCAATTTCTATGATTTCAATTATAATTCTCTAATTGGTTATAATTGTTAGAAAAACTATTGATAAGGGAGTTGACATAGGGTTTTTTAGAAATTCTTGATTAAATTGATTAGCTAATATGAAAGTGGCGTTAATTGGATTAAGTAGAAATTATCTAGGGATTAATGTAATGTTTCGAGTTAATTATTTCCTAAGACATTGGGTGATGAGAATCAAGCTATGGGACCCCTAACCCACAGTTGAGCTTGAGGACTAAAGGGGCTGACATAACGAATCGTCATGTTCCAACCCACCCCTATTGAAATTGAGTACTTACTTATTGAATCACCTCTAATGCCGAGTTGAAAATTACTCTCTATTGCTGAGTTGACAATTACTCTCTATTGCTGAGTTGACGATTACTTTCTATTACCGAGCCACCTAATCACTCGGCATCATTTTTGCCAAGAAGCCGAGAGAGAGAATCAAGACTAATTAAGCCATCCCTTCTCAGAAAAGCCCATCTGTCCATACTTTTTGTCCACATCTCCTAATGACCCTACTAATGCCACATCGCTACATATACAGTATCACATGTAGAATCTGTAGCAACAATCATTATTTTCCTTATATATTCATTTTTGCCCCTTTGTAACATGTACATTGCTCCTTTAAGAAATGCTCTTTTTTCTTTTCCCTTTTAGGCAATTGCCCTAGTTTATAGGTATAAATACCCCTATTCTTATAGTTGCAATATCATCGGATTACCTTTAATACACTTTAGTACTTTCTTCTTTGCATAAATACTACTTGTTTATTCTCAACATCACTTTTATCCTTTCCCTTAAGAAAGATTAGGTGGCAAGTAATCTCATCGAATCAATTCGTGCGTCATATCGAATTGTGTTGTGAGTCCTCAAAAGTTCCCTTGGTGCATCATATTCTTCTGAAATTGTTCGTAGGTTTTTGCTTACTACTCTATTTGTCTTTATCACTCTTTTTGCTAGACCTATCTAGTGACCGGCCTTGTCTATTCTTAGTCACATTTTGCACCATTAGGGATAGTTAATTTAGAGCATTAGTCAATCATAGCATTGGCATATGTATGATTGTAATTTAGAGTTCACTATTAATTAGAGATGTAGGAGCTAATTAATTAATTAGAGGTTTAAATCCTTAAGTTTTAAGGCATGATAATTTTACTTAAACGACCGTCTAGCTATTAATCTATATAACATGATAACAATTTGATTTGCATAACTAGGGTGGATTCTGTTTTTCCCACATTCTCAATTGATTACATAGTTTTAAATATTTATCATAATTTCTTTTTTTTTATAGTTTTAGGGTAATTATTAGATTAAATAACTTACAATTCACTTTTGATTGCCTAAATATTGATAAGAACTATCATAGGATTAGTACTTTCTTAATCGTCGAGGGATTGACAACTTTACTTGCTCTATATTACTTGATTCTGACCTAGTATACTTGCTGGAGTATTTGTGATTTAATTTCATATATTACTTAAGTGAATCAAGTTTTTGGCTCTGTTGCCGTGGAATGGAAATATAAAACCTTTTAGATGTGGTTATTTGATTACAAGTCTTTCCCTTTTCGCTAAGGGATAAAGCAAGAGCTTAGTTTCATTCACTGCTACAAGGGTCTATTACTATCTTGGCTGATCTTTCATCGAAGTTTCTAAGGAAATTTTTCCCTTTAGCTAGGACCACAAAACTAAGGAACGACATCACCAACTTTACTATGTTTAGTAGTGAGACACTTTATGAGGCATGGGGGAGATTTAAGGAGGCAATTATAAAATACCCACATCATGGCTTGCTAGATAATCTCCTAATTGAGATCTTCTATCTTAGTTTGGATGAGACATTGAGGTATTTAGTTGATGCTGCAGCTAGAGGTGCTTTGATGGGTAAGACTTATGATGAAGCAAGTGTATTGATAGAAGAGATGGTGTCTAGTGAACATAACTAGCAAAATGAGAGAAGCAAGTTAGAGTGGCATCGGTCAATGATAGTGACACTATGTGTAAACCCTACTTTTAGCGGGCTCGTGAATCAACTAAGAGTACTCTTTGAATGTTTTGAAAGATTAACTAAACTAAGAATATAAGTTTACATTTAAAAATTAATTTAACTTTCCAATTTGAAAGTCTATTATCGATAAAACACGAACATGAAAAACTGCAAACTCTGAAGTCACCAAATACCCTATACCCTAAAATAATTAAGGACTTATAACCTAATTGACTAATTGACAATTTAATTTGAATAATTTTATTCAACTGTAGAAAATTTCATAATTTTATAAGAATTGAATCATAATCTACAAAACAATTTAATAAGCAAACTCTAAAAGAATTTCCTATAAGACAATTTCCTTATCTTCATGCCTAAGCCTTATACATGTGAATAAGTAAACCAACCAATCACCTTAAATAACTTATGAATTGAGAGTTGGAATCAATTATCCATCGATAACTTATCAAAAACTAGTGATAAGATAGTTTTCTTATCACACCATAACTTATACTACATTTGGACAAGTTTTCATAAGATTTCATTTGTTCAACATTAGTAAAGAAGACAAGACAATTCCATGCCTAAAAGGAAGGTCTAATAGCCATTTCTTACAAGGCTAGAAAGGGAGGCCATGCCTTATCTTTCATTCATCAATCACTTTGTCTTACACTCCACTATTTACCCCTTAATGCTTACAACATCTAGACTTGTCAAATGTTAGCATTTGTGTATGCTACAAGACAACAAAATCAAGCTTCTTAAACACACTACCTTACCCCCTTACAACTAGCCACTCTATCTCTCACATCCCTCACTTTCACTTTCATTTTTACTCCCATTTCTCTCACTAGAAAATCAACCTAAAAGTGGAAACACAAAAACCCACAAAATCAACCATTGTCACCACTTCCAAGCTCCAATCCTTATGGCATTCAACTCTACTTTGTGACTTCCATTTGTCAACTTTCAAAGCTCCTTTTAGGATCCTTAGAACAGCCCATAAACCCCACTTCAAAGGACCAAAACTCAAGTCTCTAGAAAGGTGGCAAGAAGGAGAAAGTAAGATAAGAAGCTTAAGTGGAAACTTAGTGCACCACTACCATACTTTTTCTTTGTGGACGAGTAAAAGTTTCTTTGTGTTAGTAGTCTAGCATTACATGTTAGGAGACAATATTTTCTTGAGGATATTAGTATGATTATAAGTTGATGAAATAACTAAGACCACCTTAAGAAGCAAACTCATGGAACCCTTATATGAAAGTTAACTTATGAGCATGTAAAGTTGGTGTTGTGTAGAGATATTTGCTTAACAATCAAAATGGAAGGTTTTAAGTTGAGAAAATCATGAAATGAACACTCGGATGAGAGGATAACATGCTGCATGTGAAGTATTTGTAGGTCCTATGGATGTTATTTTTTCTTCTATTAAGTTAAACATGCTCAAATCTAGACTTAGGTAAAGGAAAATCCATTACATGAAGCTTTTACGAGGAAACCAACTTTGTAAGACATGAACCATGATATACAAGTTGTAATAAGTATGAGATATACTATATTCATTAAAGTATAAGCTAAGTAATCATCTCATGGAAGAGAAGTCAAGTTAAGATTTGAATATAAGTAACTTAGGTTCATGATTTAACCCTTAAACTTAAGGAAATGATGAAACAAGTTGAAAAACTAAGGTGGAAGCCTCTACACCAAACTGATCATATCTGCAACCTTGATGAAAGGCACTTCAAAATATAATAAAAGTAAGTAAATAAAGTGAAAAGACCAACCAAGACAAGTATGATAAGTGTATTGAGCGTAAAACTCAAAACTGAGCTTAAAAATTCTGAAATAGGCCTCAAACTCTAAGTTGAACCCTCATTAAATTTCTGGCCAGCAACTTAACACAACAATAAAATTTGTTTTAAGACCCTCATGAAGCCCACAAGACAAACCCAAAGCTCAAGAGAGTGACTATCCTGGATTAAGATAAAAAACAAGCCCATTTGGTAACTTAAGCCCACTTAAGAGCCCAAGAAATCGTTGTTAGCCTTAGGAGTGTAAATCAAAGTTGGAGATTTGACCTTAAGGAGCATTTTAATCCTATAATGAAATCATAAGACCAAGCCTAAAGGATTTCTCAAGATATCAAAACCCCAATAATCAAACAAAGCCTAAAAGCACTCCAAATCATGAGGATTGCTATTGTTCTAACCCATAGGCAGTTTTGCATACCTCATCTCGAAAATCTAACCTCATCAAGTTAAGTATACTAAAAAATGATGAATATTGACTATAAGATCATAAAAATTATATTTAAAATGAGAAAGTTTTACACGATTGAACCTTTAAGTAAAACCGGGAAAAATACAACACTAAGTCAAAAGTATAACTTAAAGGGTTTTAGCTTAGTTTTCCAAATTTTATTTCAAATCCTTATAGTATTATATTTGCAATGTCCATGGGACCCAACTTTTGGAGAAGACTTACCCCCAGATTATTTTGATTAATCCAAATGGTTGAGTGAGTGAATTCCTAATGAGCTCTTACTTGACTTTGATTGCAGAGTAGATGCACCTATATATATATGAAAATTAGATGCTTATGGGATATGGGAAATGCATGTGTGTAAATTTTTGATTGAATGCCATGGCTTATTAATCACATAATTATGAGAATTGGTTGTGATAACTCATACGAACAATTGTATGGAATGAAATTGCTTGATCAGCATAAAAACCAAATTAATCACTTATACAAATAAGAAATTCAAATCATGCATTACCTATAATTGCATTTGGACGATACTGACTACCACATCATGTAGAAGATAGGAACGGGCTTACAGGAAGAGGGCCTCCAGCAAGATTGAGCATTAGCTATGCCATCATTTTAATTAAGTCTTTATCCTAAGCTGACAGGCTTACTAGGTACTAAGAGATGCCAACTGTTGGTGAAGGGCCGTATCTTATGGCTTCTGCTTAAGGTGTGTGTTTGTGGATTATGAAGGCTACTACACCACTAGACTTAGGATTTTGAAAATATGTTTTGCTACTCCAAATATATGTTATATATATATATATATATGGTTTTGTTTTGACTTAAGCACAATAGTACAATCGATGTAAAACCTAAGTGATAGGACTCAGATTTTGGTTTATGTCAGTTAATTATCTCCAACCCTGACAATAGGGGGTGTAATTATAAGTTGTGTGCAATTTCTAGGCCAATGCATTGTACTAATCATTTAGCATACTAATTGTTCATATATTTATCTGTTGTGCATTAAATAAACTTTTGTCATGTGGCATTGATGAAGGGATTTATCTCATTAAGCTTAAGCTTACACCCCGATAAATTTCTTTTGGTGCAGGGAAACCTTTTTATTCATTCAGGTCGGGGAATGCTTGAAGTAAGTCTCGTTTGGAGATGGGATAGAGTGATTAGGGTGCGAAGGGGATATTTTTAGAATTGTTTTATTTTATTTTATTTTTTGTAGATAGCCATTTATCTTTACTTTTGTTCATATTATAGATTGAAGTTTTTAATGTAGTGTCCTATACGAACTATATTCACTTGTAATATTATTTTGGTGTGGAATTCAACAAATCCACATGTTTACTTGATTTATTTATATCAAAGAAGTACATTTTAGATAAATTTCTCTATATTGCTTATATATAGGCCTAGTGTTAACGTATAGTGGAAGGAGTATTATGTGTCATATAAAAGGTCTACGATCAACATGGGGGTCGATTGTAGATCTTTATAAAGTATACAGTGATCTACCATGACAACGATACTATTAGGTCGTGATACTATGTCTCAATTAATAGCCTTGGATTTTAGCTCTCACTACTCAGGTAAGCAAACTCACTTTAGCATAGTCTTTTCATGCTAATCTTATTGCTTTTTGTGAGATATGTTCCGGACCACATTCGACTCTTGAGTACTTATTTGAGAATCCCTTAACTTCAATTAGTGGAGAGCAGGTGAACTTTGTCTACAATTTTCAATGAGGTAATTAAGAACCATATTCGAATACATATAATCTAGGGTGGCACAATCATCCAAATCTCTCATGGCGGAATGAAAATAATGCATTTAAACCACTACCAGGATTCCAAAAGCAGGGTCCTACTCAAAATACTCCACCTCAATAGAATTAGTCTAGAATAGAAGAGCTCATGTTGAGTTATATGCAAAAGAATGACACCATGTTATAGAATCAACAGGCCACAATTCGGAATTTAAAAAATCATATTAGTCAAATCTCTTAACAATGGAGTAATAGACCATCAAGGTCTTTACCTAGCAATACTAAAGAGAATCCCAAAGATGTCAATGCTATTATGTTAAGGAGTGGAAAGGAAGTTGAAACAATTGATAGATGAGTTGAAGAGAAGGAAGAGGATCTAAAGAAAGGAAAAGGGAAGTAGGTGGTAAAGGAACCAAAATAGAAGTCACCAGAAGTGAAATCGTATATTCGTTGTCCCTTTTGCAAGAAAGACTAAAGCAACAGCAACTAGACACCCAATTCGCTAAATTCCTAGATGTTTTGAAGAAGCTGTAAATCAGCATTCCTTTTGCAAAGACACTTTAGCAGATGCCTTTGTATGCTAGATTTATGAAGGATTTACTCACCAAGAAGAGACAGATTGATGGGAATGAACTAGTAATGCTTATAGGTATATATAGTTTAAGCGAATCAACAAACTCATCATCCTTAAGCTTAGGCCGAGTATACAACCCCATCGCCTGTATGAATGTTAACATATCAAAGGTATGAGTTCATCCAAATGTAAAGAACTCTACCTTATTGTCAATTTTTTAGCCAATATAATCGTACTTGATCTTGAATGAAGGGAGGAAAGCTAATGTTGTTTGTTTATGTCTTCTCTAGAACCATGAATAGCTCCAGCCATAGCCTCTTTCCTAACAATCTTTACCCTTTTTAGCATGTTTTATGTATCATCTTTATAGAATATCCTTTTGTCTTTTCATACATGTAAAGTAACCCTAGTAAGATGAGTATATAAACCCCTACTTAATGTACATAGACAATGATCTTCATTATGAGAATATATACAAATTTTCCTTTGTGCAACCTTAGTGTTCTCATTACCCTATAACTCTTATCTATTCCATTTAGCAAAAAGTAGTAGCAAGCAACCCTTTAGTTTGGATTGGTATGTCATATCCGATGGATTACAGGTCGAGTAAGATTGATTGGTGTGTTATATCTAGTTGGTAATTGCCTGGACTTTTGCTAGCTTTATTGTTCTTTTTAGTTTGCTTATGTTGTGGTGCTCCTCCATATGTTTAACCTCGGAGACACATTAGCTTTGCTAGTATTAGAGCATGGCTCTAAGAGAAAGTGTGTGAAGTTAAAGTAAAGTGTTGGTTCGTGTTTGCTATTTGCAGTTACCATGTTCCTTCCGTAGCTATGTCAAAGTGTTCTAGTGGAATGAGTTTAAAGTTGTGAGCTGTGTAGTGAAGATTTGTGTGTTGGTAAGTGTAGTTTCATTGTTACTCTATTTTTACTCTATTTTTTACTATGAAAACAAAGCAAGTTCATTTCTATCCTGTTCAAGTGATTATTGAGTGTTAAGATTGTTAGTATGCTAGTCGAAGTTTGGGGTAGTAAGGTAGTATTGTTTTCCTATGTATTATGTTGTTAATCTATTCAAAAAGTAATATATCATGTTAAAATTAAGTGTTTAAGGTGTTATTAGAAACCAAAGTAGTGGTGCTTAACCTGGTTATGGTCAAAATGGGAGTAACACTCCTCGGTCAATTGATGATAAACTTGATACACTTACTAACCTCATTGAGAGTCTAGTCATTACGATGCAAGTTAATAGACAACAACCTTAAGGTATGCCATAGCGCAACCTATGCGAAAATGTTCTACAGAGAAGTTATGGCTAAGATGGCTAAGCCAACCTCCAATTTGACTCCGGTAAGCTAGAGGAGTTATAAACCAAGCTACTAGATGAAGGCTAAAGTTAGAAGAGATAAAAGAAGATGATGAGGAAGTGGATGTGGAAACCAGCAAAAGGGAAGAAGTAGAGGTTGAGTATTATCATGCATAAGAGTGAGGACATTGAGCTCTACGAGAACTTGACAATGTTAAGGTCTAAATTCCACCTTTCAGTGGAATTTGAGATGCCTATGAATAATTGGAGTTGGAAGAGAAGGTTGAGAAGGTGTTTGATTGTTATGGATATATAGATGTTTTCAACGTTTGACTTGCTGCATTTGAGTTCCTTAGAAATGCCATTATGTAGTGGAAAATTTGAATGCAGCTACAATAAGGGATAAAAGATGAGGTATGAGAACCTGGGATGAGATGAAGAGGTTATTAAGGGGTAGGTTTATGCTTCAAACCTACTTAGAGGAAACATTTGCAAAGTTGTTGGAACTTTGCCAAAGAGGTTGAACTATTGATGATTATATGAAAGAGTTCTAGATACTTATGATCCAAGCCAATGTGGAAGAACTAGAAGCTCGTATAATATTGAGGTTTATTTTTGAACTCAAATATGAGATTCACAACATTGTGGAAGCATAGAGGTTCTATACCTTAGAAGGGGTAATTAAGATAGCATAGATGGTAAAAAAAATAGAGAAAAGGTGCTTCGAGCCGACCTAGACCAACATTCTCTAAGCCTTTATTCTGCATTGACCTATTCAAGCTAAGTTGAGGAAGCTATATCAAGTAAAGGATAGGAATGACTAACCTTACGATAGCCGAGAAAGCCAGTAGTGCTGAGCAGGCTAACAGAGTTGAGCTAAGGCTAGGCCATCCTCAAAAACATATGAAAGAGGTCAAACCTCCAAATGGAAGACCTGCTTTGATAGGGATCAAGGATCGATTACATACTCTTAAGGCCGAAGGCTCTCTCAAGTGGTTCACCGAGTTGTCCGAGGTGAGTTAAGTGCCAAGGAGTAGTGCTTACCCCAGTCCAATTTGTCAAGCTACTTTGCTTTCCCTGTTATCCAAGATGTTGCCAAGGTAATCAACTAGCATGCCGAGCTGAACCCTCTACTAAACCATAGTCTAAGTACTTAATCTGAGTATAGCAATCTCTACTATGTTGAGGCTGACTAAGGCTATTAGGAGCTGACCCTCTAAAGCCAACCTAAGGTGAGCCATCCATAAACCACAATACTATTAGAATCACAGTAAAAACGAGCATAGACTGTCCTTACTGACAACTATACTATCCTTTCTGACAAACGACGTTCGCTACATACGATTTCGTGTCTCCCTATATAGTAATTTCCTTTTTATTTAGCAAATAGGAATTCTTTTTTTGTAATTTTCTATAACATAGAACTTACCCTAATAAGGTACTATAAATAGTCACATAATGTAACAACCACAAGAAGATATACAAAAGAATACATTGAACTTTTTACCTTCTCTTGAGCTAAGTATCCTCTTGCTCTTGAGCTACTCTTGTGTAGGCCATTCGAGCGTGGAGTAGCAGCGAATGATCCTCGGCTACACTTATGCATCATATCAAATGCAACTTGAGCTCATATAAGGCATTGGTGCATCATATCCAACAACGGTATACAAGAACCCCTACTCTCCCTCGACTATCATTTACTTTTCAAGCCATCTTATGACTTGGACCCACCCCCTTTGGTTACGTGTGATTTTAGGTTCATGTGTTCATCTACGAGTCTATATCATCTTGGTATTAGAGCTTAGCTACGTTTGAAGCTAGATCCTACTATTGTATTCTCTTAATAGTTTGTCATTGCTCTCATGTGATAATGGTTCTATTGTTAACTATAAAGTTTAGTAGTGAGAAGTATTTTGTACTCTATTTTCCCCTATTTTTGTTATGCCAAAACAAAGTGCGATTGACTTTGTGTTTGTTGTGAAGTTGTCATTGTGAAGTAAACATCAATGTTAGATTCAAGTGAGCAAAGGACTTTAGGAAACCAAGAAAGTGGTACTTGACATGATCAAAGACAGGAAGGAAGCTTCTTACCTCAGTCAGTTGGTGACTACTTGGATAAGCTTACCAATTTGGTAGCTAGTTCGGTGATTGTCATCTAAGAAGATAGACAACAAGCTAAAAATGGCCCTACGAGGGAATACAATAGCAAGGCTAAGGTAATGGTTAGTTTGGCAAAGATAATGCTCCAGCTTAACTACCCCGAGCGAAAGGAATTGGTAGGGATGATAGATGAAGACTAGCACCTAAAGAGATTGAGGAGGAAGCAAAAGGAGGAGATAAGCCAAAGGAATACTACGAGCTTGAGGAGAGGAATGTACAAGACCTTAGAGTTAAGGGATTAAGGATGTGTATTCTGAGTTTCTCTAGAATTGGTGATGCTAAGGACTACTTATATTGGGTAAATCAAATTGAAAAGTAGTTTGAATGCCACGAAGTGCTCAAAAATGCAAAGGTTAGGCTAGTTGCATTGGAGTTCACCGGCTACGCCACCTTATGGTGGAAGAACTTGTAAGCCACCAAAAGAAGGGAAGGAGAACGAGAGATTAGGAGTTAGGATGACATGAAGAGAGTTATGCGAAGAAGGTTCGTGCCGAGCTATTATCTGTAGGATGCCTTTAAGAGGCTGCAAGCACTAAGACAAGGAGGATAGAGTATGGATGCTGATATTAAGGAGTTCTAAATGCTAATAATCTGGTGTAAAGTTTTGGAGCTAGAAGATCGAACTATGTCTTGATTCATTGGCGGATTGAAGTATGAGAATGGGGATATCCTGGAAACCCTAGAGGTTAAAACACTTAATGATGCAATCCAAGCCACCTAAAGGATAGAAAGGTGCCGAATAGGAAGATTTTAACCACCTATCAACCATTCTAGCAATAGCTAACCTATTTTGAGCAGACCTATGCAAACGAAACCGAGTAAGGTCACTTATACCTAACCTTCTTAAACTACCCGAGTAGAGGAGAAGGAACCATCGAGCAAGTTCAAGAAAGGCTAAAGTTCAAGGAGGAAGACAGTGAGATTAAGTGTTTCAAATGCTAAGGATTTGGACATATGGCCACTCAGTATCCAAACAGGTGAACAATGGTGATTGGAGGTAAGGTACCGACTGTTAAAGTCAATAGTACTAATGAGGAAGTAGAGGACTCGAAGGAGGATGAATAAACTAAGCTGTCTAAGGAGGAAGTTATCTACAATGAGGAAGGCAACTTCATATTGATTACTCTAGTATTGAGGAGGACAATGAGTATCAGTCCTATGCTTGAAGATGTTTAGAGAGAAAATCACTTCCATATTGGGTGTAAGGTGAATGAATCACTATGCGCATCGATCGTTGACAGTGGGAGCTGTACTAATGTAGCCTCTGCATTTATGGTCTTGCAGTTGAAAATTTTTACCATGCCCCACCTGAAACCTTACAAGCTTCATTGGCTCAGTGATAACGGAGCTTTATAACTAAACAAATAGGTGTCTAAACTGATATGCATAGGCAGGTATCGAGATGAAGTGTTTTGTGATGTGCTGCCTATGAGTATGTCCCACCTTCTACTTAGATGACCATGGATGTTTGACTGAGCAACTATATATGATGGTAGGAGGAACATATGTTCTGTGGAGCATAGAAGAAGAAGATTGAAATTGAGTCGCATGAATGTTAAGCAAGTAAAAGTCATGCAGTCCCAACTTAGCGAACCCTGAAGAAGGAGGCTTTGGTACTAACCCAAGTTGAACTAAAAAGAGAAATGGAGCTTAAGGGACCGACCGATCTACTTATCAAGAGGCGTCTAGAAATGAGACCTGGGGGAGAAGAGCTGTTGACCAAGGTGAAAACCTTACTAAAGGACTTTGTCAACCTGTTTCTAGAGGAGCTACCAGAGGGTCTACCCCCAATCCGAGGCATCAAGCATGCAATTGACCTACAGCCAGGAGTTGCACTGCCGAACAAGCCTGCCTATAGGTTGAACCTTGAATAGGTTACCGAACTCTAAAGGCAAGTAGACGACCTCAAGAAGAAAGGGTATGCGCACAAGTCCTTGAGCCCCTATGCTATGCCAGCCTTATTAGTGTCAAAGAAGGATGGTTTTTAGAGGATGTGTGTGGATAGCAAAACCGTCAATCAAATCACCATCAAGTACAGGTATCCCATACCCTAGCTTGATGATATGCTAAACGAGTTAAGTTGAGCAAGAGTGTTCTCCAAGATTGATCTCAAATCTGGATACCATCATATTCGAATGTATGAAGGAGATGAGTGGAAAACTGTATTCAAGACATGACATGGTTTATATGAGTGTCATGTAATGCCATTTGGAATATCTAATGTGTCAAGCACATTCATGCGACTTATGAATCATGTACTCCGAGAATTATTAAGAAGGTTTGTCGTGGTTTTATTTTGATGACATTCTAGTATATAGTCTCGACTTGGAGACTCACTAAGAACATCTCCAACAAGTGCTTGTGAAAGTCTGAGCTGAACAACTCTATGCCAATTTGAAGAAGTACGACTTTTGCTATTCCGAGGTGATCTCCTTAAGATTTGATCTAAGTAAAGGTGGCATCCAAGCCGATGAAGAGAAGATAAGAGCAATCATAGAATGGCTTGACCTGACCTATTCTGCTAATGTGAGAAGTTTCCATAGCTTAGCGTCGTTCTATCATCGATTCATCAAGAAATTTAGTGAGATATGACCCCATTCACCAAACTCTCAACGAAAAATGTTGGATTTAGATGGGGTGAGAAAGAGAGGCTAACATAGCCCTCATCTTAGCTCTACTGAGCTTTGAGAAGATATTTGAAGTAAAGTGTGATGTGTCCAGACTAGGCAAAGGTGTTGTTCTATTGCAAGAAGGCTGAGCTATCGCTTACTTTAGTAAGAAACTACAAGAAGTCATACTTAACTACTCCATCTATGATAAGGAGTTCTACTCCTTAATCTGAGCCCTAACAATATGGCAACACTATCTATTACCCAAGGAATTTGTGATCTATACCGATCATGAATCCTTAAGATATCTAAAGAGCCAACCAAAGTTGTCCTAGAGACAAGCCAAGTGGGTTGAATTCATAGAGGGTTTCTCTTATGTCGTAAAATATAAGAATGGAAAGAACAATGTAGTTGCTGACACTCTATTGAGATGACATACCCTCTTGACCGAGCTACAGACAAGGCTGCTTGGTTTTTCAACCATCAAGAATTTGTATACCAAAGACCCACACTTTGGTCCTATCTATACCCATTGTAAGGAAGGATGGACAATGGATGACTATCATAGGGAGGAGAAATACTTATTCAAAAAGAGGAGGCTATGTGTCCTGACCTATTCTACTCGAGAACTGCTGGTACGTGAGGTACATGGGGGAAGGGAGGATTGATAGGACACTTTGGCCAATGCTAAACTGATGAGGTATTATCCTCTAGATTTTTTTAGCTAAGGTTGAAGAAAGATGTCTAGTCCATGCTGGAAAAGTGTGCAACCTACCGAAAAGCGAAGAGTTGAGTCGAGCAAAGATACTACCAACCCTTGTCGACCCTAACCAAACCATGGCTTGAGTTGAGTATGGACTTCATGTTAGGATTGCTAAGAACATCCCAAGGGAAGGACTCCATCATGGTGGTTATGGATCGATTTGGTAAGATAGCACATTTTGTGCCTTATTCCAAAACTAGTGATGCTTCTACTATCTCTTTTCTTTTCTTGTAGGAAGTAATCAAGTTGCACGGAATTCCCAGGGTTCATGAGCCACTTTTGGAGGATATTGTGGAGGTAAATGGGGACCAAGATGCTATATAGCACGTCCTACCACCTACAAACCAATGGATAAACTGAAGTTATCAACAGAACCATGGGAACCTTGCTATGAGTTGCTACCGATCGAAACATGGCCAATTGGGATCTATGCCTATCAATCATTGAGTTTACATACAACAAGACCGCCCATAGCATAATAAGTATGCCTCCATTTGAGGTCACCTACGAGTTCAACCTTAAACTACCATTAGATTAAGCACCCCAGCCAATGCTTGATGAAGACTGGCCAACCGTTGAAAGAGTTAAGGCCATCAAAGCCGTGTACCAGAAGGTTGTAGAGCAATTGGGTCAAGCTGCTATTAAGCTTAAGAAACGAAGCCGAGGATGGAGGAAGAGGGAATTTCAACTAAGTGATTTCGTTTGGATATACCTTAGCAAGGAATGATTCCCACACATGAGGAAGAACAAGTTATCTCCTAGAGCCGATGAACCTTTCAAAGTGCTTAAAAAGATCAATCTTAATGCCTATAAGATTGAATTACTAGAAAGATATGGAGCCTTGGACTCCTTTAACATTGCCAATCTCCAACCTTACACTTTTGAGGATAAACAACTAGGAACCGAACTAGATTTGATCCCAAATCTCAAACAACCCAGAGGAGATGACAAGGATCGAGGACCGATTACACACTCCCAAGCTTAAAGGCTCTCTTAAGTGGTTCGCTCCATTGTTCGAGGTAAGTTAAGTGCCAAGGAACAATGCTTACCCCAATCTAATTTGCCGAGCTACTATACTCTCCATACTCTCTAAGATGTTCCCAAGGTGATCAACTAGCATGCCGAGTTGAACCCTGCACTGAACCATAGTCCAAGCTCTAAATCTGAGTACAGCAATCTCCACTATACCAAGGCTGACCAAGGCTATCAGGAGTCGACCCTTTGAGGCCAACCTAAGGTGAGCCGTCCCTAAACTAACCATAGTCTAACCCTTGCTGACATCGAACATTCCTAAACAGAGGCCTACCCCTTCTTAGACTACAATACTATTAGAATCATAGTAAAAACACGTATACACTGTCCATACTAACAATTGTGTTATCCTTTTTCATAAACGACATTCACTACGTATGATTTCGTGTCTCCCTATATAGTAATTTCCTTTTCATTTAGCAAATAGGAAATCTTTTTTTGTAATTTCTATAACATAGAACTTGCCTTAACATGTTACTATAAATAGTTACATACTGCAACGATTGCAAGAAAATATATAGAAGAATACACTGGAATTTTTACCTTCTCTTGAGTTAATTGTCTTCTTACTCTTAAGCTACTCTTATCTACCCTATTTGAGCATGGACTAGGGGCGAGTGACCTCCAGCCTTACTTGTGCATCATATCAAGTGCAACTTGAGCTCGTATAAGTCGTTCATGCATCATATCCAGCATCAGTACACAAGAACCCCTACTCTCCCTCAATTATCATTTACTTTTTAGGCCACCTTACTGCTTAGACCTACCCCCTTTGGTTACGCATGATATTGGGTTCGTGTGTTCATCTACGAGTCCGTATTAAGCTAGGTAAAGTACTTTAAATGCTTGGGCTTTGGAGTCATGGCTATTGAGTATCTTAGTTGACATGCTATGGTACTCTGAGATAGCATTGATGAGAATGAGCTCAAAGAGGAGAAATATGTTAGAAAAGCTAAAGCTGAGGTGGAAGAGGAGACCTGTATCTACAGTAACTTTGGAGAAGCAATAACCCTAGTACTAAGATGAGTATTAAGTTCTCTACTGAACTTCGAGGAAGACTAGAGGGAGAATTTATTCCAAACTAAGAATACCATCAAAGGATAGTTGTGCACCATCATAGTGGATGGAGGAAGTTGTACTAATATAGTTCTACTATCCTTCATATAAAGGTTAGGCCTACTGACCTCTAAGTATCGAGCTTGGTTTTTCACCCTCACAGTTTTTTTATAAAATTAGGTCTTTTTCAAACCGACTAGTATTAAACCTTACCCTTTTAATACCAATCTACGACTTGGGTTTAAAGAAAACCATTTTTTTATTTATTTTGAAAATAACGTTGGAGTCGCTACCCATCTAGAGTCGGGAAAAACAAATAAGTTATAACCAATTAGGTAGATTGGTTATAACTTAGCAACTAGTTTAACAATTAAAACCAATTATGTGAAAACGGTTTTTGAAAACCAAAGATTTAGGTCTGAGAGTTATTCGAGAGTTAGGAATTTTAAACCTTTATGGTTACTATTGACTTTCCAAAAATAGAATTAAACTTAAAAATCACCTTTAATTTTAAAAGACAAAACTTGATTGTTGGTTACTCTAATTAAATAAATGAAATAATCTAAACTAAAAAAAAAAAAAGAAAACTAGGTTTTTCCATTTTTATTGCCGCCCTATAGATGCTTATATACCCACTATTCGGGATCAAACATACGTAATTCTTTTTAATGAAAACTTTAGTGGGTTGAGTCGATTTTAGTTTTTAAGATAGTTGGATTTATGTCATTACCCATTTTGATTTATTTAAGAAAATTTCCTTAAGGGCCCTAAATGGTTTTTATTTTTGGAAATTCTAAATGATCTTACATTGAAAAATGGTCGATTTTTTTTTTTTTAATTTTTGAAAAATAAATTTTGTAGGTGACAAAAAGAAATAATGATCTTTATTCTTTCCATTTACTTATTTATTTTTATTTTACTAATTTTATCTATTTCTATTAAAATAAAAATAAATGAATAGACTACTTCCCTTTTTTTCATTTTTATGTTCTTCATCTCTTTCTTTCTTCTTTTTCTATATCTCATTTATAACATTGACAAATAAACAAAACAAAACAAAACAAAAAAACAAACAAATAAAAAAACTAGGTCGACTCAGATTGGCTACGGATCAACTTGGACGGCTTAAAGGCGGCTTAGATCGGCTTGTCGGCTCACTTCGACTTATTTTGGCTTGGTTAACCCACTTCAACTTGGATCGGCTTGGTCAGCTCACTTTAACTCAATTGGCCCAAGGTTGGCTCACGTTAGCTCGAAAAATCCTATGGTGATGGTTTTTGTCAAAAAATATCATATGGTATGCTATCCTAGAGAGAGAGAGAGAAGGGAACTGCACTAGAAAAAGGAAGTTTCAATTATTTTTTTTTTTAAGTATTCTGAAGCGTTGTTGCATTTTGAAAATGAAGAATAAACCCCTATTTATAGGTGTCATGGTTGAGTTAAGGATGGAAAAAATTAAATGTAATATGATTTTCTTCCAATTTTGGATTAGACGAACCTAGACAATATGTAGTGCCAAATACATAGTTGCGCGTGTAGGGAGTGTATCCAATGCATACATGAGTATGTCTACTATACTTGGAAGTGAGTTAGTAAATGACATTGTAATGATGTAGCTCATGACGTGCAAATGAAGTGAGAAAAGAAAATAAAAGATACATTTTGCACCTTTCATGGATTGAACCCAAGATTTTTACGTCACATGCAATATCAAGTCTAAGTGATTTTCTAATTGAGTTATTGGTTTTTCTTTGTTCATATGTGCAATTAATTACACATATAGACTAAGTTAGCTTGGGCTAAATTTAAATTTAAGCTCAAGCCCAACGACCTGTTATTCAAAATTATTTAAATTAAAATTATATTCTATTTAACCAACCTAAAAATTTATTATTTTCTAAATTCACTATTTTTTCTATTTTCTTTTATTTTCTAAATTTCTTATTTTTTTTCTAGATTTCCTTTTTTTTATATTTTTCCATTTTTCTTATTTTTTGTGCTTTTTTCCTATTTTTGTATTTTCCTAAAGTTCTTGTTTTTTTCTAAATTTCTTTATTTTTTGAGTTTTCTTTAATTTTTTATTTTTTTTGTGTTTTTACTAATTTAGGACCCTATAACCTAATTAAAAAATAAAAAAAGGGAGGAAAAATTAAATGTCTACAGTTACTTCTCTTTATGGTAAAGTTTGAGCAAAATTTTGCCACAAAAATAAAATAGACACTATATTTTGCCCTTAGGAAGACTCTAAAACAACTATAACTATCCTAAAATTGATTTGGAGTGTCTCTAAGGGACAAGCAATCTTATGTTGGGATTGATCCAAAACTAGGTTATGCCTTACTAGGCTTACTAACCTAAGCAAGAGCGTCTCTTAGGGACTAGCAACCCTAAAATAGGATTGATCTAAAAACCTAGTCATACCTCACTAGGCTCACTAACCTAAAGTGTCTCTTAAACACTAGCAACCCTAAACTGAGATCGATAAAAAACCTAGTCATACCTTACTATGCTCACTAACCTAGGCGAGAACGTATCTCGTAGACTAGCAACCCTAAATTAGGATCGATTTAAAACCTATCCATACCTCACTAGGCTCACTAATCTAGGTAGGGGCATCTCTTAACGACTAGCAACCCTAAGTTAAGATCGATTTAAAACCTAGTTGTATCTCACAAGGCTTACTAACCTAAGTGAGAGCGTCTCTCGGGGACTAGCAACTCTAAGCTTGGATTAATCTAAAACCTCGTCATGCCTCTCTAGGCTCATACTAACTTATGTTGGAGTATCTTTAAGGGACAAGTAATCTTATGTTGGGATTGATCTAAAACCAGGTCGTGCATTACTAGGCTCATTAACCTAGGCAAGAGCGTCTCTTAGGGACTAGTAACCCTAAAATGGGATTAATCTAAAAACCTGGTTATGCTTCATTAGCCTAGGCAAGAGTGTCTCTCAGGGACTAGTAACCCTAAAATGGGATCAATCTGTAACTTAGTTGTGCCTCACAAGGTTCACTAACCTAGGCTGGAATGTCTCTCAAGGATTAGCCTCCCTAAGCTAGGATCGATCTAAAACCTAATCGTTCCTTAATAGGCTCACTAACCTAGGCGCGGGCGTCTCTTAGAGACTAGCAACCCTAAACTTGGTGTTATATCAAAAGGAGCTGATGAAGAGAGGCGCCCTATAAGCTTGCTAAGAGAAAACTCGGCGAAAAGAAGTATCCTATGGACCTACTTAAGAAAAATTTAGTGAACAGAGTGGAAGTGCCCTATGGGCTTGCTTATGAGAAATTTGGTGAACAGAGGGGCCCAATGGGCTTGCTTAAAATAGAAATGCCTCATGGGCTTGCTTAAAGAATTTGGAACATAGATTGAGTTAAGATTGCATCTTCAAAGACTGGCTAATCACTTGGATGTGGAAGGTGAGTGTCTTATGGGATGGATAGATGAGACGATGAGGAGAAGTGCCATTCGAACTTGCTAAGAGAAACTTCGTGAGCATAGGGGCCTAATGGGTATGCCTAGAGAAATCAAGCGTCTTATGAACTTACTAGAAGATCTTTGCTAAAACAACTGCCCTATAGGCTTGTTAAAAGAACTTGGTGAACTGAAGGGCCCTATGGTTACACTAAAGGTAATTGAGGAATAGAGGCACTCTATAGGTTTGCTAAAGACCTTGAAGAGAGTTGAGTAGATAGAAGGCAGGATAGCCCATTTGAGAGCTGGTTGGGATAAAAACTTATCCAAAAACACTACCCGATTTTTTAGGAAACTATTTATAGAAAAACCCTTTTGATGAAAACTAATTATGTTGAAAAAGATGTTGGGTATAATTCCCTTTATTTTGGGAAGAATGAGAAAGCCTAGACTCTTCACCCCCCTTTTTTCTTTATTTCTTATTTTATTTTTCTTTAGAATGGATTAAAAACTTAGCCACCTGAGCCGACATGGATTGGACAAGAATTTTGTGATATGCCTTTACTTTCTCTCTTTTCTTTTTTTTTTCTTTTTTTTTGTTTTTGTTTTTGAAAGTTTTGCCAGCGAGTATAAATTCTTATTTAAGGAACAATCTTATAACCACCCTTATCCTTGGTAATTATGTAGAGTTTCTTAATGCCCCTGTTCTTAGGGCTTCTCATAAGGCTTTTATGATTTCAAGACATTCCTTTTTTAAGGAAAAGGTAACTTACAATTAGTTTAATCAAGAGGTCTTCCTTACTAGCTCTCAGTTTATATTCTACTCTCAACTTCCATTCCAAAAATTATATTCTAATTTGTAAGTAATACTCCTTAATCAATCCGTTAAGTTTTTTTCAATTTGCCCTTATGAATTTAGGCATTTGGTCTAAGGGTTTCAAAAAGGATTAATGAAGAGGCTTATTTTGAAAGAAATACTTTTATTAATTTTGGAAGAAATACTTTTATTAATTTTGGGTATACAAATCAAGAGCCTTGGGGAAAAATTAGAAGTATGCTTGCCTTAGTTTGATAAACAAATTTTATAAAAGATAAATTGTCTTTCAAGATTGGAAGAGCTTTTACATGTATAAGGGCAATATTATGGGTAGGGAGGCCTTACATGATTGACTCTAGATAAGATAAGCTTCAACATGTTAGTATGGATATGGAAATTTAGATTTTCGAGCATAGGAGTGTGATTTAAGGCCTTTTGTTTTTTGAGGCAATTTAGGCATTGACTTCCGGCCCTTTGATTTGGTTTGGTTGCTCCCATTGGGATGTGAAATATTTCTTAAAGCTTTTTGTCCTACACTTTCAGGCCCAATTCTTTGCCCCCAAGAGTAATTGTTTCCATTGCTGTTTTTTTTCTTTTCTTTTTAAATGATTCAAGACCCTAATTCCATGGATTTCAAGTGTATGGGCTTGAGGTGGTTGAAAATGGAAATTAGCTCTTCTTCATTTCAAAGAAAAATAATTTATCAGAAATAAAAGTTGTCTCTGAATTAATGTTACTCAAACTAGCATAAAGTAATCTTACCCATATCTTCTAATCAATGACCCTAAACTCCAAATTGCCCCATTGTGGGGTGGTTCTTGATAGGGTCTTGAATTTGAAAATTCTCCAAAATAGGCCCAACGAGGTAAGCTACAAATGATTGTGTTTAGGATTTAGAAATGAATGCCTAACTTCACTTTAATCTACATATCACATTCGAAGTGAACCTCCTTAAGGAATGAGTCCAAAGTATCCTCACCATTATATCGAATAACTCTCAGAGTGTTTTGAGAGTTAATTTATTGGATATAGTTTACTTATTTTCATCCTAAATTTTTCAAAAAGTGAATTACTAGTTTCTTAAATATTATTTGCTTAGTATCAGGTTTTGCCACCTAGTTTCTTAAATCATGCCCTAATATTTGACTTTGTGTTTTGGTTCGATTCATGATTAAGCTAGGCTTTCTAAACAGATCAAAGGTTTTAGCCTGACTTGGTTATTTTTATGGGTTGAGGATTGTACTCAAGTTGGTTGCCTTAATAGGTTGTGGTTTATGTTTAGATCGGTTGCCTAGCCTAATGGCTTGTGTTTAAGTAGGTTGATTAGATGAGCCCAAGGTTTTGTTTAAGTTGAATGCTTAGCCAAGTGGCCTATATTTGGGTAGGTTACCTAAATGGGCCTAAGGTTGGTGTTTGCTAAGTAGCTTGTGTTTGGATTAGATGGGAGAAAAGGCTCGTATTGGTTTTTTTAAATAGATCAAAGGATCTGGTATGGGTTGACAGCCAAGTGTTTGGGTTGGATAGGCCAAAGGGCTCGTGTTTGTTGAATGGGCCAATAAGCTCATATTTGGGGTTAAATGGGCTAAGGGACTCGTGTTTTACTTAAATGGGATAAGGGGTACATATTTGGCTTCCATAATAGGTAGAGGGACTTCGTGTAGTTTAAAAACCAAGTATTTGGGTTGGTTACTTGAATAGGCCAAAGGCCTGAGCCTATGTTAGCTACTTAGGTCCATAAGGATTTAGAGCTATTGGTAACTTTTCTTTGATTTTTTTTTTTAGAGAGAGAAAGATAAAACATGATTTTATAGAAACCAAATAAAAATGGTGGATTTTTTTTTTTTTATTATTTTACTTCCTTGAGTGATGGAGAATGAAAAGTTCTATTGAAGGATTATCTACAAAGAAGGAAAGAACGGAGGATGACTAAAGAGTACATGAAACTCAAAGTCCTTCAACTACATCTAAAGTTTCTAATCTAACTCTTCCAATTGGGCTTTAATGTTGTCTAACATTTCTAAAGCCCAATACATGGTCCTCTCACTTTTTTCAACTTGAGCTAACAAGGCCCCATTCGAAGCTTCAATATGCCTAGCCCTCTGCTTCCAATAGGTAGCTTTAGCTTGTAGTAGCTACTCAAGGATTCCTAAGGCAACTGACAGTCTTTGATTATTCTCTTATTGGTTACTTGCCATTTTTAGTTCTATATATTTCATGGACAACAATAAATCATTAATGTAGAAAAGAAAGCACATGGAAATATGCAAGTGTTGGGATTGTTTAGGTTAATACATTACCTCCCTTAATTTGTAACCCTACTATTATTTTCAGGAACTTAATTGCATTAAAACTGTCAAATGATCAGTACGGTTACAATTTCTTAAGGGTAGTGTATTAACTCAAGCTTAGGAGGGATTATATGTAATTAAGGTAGGTTTTGGAAAGGTTCTTAAGCTTTACGATCTCACTTATTAAAGAACACTTTCATTTATCACATTATGCTTGAGTGAGGTAGCTTAATCAACCTTGAGCAGTAGTAATACTACAGCACTTGAAGCCTACACAATGTCACCCTATTAGCTATTTGCTAAACCCCAAAGAACATATGCAAAAAGGTTGGGTTCCAAAGGTCCTTAAATGTTGTAACCTCATACATTTCTTACAAAATGGTTCCTTACTCACATCGAAGTTTAAGTAGGGTAGCCTAATCAGCCCTGAACGATGGTTGCCCCACTACGCCCAGAAATTACACAATGGCTCTCTTTCCTAAAGTACTAAGACGGCCCAGGTTCAACAATATCTATCATGTGTTCATAGTACAATAAATAAATCCCCCCATCAAAACAATAAAATAAATAAAACTAAACGTACAAAGACGTTAGTACAATTATGATACAAACAACGAATGAATAAGTACAAAAATTGCAATAAGGTGATTTTTAGAGTTTAATTTTAATTTTAGGTCTTCTTTAAACTAGTTAGTATTAAATCTTACCCATTTATATCAATCCTCAACTAAGGTTTAAAAAAAAAAGCATTTCTTTTTCTTTTGAAACCAACTTTGCAGTCACCACTTGATTGGAGTCAAGAAAAACAGTTAAGTTATAACCAATTAGGTAGATTGGTTATAATTTAGCCACTAACTTAACGATTAAAACTAATTTTATGAAAGCGGTGTTTGAAAACCAGATATTTAGGTCCGAGGGTTAAAAATTTGAAACCCTTATGGGTACCATTGACTTTCTAAAATTAGAATTAAATTTAAAAATCACCTTTAATTTTGAAAGATAAAACTAGATTATTGGTTACTCTAATTAGATGAATGAAATAAACCAAACTAAAAAAGTAAAATTAAGTTTTTTCATTTTTGTTGTCGCCCCATAGGTGCCTATGTACTCATTATTCGAGATCAAGTGTACGTAGTTCTTTTTAATAAAAACATTAGTGAGTTGAGATGATTTTAGTTTTTAAAACCACTGGGTTTACATTTTTACCCATTTTGATTTATTTAAGAAATGTTTAAAAGGACCCTAAATTGTTTTTTATTTTTGCAAATTCTAAATGATCCTAATTCAAAAAATGGTTAATTTATTTTTATTTTATTTTTCAAAAATAAATTTTTTAAGTGACAAAAAGAAATAATAATCTTTGTTCTTTCTATTTACTTATTTATTTTTTATTTTATTTATTATTTTACTTATTTTATCTATTTATATTAAAATAAAAATAAATAAATAAATAAACTACTTCCCTTTTTATTTTCTTTTTTCGTTTTTATTGTTTTTCTTCTCTTTCTTTTTTTTTCTTTTTCATTTTTTCCTTTTCTCTTTTATAACATTTACAAATAAACAAAACAAACAAACAAACCAAGTTGGCTTAAATTGGCTTCAGATTGACTTGGACAGCTTAAAGGTAGTTCGAATCGACTTGTCGGCTCACTTCGACTTGTATTGGCTCTATTCGCCTACTTCGACTTGGATCGGCTTAGTCAGCTCACTTCGGCTCAAAGTCAGCTCACTTTGAATCAATCGTCTTGAAGTCGGCTCACTTCGGCTTCGAGTTAGCTCGAAAAATCCTATAGTGGTGATTTTCTTCAATAAACATTGTAAGGGATGCTTCCTAGAGAGAGAGGGGAACTATGCTAGAGAGAGGAAGTTTTGATTTTTGTTTTTCTAAAGTGTTTCGAAGCTTTGTTGTGTTTTGAAAATGAAGAGTAGATCCTTGTTTATTGGTGTCATGGTCAAGTTAAGGATGGAAAAAATTAAATACAATATGATTTTCTTCTAATTTTGAATTGGATAAACTTAGGTGCCAAATACATAGCTACGTATGTAGGAGTATGTCCAACACATACAGGAGTATATCTACCACACTTGGAAGTAAGTTAGTAAATGATGTGATGATGATGTGGCCCATGACATGGCAATAAAGTGAGAAAAGAAAATAAATGATACATTGTACACCTTTCATGGATTGAATCTAAGATCTCCAAGTCACTTGTAATATCAAGTCCAAGTGATTATCCATTTAGGCTATTGGTTTTTTCTTATTCATGTGTGCAATTAATTGCACATATAGGCTAGGTTGGCTTAGGTTAAATTTAAATCTAAATTCAAGCCCAACAACCTTTTATTCAAAATTATTTAAATTAAATTATATTCTATTTAAATAACCTAAAAATTTATTATTTTCTAAATTCGCCATTTTTTTCTATTTTCTTTTATTTTCTAAATTTCTTTTTTTTTTATTATTTTTTTCTAAATTTCCTTTCTTTTTTTTATATATTTTTTCATTTTTCTTATTTTTTGTGCTTTTGTCCTATTTTTGTATTTTCCTAAAATTCTTTTTTTTCTAAATTTCTTTATTTTTTGAGTTTCCTTTAATTTCCTTTTTCTTTTTGTGTTTTTACGAATTTAAGACCCTATAACCTAATCTAAAAAATAAATATAGGGAAAAAATTAAGTATCTACACTAAGTATCTCTGACCTTACAAGCTATATTAGCTTCATGATATGAATGCTTTATACATAACTAAATAGGAAACTATGTCGTTCAATATTAGGAGTATGTATAGGGATGAAATAGTATGCATTGATGTCTCTATAGGAGATTCATATCGATTGCTTGGATGACCTTAGTTATTTGACTGACGTGTTACTTACAACGAGTACAAAAACATCTATGTCATTGTTAAGGATGGAAAGAAGATTGTGCTATATCCCATGACCCTAACCCAAATAAATAAAACCCATTATCAATTAACCCAAGCAAGTAAGAAGAAGTCTTGAGTGATAAGCTAAAGAGAGCTCCAAGCTGTTGAGATGGCTAATGAGCCTATGCTTCTATTGATTTGAAGATTACTAGAGATAAGAGATCTGAAAGATGTCCTAGATGAAATTTGAAGGCTGATTTATGAGTTTTCTAACCTATCCCTTGTAGAACTACCTAAAGGACTACCCTATTCCAAGGCATAGTATTGCGAACTATGACCAAGACTAGATAAGATTGGTCACTAAATGGGTCTAAGCTTACGGAAACCTTGAAAAGGATTAATGGGGAAAATTATGAAAGGGTAAACTGAAGAATGAAATAGTAAGCAAAACCCACGAACAGCTCTAGAGGATATGATACACCAATAGAACTTCCAAGAACTCATGGCACAATTTGATATGACGTATGAATTAGTCTAGTGAGGTTACTCACTACCTATCCCTGCTTAAGGGAAAGGATAAGAGTGATGCCAAGAGTACACAAACAGTATTTATGCAAGGAAGAAAAAAGGTATTCAAAGGGTGTGTATTAAGAATGATTTAATGTTGTTACAGTTACAAGTATAAGGGTATTTATACCCATAAGTTTGGGCAACCTACTTAAAAAGGAAAGGGAAAAAAAGGTATTTTCTAAGGAAGTAATGTATAAGATATAAAAGGGTAAAAAAGAATATACAAGAAAAAGAATTATTGGTGCAATAGATTCTACACATGATACTTTATACATGGTAATGTTACATTGGTGAGGTTGTTAAAAGATGTGGACTAAAAGCATGAATAAATGGGCTTGTTCGAATAAGGATGGCTTAGTCAGTCTAAACTCTCTCTCACTCAGCTTCTCAATAAGGAAGATGTTAAGTAATTAGTTGGCTCGGTGCTAGAGAGTAATCATTAACTCGTCATACTGTAGAAAAATAGGTAGTCATATGGCACGGCATAAAGGATAAATTGGTAAGGAAGTACTCAACTTCGGCAAGGGTTGATTAGAATAGAAGGATTCGTTGTGCTAACCCCTCTAATCCTCAGGCTCAACTGTAGGTCAAAGGTCTAATAGCCTGTTTCCCATCATTCCCTTTGAGTTGTTTTAGATTTGGGATCAAATTTAAATAGTGTTCGCTTAGTTCTCCATCAAGGTGATATGGATTGAGGTTAGCAATATTAAAGGTGTCAGAAACCCCATAGCCCTCGAGTAATTCCAACCTATAAGCACTGTCATTGATCTTCTAGAGGATTATGAAAGGTCCTTTTGCTCTTGCAGATAATTTATTCTTCCTCTTGTTCAAGAACCACTTCTTCCTTAGGTGCAGCCACACCAAGTCTTCTGGTTGAATTCATTTAGTTGTTCTACCTTTAGTCTTTTCTCGCATTCTTCTAGCAGCTTGGTCAATATACCGAGTGACCTTATAATAGATGTAGTAAAGCGATTGTGCCCTAACCATTGTACCAGGGTCCTTTTGTACGGGTATTGGTACAAGGGCGATGTCAAGGGGCAACTCAAAATTGAACCCATAAACCACCTCGAAGGGAGTCTACTTAGTGATGTCATGTACTATTTGGTTATAGGAGAACTCGACTACTGGCAGGCAGATGTCCTAATCAACTAAGTTCTTACCTATTGCAATTCAGAGCAGTAACCCCAAAGTATGATTAATTACTTCTATTTGGCCTTCAATTTGGGGGTGACACGAGGTACTGAAGAGTAATTTGGTTCTCAACCAATGCCATAAGGTTCTCCAAAAATGGTTCAAGAACTTCGGATCTCTATTGAAGACTACACTTTTAGGTACGTTGTGCATCCACACAATCTCTTACAAGCAAAGAGAAGCAATAGCCAAGGCATCATTAGTCTTGGTGTAGGGCATAAAGTGTATCATCTTATTGAACCGATCCATAACGATTATTATAAAATCTTTACTTTGAGCGGTTCACAGCAGTCCAAGAACAATGTCCATGCTCAGTTCAGTCTATGGCCTCATCGGTACAGGTAGAGGCATTGCTTTCCCTTACTTGGCTTAGCACTTAGCCTTCCTGTACATGACACAACTTTCGACAACTTAGTGTATGTCTTTCCTCATTCTTAGCCAAAAGAATCGGCCATTTTATCGTTTCATAAGTCTTCCTTTCCCCAAATTTCTGGAGAGACCTCCATTATGGGCTTCCCTAACTCATAGTTCCCTCAATGAACAAGATGGCATGCATAATTTTTTGCTTCAAAACAAGTAACGATTCATCATATGATATTTTTCCACTATCCTCTTATCAACGCATCATGAAATTATGGGTCCAAGGTGGGGATCCTTGGAGTACTATTCTTTGATACTTGCAAACTCAAATAGTCTGGTCTGTAGTTCTGATAAAAGCACATATCTCCCTAAAAGATCATCTACAACTACATTTCCCTTTCCTTGATTCTACTTTATCACAAAATTGAATCATCCAAGGAATTTAACCCATCTCACCTGCCGCTTCGATAACTTAACCTAACTTTAGAGGTACCTCAACGATTCATGGTTAGTATATATGACAAATTCTCTCGATAGTAAATAATGTTGCCAGACTTACACTGTATGGATCTATGCCAAAAAGTTCCTTTTCATACATAGAATAATTCAATTGGGGTCCTCAAAGCTTCTAACTGTGGAAGGCAATTGGTCAGCCTTCTATTAGGATAGTGCCTATTCCAATGGCTAATGCATCGCATTCCAACTTAAAAATTTTGTCAAAGTCAAGTAGTACTAACACCGAGGTGGAGATAAACCTTTCTTTTACCTCAACAAAGCTCCTCTCCTCCCTTTCTCCCCATCGAATGTTAGTGTTTTTCTTCATTAGTTTAGTAAGTAATGCAGCGAGGGTATTGAAATTCCTTATGAATATTCAATAAAATGAAGCCAATCCGTGGAAATTTCTCATGTCAGCATAAGTTGGAGGAGTCGGCTACTCGACAATTGCTTAAATCATCTCATCATCGATATGCAAGCATCCTCCACTGACTACATAGCCTAAGATTACCACTTTCTCTTAGCAAAAGTAGCATTTCCTTAAATTGCCAAATAATCTCTCAACACAGAGGATATCTAAGATTGCTATGAGATGTTCATAATGACTTGGCATGTTGGCACTATAAACTAGGATGTCATCAATATACACCATGACATACTTCCCGATCAACTGTCTTAGCACATGTTTCATTAATCTCATGAAAGTGCTAGAGCATTTGACAAGTTGAAGGGAATGACCATCCACTCATAAAGTCCATGTTGAGTCTTGAATGTAATTATCCATTCATTACCTGGTCTCATGCAGATTTGATGCTAGCCAAATTTAAGATCAATCTTATTGAAAATCTTGGATCCACTCAGTTCATCTAACATGTCTTCTAACCTCGAGATTGGATACCTGTATTTGATAGTGATTTTGTTCACGGCTCGACTGTCTACACACATCTACTAGGTTCCATACTTCTTCAACACTAAGAATGCAGGTTCAACACAAGGGCTGAGACTCTTTCATACATAGCCTCTCTCCAATAACTCATTAGCTTGACGTTGGAGTTCAAAAGCCTATTTAGGATTCATTCGATAAGCTGGTTTATTCAGCAATGTAGCACCGGATACTAAGTCAATGTAGTGATCTATGCCTTGAGTTAAGGGTAACCCCTCAAATAACTGTTTTGGAAACAGGTCGGCATATTAATCTAACAACTCCTTGATCTCCTAGGGTAACCTAACCTGCTCCCTCATTTCCAACAGTCGCTTAACCAACGATAGGGTCAACTCATTAGCATTGATGGCTTCTCAAAGCTCAGCTCTACTCATCACCAAAGCCCTCTTCGATCTACAAGCAAGTTTCATTTACAACTTATTGACTCCTCTCGATGGCATCGGGTTTAGTGTAATCTCCCAGTCATCCTTCTCGAATATGTATGTATTCTTGTAGCCATCATAGATGACCTTCTTATTAAACAACAACGGCCTACCTAGCAATACATGGGAAGCATACATGGGTAGGATATCATAGGGAATTTGGTCAGAGTAGTTCTCAATAGTGATTGGCAATAGTATTTGCCAAGTGATGTGTAATGTTCCCTTCTCACTTAACCAGTGCATCTTGTATAGCTTTGAGTGCGCAATAGTTGGCAACTTTAGTTTTGAAACAAGATCAACTGATGCCAAATTAGTGCAACTTGAACTATCAACAATGAGGGCACACATTTGATCATTCACCTGGTAAGTAGAATGGAACAAATTCTCTCTTTGCTCCTCTCATGAGGGTTCCATGTTCATAATGCGTTAGACAATCATGAGTAACTGATCTAAGTCCTCAAGAAATACATCTTCCTTAATTAGCTCTTTCTCGGTAGGAACCTCCTCCTCCTCGAGTTCCTCATCCATACTCTATACTTTAAGCTCTAGATGTCTCCCTTGATGACCTTTGTTCATTGATTCCAGTAATTAGCAGCCATGTATTCGAACCATTAGCACTTGAAGCACTTTATCTGGTTGGTCTTCTTACTCGACCCTTGCCCCTTCACCATTAGGTCGGTTTTTTGCTCGACTCTTACGTCAATCTTTCTACTTGACTCTATCTTCGACCGAGCTCGATGATAAACCTATACTAGTTGACTAGTTTCATCCTAGCCAGTACTTAACTCCTTCTTAGATACAAACTCGTGGATGAACACACAAACCCAATATCATGCATAACGAAAGGGGTTGGGTCTAAGCCATAAGATGGCCTGAAAAGTAAATGATAGTCAACAGAGAGTAAGGGTTCCCGTACACTAATGCTGGTTATGACACACCAACGCTTCACATGAGCTCAAGTCATACTTAATATGATACACAAGTGTGGCCGAAGATCACTTGCTACTAGTTCACACTCGAATAGGCTAGATAAGAGTTGCTCAAGAGCAAGAAGACACTTAGCTCAAGAGAAGGTAAAAAGTCCAGTGTATTCTTTAGTATATCTTCTCGCGGTTGTTACATTATGTGACTATTTATAATACCTTATTAAAGCAAGTTCTATATTACAAATAATTACAAAAATGAATTCCTATTTACTAAATAAAAAGGAAATTACTATATAGGGAGATACGAAATCATACGCAACGAATGTCATTTGTCAAAAAGGATAGTACGGTTGTTAGTAAGAATAGTGCATACGCTTTTTTACAGTGATTCTAACAGTATTGTAGTCTAAGTAGGGGTAGGCCTCTATTCAGGCCTATTCGGCATCAAAAGGGGCTAGACTGGGGTTGGTTTAGGGACGGCTCATCTTGGGTTGGCCTTAGAGGGTCAGCTTCGGCACAATAGAGATTGCTATACTCAAATTTGGCGCTTGGACTATGGTTTAGTAGAGGGTTCGACTCGACATGCTGGTTAATCACCTCAATAATATCTTTGATATCATGGAGGGTGAAGTAGCTTGATAGATTGGACCGGGGTAACCGCTGCTCTTTGATACTTAACTTACCTCGGATAGCTCGGTGAACCACTTAAGAGAGCCCTTGGGCTAAGGAGCGTATAATTGGTCTTTGATCCGTATCATCCCTTTCGAGTTGTTTGAGATTAAGGATTAAATCTAGTTAGGTTCTTGGTTGTTGATTCTCGGGAGTGTAAGGTTAGAGATTGACAATGTTGAAATAGTCCAAAACTCCATATCCCTCAGGTGATTCAATCCTATAGGCATTAGGATTGATCTTTTCATGCACTTAGAAAGGTCCGTTGACTCTGGGAGACAACTTGCTCTTCCTCAAGTTTGGGAATCATTCCTTACTAAGGTGTATCTAAACCAAATCGCCTAGTCAAAATTCTCTTTTCCTCCATCCTTGACTTCGTTTCTCAAGCTTAATAGCAGCTCGACCCAGTTACTCTATAACCTTTTGGTGCATGGCTTTGATGGCCTTAACTCTCTTAGCGACTGGCTAGTCTTCATCAAACATCAGCTGGGGTGCTTGGTCCAATGGTAGTTCAGGGTTAAACCTATGGGCAACCTTAAGTGGAGACATGCTTGTTATGCTGTGGGCGATCCTGCTCTATGCAAACTCAATGATTGGTAGGCATGATCTCAATTGATCGTGTTTCGTCTAATAGCAACTCGTTACAAAGTTCCCATGGTTTTGTTGACAACTTCGGCTGTCCATTGGTCTGTGGGTGGCAAGATGTGCTATACAACAGCTTGGTTCCCATTCGCTTCCTCAACATCCTCCAAAAGTAGCTCATGAACTTAGGGTCTTGATTTGAAATAATGGTCTTGGAGATTCCATGCCACTTGATTACTTCCTATAAGAAAAGAAAAGAGATAGTCGAAGCATTGTTAGTTTTGGAACAAGGCACAAAATGTGCCATCTTGCTAAATTGATCCATAACCGCCATGATAGAGTCCTTCCTTGAAGACTTCCTCACAATCCTAACATAAAGTCCATACTCAACTCGAACCATGGTTTGGTCAGGGTTGGCAAAGGTTAATAGCGTCCTTACTCAGCTCAACTCTTCACTTTTCAGTAGGTTACACACCTTTCCAGCATGGATTTGACATCTCTCTTCATCTTTAGCCAAAAAACTAGCTAAAGTGTCTTGTTAATCCCCCTCCATGCACCTCGTATACTAGTAGTTCTCACATGAAATAAGTTAGGATACATAGCCTCCTCTTCTTGAATAAGTGTTCATACTTCTTATGATAGTCATCTAGTGTCCATCCTTCTTCACAATGGGTATAGATAGGACTAAAGTATAGGTCTTTAGCATACAAATTCTTGATGGTTGAAAAACTAAGTAACTTCATCTACAGCTCGATCAGGAGGGTATGTCATCTCAATAAGGCCTCGGCCATTACATTGTTCTTTTTGTTCTTATATTTTACAACATAAGAAAAAACCTCCATGAATTAAACCAAATTAGCTTATCTTAAGGACAACTTTGGTTGGCTCTTCAAATAGCTCAAGGATTCATGATCAGTGTAGATCACAAATTCCTTGGGCAGCAAATAGTGTTGCCATATCGTTAAGGCTCGAATTAAGGAGTAGAACTCCTTATCATATACAGAGTAGTTGAGTATGGATTCTTGAAGTTTCTCACTTAAGTAAGTGGTAGCTCAGCCTCCTTATTGAAGCTCGATAGAGCTAAGATGGGTGTTGTAGTTAGCCTCTCTTTCACTTCATCAAAACTTTTCTTCTCTTTCTCACCCCATTTGAATTCAACATTCTTCATTGAGAGTTCGGTTAGTGGAGCCACAATCGTACTAAAGTTCTTGATGAATTGACGATAGAATGATGCCAAGCCATGGAAACTTCTCACATTAGTAGAATAGGTCGGCTTAGGCCAATCTATGGTTACTCATATCTTCTCTTCATCAACTTGGATGCCACCTCTACTTATAACAAATCTTAAGAAGATCACCTCTGAACAGAAAAAGCCATACTTCTTCAAATTGGCATAGAGCTATTCAACTCGAAGTTTTGCAAGCACTTGTTGGAGATGTTCTTAGTGTGTTTCTAGGTCAAGACTATACACTGGAATGTCATCAAAATAAACTGTAACAAACCTTCCAATAATTATTGGAGCACATGATTGATAAGTTGCATGAATGTGCTCGACACATTGGATAGTCCAAATAGCATTACAAGCCACTCATATAAACCATGTTATGTCTTGAATGTAGTTTTCCACTCATCTCCTTTACGCATTCAGACATGATGGTATCTAAATTTGAGATCAATCTTAGAGAACACTCTTACTCCACTTAACTCGTCTAGCATATCATTAAGCCTAGGTATCAAATACCTATACTTAATGGTGATTCAATTGATAGCTTGGCTATCCACCAAATCCTCCAAGAACCATTCTTCTTTGGTACTAACAAGGCTGGCACAACATAGGGGCTCAGGGACTCGAGCACATACCTTTTATTCATGAGGTCATCTACTTACCTCTATAGTTTGGTAGCCTATTTGAGGTTCAACTATAGGCAGGCTAATTAGTAGTGTAGCTCTTGGCTGCAGGTCAATCACATGCTCAATGCCTCGAATTGGGGGTAAACCCTCCGATAGCTCCTCCAGAAACAGGTCGACAAAGTCCTTCAGTAAGGTTTTTACCTCAGTCAGCAATTCTTCCTCCCTAGGTCTCATCTCCATAAGCCTCCTAATAAGTAGATAGGTCAGTCCCTCTAGCTACATTTTACTTTTCAGTTAGATTCAGGCCAATACCAAAGCCTCCTTCTTTAGGGTTCAGCTAAGCTTGGACTGCATGACTTTTACTAGCTCAACATTCATGGGACTTAACTTCAATCTTCTTCCTTCATGCCCCATAGAACATGTGTTCCTCTTACCGTCATATATAACCATTCAGTCAAGCATCCATGGTCATCTAAGTTGAAAGTAGGATACACTCATGGGCAACACATCACAAAATACTTGATCTAGATACCTGCTTATACAAATCAGGACAAACACTTGTTTGTTCACTGGTAGGGCTTCCTTATCATTGAGCCAATGAAGCTTGTAAGGTTTCGAGTGGGGCACGGTCCACAATTTCAGCTATTGGACCATAAATGTTGAGGTAGCATTGGTGCAGCTCCTACTGTCAACAATCAAGGTGCATAATGATTTGTTCACCTTATACCCAATATCGAAGATATTTTCTCTCTAGTTGTCTTCAAGTACAGGACCGATACTCATTGTCCTCTTCAACACTAGAGCGATTAGCATGAAGTTATCTTCCTTGCTATAGATAACTTCCTCCTTAAACAACTCAGTCTATCTATCCTCCTTCTACTCTTCTGCTTCCTCATCACTACTATCAACCTCAACGGTCGGCGCCTTTCCTCTGATCACCATTATACACCTGTTCGAATACTGAACGGCTATGTATCCTGCCGAGTCTGATTTATCGATTTCTTTTTAAAATTGATTTCTCATTTCTTGATTAATACTAAACCCTAACCCATTTAATATTAATCCTCAACTAAAGAAATTGAGAAATTCCGATTTTTTATTAAAAATAATTTTTGGAGTCGCCACCCGACCAAATTCGAGAAAAGAAAAAGAAACCGTATCCAATTGGGTGAATTGATCATGATTTGGCTACTAGTCTTTGATTTCAAATTCAATGAAGAACTAGAGGGTTCCGAATTCGGGGGCTAACCTATTAAACCCTAACGGGTACCACTATTTATTACCGAAATTAGGATTTCATTACTAATTATAATATTTAAAAAAATAAATAAATAAAATCAAAAGAAAAAAAAAAACCTAAGTTTCTACATATTTTATCGTCGCCCCGAAGGTGCCTACGTACCTGCTAGCCTGGATCAAACGATCGTAATTCTTTCCGAAAACTTTAATGTGTTGATTCTTTTTATAAAAAATGATTGGTTGAATTTACCTTTTTTTTTAACCATTTTATTTTTATTAAGAAAAATCCCTAGAAGCCTAATTTTTATTCCTAACATTATATATAAAAAAAAACCTAAAAACCTAATTTTTGAAAAGCACCAAATTAAAATTTTTATTTAAAAATAATTAAGTGATAATTTTTTTTATTTTCAAGAAAAATCCTAAAGATTTTATGAAATGTGCAATGTTCTACATGATGAAACTTTTATATAAAAAAGATGCTTAAAACATTAAGAAAAAAGAAAGAAAAAAAATTTCCTAATCATAGAAAAGATGCCTTAATCATAGAAAAAATATCTGAATCATAACAAAGATATCTGAATCATAAAAAAGAAACCTAAACTATGGAAAAGACATCTAAACTATGAAAAAGACATCTAAACTATGAAAAAAAAAATCTAAACTATGGAAAAGACATCTAAACTATGGAAAAGACATCTAAACTATGAAAAAGATGTCAACCATAGAAAAAAAGTCAATTAAAGAATTTTTTTTTTATTTTATCAACATCAAAATGATTTTTTAATTTTAAAAAATTACATATTTTATCGTCGCCTCGAAAGTGCCTACGTACCCACTAACCGAGATCAGACGATCGTAGTTCTAAAAAAAACTTTAATTTGTTGGTTGATTTAATTTTGAAAACTGACTGAGTTAACGTGTTTAAATGATTTAGTTTTTTCAAAAATAAATAAATAAATAAAGGTCCCTAACTCGTAAGTGATCAAAATACTCCTTAGAACACCATAATCTTTTTGTAAAAAATTTTCCTTTTGTTAATTTTTGTTTCTAAAAATTATTTCCTATATGAGAATTTCTAAAAAAAACAATTCTAAAGAAATCCCATACGAATATATATATATATATATATATATATGCATCTACACTATTTCTATTTAACCATTATTCTCCTAAGCGAATTAACAATATCGGGAAATATACCTAATATAAAAGCTGATCTTTAAGATTTTTAAAACTAATATATGTATAATATTGAATAGCTGAAAATTTCCTAAACTAATGCAATCATTTATACATATACTATATTAAATAAACAAGGAATTAATAACATAGTAATAAAAACCATAATAATCATAATCAAATAATAAGCAACCATAAAAAACTAACTATCTAACTAACGAAACTCACCTAATCGTGTAATAAGGGGAGTGCTCGTGTTCGATTTCAGATCAATGGAAGGCTGACCATTCACCGGTTGCCGTCGTCATGCCTGTCGCAGTGAGACTAATTGCATATGCGGTGCAGCGATGTTCATACTGATCGTGTAGGAATTTAGTCCGGCCTGAGCATCGAATTGTTAATTACTGCAGATCGTCAGATTGGGGATGTGACAGGGGATCAATCGCTGTGTATGCAGTGGGCGTGATAGAGGATGGGTTAATGACTGTCACATGAGAGAAAGGGGGCGCTGTCATGGCCGCTACGTAATTTCAGGCCATACCGTACAAGCGAGAGAAGAGTTCGGTCAGGAACTATTCAGTAGCAAGGATTGAAGATCGTCAGGCGTCGAGGGCTACAGTGGAGTGCTTAGAGTTGTGTGGCGTCCAGATCGTGGATGGAGACTTTTGCTACGTGGAGCGATCGGCGTGGAGCATGGAGCTCGTGGACTGCTGTGTGGAGCAAAGGAACAATGAGTTGTCGTTGCTGCTTCGTGGCTGATCGTGGATGGAGACTTCTGAATTTATCATTCAGATGGCATCCTATTGCTCTTGAAAATCGATGGAATTCAGATGGCGCCTTCCTAACGATCGGTCCACAACTTTTTTGGATGAAGCCGATCCTTTTTATTCTTTTGATGAAGCTAATTCCTTTTTTTTTTTTTTTCCCATTGCAATTTTTTGTTTTTATAAAGCCCAAATCGAATCTTATTATAATCTTATTATATCCGATTAAACTAAACTTAAATCTTGTTCAAATCTGATTTAGCTAAATCCATATGATTTAATTAGATATGATTCTTTTGCAAAGATAGTAAAATAAAGACATAGGTGCCTACTGAGACTCGAACCGGTGACCTCCAACTAACCACCCAAGTACTCCGCTACTTATCCGTTAGGCCGTTGACCTGTTTCTTAATATTCATTACAATTAAATTATATTTAAACTATCTAAATTCCTAAACTAAAAATTTTTCACTAAGCTAAAATTAACACTAACATTAAACTAATTATTCCTAATATAAATTAATTTATAAAAATCTACAAAATCTTTATAATTTTTCCTTTTCTTATTTTTTTTTTTAGTATTTTCATCATTTGTCACTTTTTATTATCTTTTATATTAACCTTTTGTTTATTATTTTTTTGAATTAAGACCCTTTTTTTGTAAAAATAAAAACTAAGACTATGGAAGGGCAAAAATTAGGTGTCTACAGCTGTCCCCCTTTGTGGTGAAGTTTGAGAAAAACTTTGTCACAAAGACAAAAAAGACACTGTTTTTGCCTCAAGATGACTCTATCCTAAGGAACGTTAAGTCACTTAACGAAGGTTAGAACAATAATGGGAAGTGCCTTTGTGAATTAGCAAAGATCTCTAAAAAAGAATGATGAGAATCTTGGTTGTGCCCTTGATGAGCTAACTAACCAAGGTAGTCAAAGCGCTCCTTGAGCTGGCTAAGACCTAATGATAATGAAGAAAAACTTGGATCGTGCCGTTAATGAGCTAACTCTCCAAGGTGGTCAAAGTGCCCCATGAGTTGGCTAAGACTTAAAAATTTGAAGGAAAACTTGGATCGTGCCCTTAATGAGCTGACTCTCCAAGGCGGTCAAAGTGCCCCATAAGCTAGCTAAGACCTAAAAATATAAAGAAAAACTTGAATCGTGCCCTTAATGAGCTGACTCTTTAAGGTAGTCAAAGTGCCCCATGAGCTGGCTAAGACCTAAAGGAAAACTTGGATCACGCCCTTAATGAGCTGACTCTCCAAGGTAGTCAAAGAGCCTCATGAGCTGGCTAAGACCTAAAAAAATTTGAAGGAAAACTTGGATCGTGCCCTTAATGAGCTGACTCTCCAAGGCGGTTAAAGCGCCCCATGAGCTGGCTAAGACATAAAAAATTTGAAGGAAACTTGGATCGTACCCTTAATGAGCTGACTCACCAAAACAGTCAAAGCACCCCATGAGCTGGCTAAGACCTAAAAAAAATTGAAGGAAAACTTGATTCAGGATAGAGCTACATGAGCTTGCTAAATCCCTAAGAGATTATAATTTGAGACTGTTTTAGGAGTTAGGCAGAAGCTTAAGAAATTCTAGATTGGGATTGCGCTCTATGAGATGGCTAGATCCCTAAATGAGAATATGAGTCGAAATAACGCTCTATATGCTGATTGACGCACTAAATCCCTTGAAAAAATTTTGAGTTGAATAAAGTTCTGTGAGTTAGACTATAAGAAACTCTGGATTAGGATTAGGATTATGCTCTACGAGTTGGCTAGCTCCTTAAGAGATTATAAATTGAGATTGTGTTTTGGGAGCCAGCCGGAAGCTTAAGAAACCATAGATTAGGATTGCACTCTATGGATTGGCTAGATTCCTAAATGAAAATATGGATCTAGATAGCGCTCCATAAGCTGACTGAAGTGCTAAAGAAGATATGGATAGGAACAGTGCACTATAAGCTGGCTATATCATTGAGAAAATAGATAAAGGGTAAGCACCCTTCGGGTTCGCTTAAGCTCTATTGAGAGTTGAAAGCAAACTGAGGAACATAGCCAACTTGAAAAAAACACTCTTGATTTGAGAAATTTACAAACGAGGAATTTGGTGAACACTGTTTATAACACGAATTAAAAATTTGACTATTATAGATGAGATGGACTGGAAAATGAATGGAAAAACTTGTAACAAACCTCCACTTTCTCTCTCTCCTTTTCATGTCTTTTCATTTTCTTTTTTTCCTCTTTTTCCTTGAAAGTTTGCTAACGAATACAAATTCCTATTTAAAAGGTAAACACTATAATCTTGTAGGGTATCTCATATCTACCCTAATTTGTAACCTGGACAATGAGCTTCTTGGATAGGCCTTAGACATTCATTTCATAAGAAAAAGGTAACTCACGATTAGTCTAGTCGAAGAGGACTTCCTTACACACTCTCAGTCCGGATTTCACCTTTGATTACTATTTTAGAAATTATAATCCAGTTTGTAAGTGATACACTCTGATCGATCTGTTAGGCCTTTTTAGGTTCAATATTGTAAATTGGGCTTTGGTCAAATGGTTTTAAAAGAAGTTAATTAAGAGGGCCTATTTTGAAAGAAGTGCTTTCGTCCAACTTGGGGGTACAAGTCAAGAACCCTTAGGAATGAACTAGATGTGCGCTTGCCCCAGTTTCAAAAATAATTTTTATCTTAGATAATTTATTTTTCAAAATTGGAAGAGCTTTGAGTAGGGTGGTATTGTAGGTGGGAAGGTCTTATGTTTGAGAATTGAGTATATAGAAAGGGTTTATGTTTATGATTTGGAGTGTGATTTTGAACTAAATATGGAGTCTTTCGTTTGTAGTTGAGAACATGATTTTGAATGAATATGAGGTTTTGTGTTTTTGATTAGGAATGCAATTCAAGGCCTTATGTTTTTTTAGCAACTTAAGCCTTCTTTGATTGGGGATTTTCTCAAGCTCAATATTTGGGTATTTCTTCATTTTCCTTTATCCTATTTTTTCTCTTTTTCTTTTTTTTTTTTAATTTCATTTCATTTCCTTTCCTTCTTTTCTCTCCCCAAAAATAACTGTCTCTTTTGTCAAGTTTTTGTCTTTGGATGAATCAAGGCCCTAAATCCATAAGTATAGGTTTAGAGTGCATTGGCTTAGGTAAGGTATATGTGGCCTTTGGGGTATTTGGAAAAAGTGTTAGCTCTTCTTCAAAGAAAACAATTTATCGAAAACAAAAATTATCCTTGAATTGTTATTACTTGGGTAAGCACAAATAAGTTTTATCCTTCTCTCCTAATTAATAACCTTAATCTTTGAATTGCCCCACTGTAGGGTGGTTCTTAACAGGGTTTACATTTGAAATGACTTCAGATCAGTCTAACAGGGTTATCAAAGGATAACTGTGTTTGGGATTTGAAAATGAATGCCTAACTTCATTTCAATCTGCGTATCAAATTCAAAATGGACCTCCTTTAAGGAATGAGTCCAAAATATCCTCACAATGATGTCTCTTAACTCTCAAAGTGTTTAAGGGTTAGTATATAGGATATAGCTCGCCTCTTTTCATTCAAAACCTTTTAAAAGTGAGTTACCAATTCCTTACATAAGGATGGATTGACCTTAAGGTGATGACGGACCTTACTCCCCAATTCCTTGAAACATGCCCCAGTTATGAAATTTCAACGACTAAATGCCCCATGCCCCAGACTTATAGGTCTTAACACCCTTGAGCTTCCATATGTGATTTTTGTTAAGTTATTTAGAGTTCAAATGGGCTAGAACTGACAACTTTTAAAGTAAAAGGGACTAATGAATTGCCATTTTTGTTTGTATCGAAGATCAACCTTAGGATAGTGTTTAATGGCTTTATGTTTTGGTTCAGTTCATGGTTGGACATGATGGCTCAGGGGCATTGAGTTGGTTGAATCATCTTGATGGGCTAGGGTTTGGGTTTGGTCAGTTATTTTCTCGGGCCAAGTGGATCTGTTTAGGTTAGCTGCCTTAATGGGCTAAATAATTGTGTTTGTCCCGAACCCTATAAGGATTTGTAACCGTTAGCAAATTTCTTTCTTTTTCTTTTCTTTCCTTTCCTTCTTTTTTCTTTCTTTCTTTTTTTTTTTTTGAAAGAGAGAGAGGAAAAGTTAGGGATTTTGTGTTACAAAGATCGAGTGATGGAATTGTGAATAGATGATTACGGAAGATTGCTTTCATGGAAATATATACAAGTCGAGAACAACATTACTGAGAGTCTATTTACAACAGAGGAATTCTGAAGAATAAAAGACTAAACAAAGAAAACATCTAAATCTTATTTATTCCAAATAGAGAAGGCTATTTGCATAATATTGAATTTACCTAAAAGAATGGATATTTCTGGTGGGTAAAATACTAGGCACAATGATAATTACCTGTTATTTTACAGGTTTGATTCTTTTATTTTGTTTCTTTTTTCTTTTGTTTTTATTATCTTTTATTTATTTACTTTATAAAGGTTAGGCTCAATTGATATGGGCCCAAACAAAAAGTGATAGATTTGGGCTCCTATGGATGTACGAAGGCTTGCACTAGAGTGATGTTCACGGAGATCTTCTGTAAAGAGAGGATGGGCCCAATCTTATTCTTAATAAACTCCTGTTTATCTAGGCTAAAGAGTTGGAACTACGTGTGAAGCAGTTTTTTTAGGCCAATGCGGTAGGTGAACATGAATGTCTTCAAAAAACCCTTCACTAAATATAGCTATGACTAATCAAAATCAAAATTAAAGTTACAATTACAATGTAATCTAAACCTTACATACAATTTTTACAAATTATTTACAAGGAAATATTACAATTACAACTTCACAACTGCCTTTATCAATTTAGGTTTACCACATCATAGGTTTTTGTAAATTTTTTTAAAGAAGAAAAATGTTTTCATGTGATGCAACGGGTAGGTTCTAAAGGTCTTCAAGTTTTACAACCACTACGTTTTTCAAAGCAACGATTTTGTGGTCGCATTTGAACATGAGTGGGGTAACTTGATCAGCCCCGGAAGGTGGTTACCCCATAACATCCGAAGCTTACATAATGGCCCCCCTCCTAAGGTCCTAAGACAGCCTGATTCTGACCGTGTCTAACATGCGTTTATGATGCCGGAAAGAAAATAAAATAAAATAAAATAAATAAAAGAAAAAAAAAAGAAAAACCCCAAAATTCCCCCTTAAACTGCTATAGATAAAAAAAATGTTAGTAAAAACAAATATACAGATACATAAAATAACATGCCTAAGTTCTTTTTATTATTATTGTTATTATTTCATCTTTTTATTTTTTCTATTTTTTTGAAAAATAATCCTATTTTCAATAACTTCTAGTGGTTAGCCCTCTAGCGTCCCCAGTAGAGTCGCCAAGCTATCGAGTCTAATTTTTTTTATTTCTTTTTAAAATTGATTTCTCATTTCTTGATTAATAGTAAACCCTAACCCATTTAATATTAATCCTCGACTAAAGAAATTGAGAAATTCCGATTTTTTATAAAAAATGATTTTTGGAGTTGCCATCCAACCAAATTCGAGAAAAGAAAAAGAAACCGTAACCAATTGGGTGGATTGATCACGATTTGGCTACTGGTCTTTGATTTCAAATTCAATGAAGAACCAGAGGGTTCCGAATTCGGGGGCTAACCTGTTAAACTCTAACGGGTACCACTATTTATTGCCGAAATTAGGATTACTTTTCTAATTATAATATTTTAAAAAATAAATAAATAAAATCAAAAGAAAAAAAAAGAACCTAAGTTTCTACATATTTTAACGTCTCCCCGAAGGTACTTACGTACTCGCTAGCCGAGATCAGACAATCGTAGTTCTTTTCGAAAACTTTAATGTGTTGATTCTTTTTATAAAAAAATGATTGGTTGAATTTACCTTTTTTTTTAACCATTTTATTTTTATTAAGAAAAATCCCTAGAAGCCTAATTTGTTTTCCTAACATTATATACAAAAAAAAACCTAAAAACCTAATTTTTGAAAAGCACGAAATTAAAATTTCTATTTAAAAATAACTAAGTGATAATTTTTTTTTCAAGAAAAACCCTAAAGATTTTATGAAATGTGCAATGTTCTACATGATGAAACTTTTATATAAAAAAGATGCTTAAAACATTAAACAAAAAAAGAAAGAAAAAAATTTCCTAATCATAGAAAAGATGCCTTAATCATAGAAAAAATATCTGAATCATAGAAAAAATATCTGAATCATAGAAAAGATGTCTGAATCATAAAAAAGAAACCTAAACTATGGAAAAGACATCTAAACTATAAAAAAGACATCTAAACTATGGAAAAAAATCTAAACTATGGAAAAGACATCTAAATTATGAAAAGACATCTAAACTATAGAAAAGACAACTAAACTATGAAAAAGATGTCAACCATAGAAAAGAAGTCAATTAAAGAATTTTTTTTTTTTTTTATCAACATCAAAATGATTTTTTAATTTTAAAAAATTACATATTTTATCGTCGCCCCGAAAGTGCATAAGTACCCGCTAACCGGGATCAGACGATCGTAGTTCTAAAAAAAACTTTATTTTGTTGGTTGATTTTAATTTTGAAAACTGGCTAAGTTTACGTGTTTAACTGATTTAGTTCATTCAAAAATAAATAAATAAATAAATGAAGGGCCCTAACTCGTAAGTGATCAAAAGACTTCTTATAACACCATAATCTTTTTGTAAAAAATTTTCCTTTTGTTAATTTTTGTTTCTAAAAATAATTTCCTATATGAGAATTTCTAAAAAAGCTAATTCTAAAGGAATCCTAGATGAATGTATATATGTATATATATATATATATAAATATGCATCTATACTATTTCGATTTAACGATTATCCTCCTAAGCGAATTAACAATGTCGGGAAATATACTTAATATAAAAGCTGATCTTTAAGATTTTTAAAACTAATGTATGTATAATATTGAATAGCTGAAAATTTCCTAAACTAATGCAATCATATATAGATATACTATAGTAATTAAACAAGGAACTAATAACAAAGTAATAAAAACCATAATAATCATAATCCAATAATAAGCAATAATAAAAAACTAACTATCAAACTAACTATCTAACTAACGAAACTCACCTAATTGTGTAATAAGGGGAGTGCTCGTGTTCGATTTCAAATCAGTGGAGGGCTGACCATTCACTGGTTGCCGTCATCGTGCTACCGTTCTGTTGCACGGCTAGTTGTTACGTCGTGTTGTCGTGCCTATCGCAGTGGGACTGATTGCATATGCGGTGCAGCGACGTCCGTGCTGATCGTGTAGGAATTTAGTCTGGCCTAAGCACCGAATTGTTGATTGCTACAGATAGTCGGACTGGGGATGTGGCAGGGGATCAGTCGCTGTGTATGCAGTGGGCGTGATAGAGGATAGGTTGATGACTATCACGTGAGAGAGAGGGGGCGCTGTCGTGGCCGCTGCGTAATTTCAGGCCGTGCCGCATAGGCGAGAGCAGAGTTCGGTTAGGAACTGTCCAGCGGCAAGGATTGAAGATCGTCAGGCGTCGAGGGCTGCAGTGGAGTGTTCGGAGTTGTGTAGTGTCTAGATCGTGGATGGAGACTTCTGCTACGTGGAGCGATCGGCGTGGAGCATTGATCTCGTGGACTGCTGCATGAAGCAAAGGAACAATGAGTTGTCGTTGCTGCTTTGTGGCCGATCGTGGATGGAGACTTCTGAATTTAGCATTCAGATGGTGTGCCATTGCTCCTAACAATCGATGGAATTTAGATGGCATCTTCCTGACGATCGGTCCGCAACTTTTTTAGATGAAGCCGATCCTTTTTATTCTTTTGATGAAGCTGATTCCTTTTTTTTTTTCGTTGCGATTTTTTCTTTTTATAAAGCCCAAATCTAATCTTATGATATCCGATTAAACTAGACTTAAATCTTGTTCAAATCTGATTTAGCTAAATCCATATGATTTGATTAGATATGATTTGATTAGATATGATTTGGTTAGATATGATTCTTTTGCAAAGATAGTAAAATAAAGACATAGGTGCCTACTAAGACTCGAACCCGTGACCTCCAACTAACCACCCAAGTGCTCTGCTACTTATCCATTAGGCCGTTGACCTATTTCTTAATATTTATTACAATTAAATTATATTTAAACTATCTAAATTCCTAAATTAAAAAATTTTAACTAAGCTAAAATTAACGCTAACATTAAACTAATTATTCCTAATATAAATTACTTTCTAAAAATCTACAAAATCTTTATAATTTTTCCTTTTCTTATTATTTTTTTTGGCATTTTCATTATTTGTCACTTTCTATTATCTTTTATATTAACTTTTTGTTTATTATTTTTTTGAATTAGGATCCTTTTTTTGTAAAAATAAAAACTAAGACTATGGAAGGGCAAAAATTAGGTGTCTACATGTCCTAATCTTTGGAATTTGAAACACTTGATCTCACTCGTCTTCTTCCTTAAACTTTAGCCTTTCTTGAACTTGCTTGGTGGTTCCTTCTCCTCCGCTCGAGTAGTTTGAGCAGGTCAGGTCTCAGTGACCTTCTTCGGTTTCGTTTGCACAGGTCTGCTCAGAATAGGTCAGCTACTACCAAGACGGTTGACGGGTGGTCATAATCTTCCTGTTCGGCACCTTTCTATCCTCTAGGTAGCCGAATTACATCATCCAACATTCCAATGTCCAAGGTTTCGAAGACATCCCCAATCTCATACTTTAATCTACCAACGAATCAAGACATAGTTTAGTTTTTTGGCTCCATAACTTCACACTGGATCATTAGCATTTGGAACTCCTTAACATAGGCATCCATACTTGATCCTCCTTGTCTCAATTCTTGCAGTCTCTTGAAGGCATCCTGCAAATAATAGCTAAATACGAACCTTCTTTGCATAACTCTCTTCATGTCATCCTAACTCTTGATCTCTTGTTCTTCCTTCCCTTCTTCTGGTGGCTTATAAGTTCTTCCACCATAACGTGGCATAGTTGGTGAACTCCAACATAGCTAGCCTAACCTTTGCATTTTTGGGCACTTCATAGCATTCAAATTGCTTTTCAATCTAATTTACCTAATCTAGATAGTCCTTAACATTACTACTTTCAGAGAAACTCGGAATATATATCCTTAATCCATCAACTGTAAGGGATCATACATTCCTTTCCTCAATTTTGTAGTACTCCTCTACCTTGTGACCTCCTTTTGCTTCCTCCTTAATCTCTTCAAGTGCTAGAATTTGTCTAGTGTCCTTACCAATTGCTTTAGTTGGGGGTGGTCAAGCTAGGGTGTTATCTAAGATAAACTGACCATTGCTTTGGCCTTGCTATTCACGTTCCCTGGTGGGGCTGTTTCTAGCTCGCTATCTATCTTCTTAAATGACACTCACCAAACTAGCTATCAAATTGGTAAGCTTATCTTTGCGATCACCTACTAACTGAGGTGAGAAGCTTCCTACTTATCCTTGACCATGTCGAGTACCACATTCTTGGTTTTCTAAAGTCCTTTGTACACTTAAACCTAACATTGATGTTTACTTCACAATGACAACTTCACAACAAACACAAAGTCGACCACACACTGTTTTAGCATAACAAAAACAGGGGAAAATAGAGTACAAAACACTTCTCACTACTAAACTTCAAAGCAAACAATAGAACCACCATTATACAAGAGTAGTGATAAACTATTAAAACAACACAGTAGTAGGATATAGCTTCGAATGTAGCTAAGCTCTGATACTAAGATGATATAGACTCATGGATGAACACATGAACCCAATATTACGCGTAACCAAAGGGGGTGGGTCCAAGCCACAAGATAAACTGAAAAGTAAATGATTGTAAAGGGAGAGTAAGGGTTCCCATGCACCAACGCTGGATAGGATGCACCAACACCTCACACAAGCTCAGGTCACACTTGATATGATATATAAGTGTGGCTAGAGGCCACTCACTACTAGTCCATGCTCGAATGGGCTAGATAAGAGTAGCTCAAGAGCAAGAGGACATTTAGCTTAAGAGAAGGTGACAAGTCTAGTGTATTCTTCTATATATCTTCTTACGGCTGTTATATTATGTAACTATTTATACTACGCTGTTAGGGTAAGTTCTATGTTAAAGATAATTTCAAAAATAAATTCCTATTTACTAAATAAAAAGGAAATTACCATACAAGGAGATACAAAATCATGCGTAGCGAACATCGTTTGTTAGAAAGGATAGTATGGTTGTCATTAAGGACAACACACCCACATTTTTACAGTAATTCTGGAAGTATTGTGGTTCAAACAGGGGTAGGCCTCTATTTAGGCCTGTTTAACGTTAAAAGGGGGTGGATTGGGGTTGGTTTAGGGATGGCTCATCTTGGGTTAGCTTCGAAGGTCGACTCCTAAAAGTCTTGGTTGGCCTCAGCATAGTAGAGATTGTTGTACTTAGATTTGGCTTTTGGACTATGGTTTAGTAAAGGGTTCAACTTGGCATGCTACTTGATCACCTCGGTAATATCTTAGATAGTATGAAAAGTAAAGTAGCTCGATAGATTAGACTGGGGTAAGCACTACTCCTCCACGCTTAACTCACCTTAGATAGCTCAGCGAACCACTTGAGAAAGCCCTCAAGCTCAAGAGCATGAGATCGATCATTGATCCCTATCATTCTTTGCCTCTCTACTCGCTAAACAATCTTAATAGCTTCATCTATTGTGTCGAATCATTAGAGCTCCATAGTATCCTGAGTGTCTCCTTTCAACCTAATAACGAACCTTAAGACTATTCGAGTTGGTGTTTCCTCCACTTTACAACGCATCTAAGCATTTGAAATTCTTGAACATACTCGTCAATAGTTTGGTCTCCTTATCTCAACTCCTGAAGTCGTGTGAAAGTATCTTGGAGATAGGTTTCTAGCACAAACTTATTTCTGAGCACTCTCTTTATCTCAGGCCAAGTGTTAATCTTTCGGTACCCCTTTTATCTGCTTATGACCTGAAAATTATTCCACCACATGGTGGCATATCCAGAGAACTCAATAGAAATAGTTCTCACTTTCTCATAATCCTCATATTGATAGTAATCGAATACACACTCCACCTTCTCTTCCCAATCCAAGTACTAATCAACATTCCCAGATCCATTGAAACTCGGAATGTAAAGCTTCATATGGTCAGATGCTCTAGGGATTCATATACACTCCTTATCAAAATACTCCTCTTCCTCTTCATCAAGCTCTCTCAGGTCTATCCGTTGCCATACTCATCCACTAACTCCTCTACCTCGACCGGGTAAAGCTAGGTTCTAATCTCTAACAGCTTGAGCAGCTTGTGGAATATTTTGTGTGGCCTTAGTAAGTCGGTAAGATAGTCCATGAACAACTCAGGTTAGATCTACTAAGAGATTAGCTACCTTGTTAAGTGTCTCATTAGTGATTCTAGAAATTTCCTGAGATTGTCATCTATAGTAGACAACTTCATTGTTGTCACCAATACCAACATTTATACTCAGGTCTATCATTTTCCTTCACAAATTCAAAGCTTAAACAAATCCTTTAGGAAATTAACAGTTGACAACACAACAATCAATTGAACATAGTAATGTGCTCTATTTCACACACGCAAAGCAAAGTATAACAAAACCTCAAGAAGAACTACTACAATTTACACAAAACCTCTGCTCTGCTATTAAGATGTTACAAATCATAACCAAGAATAGATAAAGCCAGTCGCTAGATAGGTTTAAGCTTACAAAAAGCTCGAAAAGTATTAATGGGGAAAAGTGCGAAAGGGTAAAAATGAAGAATGAAACAGTAAGTAAAACCCATGAATAACTCTAAAGGATATGATGCACCAATGAAACTTTTAAGGACTCACGACATAATTCGATATGACATATGAATTGATCCAATGAGGTTACTCACCTCCTAACCTTGCTTATAGGAAAGGATAAGTGTGATCCAAGAGTAAACAAAAAGTGTTTACGCAAAGAAGAAAAAAGGTACTTAAAGAGTGTATATTAAGAATGATCTAATGTTGTCATAGTTATAAGTATAAGGGTATTTATACCCATAAGTTAGGGCAACTTAGCTAAAAAGGAAAAGACAAAAAGGGCATTTCGTAACGAAGTAATATACAAGATACAAAAGGATAAAAATGAATATACAAGAAAAAAAATCATTGGTGCAATGGATTCTACACATGAAACTATACACATGGTGATGCTATATTGGCATGGTCGTTAGAAGATGCAAATAAAAAGTTTAGATAGATGGGCTTGTCCAAGTAGGGATGGCTTAGTTAGTCCAAACTCTCTCCCTCAACTTTTTGGTAAGGAAGATGTTGAGTAATTGGTCAACTTGGCATTAGAGAGTAATCATTAACTCAACACACTATAGAAAAATGGCCAGTCATACAACACAGCATGAAGGGCGACTCGGCAAGGAAGTACTCGACTTCAGTAGGGGTTGGTTAGAATAAAAGGATTCATTATGCCAGCCCCTCCAATCCTTAAGCTCGGTTGCAAGTTAGAGGTTGGGTAACCTAATTCTCATCACTTGCCAAAGAAGCCCTGCTAAATAGCATATTCAATTACATTCTTTAGTTAGAAGCACTCCTTCGTGGTGTGGTCATGGCCATTGTAGAATTGGCAATACTTGTTCGAGTTCCAACAAATGGGGTTTCCCCTCATCTTAGGGGGCTTCTATAGTAAACCTTTGATTCGCATCTCAGTGAAGTCTTGGGCTATCGATCAATTTAGAGGGGTTTGCTATGTAAAGATAGGAGGGGGTATGGGTTCTGCTTAACTTGACACTTCTTACTACTAGAGTCCTCCTCCTCAGCTTTGCTTAGTGCCTTGCCACCATGGCGATTATTCACAAACAATCTTTCCTTGTCCTTCTTTCCACTTGGCCTCTCTTAGTCAATGTCACATTAGGCATGGATGTTGTCCTCTTGATCCATGTATTTCTAGACCTTATTTTAGAATTCAGCCAAGGTCTTTAGCTTACTCTTCATAAGCAAGTAGAAGAAGTCTCTTAAAGGTCTTATGCCAAGTTACACAACATGCATTGCTACTCCCTCATCTAATTGAGGGATCTTAACCATGGCATTATTGAACTAGGCCACATATTCTCACCCAGTCTTCCCTTTGCTTTACCTTATCGAATGTAAGGGCAAAGTGTCCTTAGATAGGAGCTTCCTAGCCTTGAAGTGGAAACTAAACCATTGTACCAACTCATCAACGAAGCTAATGGAGTTCTCGAGTAAGTGGTTGAACTATGTTCGAGTTGCTTTTCTCTAAGTACTTAGGAAAGCTTTATATATAATAGCATCCCCATGACCATGGAGGTTCATGAAGGTATAGAAGTGGTGGAGGTCATCATCAGGATCACTAGTGCTATCATATTGGTTTAAGGTAGGAATCTTGCTATTTAGAGGCAAAACTTCATCTTAGATATCCTTAGTAAAGGTTTTTTGTTGCTATTGACCAGTTTGGCGTTATTAGCTACCTTACTCCATTACTACTTGAAGAGCCATTTTATGATTGCGTAAAGCTCATTAAGGTTAGCATTGTCTATTAGGAGAACTTGGCATACTATAAAATGTGCCAATACTTCATGAGGGTAATCCACCTCTTCATTGCTAGCATGGCCATAATCATGTGTAGATGCAGACTACACCTACTATTCCTACACTAAGGAATTGAATAGTTAATCCTTGCCACTTTCCTCCTGTTCCTGTTAGTTGTTGTGCCTAGGATAGGCATCTAAAGCCTTAGGCAAGTTTATCATCTTGCTAAGCCTCTCTGCACCTCAACGCGAGCGTGAAACAACCTATTTGGATAATAAACTCCTTAAGTAAGTGCTTTGCATGCTCCAAACGTTATTCCAGTATCTCCTTAGCTGGGGGGTTGAATGTTAGCAGGTTGGTTGTTCATCAACTATTTGTTTTCGGGGTTATCGATGCGAGACATGCTAACAATTGAAGGTAGTGTTTGGGAGAGCATTTAATGTGTATTTAGGTAGAAAATTGGATCTAGTTTCCCGTAGACAATGCCAAATGTTGTCTTTAGGTTTTGGTCGATGGAAATTGATTAAAACTAAGCTTTGTGCTAGTGTATGAGCTTGTAAAACAAAGAATATTGAGAGGCGCTACGGTATTATTTAGTGTAGCCACTTTAATACTTAAGTTAGTTGGGTGTATAAAGATAGTAAGAATACTTAAATGCAAAGAGAATACTCAGATGTAAAGAAAAGGCTATAGTGCACAAAGTGTCAAGTAGCTTATTATTAGGTGATAGTTCTATATTTATAAAGGAGTGGATCCGATAATTAGAGAGGAGTTAGTAGGTAGAAGCTATGTTCACAAGCAATGGGTAGTGGTGTTACAAGGTTTGATGTAGTTTACAAATGTTGGAGGTAATTGTTGACTCGATCGCTGAACCTTATCTATAGTCTCCTAGTCATTGATGATTGCTGTAGTTAAGTAAGCTGTATGATGGTCCTTAGTCGAGGACAACCATAAGGGTAGGAAGTCTGAGTTTGGAGAGGCACGACTTAAGCCATTAGCCTAATCAAGTCAACATAAGCTTGAGGAGCTCATCTTCAAAAGGCCCTATCAATAAGCATAAGTAGTAATGTCGTATCTTGAAAATGCGATATAGTAATGGTATTTTGGTAAATTTTTTTATATAATTTATAATTTTGTAACTTTTTTTTGTAAAGTTGGTAGAAATGTATTTTAGCCCCCATAACTTATCAATTTCTATTTGTCAAAAGAGCTTATTTAAGGATCCACTAGTATAAGGTAGTTTATTTGAAGTTCCAGTATGAGATTTGGTTATGGTTAAGCTTAATCAGGGCTTGATTCTAACTCATGAATCAATCTAAATTCATTGGTTATGAGCTAGGTTTTCTGGCAAGTCTAACAAAATTAAAAAGAGAAAAAGTTAAATAAAAGGAAAAGGTAATCAATTCATTTTAGTAACGTAGTTGATCATATTATTTTATTGTTTTTCCTTGTTTCAATACTACTTTATTTATTTTCTACACTAGTTTTGTAATTATTTATAAGTAGTATTCTGTTATCTATTTTGATTCCTTGAAGTCAATTAGGTTTAAATCAAGCCTAATGTTTTCTCCCCCTTTTTAAGAGATCAACTAATTGCAAGAAATTAATTTCATTTGGTTCCTCATATTTTAGAACACGAGTTGGCTCACTTAGCTCTCCTAATGATTTGTATTTGGCTTAACTAACTAGTATAGCAAATTTAAATAAATTATGACCCATAATTCAATGGCTACATCTAATTCATTCATCCAATCACTCACTCTCACTCTCTCTCTCTCATTTTGTAGATATGTAAATAAGAATCTCCTTCAAAGTGTTAAAGTGCAAAGACATACAACCTTAACCTACAATAAAACAATAATAGCTTCACATACGGTTGTTAGCTAAGCTAGCACATAAGATAGGGATATCTTATGGCTGAGGGAGAAATGAACCTTGGACTATAGTTATTAAAATCATGAATCAATAATATAATTCTACGAGTTTACAATTTTTTTAGTTAAAATAGATGTAAAATCGTTTATGTGTTGACTTTTAATAAAATTATTATCTTTGATATATAATTTTACAAGTTTACGATTTTACTGATTTTATACAATTTTGTATATTTAAATAAATAGTAAAATTACAATTTTAACCACTATACTCTAGACTAATATAATAAATACTAAACCCGCATTAAATGCGATAAAACATGAGTGATAAAAATGAAGATGTCACCCCGAAGAAAAAGGCAAATATTAAGAGTACATATGATTTCCTAAAGAGTATATATATTATATGTATGATGAGATTGAAAAAAAATCACTAACCACTTAATGTAGTAGAATTCTTCAAGTAAACTCAATATCATGTTCGAAGCTTGATGGTAGCGGTGGTTGGATTTCTCAACAAATTATCGAGGATTATGTAAGTTTATGAGTTAATTTAAAAATTCGGCACACTACAATTTAAAAATAATGACACATACTAAAAGTCCATTATCTTACATTCGTTATTTCCTATATTAAAGCCCAATTTCTAGATGTTTGTTTAACCTTATACAAAATATACAACTAGCTCATATCTCAGAAGTACCACTTAAAAGAAAGCATAAAACTATCTCTTCTATCTAAAGAAAAAAATCATTAGTTGTACATTCTATATTTCTAAGTAGTTGCCATTCTACCTTTCTCTTAATTTCTTAATTATTCATATAGTCATAGAGGTGATGTTCTCTTGTAGTATTATAGCCTACTTTTTCTAGCTAAACTTAATCATAATTTCCATCATCTTGTATTGAAAAAAAAGTTAATCTAATTAGCTATTGCATGTACTGCTAATTCATTATTCTTATTCACCTAGAGAATCTATTTTTGATTTCCATATCAGGTCTAGAGTTAAGTTGAAGGAAGTCTTTTCATTAATTAAAGACTTAATTGACAATATATATTTAAAGAATTAAGCTTTCTAATCATTCTTGTAGATCCATTTTGTGTTTTTTCATTGCTTAATGAGTTCTTTTCTTACTCAATGATGTGGATTCATGGATTTTTTTTTTCTCTCTTTATGATGAATTCATTTTTGGTTAGCTAGTTAGCTTTTTTAATAAGTTAGAGAACAAAATAAGAAAAGAGGGAGGAAGATAAAGATAAAGAACGAGGGATAATTTGGGAAAAAAATATTGTTTTTGCATCTTCATGCTCTTCACTAAGTTAATAGAAGATATTTGAGGAAAATTATAGATATAGCATAACTTCATTTCTTAACTTTTAAGATATGTGATTTGTTACTATTTGATCTATATCCTATTTGTTTCTATCCCAAGCCTTTAAAAGTTAAAAGAATTTGTTGGAGATAGTTGAGAAGATTATGTCCAAGAGAAAGAAGAACATTGAGAAAGCTTAAAGAAGAAAGATAACAACGCAAACAATTTGAGGAAAGGTTGAATAACTAAAGTGAGCAACTATTATCACAAGCTTAATAGGTAAGTTTCATCTTTAACTTCGTAAATAGAAGTGTAAGTATTGTGTAATAAGAGCCCCTGCTAATGTGGGGCTGCTAGATCAAAGCAATATATTAGTTATGTTGATGCATGTTGTGGAGTTTATGATGTTCTAGTTATGCAATATATGTTGTTATATAGGGGTATATTGTATTGTATAAGGGTAATATTTATTATTGAATAGGGATGTTGTATTAAAGGCTTTCTTGACAGCCTTTATTAGTCTTGTATGTTGTGTGGGTATGTTAAGTTTTAGTAGTGTATTAATTGTATTGATGTGTCTTGTATAGTGTGTAATGTTGTAGTCATGTAGTATATGTTGTTATATAAGGATATGTTACATTGTACAAGGGTAATCTATGTGTTGAAGAGGGGCATTGTTGTATTAAAAGTTTTCTTGAAAGCCTCTGTTTTATTCATGCATTGTGTGGATATGCTAGGTTTTAATGGTTTACTGGTAGTGTTGATGTGTGTTATGAAGTTTCTGGTATTGTAGTTATGCAATACATATTAGATAGGGGTATGTTGTATTGTATAAGCGTAATATGTGTTGTTTAACTAACTTGTTGTTGTATTAAAGGCTTTCTTGAGAGCCCATAAGGTAATATCTACATCATGTTGAATTTTCTTTTTAGAATATATTACTCCTTTAAGATTTTCTATGAACGTGGAAGCATAGATAACAGTACTTCCATAAGGAATTTCAATTAGGTTGTTGCTTAGTTAATTAGTTAGTTTATACCTTTTGTTCAATTAGCTAGTTTATAATAATTGATTAGGAGTTATTTCCCAACATTGCTTTTGGTGCCACTATATACCATTATTAAATGTTTGCAATCTTCAATTCTATTTTTTCTATTGTTACATGTCAAATGTGAAATTTCATAACTTTGTATAAATGCTATACAACTATATATACTTTTTTAAGTAGTCATACAACTTATCAAGAATTTACCCAACAATTTATGTAAATTATAAAAAAAATTCAAAATATTCACTCACTCTCTTTAAATTTTTCTAAATAATTATATAATGTGTTGATTAGAATTTACATACTATATGGTAAAACCTAAAAATATACAAGATGTTCTTCCTCCACCAAACAATGATGAAAATGAAAATAGTAAAGAGGATAATTGATGAGATGGATATGATTTTAGATAGGTGCATTTGATGTTTAAGACTTTCTTTTTTTGCACCAAAGATATTTAAGATCAAATGTAAGTCTTTAGTTGTTCTATGTTATATTTTGTTAATTGTATTAAAATACTCATTAACTTTGAGTAGCTCTTAAAATAATATTATTAGTATTAGATTCCTTTAATATTATGTTTTTTAATCATATCATTTATATTATATTTGTCAAATGTAAGTAAAACAGCAAGTATACATTTACAAATATGACTGCTTCGAAAGGAAGCTTATAATGTGAATATGTTAATATATCTAGAAATTTTATGTCATCAAAATTGTCATGTTTATAGATCGTAAATTTAGTCAAACAATAATTTTTAAATATGGCCAATATACTAACTTTGCACGTTTAAAGATTGCTAATAAAGTAAACTCATAAAGATTAAATGTAGACATTGCAAGTAGGCTATATGAGCTAACACATCTCGGCCTATGTTGGCCCATAGATTAAATAGATTAGATCCATTTGATGCTCTTTTTAAATGAGCCAAAAAACCTCATCCCTAAAATAGGTTAGTAGGTTGACACACTTAAACAAAGGTGTAAAAGTATTAAACAGATTAACCTGGCTCAACCAACTTTAGCCTAAAGGTTAAATGAGTCGGTTCATTTGGCTCATTTTTAAAAGAGTTGAGAAATATTGAGCTAAACCCGTTTAAAAAGTATATTAAATGAACTAATTCATGAGCCAAAACCTATTTGCATACCTCTAATTAAACGTTACTTATAATGACTATTGGATATGCTTACATATAGCTAATAGGATATATTTCATAGTGTTTAAACGTTGCTATTTCTCCTATTTAGCTACATTTAAACATTGATAATGTAATACTTCTTTAACATTACCTAAGATAGGCAACATAGCCTATAAAAGATATCCCTTTTTAGCTATATTTAAACATCGGTAATGTATTACTTTTTTGACATTTTCAATGGTGGCGATTATGCATAATTGCAAATTTGTGATGTTTAAACAACCAATCAAAAGATTAATTACAATTAAATGTCGCTAATTATCCTTTTTAGCCACATCTGAACATCAATTTTGTGTTACTTTTTTGACATTTTCACTAGCGGGAAAAATGTATAATTGGAAATTTCCAATGTTCAAGCATTGTCTATGGTTAAGGTAATAACATTTAAACATCAGTAACAGTCATTTGTAATTACTTATTAACATAATGAAGCTAATCTACAACTCTTTAGCTAACTATATTAGTCTTGTCTAATAAACACAAATAAATATAATTAGCAATGTCTCTTTTTTTTTTAATTCAATGATGTGCAGACATTGCCAAAGGTTAAAATTTTCCCTAGATACATTCAATTTATACTTTGAAATCCAAAAGTTAAGGGAATCCAAAATTCCTTCTAACATAGGCCTTTAAATCCTTTATTTGAAAATACGCTCCAAAGGCTTATGTTAAAATGTAGAGGAATTTTTTATATTAATTTTCATTTTACCGAATGTAAGGTTTCTTCTATATATGAGGCATACAAATTTAATTTGTATAGAGTATAAATTAAAGTACCATTAGCAAAACTATTCAAATATTGTTAGAGACTAAATTTTCCATTTCCAAATGAATAAAAGGAATCGGATTTGTTCAAATGAGAAATGGAATTCAAATTTTTTCTAAATGACAATACGTAACAAGTCTATTCCAAGTCCAAATACTGACCAAACTCTAATTATAATCTCGATGTGGTAATAGCCTCAAAAGAAGTCAAGAACCTTGTTGTCATTGCTCACAAAGATGAATCTTTTCACATTACTTAGCATTCGGCTCTTAAAATGACCTTGAATAGCTGCATGAATAGTTACACCTATATCTATTCATCAAGCATGGGTTAGTATTACAACTAAATTAACTTCTAAACAAAGAAAGTTGGGAAGTTCACTATTTTTTACAAGTCACCTTGCATACTTAAGATAAATCTTCTTCACATGTCTAGCCTTCCTACAAATGAAAGAAATGAAACCTTATGCAGTTAGAATGCTCTTAAGTTAAAATTTAGAGAGCGTTATTTGCATTTCCCTTACTTCCACAACACTTCTCTCTCTCTCTCTCTCTTTTTGGCTATTATACTACATAGAAACAAGCTTTGCAAAAGTAATGCTCCCATTTCATCTTTTTCAAAACTTGCTAATCAGTCTACTATTTTTCTAAGGATCTTTTTAGCTTTTTTCTACTCATGCATGGCTCACCTAAAGGTATCCAGCATGGAATGCATCATGATCATTAGACTTATGTAGTTAGAATGCTCCTACTTTCATAAGGATGGGAGGTTCATTAGTCCTACTCGCATAGTTAATATATGTGCATGCAAGAAATATGGTGATATGTTCCTTTTATTTTCTTTGAAATTTATGCCATTAAGTACCATAATGTTGTTCAAATTAGTAAAAATAGAGGTTGTACCTACTAAATAGAGAATAAAATATACTTGCAATTAATTACAACTTTACACTTTAATGCATGGATTGATATATAATAAAGAACAATAATTATTATGCAAAATGAATCCAATTAATATTAACCAATAACAAAATAAATACTTTAATGGGGCTATTGTGAGACACCTAGTTTATTCTTTAGATAGAAATACCAACTGTAATTGCTTTCTTCAAATACAATAATAAATATTGATGAAATAACTTTGCCAATAACTTATCATCCATTGAGCCAGTAAATTACATACATGAAATTGAGATTATCACACATTTATAATCACAATGTTTATCATCTGTCAAAATAATAATCTTCCTTTAGGCTAACTATTATTTGCATAGATATAGATATTTCACAAAAATCTTTAACCTGATATCCAAATATTTCACAATAAAATTAAATAATAGACAATATTTCTATAACAAATTATTTTAATTTATCTTGAAATATTTTACAAGATTAACAAGAAAAAAAATTAAAATAATAACTTTTATCTCAATGACTTCATATTTGAGATGGGTGCAAATAGATCTAGATGATAAGAATACTTTATCCAAAACAATTTCAAAGACCGGCCTAAAATAAAGGCCCTAAGTAATCTGTGAAAATCAGGCGCAATAAAGAGAGTTAAAATCTGCTTCGGTTGCTAAAGTTCAATCCTTAGCCTTTTCTAAACTTTCTAAACTTTTATTCATCAAACATTATTGAAGGGCTATTATTCATATAATTAATCTTTACCTACATTCGTAAATGGGAAGCCATATTTCTTGGCTTCTAAAATACAAAACCAGGAACTATCAACCATAAGGTATACCTTATTCCTCGAAACACGATAAGGCATATGGTATTCAATTATGTTTCTTGACTTGCGAAACCGTAATCGGAAAGTGTGAACAAAAATACACTAGACATGTTTATGTTTAGCCTTTACAAATGGATTGAATCTTAAAATGAATACGACTAGTAATTTTCATAAATCCATTCACCGTACAATTTCCAACCATTCAAATTTCCATTCATAATTTCATCTGAAGGAATGATTCTTTACCAATATTGGTAGACCCTAGTTGATCATCTCAGTTTAATTTGGTTTTAGACCAATTGATTAAACTAATTCAACTTGATTTTTATAAGAACCCATTAGATTCTTTCCAAGTTAATATATATATATATATAGATAAAAAAATAAAAAAATGAACTATAAAAAATTTTCAACTTTAAATTCTCAAAGATGTAAATAATTTTCATTATTTTATACATAAATATAAATTATATTATAATATTTTTATTGGCCTCAATTCAGTCTTAGTTAATCCTCTTAACCCATTATCCCTTTTCATTCCTAAGTTTATCTTCTAATTTGGGTTTAATAATATTTTTATTTACATCTAACACAAGAATTTTGGTGTAAGTAAAATGTTTATATAAAAATTACCTTCGATCTTATCAATCATAAACAATGAAATTTGGGAACAAGTAAATAATGATAATAAAAGTATGGATAGTTTCATTATCAAATCAAAGCATTAATTTCACACATGATTGCTCTTGTATCACTGGTTAGAAATAAAAACTTTAGATTCTCATTTGCAAATTTATCAAGATCTTATAGATAAAATTAAGGATTTATTATTGTAATTGTAATGTATTTAGAAGTGTACCTGAATTAATAGGAATTTTTTTTTTTTGAAAGTTTTAATCTTTCAATTTATGATAGTGTTTGCTCTTGATTTTCCATAATAAATACACTACTAGACTAAGTTTCTACACATTGGGCCTATACTTAAAATGTGCATAGAAATTAGTTTATAAGCCATATATATCTTTTATATCATTAAGTCAAGATCTCAATTTTAGACTCCACACTTTTCATGGGCAATTTCACTCTAATTATTAAATAAAGCTATTTAAATTAGGTATCAAAATAATTTAACTTCATAAAATTCAATGGCAAAATGGAAATTTCTTCTATGTTCTCTTTCTTTCTCCCACATATACCATGTTAGTAAGAATTAGCACTAACTCTTCTCTCTCTCATCCATCAAACTTACATTTACACACTCCTTCCTTTCGTTTTATGATAATCTCTTAATTTTCAAATCCATCATTGTTTAACTTCTATCATAATTGACAAGTTTTGAGGGAGTAAAAAAAAACAAAAATCATTCATTTTTTTTTCCCAATTCATGGTATTTTTGATGGGTCATAGGCTTTTGTCCTATTTAGGAGATTTGAAAATTTGGGCAAAAGTTGATGTTGAATTGAAAATGGTTTTATTCATTCAATGTGGTGTCATTTTGGTTTAGTTTTAGAAAACACGATGCGACTTACACAGCTTATCTTGTATTTAATCTGGCCGAGTATCAAGATCTAAGAAGCAAAGATCAAGAATAGTTTTTCCTCATATGCTTTAAAGTAAATTACAAATACCTATTATTATTGTTTTGGTTTCTATTTGTGTTTTTTCATCTAAAGTTTATTGCTTTATTGCAACTTGACAAATTTTAATATTAAGATTTGAAACTTTAAATGATATAAGTTAGTATTATATACTTTAAATTAGTTATAGCCATGATTTTTATTTTTTCCTTTTGATCATTGAAGTTATGGTAAATTTGTTTGAGAAGCATTATTTTTCATTTTTTTTTTGTAGAAAACTAAGATTTATATAATAATTGTTGCATCTTTTTTATTATTCTTAACTCATGATTTGTTTTTTTTTTTTTAAGGAGTATGATTTTTCATTGATTTTGAAGAGAAGCAAATAAAACACTCTTAATTATAAGAAATGGCTAATGTTTCTCTTTTTATCTTTTTTTTTGTATTATGTTTGTGATTTTCTTTATCTATTTTTTACATTTTATTGCATGGGATAACCATTATTGTTTTCATTTATATCACTGTAATTAGTTAATTATGATGGTAGGAAGCCTTATAGTTGCAAGATGAAAATATTTAGTATTATATTAATTATTTTGTTGCAATTTTGATATATTCTTCATTGATGATGTTTTCTAACCATAATTAATTATTTATTTGAAGCAAGATTGCAAATGTAACACCAATAATCATGAAATGGAAAAACCATATGAAATTGAGGAAAGAAGCTCTAAATGGGAACTGACCATTTAATATTTCTAATCTTGTAATATCTTTTCCGAATATATTCGAACTAATAGTTAGAAGAAATATATATTTATAATTTGTGTCAACTTTTCTCATGTTATAGAGGAATGAATTAATTAAATCAATTTTCTTTTCGAAAAACCTTATAATTTATCCTTGTTTATAACCATTTGAAAAGAAAATAAATGGCACTTATAAAGCTATTTATATTTACCAATCATTTCTTCTTATCAAAGTTCTCTTAGTATGCTTTATCATACGTGTAGGCTTTAACTTTTAGTGAATATTTTGCTTCTATGAAATTTAGTGATCCATTCATGTATAGTTTCTTTATCGTCACAAAATTTTTTTTGGATGAATATTGTAATATAATTTGATTATTAGTTACTAACTTTTACTATGAATAGTTATAGTGTTAGTTTATATTCAAAACGATGTATTTTTTTATCTGCTAAATTCCCAATTTAATATCTTCTTAATAGTTTTTGTAGGTAAATAATGACTTTTTGGATGAAACAATTAGCTTAGTTAGTTAAATGCAATTAACATATTTTTAGTTAATTGATATATTTATGATATATTAATTCAGTTGTATATTTTTTTGTTTTTACCAACTATATTTTAAATTGTGTATGCACTATTTTCCTTTCTTAAATTGTTAGTTTTTATAGAAAGTTTGATTCATATGTTCCAATTATGTTATGTTGTTGTTTTTAGCTTCTGCACATGCATCTCATGCTATCAAATATCAATTTTTTTAGCTAATCTAATATAATTAACCATAAAGTAGCAAAGTCTAGAACTAATGTTCAACGCATAAAACAAAACTAGCTTGACTAAATGTTTTCATTACCTATTCGCTAGGCATTAATAACACTCTAGTCAAATTCAAAGTAAAAAACAACTAAGTTCATTAAAAATAACGGAAACATAAAATCAAAAGAAAGATTGGTATCCATCCTATGCCCTTCCTTTGTTAACACGTCTACTACTTACTTAGCATCGCAAATCTTGTAAAAATGGATTTGCATGAATTTCTTCATTAGATTTCTACAATGACGAGCAATAGTTGAATTTGAATAAAAAACTACACATCCTTTCTCAATAAGGACAACGACTGTTTTGCAATATGACTCTATTATAATATTGTCCCATCATTTTTCCACTATCAACTGCATAGAATAAACTATTGTTCACATTTCGACTTCCACAAGAGTTGATAAGGATAAAATCTCTGATGCTAAGATAATAAGGAATCAAAGGATTGATCCCGAAAGAAACAGCAACAGATCTGGTAATGAACATGAATGGGTATTCAAAAGAAATATGGGTATGAAGAACAGGAATGTTTTAATGGTGAATGCGAATAGATATGACTCACCAAGACATAAATACAATCATGGGGTTTGAGCTCTAAATAGAGCTCAATATAACTCACGAACATTAAATGTTGCTCGAGGTTTCAAATGAAGGTTAGATATGACTCACTAATTGGTTTAAATGAAAGGGTTTATTACAATCCTAAGAATAAGATTCATAACAATATGGGAGAGATTAAAGAGGGTAATCAATACTCAATAATTCGGTAAACGTAAGCTCTACTAGCTCAAGTACAACCTTACTGAAAAGAGGAAATTTTCACTCTTTGTATATATATCTCTATCTATCTATCAGTCTGTATCTGTTATTACAAATGTTGCTATTTATAACAATACCCAAACCTTAGTGGTAAAACTATAAATAAAGTATAAAACCTTAAATCCTAAAGAATTGGGCACATAAATAAAATAAAGAGAAAACGTGTATAAGAATACAAAACTATGCATTTTACAAAACTCGACATGCCTTAAGTTAGAATAGGTTAGCATCTTCTTTTGGAGGGTCAGCGTCGGCTTCAGACAGGTCAACCTCAGCTTAGGAGTAGTTGAAGGTTGATTCTCATCATTACCGCGGGTTTGAAAGGAAGTCGTCCTTGATGTTAAGTATTAAGCACCGGCTAGGATGCCAAATAAGCTTCTCTTCATCATGAGTACCAAGTATCTTTGAATTTCCTCAACTCTCATGGGGGTCAAGCAATAGCTCTTCCCATCATTTTGAATAATGTAAGTGTTGAGGAAGCCATCATTGTTCACTTCTCAATCATGCTTGCAAGGTCAGCCAAGAAGTAAATTCGCAGCTTTCACAGGGACCACATTGAACTTAATCTCATCTTCGTACTGTCTCGCCTTGAATGTAATCTAAGCGCACTTATGTACTTGGACCATACCCTTATTATTAAACCACTTTAATCTATAGGTTCAGGGGTGTGGATAGGTCGGCAACTTCATCTTTTCTATTATCTTAGTAGAGATAATATTAGTGTAGCTATTGCCATCGATAACTAAGGAATAGGTCTTCCCAGTCATTAAGCACTGCATGTGAAATAAATTTTCCCTTTGTTTAATATTTGCCTTCAAGTCAGCCCGTGTTACCATAACTAAGAGTTTATCGAAGTCCTCGAGATAGTTATCTTCTTCTATCAACTGATCGTTGAGCTCTTGTCACTCTAACTCTTGATTTAATCTTCAGGCCCTTTACCCATCAAGGCCATGACCCTTTTATTTGAGCATTAGGACACAATGTGTCTATAGCCTAAGCACTTGAACTACGTCACTTCTCAAGCCTTGTTGCTAAGTGCCTTCTCTTTCTCGTCATGGGTTGGTCAGCTAGGCTCTCCTTTCTCTATCTTCTTTTCTTGCCTTCTCTCGGCATAATTCTTAGGCTTAGGGCTACCTTGTTGAGGTCGACTACTTAGCCTCTAATGCCTTCTTCTCCTTTGCCTCTCTACTCTTAATGCCAAATTACTTAGCTTATCTAAAGTGTTGAATGACTGCAATTCAACTATATCGACAATGTCATCTTGGAGTCCACTCAGGAATCTAGCAATGGTATAAACCCTACAAATTTAGCCTTCTAAATATAAAATCAAACCCCTAAATTGTAGATGATTTCCTGAAGTAAATAGAGCCAGTGAGATTTAAAACCGATTAAAATCTTAATTCAAAACCTAATGTGAATATGAAAAACATTAAATTATCAATTGAACTTCTAATCACATACGAAGACTTTAAAACCTTAAGTATATGTAACTGTAAATGTTTAACCCCAAACCTCATTAGAACCTTAAGATAACAACCTAAGATTCAATTACATATAAAATTTTTAGATGCTAAATGTATATAAACACTCAAGATTGCACCTAAAAGTGATGAAAACCCTAAAACTATAACTTTAAGGATATGAAAGTACTAATTCACCATAATTTATCCTAAAACCCTAATTGATAATATATTCTTAGTATCTTACCAAGTCATTAGTAAAAGATCAAAGATAACTTTCAATTATTCATAAATGTATACAATACTAATTCAATTTACTAAAGACTAAAATATTGTATTATAAATCACATCCATCTTCTAATTATATAACTAGGTTAGTGCTATATAGAGTTAAGTGATTGGTTGATGTTTATATTACATATAGTAGACATTAGCATCCTAAATGATATATTTCATGATAGTTACACTATGTACTATACTAAATAATGTATTTAGGATATAAATACTTAGAGGGATACCTCATTAACTATTTTTACTAATCATTTCAATAAACCCCACATTTTCTTTCATTTCCTTAATTTTCTTCCCAATTTTCCTTAATTACCTCATTATGTACACACAAATTACATTTAATTTCAAAGAGTTAACGAAGTCAACATTTGACCAAAGATAAAAGGTTGACCAAGTAAACATATTAAAAAGCCAACACATGTGTCATTATCATCTAGAGTTTTCTCCTCTTTTCTTTTGATTTTTTTTCCTTTCTTTTCCCCCTTTTGCCGTCCCTTCATCCTCCTTCTAGACCCCTCCTCTATCTTCTTCTAAACACATCAAAAACACAACAAAACACCCTCTTTCCCCACCTTACGAAAACCATAACCCCTTGCTCCCTTATTCCCATACTTTCTTAACTTCACTTTCACAATTCCAACTACCAAAACAAACCACCATCTCATATATACTTGTCTTTCTTTTCATATTATAAAGAAGAAAGAGGTATGTTTTTATATGAGTTCTTATCTTAATTAGTGATGAGTTGTATGAGTTAGGTTAGTGTAAAAACCTTATAAACTATGTGCTTTTGTATTATGGGAGATAGGAATCCTTATACTTATGCTTAGGAGTGTATAAATACTTAAGTATACATGTAGAAATATCTATGTACATACAACAAGTAAATGCATATGAAGTTTATGTAAAAGGGTTTGGTGAAATACTTAGTATAATATAGGAAACCCTTAGGTAAATGGAGAAAGAGCACACATACATATGCTTAAGTATGTATATATAAGAATATACTCGATGTACATGTGTATGGATATCCTTATACATAAGTATCTTTTATGTATCTAACCTAAAATGAGGAGTATACTAAGTATACATACATATAACTTACTAAATAAGCCTATAAGGTGAAAAAATATGGATTACAAGAAGATTTATTAAAGGGTTATACAAGGCATACAAAAATACGTATAACACTATATATATATACGGCTATATATATAAGTATAAAAACGGTATATGTATAAGTATACTAGTACACATATAAGTATAGTAAAAGTATAAGTGTATACTTAGCATATGTATAAATGTACATAAGACACTTAAGTATGAAGTAAGGACTTATGTAAGCAAATGATGACCTAAGAAATAACCTAATCAATTGATGACCTAAGCAATGACCTAATTGATGATGTAAGCAACAAGAATATTTAAGCTTCAATAGTTAAAATTTCAATAAATTAAGTCTATATCATAAAACACGAGTCTTAACGTCTAAAACAAATATCACCGTATAAACATGCGTCCGAAAACGATGAAAAACGACTATAAGTTCGTAAATATTGGAAATAGAATTAAAAAGTTATATAAGATTAATAATTAGGTTTAATCGAATAAAAACTGATAGTAATCTAAGTAGAATTGGTAGATAGATATTTAGAACCGTTAGTTAATTCAATTACTTATTATCCCTATTATCTTGTAATGATCAGGTAATCTTGACAAGGGCAAGGATCTTCCAATCAATTATTATGACTAAACCGAGTCGTCATAGTCAAGTGAGTACCCCCGATGACTCTATACTTGTTTTGTGTTTGTAGTTAGTGCACTTAAATTAAATAGTAATAACTTGATGCATGAGGATTTCGGATATGCATGTACTTGATACTGATCACTTACTGTGAAAAAATATCGTTTAATACAATAATTGAGGATTTGATTGTATGATTGATTGTTACATGATTTGGATAGTTTGCTGATATTAATTGATCACTTCATAATTTGACTTAATTATATTTGACTTACCTTAAATAAAAAGGGTCATCCATTATCCATGCATTGCATTACTGATTTTAACTGTCACTTCATACAGTGGTAAAGAGAAGCCTCATGAGGGCTGTTTATATATATTAAAGTATTTATGTACAATGTACTCATATAACATGACCTTACCCAAACCTATAAGCTTACTAGGTGATGGAGATTCCAACCATATAGCTAAGGGTCAAGTTTAGAGATCTCTACTTAGGGTGTGACTGTAGACTGTAGGGGTTGCCTTACCGTTAAGCCAAGGATTTTGTATACTACTGGATTTTCATAAATTTAAATGTATTTTATGTAATATGAATTCAAAGTTATGGTTAAAAACCTAAGTGTTAGAGCTCGGTCGTGATTAGTACTAATGTATTTGTAACCCTTATCTTAGAGGACATTAAAATTCGATATTATATGCATCACTGGTCAACTACATATATTATTCGCATACTACATGTGCATGCATTCATATGGTTGCAACAATTTGTTTGATAACTTGTTTGTTAGTATAGTATAAGGAAAAAACTCACTAAGCTCTTGTAACTTAGCCCCTAATAGTTTTTCTTTTGCAGGTGCTATATATTTAGGCGTAGGTTAAGAGCTATACATTGAGTGCAAGGCCTGAGAAGTTATAGAGGTTAGAATTAGAAAGAAGTTATTTAGTTCATGTGAAACTTTAAATGTAAATACCACTTATGTACTTAGATTTTCCAACCTTATTAAGTTTGGATTTTAAGTCTATACTACTTGATCTTATTATTTGATAGGAGATATCAATTCTCTACAGTTCTGCGAAACTGTGGGATATCGGACATCCATAGTTATTTAAATTTATATGTTATAATAAACTAATTACTTAAAAATAAGTAATCTTAGTGATTTATCATTTAGAATCTTGCAATCTCTAACTTGCAAAGCGGTTTCCATATCATGGGTATATACTTGACATGGAAATTTTTAGGAAAACCTACTAGGCCCCCTTTAGGGTTCGGACAAATGGTATGATCCTATGGCTCAGCAATCTCACATCTTTTCATCAAGGTCTTAAACTCTTGTAAATACTCCTCAACAGTATTTCAACCTTATCTTAGGTGCTGGGAAGCATGGAGCATCTCTTGCTTGAAGTAGGTTAACAACCAACTTATACCATCAAAGACTCGCATAGTCAATAAGTGTCCAACTTAACCTTTGCTCGATCATCGCACTCGAATAACTTCTCGACTTAGGGAACCTAGTCAAGGAACTCTTCAAGTTGGCTACTTTCACAAAAGGTCAATAGTTTCAGCTTAACATTGTCAAGTCCTTAGCCAAGTGCTAGGGGTTCATCCCTTGTATTTTGAGCTAGTCGATTCTCCTTAGTTCGGCCACTTCTATTAGAGCTCTACTTAGCTACACCTCTTCTTGGTGCTTCTTGATTTATTTTGGAGTCAATACTCCTTTCATTCCTCCTTCTCGGCATTAGATGGTTTTCTCTTCTCGTCAGCTTAGCAACTCTTGTTAGCTGTCTCATATCATTACAAAGTTCATTGGAACTACTCCTACTGGTAGGCGTCTATTCCCTCTTTTCTTCTCAGCCATTGCGTCTGTGGCCTCTGACTAAACTAGTAAGCTCTTGAATAGAGTTGATAAGATTTTGGATCTAGTATTCCAACTTATCAATATGTCATCTTAAGCTTGCACAAAGACTATCAATAGTATTATTGACACTATCCACCGACATTCTTATTTATACAATAATTTTCTCGAGAAAATTGAAGAAACAATAGAATTATAGTAACTCAGAAACAACTATTACTCAGCTTCTACTACTACCTTTAGCAAACAACTACTATGAACAGTATGCTACACTAGAGAACAATGAGTAACAAAAATGTTAGAACCACAAATCTACTTTGAAGAACACTAGCTTGCGTCTCTCCCTAAAGTGCTAATATCAATATGATAAGGATCAAATCTCTAATGCCAAGATGATAAGGAATCAAATGATCAATCCAAAAAGAAACAGTAGCAGATTTAGAAACCAATAGGAATGGGTATTCAAAAGAAATATGAGTATAAAGAGTAGGAAGGTTTTGATGATCAATGTGAATGGATATAACTCAGCAAAACACAAACAAAATTAGGGGGTTTGAGCTCAAAATAGAGTTCGATATAACTAATGAACACTAAATGTTGCTCGAGGTGTCAAATGAAGGTTAAATATGACTCATTAACTGATTCAAATGAAAGGGTTCATCACAATCTTAAGAATAAGATTGATAAGAACACAGGAGAGATTAAAAATGGTAATTGATACTTAATAATCCGACAAATGCAAGCTCTACTAGCTTAAGTATAGCCTTACTCAAAAGATGAAAGTTTCACTCTTTGTATATCTATCTATCTATATTTGTTAGTACGAATGTTGCTATTTATAGCAAGTCCTAAACCTTAGTGGCAAAACTATAAATAAAGTACAAGGCCTTAAATCCTAAAGAATTAGGCCTATCAATAAAATAAAGGGAAAACATGTACAAGAATACAAACCTGTGCATTTTACAGAACTCGACATGCAGCCACTCGGCATGTCCTAGGAGGAGTAATATTTAAACTAGATAAGGTCAGTAGCTGGATATACAAGTTCAAGAAGAGTTCCCTGACATCTCACATAGCCGAGATACTAAAAAGGCTGGCCCATAATTTCCAAGTTCTGGAATTAATCCGTACTCATCTTTGGGGTCATATTGAGTGGTTCTTTGGTGTCAAATCCTCAACTGCATGATTTCTTGTCTTCTCGGCAATTGATAGGCTTGTTGCCAAGTGGCTCTTTTCTTTCCCTCGACCTTTTGTCATTTGCTTAACCTTGATGAAAGTTGTGCGGCCTCAACCTTGAACTGTCCGGCTTCATGTTAGAATAAGTTAGCATCTTCTTTTAGAGGGTCAACATATGCTTTGAACAGGTTAGCTTCGGCTTAGGAGTAGTCGGAGGTTGATTCCCATCAAGGGTATAGACTCCGTAAATTCAACCTTCTAGATATGGTGTCGAACTCGAGTATCATAGATATTTCCTTAAGTTGATAAAACCACATAAAATAAAAATTGATGAAAATTTTAAACTCAGAACTTAAAACGAACTTGAAAGACCCAATTATACGATTTGGAAACCCTAATAATGCAAGGAAACCTCAATCCTTACATATGCGTACCTTTAAAAATGTAAATCTAAACTTAATACAAACCATAAATATCAAATCATAAAATTTTAAAACTTTAAGCTATAAATCAATAAAATTATCTAATGCTTGAAAAGCTATAAATCAATAAAATTACTATTAATTTTTGCAGAATCATATGAAACCGATAATGAACAAATCAAGGATGATTTCAAGTAATAATAAATAGCAAAACTAAGCTAGTTAAAGGAATAAATTAATAAATTTACAAAATTAATTTTACTTATGTTCATAAGTTGCCTTACAATATGTATATATATATATAAATATATTACTAAGTAATTTCCTTCTCTTTTCTTAATCTATCATATATATATATATATTTATTATACAACATATATATATATAGGAGAAAAACCTTAAGCTCCTAAGTGTAAGTTAATTATTCTCGAATTGGTGAAAAATCCTAAAACGTACTTAAACTCACTTGAACCCTAAACCTTAGGATAATCAAGGACTTATGACTTTCAATAAATAATTAAAAATATAATTTCAATAAATTTTATTCAACTTTAGAAAATTCTAAAATTTCATAAGAAGCAAATGACAACCTACAAATTAATTTGAGAACCAGGCCCTAAAAGAATTTCATAGAAGACAATTCCTTCATTTTCACTTATAAGCCATGGTACACATGGATAAGTTGTAAACCCTACTTTTTATCAAACTCGTAATTCAACTACGAGTACTTTTTGAATGTTCCCAATGATAAACTAAGCTAAGAGTTCAATTTTTCATTTAAAAAAACATTTAAATTTTTTCAAATTCAAAAGCCTATCATTGATAAAACTTGATTATGAGAACTGCAAACTCTAAGCCACTCAAAACTTTAAACCTTAAAATAATTAAGGACTAATAACCCTAAGCAACTAATTGATAATTTAATTTGAATAATTTTATTCAACTCTAGAAATTTTCATAATTTTATAAGAATTAAATCATAACTTACAAATCAATTTAAGAAACAAGATTTAAAAGAATTTCATATAAGACAATCTCCTTATCTTTATGCATAAGACTTATTCACATAAATAAGTAAATCAACCAATCATATTAAATAACTTATCAATTGAAATTTGGAATCATTTATAGATTAATAATTTATCAAAAACTAGTGATAAGATACTTTCCTTATCACTCTACAACTTATACTACATATTATTTTATGTGTTCAACTTTTAATTAAGTGACAAGACAACACTATGCCCTAATTGTTCCCTACATGGTTGATTGGAAAATAAGGAAAAGAGGGGCCATGTCTTGTCTTTTGTCTATCACTCAATTGTCTTACACATCTATTATTCTCCCCTTAATGCTTACATGATCTAGTCTTGTTAAAAAGTTGGCATTTGTGCATACTAAAAAACAATAAATTAAAGCTTCTTGAACACACTTCCTCTCCCATTCGAAAAATCTACCACTCTCTCCCTCTTTTGCTCTCATTTTCACTTCTTTTCCTCTTACTTTAAACACAAATCAAAAGAATAAACCCAACCCTACAAAATCCTACAATGTCGCTACCTTTTTGCTTCGTAACTCACGGCACAAAAGCTTGATTTTGTTGCCTCCTTTTTCAACTTCAAAAGCCACTTTAGGAAATTAAAAATATCCTTAAATCCCTACTTCAAAGATCAAGACACTAGTTTCCAAAGGAGCTTGCAAAAAGAAGGAGGAAAAATAAGGAACATAAGAAGATACGTAATTGTACAATCACCATTTCTATGCTTTTAGGACAGGTAAGTTGTTTTCTTGTTAAAGTGACCTAATATGCCATGTTAGGAGACCATGTTTTCATTAAGATATTAGCATGATCATGAGATGATAAAATAGCTAGACCACTTTAAGAAGTAAGCTTGTGAACCCCTTTACATGAAAATTGGAATATGTGCATGCTATGTTAGTGTTATGTAAAGATATATGTTTAACACTTAGAATGGAAGATTTTAAGTTGAGAAGATCATAAAATATGTACATGAATGAGCAGACATCATGCTAGACGTGGAGTGTATATGAGTCATTTAGGTGTTATTCCCACTTCTATTAAGTCAAAGATGTTTAAACCTAGCCTTAGGTAAAGGAAAATCCATTACATAAAGCTTTTATGAAGAAACCAACTTTGTAAGATATAAACAATGATATGAAAGTTGTGATAAGTATGAGATTTACTATTTTCATGTAAAGTATAAGCTAAGCAATCATCTCTTGGAAGAGAAGTTAAGTGAAGATTTGAATTTGAGTAGCTTAGGTTCATGATCTAATACCTAAACTTAAGGAAATGATAAAACACGTTAAGAAACCAAGTGAGTACCCTTCGGATTCTTCACAGCTAAATCTGGAACCACAATAAAAGTCACTTAAAAATATGATAAAACCAAGTAAATAAAGTGAAAAGACCAACCAGGCAAGTACGGTAAGTGTATAAAGCCAAAAACTCAAAAGTGACCCTAAAACTCTCAAAACGAGCCTAGAACTCTAAGTTGGGCTTTTATTAAAATTCTGACCAGCACTTTAAAATATTGAGAAAGGTTGTTTTAAAGCCCACTAGAAGCCCACCTATGACTCCAGAAGCCCACCTAAGACTCCATAAGCCCAATAAAGTCACTAACTTTAGTTTCAACAAAAAATAAGCTCATTTGACAACTTAAGCTCACATAAAAGCCCAAGGAGTTATTGTTAGTACTAAGAGTATAAACTAAAGTTGGAAATCTGACCTTAAGGAGTATTGTAAATTTAGAATAAAGTCCTATGCCCAAGCTCACAGAAATTCCCAAGTTATCGAAGAACCCATTAACCAAACAAAGCCCAAAAGCACTCCAAATCATGAGGATCACTACTGTTCTGACTTATGGGAAGTTTTTCATGCCTCATCACAAAAATCCAACCTCACCACATTAAAGTACACTAAAAAACGATGAAGATTAACTATAAAATCATAAAAGTCAGAATTAAAATGAGAATGTTACACGCGATTAAACTTTAAGTAAAAACCAGGAAAAATGTGAAACCAAGTCAAAAGTATAACTAAAAGGGTTTTAGTTTAGTTTTACAAATGCTATTTCAAATCCTTATAGTATTATATTTGCGATATCCAGGGGACTCAGCTTTTAGGAGATGACCTATCCTGGATTATTTTAATTGATCTATATGGCTGAGTGAGTGAATTCCTGATGACTCTTTACTTGATTTTGCTTATAAAATAGATGCACCTAAACTTATAAATATATAAATTAGATGCCTGTGAGATATGAGAAATGCATGTGTATGAACTTTTGATTGAATGCTATGGCTTGTTAATCATATAATAATGGAAAGTGTTTGTGATAATTTATACCTATGATTATATGGAATGAAATTATCTTATTACCTTGAAAAATCGAATTAACCATTTACATGATTAAAAAATTAAAAGGATTATGCACTCCCCATAATTGCATTCGAATAACACTGACTGCCGCTTCACATAAAAGATGGGAAGGGACTAACAGGTAGAGGGCCACGTACAAGATTGGGTACTAGCTATGTCATTATTTTATCGAGTCTCTATTCTAAGCTGATAGGCTTACTAGGCATCGAGAGACGCCAACCGTCGGTGAAGAGCCATATCTCATGACTTCTGCTTAGGGCGTGTGTTTTTAGATTGTAGAGGCCACCACACCGCTAGACTTAGGATTTTGAAAATATGATTTGTTGTTTAAGAAAGAAAGTATATATATATATGGTTTTGTTTTGACTTAAGCACAATAATGCAAATGAAATAAAACCTAAGGTCTAAAACCTGGATTTTGATTTGGGTCAGTTAATTATCTCTAAACCCCGACTACAAGGGGCATAATTCTGAGTTGTATGCAGTTCCTAGGCTACTGCATGTATTGTTTGGCATACTGATTGATCATGCATTCATATGTTCATGCATTAAATAAACTTTTGTAATTCAGTATTGATGAGGAGATTTATCTCACTAAACGTTAGCTTATACCTCAATAGTTCTTTTCCTTGCAGGTTGATCGATAGTTGGGACAAGGATAGGAACCAAGTGCAGAGTTCTACCATTGAATAAGTATGATGAAAAGCTTGCGTAGTTAATTCAAAATTCTTCGGAAAATGACTAATATCTCAATTAAGTTTAATATCTTCAATAAGTTTAGAATTTTCTAGAATTATCTATCTTCTTTCACTATTTTGGTAGGAGATATTGATTCTCTGTGGTTCTGAGGAAATGTGGAAAAATGGATATCCATAATTATTTATATTAAATAATGAATCATTGAACTAAAATTAAAGACCCTAGCAATCAATTATTTAGAGTCTTATAATCTCTAACTTGTAAGGTGATTTTTTTATCATGGGTGTACACATGATATGTTCTAGGTAATACTACTAGGCCCTCCCTCGGGTCGTTATAAGGGGCTACACTAACTAATTTCCTTACTAATCCCACCAGAATTTAAGCTTACCAATCCTTCCCAATAACTATTGTTGTCGCTTTCATGCCCTTCTAATCAACCATAGCATCATAATATACCTTATTGCAATTCCTAAGTGATCTTATATAGGAACATAGGGTTTTCCATATATTGTCTCCCCGCTTTTGCCTTTTCTTTAGTATCCACCATTCATGTGCTTCCTTCTTAACTAAGCCCATCCAATCTTACATGCTAGATCCTACATAAAAGATATGATAATTTATTTCTCTCCAAATTCATCGTAGTACAAAAAGAAAGATGATATCCCTAAAGCAAACATTCTCATTCCATGGAACTTTCTTAATAAAAACATTTTTTCTAATCCAATTGTGAAAAGTACTAGGATGGACAAAATTCAAAATTGATTCCGACTATAAGATCACTAGGCTTACCTAATAATTAGGCATCGCATAAAAGGTTGTTCATTGTTCCCCAAATTTCCTATGTAGAGCACGCATTCATGGGTTACCATGATGCCTTACTTATGAAGGTTTTCTTCTATTGGCAATCCATTTTAAGTAATACACTATAATAAATGTTGAATGCATAGGATTGTGGGCATGTGCCATATCCAGTAATGGCCTCTTTCCTCCTTGTACATTTCCATCTACATCATATGGCTAGATCATTTCATTGGTGTCTTGCTCATTGGTAATTGTCTATTCCAATGGATCAAAGTTATCCAATCTCATAACTTTTAAGTCATCAATGGGAAACCTAATTTAACTTTATCCTATCCCTCTACTATCCATCCTTCCTTAACTAAAAGGTTTTCTCAGCCTCTAGTAACAGAGCTAATAACTTAGCTTTGTACTCTTCTACCTCTTGACCATGCATCATGTTAGAAACTTGCTCTCGCTACTCTATTCGAAGGAATCACCACATTCTCATCTAGGTACTTTGCTTGTTTTTCAAGTAGATTAAAAAAGTCGGATCCTTTTTTATGTTGAAAACTTGGATTTCTCCAATGGTACTTCCTTGTGACCACATGCATCCATAGGACATTTTTTTCATAAATGTAACATGCCAGTTTTACAAAATTCACCTTGTTCATTTAAGGATGCCCATAATCCCTAGGCCTCCATGCTTTCGTAGTTGTTTAACATTGTTCCATGAAAATCCAATGTATTTTCTTTTCTCCTTCCTTTTCCTCCTAAATAAAATTATGGTAATGTTATTGTAGTTGTTTTGATAGTTTGTTCAAGATAGGGATAATTTTGATATTATAATTATAAATGCTCTCAAGGGTTGTTGCAACCAATAACTTCCCTATTGATGTACTCAAGAGCTTTGCTTTTCATCTCGATAATTTCTTAACACAAAAATAATGGTAGTCAACACACTATAACAAAAAAAGAAGGAAAAAAAAAAACTATATTAATACATATTAGTAAAATAGTAATGATGATCAGTATATACTAATACATATTAATACTATTGATAGGAGTTTTCATTCATAAGCCTATGAGAGCACAATATGCCCCCTTTAGACCCATAACCGACCTCTTTGAGGTCTCTCTAACCTTAATTAATTGGTTAGACCTCATTGGTGTAAGATGAACATTACTTATATATCCAAATGGAGCTTAATTCAGGGTAAAGAATCTTAGGACTATCTGAAGTAGCTTGGGAATGAGTTACCATCAACCTATTAACTATATTGCCAAACCTAGTGTTAAGATTATAGTTTCCAAACATTCAAATTAGGATAAGTGGCACAAACGCTTCAGCGATTACTATATAAGTAACTGTCTATTATTGCAATATCCTTAGGAATAAGGAGGTATTCTAGAGTACAATTTTCCCTTGCAATAAATGTGTTAGTCAATTAAAGTTACCTTGGTAGTTATCGGTCATTATTAATATATATAGCTTAAAAACCTACAATACGCTTCTTTTAGGCCTAAAAAAAAACATAAAAACACTCTTTACTTTCTTTTTATTTACATTTTACTCACTTACTTAGGCATCGATATGGTAACATTAAAGTTGCCTCAATACTTCCATAGCTTGATTTTCTTTTCCTTTTGCAAGCCAAAACACTTTCTTAAACCCTAAATCTAGATCTCCTAAATTTGAATGTCAATAGTTTGGCACTGTTTGTTTCTAATACCTACCATGGTGATTACAAAAAAAAAAAAAAGAAAAAAAATCAACAATGTTGGTAAGGGGAAGTAATACCCCTTATACCGCTCAAGGTGAATAATAGATGCAGCAATAAGAGGCACTTCATCTAGGGTCAAGCAACCTTTTACCCTAACAGCCTCAGTAAACTAAGTCTATGTGCATTGTATAGTTAGAGCCATTATGTACACCGTTTGTGAAAGAGTTAAAGAAGTCAAAGCATACAATATGGTGTTGAGATGAAGACTCAATGAAGTACACCTTCGATGATACCATCTTTAGAATAAGTAAGTGATGACTTTTAACCTATCTCAAAGGATGTAAACTGCCATTGCATGCATGGAAAAGCCCCTATGGAGGCTGTTAAGCCTATCCCCCCCAGTTACATCCAAGGATAGGTTAAAAGATCCTTAGTAGACGTTATTACAAATTGTTGGTTGTAATTGCATCTACACTCCATAAGAAGGAAGAATCAAGCATATTACAAAAGGCTATTACAAATATGAGTTTGCAAGATCTGTAAGAATATATCAAGTTAACTTTAGAAGGAAGTTCAAAGAAAGAAGTTGACAAAAAAGGTAAAATATTTATCCCTTTTGTAAGTGAAATTGTGGAGGAAGTTCTTTCCTTAAGTGCTAGATTACCTAAATTAGATACTTATGATGGAAACAAAGATCTAAATGGTCATCTAAACACCTTCTAAACTCTTAAAGAGTTATACAAGCTTTTGATGTGATAACGTATGAAGTAATCCCTTCCACTTTGAGGAAGTCAACAAGAAATTGGTTTAGCTCACTAAATGTGGCTTCAATATCTTCTTTTCAACAGCTTATTGATGAGCTTTAGTTATATTTCTAGGTGAGTAATCCCCCTACAAGGGATTCTTCACTCTTTACTTCGACTCGGCCAAAACTTGGTGAGAGCATACCTTGTCCATTGTTTCAATTTGTTGAAGATAGAAAACATAAATTGTGATAATAGTGTTGCACTCTACGTAATATGTTAAGGAGCTAGGAAGAAAGATTTTTTCAAGCCTTTAGCTAAGCATCCACCAAAAGAGAAAGAAAAGTTGAAAGGAACCAAGGTAAGAGAGGATTTCTATGAAAGATTAGATTAGGTTAGAAGTTTGATAGACGAGATAGACCTAAAAGCAATAATAGAGAAAAAAAAAAAAACAACTAATCCCTACCTATGCTACTCATATTCCTTTGAATAGAGACCTATGTTGGATATTTTAATAGAGGTACGAGATCAAGACTTCCTTGCCTAGCTGGAAAGAATGAGTGGTAACCTTTTTAAGAATAATTCAAACAATTATTGGGATTTTCATTATGATCAACTGCATAACATTGACAAATATAAAATCCTCTCAAAGATACTATTCGAAGGGGTTATTTGAAAAAATTCATTGTAAATAAGAGGAAAGGATATAATGACCTACTTAGAGGTGGTTTAATGATTAGCAATCTCATAATGAGGAAAGGAGAAATGATAATGGAAATTAAGTAACTTAAGATAATAATGACATTTAGGGGAGAAGTTGTTGAGGAAACTTTGACTATCCAATTGGGTGATGACTCCATAAAGATAAGAGTAAGCATGGCTCTCGACCTAAGGTATCGCAATGTGAGTTTTCTTTGAGCTAACAAAAACGTATTCACATCTTCATCTAACATGCTAGGTATCTTAGAGGATGTCATAACTCATTTACTTAACAATAATCCAAATGGTAGAGTGATTCAGCAAAAAAAGAGGCATTTTACCTTAAAGAGGAAAGTTGCAACAGGGGAAGAAATTTAGAAATTGCTCAAGGCATATTTCATTAAAGAAAAGACATATCGAACTTGGCTTGCCAACTGTGAGTTAGTCAAGAAGGCAAGTGGAAAGTAGCGAATGTGTATTGATTTTACCTATCTTAACAAAGCTTGCTTGTAGGACTGCTTTCATCTACCTCGAATAAATCAGCTAGTTGATTCTACATCTAAGCGTGTACTATCAAGTTTTATAGAAGCCTTTTCTAGTTATAAACCAAATCAAAGTGTACCCATTCAACCAAGTATACACTTCCTTTATCACAAATTTCGGAATGTATTATTATAAAGTGATGCCTACTAACTTGAAGAGAATGGATGATACATATTAGAGGTTAATGATAGGGAACCTCATATTCATAAGAACATTAATGTGCTTTTGGAGCTTCATCAAGCAAGTTTTTAGGGTTTATAGTGACTCAATCGGGGAATAAAAGCTAAACCTGAATGATCTAAACTATGTTGGATATGGAATCTCCAAAAACTATAAAGGAGGTGCAAAGGTTGATAGGTCAAGTGGTAACTTTGAAATGATTTATGACCAAAAGTACTAAAAGATGTTTGGAATTTTTTTCCTTTTGAATTTAGGTAGATTGAGCTGTATGAAAAGGCATTCTAAGATTTGAAGCAATTCCTAACCACACCACCATTTCTCTCTAAACCTATCATTGGAGAGACTTTATAATTGTATCTATTTATCATTAATTGAGATCTTTTGTCTATACTGGTAAGAGGAGAGGAAAGGATAGTATATCATGTAAGCCATATTTTGTAAGGCTTGAAGCTTCATAATAACAAGCTAGAGATGTTTTTCCTAGTAGTTATTATCATAGCATGTAAGCTCTAGCCTTATTTTGAGACTCACCAAGTGGATATTTTGACTGATTAACCTCTAAAATAGGCATTTTAGAAGTCATATGCTTCATGTCAAATGTTGAAGTATGCCTTAGAATTAAGTGCCTTTGGTGTCTAATATCGGCTACCAAAAGCCCACAAGGCTTTAACTTTAGCTGATTTTATTGGAAAGTTTGTTGGAAAGGAAGAACCTACTGCTTGCTATAAGGAGCCAACTTAGATATTGTATGTTAAGGGATCATCTATTTATGAAGGAAGTGGAGCGAGATTAGTGTTGAGGGGCCAATGGGTGTAAAGATTTCATATGTATAAAAGTTTGGTTTTCCTGCTAGTAATAGTAAGTCTAAATATGAAGCTTTTATAACTAAAATGAAGTTGGTTAGAGAGGTTGGAGACAAAATACTAAGCATTTACTTAGACTCCCAATTAATTGTTAGTTAGGTGAAGAGAGAAAGCATGGAAAAGGAAAAGTATTGGAAAAAACCTGCAAATAGTTAGAGAGCTTAAAACATTTTTCGCACGATGGAACATGTGAAAATACCACGGTCACTAAAATATGCAGTAGATATGCTATCTAAGTTGGCCTTTATCAACCTTCTGAGATGGGAGGAGAAGATCTTCATAGAGTATGTGCTTATCAAGAGCATAAAGAGGAAGCATGCAGAGTGCCTTGATGTATAAGAGAAGGAGTTAGAGCTATGTTGGATGGATCTTATTCTTGCCTACTTAAAAGAAGGAAAGTTTCCTAAGAGGATTGTGTATGTCATACTTAAGATGTTTGTGGCTTAACGAAGCTAAACAAGTACTGTTTGACCTACATGCTGAAGTTTGCAGTAACTGCATGAAGGCAGTTTCTTTATATGTGAAAGCTTTAAGCTTGGTTATTGATGGCCAATGATGAAGAAAAATGTGCTAAGGCTAGTACAAGTGTACAACCAATGTCAATAGAATGTGCCTGTTAAGTAAGCTATGAGCACATACAACATATGACTCACTACTCCTTAGCCATTTGCTTAATGGGGTTTAGATATACTGGGTCCATTTCTTAAGAGGACCAAGTAAAGACAATTAATTATTTGTCAATAGATTACCTTACTAAATAGGTCAACGTTAGGGCAATAGCAAGCATTGTGAAGAAGAGTATTGAAGCTTTTTTTATAAGCAATACCTTAATCAGATTCGAAATTTTGTATGCATTGATTACCGACAATGAACCATAGTTCAATAATGATTAGTTTAGGGCAATTTGTGAAGAGTGTCACATTAGGCTATGTTATAATTGAGTCGTACACCCCTAAGGTAATGGATAAGTAGAACAGTGAGTAAGGTCATCTTCCATAGCTTAAGGAAAAGAGTGACTCAAGTAAGAAACAAGTGGACGAGCAAGTTGCCAAATGTATTGTAAGGATATTAGATTACTTACAGGACTTCAATTGGAAAGATAACTTTCGAGCTAGCTTTTGGATCCTAGGTGGCCCTCCCTATCAAGCTTGAAATAACAAGTGCTAGAGTGCAAGCTTATGATCTTTAGAACAACAACATTGATCTCCAAGCGAACTTAGAAACTACTCATTAAATGAAGGGACTAGCTAAGGATCATCTCACCGCTTATCAACAATATACAGCATGATATTATGACAAATGTACGAGGCAAAAGTACTTTCATCCTAGAGACCGTATTTATAATAAGCTTGAAGCTTTAGGAGTGAAGGAAAGTCAGGGAAAGTAAACTCCAAAATGAGAAGATGCTATCAAAATATAGGAAGTGATCGAGAATGGAATACCCTACAAGCTTAAAAGCTTAGATGGTTAGAACATACATTAAGCTTGGAATGTAGATAATATGAGACCCTACTTTTAAGTAGGTTGATCATTAGCTTAATGGCATGAATTCGTATAGTAGTTATTTCTATCTTTTGTTGGTATTTTGTATTCAGTATTATAGTTCTATACATTGATTGTGATTTCGTTTTTGTTGGTTGTCAATTCTTAATATGCAACATGTTACAAGTGAATCATGCCCATGAATACGGTAAAGAATAATACATATTGTGTTGCATTTGTATGACCTGTTCATTTTTTTATCTACTTAAAATCACAATGACTATAGAGTGAAAATTTATAGTATTTGAAAATCATATGAGTTATAGGTAAGGTACTGGCTAGATAAAGTACCTTCGTACCACCTTAAACTTGACTCAAATATAATTTGCTAACTAGATAATTCTCAACCTCCATTTGTTTAAGAAGCACAAATAGCTATACGCCCTAGCTACGTATAGGTGATGAGTGACTTAGATATTATTTAATCCCTAATCCTATAGAAGGATCATAGGAGTGTAACATATCTGAAATCTTAGTGAGATCATCATAAAAATACTCTTAAGTCCTATAATGTATATAGATGACGAGTTAATATGCCCTAAGCCCTAAATCATTAACAAATTATGGGTTAACCTAATGAATTTTGAAAAAAAAAATCCATGATAAACTTTGATAAATTTCTTGCCAAATTGCTAAACAGATATAAAGCAAAAGCAATATTACATTAAGAGAAGAGTTAAATGTAGGTTGAAAAGGGTAGCATTCCAACCTGGAAAGGAATAAAAAATTGTCAAAAGGGTTTTTCAAGCAAACACTAAGAAGAAAGAAATCTAATAGTTTTCGATAAGGACATTTTTGAGCCTAGTTTTTCACCCTCCTAGTTCTTTTATAAAATTAGGTCTTATTTAAATCGATTAGTACTAAACCCAACCCATTTAATACCGATCCTCGACTAGGGTTTAAAGAAAATCATTTTTTTCAACTTGAAAAGATGTTGGAGTCACTACTTAATCGAAGTCAGGAAAAAGAGTTAAGTTATAACAAATTGAGTGGATTCGTTATAACTTAGCTACCCACCTATCAATTAAAAAACAAATTTATAAAACGGTTTTTTTAAAAACCAGAGAATCTAGATTCGGGGGTTAGAACTTTTAAACCTTTATGGATACCATTAACTTTCCAAAATTAACTTTAATTCATAAAAATCACCTTTTTATTTTATGAGACGGAACTCAATTTAACTATTCTAATTAGACAAATGAAATAATCTAAACTAAAGAAAAAGGAAAATTACGTTTTTTCATTTTTATCGTCGCCTCGTAAGTACTTATGTACCCGCTATTCGAGATCAGACGTGCGTTTTTCTTTTTTGTAAAACTTTAGTAGATTGGTTTTATTTTAATTTGAAAACAATTGAGTTTATGTTTTACTCAGTTTTGATTTGTTTTCTAAAAGCGTCCTAATTAGTGTTTTATTTTTGGAAACTTTAAAATAATCCTAATTTGGAAAGAAGTCTATCTATTTTCATTTACTTTTCGGAAATCAATTTTTCTAAGTGATTAAAGCTATTATTTAATATTATTTTATTTACTTTTATTTTTTATTTATTTATCCCTTTTTTTGTATTTTTTCACTTAATTTATGTCTTACTTATTTTTATTTAAACTAAAAAAAATTAAGTTACCTTTTTTTTTTGTTTTTCCTCCTTTTCTTTTTATTACATTTACATGAGTAAACAAATAATAAAAAAAACAAAGAAAAAGAAAAGAAAAAATAAATAAAAAAGAAGCCTCAAATGAATGCAACAAAATGCACGGGTCGGACTTAGGTCGACTGGGTTAGATTCGAGTCGGGTCATAGATTTAGGTCGGGTCGCATAGATTACTAATGGCAGTAGCAATAAGGCTCGATTCGGCTTGTTTCAACTATCAAAACGAACAGGTGATGGTTTTTTTGTGAGTATTGGATTAAGGATAGGAGGGGTAGGTTCAGTGCGTTGATGTTTTAGAGCTATTTGGGTGGTTTTCAAAAGTTGGCCAGGGTGGTAGTGGTAGTTCGGCCGTGTGGGGGTTGTTAGGTGTAAGAGTAGGGTGTGGTGTGAGGTTTCAATGTATGGGGAGCTTAGTTGTGCAGTTAGTTTGGACTAAGGCGGTTAAAGATGGTGGTTCGAGGAAAGAGAGGGGTGGCGATTATAGTTTGATGGAGGGTAGCTTAAGGAAGCTATTAGAGGCCATGGCAGCGGTTGAGACTAGTCAGGTTGGAGAGCTTAAGCTAAGGGGAGTTCAACAGTAGTAGTGATTGGGCTTAGATTAGAGTAAAGAGAGAGAACCAAAGAGAGATAGTACAGGTTAGAGAGAGAAAATAGCCACGAGAGAAAGAGAGCTTGAGAGTTACTCGTGAATGATTGTGTGTCCTTATAGATGGTTTATGAGCTCCAATTTATAATCGAATTCAACCCAGCGAAAAAGGAAAGCTCGAATCGAAGTTAATAGGAATGGTCGAATTTTCATTTTTTTCCCAATCTTTGAAGCTCGATTTGAATGCATAATTGACCATTCATTTGAACTTGGATGTGTTTTTTGTACCGATTCATAATAGGCTATGTCTAGTTTACAATTTCACCATTTATTTGGTGAAATTACAACGAGAAAGGGTCTAAAAATTGTGTTGAAGTGGGTGGTTCAAAGAGGAAAGCACTGGAAATTTGGAGAAAGATGAGGGAAATAGAGGGAAAGAGAGTAAAATGAAAGGAAAAGGAAAGAAGGGGAGGGAAAAGGGGCTGACATAGTGCTCAACCTTAACATGCTACACGTCATTTGTGACACATGACGTGTAGCACAATAAGATCCTAATACATGGCAGTATGCTGGCCAATAGAAATAAAATAAAATAAAATAAGAGAAAAAGGCCTCCTTACTTTTGCTAAGATTTGAACCCAAGACCTCACACTCAAACTCTATAACCAATCCATATGCTTAACCATTAAGTCGTTGGCTTATGCCTTATCCATATGTACAATCAAATTGCACATATGAACTCATTCAGCTTGGGCTAGATTTAAATTTAAGCCCAACTTCAACGGCCCAACTTCTAAACTAAAATTAAAATTAAAAATGTGTCCTAATAATATGCTATTTTCTAAAATCTTTTACTTGACTTTAATTTTTCTAATTTTTTTGTAATTTTTCAAATTTCTAAATTTTTAAACTTCATTTTCTAACTTTTTATCTTTTTAAGGTTTCTTTCTGAAATTTTCTTATTTTTTGTGCTTCTTCTTATTTTTATATTTTTTTTTGTATTTTTCCATGATCCTTGCTTTTTTTCTAAATTTCTTAATTTTTTGGGTTTTCTATAATTCCCTATTTTTTTGAATTTTTTCTAATTTAGGTCCTATTGAGAAAAGAAAGAAAAATAATAAAAATAAAAATAAAAGGAGCAAAAATTAGGTGTCCATAGTCATCAAGGACTGGAAGAGATTCCATATTGAAGGCTGAGAGGCATCATCTCGGTCATTTACTTCAGCTCCAATTTGAACAACATCCTCCATTGTAAGAGGGTCATCTTGCTTAGCAGCGTCTTAACCTAAAGCTCTTCCTAAGTTGTAGGCTTTGTCCATGAGCTTCATTTATAAAGTTCAAGTAGCTTAGATCATACTCAAGGTGATGGATTAGGATCTCTTGTTTTACTTATAAGCCTCATAAAATTTGCTTGCTAAAATTAGAGTGGATCTTAAATCTCAATAAATGTTCCCTAGACTTAATAAGATTGAAGAAATTAAAACCGATAAAATTTCAAAACAAGACCTTAAGATGAACTCGAAAAATTCAACGTAAAATTTGAAAACCTTAATTATATACAAAATAATAAATAAATAAATTTAACCCCAAATCTAAAGAAAGCTTTAATTTAGTAAATTGACCGAAAAGATGTGGAATCACTTAAAATATCTAACTAGTAACTAGAGACATTCTTGAATAATATAAATAGTTAAAGTAAGCTAATTTAGGAAATAGATTAATCACGAACTTAGTGGCATAAATATGGATATCAGTATATATGTATATAAATATAACTTTAAGTGTAAACAATTAAAACTATAATATAACATGTAATATCAAACTTATTTAAATTATGTGAATTAAAACTTCTAAATTTATAAAATTATTTCCTTACCACGAATATATATGTATATAGTGTAATATATATGTATATGTATTATATATAATTTCCCTTATACATTATATCATATAAAATATGATAAATCTAATCTTTTGTGAATATTGAATTATACAATATAACGATATGCATAATTTTTGTACCATATCCATATAAAATCGATCGAATAAATTTAAGCTAATTAAAATATCAAATTAGTAAAGTGGCTCTCAATTATATCGAATCATATCAATTAAGTAAATTTAAAGCTAATTAGAATGCTAAATTAACGAAATTATATTTTCGCTCCAAAATACATACATAACACCACCTATATACATACATATTAGGTATAGTCCTTCGTATATTATATTATAAGTTATGCGATTTATGTAAATCCTTTTTTGTACATTATATTATACAACATATGGTATGTTTCATTAGTGTATTCTACTAGATATCATTTAAGTGTAATATACCTAGTAGATTTGATTTAATTAATTACATAATCTAGTCTAAACCTAAGTCTAGTTACCTAAACTCTATCTAGTCATTTCCTATCCTAGCAAATCTACTAAGATTTTGACAAGACTTGAAAATATCTTTCATCTTTTCCCTTAAAAAATCAGATTATCTACACCAACCCATACCCCTTACATGCTTCACTTTGACTAAAGGTACAACTATCACATCTTTCCCTCTCTCTTTCCTCTTGGTTTCGGCTTCCATAAACCCCCTACATATTCTATTTGATTTTCAAAATCTTTGACCAATTATACATGTAAAATCTCATGTTCCTTCCCCTTCATTAATCAGTGCAAGCCTTACTCCTCAACCACATTCTTACATACATGCATACACATATATATTTTCTCATCAAAACCCTCAAATCACTCTTTCTCTTGCTTATCTAGAGATGGAACACACACATACACTTGTCCATTCCACGTTTATCTTCATTCCACACAACACATTAACTCTCATAATATTTCTCACTCAACTGGACATGAACACCCACAACATACACTGGCATAACTTCATTTTATTTCCTTTCTAACACACTTATTTACTCTTTCCTATCTAAATCTTATTGCACCAGTACACTTCCATTTTTCATTACCTATATACTTTTTGATGGGAATTAGCTACTATACCCTTGACCCATAGCCAAGCCCAAGGACTAAAGGGACTGACACGACGAATCCTTCTATTCCAACTGACCCCTTCTAAGGCCGAATACTTCCTTGCCAAGTCAACCTTCATGTCGAGCCATATGACTACACATCTTTCTATAGTGTATTGAATTGAAGATTACATAGTTTCGCCAGAACTGATCAATTACTTGGCATCTTCCTTACTAAGAAACCGAGAAAGAGAAACTCTAGACTGATTAAGCCATTCTTGCTTAGATAAGCTAACTGTCCATACATTTTTGTTCATATCTTCTAACAACCTCACCAATGTAGCATCGCTACGTGTATAGTTACTTGTATAGAATCCATTGCACCAATAATTGTTTTTCTTATACATTCATTTTTACCCTTTTGTATCTTATCCATTACTTCCATAGGAAATGCTCTTTTATGTTTTCCTTTTTAGGCAAGTCACCCTAACTTATGAGTATAAATACCCTTGTACTTCTGGCTATGAGAATCAAATTATGCTTAATACACTTATCTTCTTCCTTGTGTAAACACCCTGTTTACTCTTAACATCACTCTTATCCTAACCCTTGAGCAAGGCTAGGTGGCAAGTAACCTCACTAAACCGATTCATGCATCATATCAAATTATGATGTGAGTCCTCAGAAGTTCCATTAGTGCATCATATCTTCTAGAGTTGTTCGTGGGTTTTGCTTACCTTTCATTTGTCATTCATTCTTTTCGTACTTTCTTCCATTAGTTCTTTCAAACATTTTGCAAGCTTAGACCCATCCAGCGATCAACCTAGCCTATTCTTAGTCATGGTTCGCACCATTTTGGTATTAAAGCAAAGGTTTTGTTTGAGTTGACGTGTGTTTTCAAAGGTCCGTTATACTCTGTTTTGTATATGTGAAACAGAAGCATGTTACTATGTTCGTTTGAGCGTTGTGTTGTTAACTAATTTCCTAAAGTGTTTGTTTGAGCTTTGAATCTATAAGGAAAAATGATTGACTCAAGTATGAATGTTGGTACTGGTAATGACAGTGGAGTTGTCTACCATGGACGACAGTCTCAAGGAACTGACGACCTTAGAAGTACTGATGAGAGACTTAATGAGGTTGCTAACCTCTTGGTGGATTTAACCCAAGTAGTACAGGCATTGTCTTGCTAACTTACTGAGACTACATAAAACACCCCACAAGTTGCTCAACCTATTAGAGTTCAAAACCAAACTTGACCTATTCAAGGTTGAAGAGTAAGCAAGCAAGTGAAGAGAAGGATTAACATAGTAAGCATAGGAGATATGGAAGAAGAGGAGTATTTTGAAGAAGAGCATGTATGAGTCCCTATAGTTCAATGGATTTGGGAATGCTAATGAATACCTAGAGTAGGAAGAAAAAGTGGTGCATGTGTCTCATTACTATTAGTATAAGGATTATGAGAAGGTAAGAACCTCTACTGTTGAGTTCTCTAGATATGCCGCCATGTGGTGAAAGAATTTTTAGGCCATGAGGAGATGAGAGGGGTACCGAGAGATTAATACTTAGCCAAAGATGAAGAGAATACTTAGAAATAGGTTGGTGTTAGAAACCTATCTTTAAGTTACTTTCACTTAGCTTCAGGAGTTGAGATAAGGAGGTCGAATTGTTGACGAGTATGTTCAAGAATTTCAAATACCTATGATATGTTGCGAAGTGGAGGAACCACCAATTCAAACAATCTCATGATTCATTATTGGGTTAAGAGGAGACATTTGAGACATTGTGGAGCTCCAACAGTTTGATACAATGGATGAAACTATTAGGACTGCCTAGCGAGTAGAAAGGCAAAGGTAGTGTTGACTAATGGCCTGGGTGCTAACTAGCCGACCCAGATAGGGAAGTTACCAAGTTCAGTCAAGTATAGACTCGAATAGAAAGATTGATGTCTGAGCCAAGTAGAAAGGGTGACTTGATGGTGAAGTGTCAACCCTACCTTAGGAGAAGAGGCAAGGGTCTAGTAGGAAGACGAACCAAATCAAGTGCTTCAAGTGTCAAGGGTTCGGACATGTAGCTACTTAGTGCCCGAACCATAGGACAATGGTCATCAAGAGAGATGTCTTAAAGCTAGAAGTAGACAATACAAATGAAGAACATGAGGAAGAGGAGGTCCCTATTGAGAAATAAAATGCTGAAAAAGAGCTGATTGAGGAGGACATGTTTACTAAGGAATTGGACAAGTTACTTATGGTTGTCTAACGCACTATGAAAGTGGAACCCTCGCGAGGGGAGGAGCAAAGAAAGAATTTGTTCCATACCACTTATAAGGTGAATGATCAAGTGTGCACCCTTATCATGGATAGTGGAAGTTACACCAATGTAGCATCAGCTAATATTGTTTCAAAATTAAAGTTGCCAACTATTGCACATCTGAGGCCATATAAGTTGTACTAATTAAGTGAGAAAGGAGGATTACATATACAATAAGATAACTCGGCACATCAACCAAGCTGTTAGAAGAATGCGAGAAAAGACCAAGGGTAAAACGACTAACCAATTTCAGCCAGGAGACTTGTTGTAGCTACACCTCAGTAAGGAATGGTTCCCGAATAAGAAGAGGAACAAATTATCTACAAGAGCGGAAGGACCTTACGGAATCCTCCAGATGATCAATGATAATGCCTATATATTGGAATTGCTTGAGGAATATGGGGTTTTTGACACCTTTAATATTGTCAACCTTAGTCCTTATAACGGAGAACTGAGCTAAAACCATTCAGATTTGATCCCAAATCCAAAACAACCTAAAGGGAATGATGGGAATTAAGCTACCAAACATCTGACCCACAGTCGAGCCTAAGGACTAGAGGGACTAATACAATGAATCCTTTTGTTACAATCGACCCCTTCTAAGGCCAAATACTTCCTTGTTGAGTCACCTTTCATGCTAAGCCATATGATTGCCCGTCTTTCTATAGTATGTTGAATTGAAGATTACTCACTCACGCCTAAATCGATCAATTACTTGGCATCTTCCTTGCCAAGAAGCTGAGAAAGAGAGACTCTGAACTGATTAAACCATTCCTGCTCGGACAAGCCAATTGCCTATACTTTTTTACCCGTATCTTCAAACAACCTTATCAATATAACATTGCTATGTGTACAATATCATGTGTAAAATTCGTTACACCAATGATTGTTTTTCTTATATATTTATTTTTACCATTTTTTATCTTATCCATTACTTCCTTAGGAAATGCTCTTTTTGTCTTTTTCTTTTTAGGCAAGTTGCCCTAACTTATGGGTATAAATATCCTTGTACTTGTAGCTATGAGAATCAGATAATCCTTAATACACTTATCTTCTTCCTTGCATAAATACCCTGTTTACTCTTGACATTACTCTTATCCTAACCCTTGAATAAAGCTAGATAGCGAGTAACCTCATCAAACTGATTCATATGTCATATCAAATTATGCTATGAGTCCTCAAAAGTTCCAGGAGTGCGTCATATCCTTTGAAGCTGTTGGTGGGTTTTGCTTACCTTTCATTCATCATTCATTCCTTTTTCACTTTCTTCCATTAGTTTTTTCGAGCTTTCTATAAGCTTAGACCCATCCAACAATTAGCATTATTTATTCTTGGTCATAGTTCACACCATTCTTATACATTTTAATTTCCATTTTTCATTTAACCTCAAGTAATCAAGAGAATTTTTAAGAGTATGAAGATGAAGCTAGGATGCATTCTTAAAAGGAGGTTTAGGTCACAACTTATAAGCTACCCCTAGACGTACTATTTAATTTTGCTTTCTATTTCAACATTTTCATGTATTTTTCTTTTAGTTTTTAAAAGTAGCTCAAGTAAAATAAGTATATATAATTTACCATTCTTGTGTTACAACCTCATTTTTGGTTCATCAACATAATATGTAGCATTATTTCATTAAGATATTGTAATTACATGTGAATTTTATCCTTTTTCTTCTTGTGATAGAAACAGTGAAGTAGAAATTCTAAGATTATTTTGAGCTATACTCGAGATTTGAATAAAAATATTTCGCTATAAAAATTATACTACAAGTTTATAATATCAAAGCTAACAAGAAAGAGAGTAGGCTGGGGGGTTTGAAAAATCACATTAAGCTCAATAAGAAAAGCTCATGGCTAAACTATGCAAAATCTAACCTCACATAATTTTAATGAAAAATGATAGCTAAGAATTTATTTAAGTTAATTACAACTTAATTAATTATGTTAATTAGTAGCTTAGTGCCTAAAGTAGGACATAAGTGAAAATAGGCTTAAAATTAACTTGAAAAGCCAAAGTACAAAATGTAAACGAATTTGGCCCTATGTAAGTTTTATGTAAAACTTAAAAAAAAAAAAGAAAGAAATAAAAAATTGAACTAAGGAGGTAAGGTAGGCTTGTGATCAGGTTTGGAATGGTGGGGAAAGTATACTCAAAAATTTTATTTAGATAAGATATAGGCTAAAAAGTGTAAATTAGATAGGCCCAATAGGAATTGAAATGAGAAAATAGATAAGAAAAAAAAGAAAGAAGAAGCTCATTTAGGCCTACACACCACATTTTCGACAAAAATAAAACTAAGACTAGCTAAAATTATTATTTAATAAAATTTATTCGCTGGCCTAATAAGAATTTAAGCTGGCCACTATTATTTAGGAGAACCCATTTACAATTTAGGTGGAAATAGACATAATTAGACTCATTCAAAAAACCATATAATAAATATAGTAAGAGCTAAGCTAAATAATTATAAAACCCATAAATAATAAGTCCTATAATTAATTAAGGCCCAACAATAATTTATACATCATTAGAAGAAAAATTTGAAAGAGACAGAAATAAACAATTAAATAAATAAATAAGAATAAAATTATGCCCGAATTAATTGAAACTTGTAATAGGTCTAAATTGCTATAGAAAATGTGGTACCATCTCCTAAAACAGAACCCACCATTGAAAAGTACAGTTGAAAATGATAGAAATCGACTATAAGATCATAAAAATTAGATTTGAAATGAAAATGTTATATGCAATTCAAGAAAAAGCTTGAAACTAGGAATGTGCAGTAAATTGGATAGATAATTAAATAGTTAATTAGGTATCTACTTAGATTGTATGACATTATAAATAGGTACTTACTTTACTTTAATATTTTAATTATTTATCAAGTGATCCCAAACAAGACATGGATCTCCTATTTAACTATTACGACCCTTGACTTTAGATAAGACTAAGTGAGTACTCTCGATAATTCCATACTTATTTTGTACTTGTAGTTGGTGCACTTAAATTATAAACATTAATAAATTGATGCATAAGTTTTAGGTTATGCATGTGTTTAGATATTGGTTTTTGTCATGCAAAATTTTGTTAAATATAGTAACTAAACAATTAGGTGTTTCGTTCACTACTACATGGTTAGATGGCTTGTTGATATTAGTTTATCACCTAATAATTCGACTTAATCACACTTGACTTATTGAAATTAAATGAATCATGTATAATCACAAACATTACATTCACTAATCCAATCATCACTTCATGTGGATGGTAATGAAGAGCTCTATAGGAATGGGGATCCCATGTAACTAGTATAGATAACCCCATTTTTGCCTTTTTATAATTTTAGTATTTCCTAAATTTTTGTTGAAAAATGAAAAAAAAAAACAAAAAATTTCGAATAATAGAATTTTTGGGAAAATAAAAGCCTTAGGTCATTTTAGTGTTGCTAGGTCACAATGAACATACCATGTCATTTTATTTTAAGGTCAAAATGTACACATATAACTTAGTAGCTCTATGTTATAATAAATTTTTTATGAAGTTTCTAATGCCCTACATCCAAGCCTACTAGCTATGCAATTATACTCCTTGTAAAAGATACAACATCATAGATTATGTTAATTGGTATTTATGAAACTTTTGATATACTTACTTTACCAAACACCTAATAATAAAAATTTTCAAATATCTTAATATATTTAGACAATATCTAATAAAAGATTCTTATATAGGAAATTTTCAAACTGTGATTGTAAGATCAAAATACTTAAAATCTAATCATATTAATTCAAATCTTACGTGAATCACCAAATATGTAAGGTCTTCAAAATATCCCAATTATAAATGTAATACTAAACCTATAAACTCTACTTATGTAGTAATATCATATTCTTTAGATTACTAATTCCTATGATATAACAAAGTAGAGAGAAGTAACTTGTAAATTGTTATATTATGAGTATGTCTTATATTAAGAAAAGTGTATTTAAGGTCTTATTATGGAATGTAAGATTAATGAAAAATTAGTTTCGAATAATACCAAATGGTAGAAAGAATAGTCATATAAAGTCGAATTTCAAAAATAAATTGAAATACATCTTATATAAACTATAACATAAAGTTTATTAGATTAAATCTTAACTAGTCTAGAAGTAGATATTTTAGAATAAGCGTATAATATAATGTTTCTACTATTTTTTAAGTATATTATGGAACTTTTTAAATAATAAACCATGATAAAATTACACTAAAAAATTCATATAAAATTAAACCAGCAAAAATATATATATATATAATATATGTATATCTTCGCTTTAATCAAGGAGATGAAAGTTTCTATAGATTGGCTTAATGCCATATCGGAGGTGGTGGAGCATCAAACTATAAGAGAGAAAGGGAGAGGGAGAGATAGAGAGAGAGTTGTTCATTGAGAGGAAGAAAAAAAAAAGAAGAAGAAGAACTAAAAGAAAAAGTAATGAAGATGAAGAAAAATAAGATTATATAATTTAATTTTTACAATATTTGATATTTTTAGGTAACCTTATTTCTATAGTTATGAGTGTTATTTCTTTTAATTGATAATTAATAGTCATATAGAAAATATATTCGTAATCTTGTTATTTTCCTAAGTAGAGAATTTTATCCATACAATTTCATGAATTTATTCTTTTCGAATTTTAAACTTAGAATATTGATAATTGTAAGATATGTATATTATTAGGACCAATTCTCAAAATGAGTAGATTTATAGTAATAATCCTTTATCAAAACTATTAAAATTGAACTTTATATTTTTAAAAATTTAACATCATTGCTTTCGTAAAATTTGAGTATATATAATCTTTTATAAAAAGTACAAGTTTCTAAAGTAAAAGTTCTCTAAAAAGGTAGAAACTTCTTAAATAATATTAGAAAATATAAATTTCAAATGTAAGGTTAAATTACAGTGATGTTACGTCAGAAATATCTATGACTAAATTAAGCTAAATCAAAGGGATTAAGTCTAATATACTAAGTAGGCCTCATCTAAGTACTATATTTTAGTTTTAACTCTATCTTGTATCAAATAGGCTAGATCCATAACCTTATCAAAAAAATTTGGGAATGATTGGCTAAGAAGCCAAGTAAATGGGATCAATACTTTATAGTATTTTAAAGTATTATTTTAAAATACATAGAGGCTTTGGTTTGTTTTTAGCTTGTGACTGTAATTTAGTTCTTTATGCATGTACAAAGCATGTGCTTGAATAGTAGTCTGCTAGTGTAAGTATTTAACTCCAGATGATGTTTTGTGATTATTGCTTCGATTAGTTTGTTTGAAAATGTTTGATCACCCTAGAAACGATCTAACTTGAACTCAACCTAACATCAATATTGACATGCATCGCAATGTTCTAGTGGTAACAACTAAGATTCTTGAGCCAAACATAGACTCCCATAAATGAGGATAGCTAAAATGGTCATTTTCCTACCTTAGTCAAAATAAGTGATAGGAAAGGAGGTTGTAACAAGGTTGGGGGCTATAGTTCGAAGGTGGTTACAGGAGAATGGTGCTCTCCATTACACAAGCCCAATTTGGTTCTAATCTAGGAGTGTACTACATCAAACTCCTTAACCCAGATTAAAGTAGGTGCCATTTCTCTATTTTCACAATGGAGTGGATAATGTTATGCAACGATATTTGCTTATACATACATTGCATCTAACTAATTTGGTTGAAAATCCTATTTGTTATGTAGTAAATACATATTTCTGTCTCCATCCATTTATTGAGCAAGTTGTAGGTCATTTCTCTATAGTCTGTTTTGTAAGATTCAAAATGGAACTATAAGTATCGTATCGAAAACTAGCACTTTAGCAAATGGGGTTAAGGAGTGAATATCAAGAAGAATTCAACTAAATTTTATTCTTATTGTTGACTTTTCTAACTGTTAAGGAAACTACTCGAGCCTTCTTAAATAGGCTTGCTAGTTTTCTATCTTTTGATGTATATGCTAAATAACATATACCTATAGGTTTTATGAGTACTCTTTTGAAACTTTAAACTATAAGTTTGCTTTATCAATTATTTTCAAAAATTATTCCACAAGTTTATATCAAGTAGGTATCAAACTAGATGCTTCAAAGCAATAGAGTTGAGTACGCTTAGTGTGAACTAGATCTAAGATAGCAACTATAACGTCAGTTTCTATCTTATAATAGCTTACACGATAGGACTATTATGACTCCATATTTTTAGCGTATAATAGTTCTAAGTTGGCATCAGATCATTATTCTTAAGAATTACCTTAAAAGTGTAATTCTTAAGATTATGCTTTGAAGTATCATAAAAAAAAAGGTAGATATCATAGGAAAACAATGAGAGTAGATAATACTAAGTGGGTAGTGAAATACTGTATTATGAAGTTATAGTATAAACTAATTGTACTACTAAATTATTATTGATATTAACTAAGATCTTAATCTATCCACAAAATCATAATGGAGGATCTTAATGTGAATTCAAGTGCTTTAGTGATACATGCTATAGAAAGTAATTGAGATGAATGAAAAGGTAAGGTGTAATGTAGAGGGAACCATTAGAATATGATTTAGAGGACCATCTTATAAAGAATAAAATAATCACCTTTGAGATAGTAGTTTTATGTCGACACAATTTTTTATGATTCAAATTTCACCATCAACATGATCAACTCAGACCAAAAACCTAAGGCCTTTGACTTTTATAAATTCAAGGAGAAATAAGCCCCAAGAGCTAAGTGGTATACTTTCCATGTACTTATAGCACCTAGAAGTTATAAAGCTACCCCATTCAACTACTAAGTAGTCAACTAAGGGTAATCAATGGTGGGATTTCCTACTTTAGTAGGGCTAAGGACCCCAAAAAGACCTTAAAAAGAAACATGTAATGGAGGAGATGAGAAACAAACTAGCTAAATATGAGGAGGGGTATTCTACCTTTACCAAAATGATTAAGTCAAGTGAATACAAAATAATGGATCATCTCACCAAGACTCTACCACAAGTGTCACTCATGGGTTTGTTAATGGTATCTAAACCACATCAGGAAGCTCTATTCTAAACCTTCAGGGAGGTTAAGGTCCCTAGTAAAAAGTCAATTGAAAGAATGGGACTAATCACTAACTCTATCCTCACTAAGGATTAAATCTCTTTTTTAACTAAAGAATTAGCTAAGGAAGGTAACCAACACACTAAGCCACATTTCATGATGGTGAGGAGCAATGATATAATCATAGCCAAAGTCCTTATTGATAATAGATTGTCATTGAATGAATGTCCCCTTGCTACCTTAGACCTATTAGGTATCGACATAATTGCAATCAAACCAAGTGTTAATAGTCAATTTTCGCTCACTCGGCTTACCAAACGATGATGCTCAAAGCTTCACTCACTTGTCCATTTGGCTGACGACAAGCCGAGTAATTTGTATTCTCAATATCTAGTCAAGTAACATAGATCCATTCCTAATTTGAATTTAGGGGAATCGGTATGAACAGTTATCACTAGCACAATGATATTACATAACTATTTGCTCTCCCTATATTTCGAGGAATGTGTCTAATCAAGTGTCTTCCACATGTCTTAATGGTTATTCTGATAACTATTGCTTCAGATATGACATTCTCCTATAAATATAGGAAAGAAACATTGTAAGAGCATCTAATACCTCTTAACCACTTAGGTTAACTTTCTTTATTCATATTTACTAACTTGGGCATTAGATTTGTCATATCGGACTGGCCCCGGTACCAAAAGCTTTTCCTTTCTTTGTAGGATAATTCCAATTACCAAAGTCCACCAACAACACCAAGTTCTACAATAGTCAAGGCTTTTGACGAATTTAGGAGATAAACCATAAGGGAGATTGACTTACCAGTTGACATTGGCCCCCCAAAAACCTTTAATATTTGATTCCAAGTTCTAGACATCCCAAGATCATTCAACTTACTCTTAGGAAGACCCTAGATCCATACAACAAGGGCTATACCTTTGAGTTTGCTTCAAAAAGTTAAGTTTATCTCAAATGGCTAAGTGATAACAATTCTAGGTGATCAAGGTTATGAAAGCAACAAGTAAATGACCATACCCTATATAGGTATTTAGGAGTAGGAGGACTTTAGGCTCCGAACGTTTGATGATGTGTGCATGGTTACTAATCTTAGGGAATGAAAGAATCAAAAGCTAAAGGTTAAGGAAGGCTGGATTGGTACTTACAGCCTTGGCAACATCCTAACTTTGATCAAAGAGTTTCAAAATAAATAAGTGATGGGAAAGAGAGGTGATAAATTGCATCATACCCCAATGACCTTTCCACCATTGATTGAGACATTTGTCCAAATTAACGTTTAGACCTTGGAATCTGCCAAAGAATACACCCCCCAACAAAGTTGAATTGGCAAGTCCATCCTAAAAGCTCCATTCACATCTAAATAATTAGTTGTCTATCTCTATGAGTGGCAATAAGTCTTCTCTAAGATAAAGGATTAATCTTAGTCTAATATTTTTTTATAAGTTTTGTAATAATTGTCATTATTCTAAACAATGTATTTGTGAGAACTCTTAATGAATAAAAGATCAATTTCCTCTTCTCCATTATACTCTACTTCTCCTTTACTTATTGATAGGGATCATAGACTAATCACGCGCTCCTAAGCTCATAAGCTTTCCTAGTTAGCTCGCCTAATTAGCTCGCCGAGTTGTTCGAAGTGAGCTGAGCATCAAAGAGCAATACATTTCTCGATATAACTTGCCAAGCTACTTCACTCTCTACATCATTCAAGAAGCTGCTCAAGTGATCAGCCAACATGCTGAGCCGACCCCTTCATAACAGACCATAGTCCAAGCATCGAATCAAGATATAGCCAACCTCAGTAGTGTTGAGACCAAGCTAACAACTATCAAGAGCCGATCATCTGAAGCCTACCCGAAAATGAGTTACCCCTTGAATTAACCCCAATCCATTCCTAACTGTCTAAGCCATCGAACTGCCAATGCCAACCTAACCTAATCGAAATTTTCCCCTGCTTAGATAACAATGTCATAGGGACCATAGAATTGGCAAACTGTACGTGCGTTATCCTTTTTCTGACACCCATACTATCCTTTCTGACAAAGGACATTCTTTTTCCACAGTTACATTGATGCCCTTGTAAATTATTCCCCTTTTTCCTTAACTAATAGGGATCCTTTTCTATAATTTCCTGTAACCTAGGACTTACCCTAATTAGGTACTATAAATACTTACAAATTGTAATAGCCATGGAGACAACACCAGAGAATACATTGAACTTTTACACTCTCTCAAGCTAAGCGTTCTTCTACTTACTCTTGAGCTACTCTTATCTAGCCCATTGAGCGTAGACTAGTGGCGAGTGACTTTTGGCCATACTTATGTATCATATCAAGTGTGACCCAAGCTCATTTAAGGCATTAGTACTTCATATCCATCATTGATGCACAAGAACCTATGCTCAACCTTCAACTCTCATTTATCCTTCAAACATCTTACAGTCAGAACCTACCCTTCGTTACACGGGATATTGGGCTCGTGTGTTCATCCATGGACCTGTATCATCTTGGTATCAAAGCTTAGTTTACATTCAAAGGCTAGCTTCTATTACCTTTTTCTCTGAATAATTTGCTACTAGTTTTATGTGTTCAAGGTTCTTGTTAACACTAGTAGTTTGGTAAGTGAATAGTGTTAAATACATTCAGTGCTCTATTTTCCCCTATTTCTTATATGTAAAAATAGAGTAGTTATCAGCTTATTCACTGTACGTAGTTATAGAAGCATTAGTTACTATTCTGCTATTGTTATTCGTAAAAAAGGACTTTCAATGTTATTTTTAAACATCAATTGTGTGAGTTGAACTAACAATGTTAAATTCAAGTGTTCAAAGAACTCTAGGAAACCAAGAAAGTGGTGCTCAACAAGGCCAAGGGCAAGAAGGAAGCTTCACACCTCAATCATTGGGTAACCGCTTAGATAGGCTTATTGACTTGGTAACTAATTTGGTAACTGTTATCCAAGAAGATAGACAATGAGCTAGAAATAGCCTAACTAAAGGACATGAGCAGCATGAGCAAGGCAATGGTCAATTTGGCCAAGCTAATATTCGACCACCCTGAATTGAAGGAATAAGTAGAGCTGCTAGGTGTAGGCTAGCACTCGAAGAAATCGAAGAAGAAGAGGAAGGGGATGATAAAGCGGAGGAGTATTATAAGCCTGAAGAAAGTAATGTATAGGCCCTTAAGGTTAAAGGGTTGAGGCTGCATATTCAAAGCTTTTTTGGAAGTGGAGGAGCTAAGGATTACCTAGATTGGGTAAAAAAAATTAAGAAGAAATTTGAATGCCATGAAGTGCCCAATAATGCAAAAGTTAGACTTGTTATGCTAAAGTTCACTGGTTATACTACCCTGTGGTGGACAAACTTACAAGTCACTTGATGAAGGGAAGGAGAATGAGAAATTAGGAGTTAAGATGAGATGAAGAGGGTTATGAGGAGAAGGTTTGCGCCAAGCTACTATTTGCAAGATGCTTTCAAAAGGTTATAAGAACTGAGGTAAGGAGGATCAACTATTGAAGCTTATGTCAAGGAAACCTAGACATTGATGATCCGATGTGAAGCCAATGAGCTAGAAGACCGAACTTTATCCCAATTCATCGATGGATTAAAATACAAAATCAGAGATATCCTACAAACCATGGATATTAGGACACTTGATGACGTAATCTAAGCTACCTAGAGGATAGAAAGGTACCAAACAAGAAGGTTCTAACCACCAGTCAACCGACCTGGCAGTAACTGAATTGTTCTAAGCAAACCTATGAGAATGGAACCAAGTAATTTTGTTGAGGCTTAACCTGCTCAAACTACTTGAGCAGAGGGGAAGGAAGTCTTAAGGAAGTTTGAGAAAGGCTAAAGTTTAGGGAAGAAGACGAGTAAGATCAAGTGTTTCAAATGCTAAGGATTTTCACACATGGCCACTCAATTCTTGAATAGAAGAACTATGGTGATTTAAGGCGAGTAACTGACTATCGAAGTAGATAGTACGGATGAGGAAGTAGAGGAGCTAAAAGAAAATGAACAGGTTGAGTTGTCTAAGGAAGAAGTTTTCTATAGTAAGGACGGAAACTTTATGCCATCCTCTCTAGTGTTGAGGAGGACAATGAGTATCAATCTTATACTTAAAGATAAATGGAGAGAAAATCTCTTCTACATTAGATGCAAGGTGAATGAGTCACTATATATCCTGATCTTTGACAATAGGAGCTATACCAATGTAGCCTCTACATTTATGGTCTAGCAATTGAAATTGGCAACTAAGCTCCACTTGAAACCTTATAAGCTTCAGTAGCTTAATGATAAGGAAGTCCTACAAGTAAACAAATAAGTACCTATGCCAATCTACATTGACAATTACCGAGATGAAGTACTCTATGATGTACTACCCATGAGGGCGTCACACATTCTACTTGGGTAACCATTGATGTTTGATCGAGCAATTATATGTGATGGAAATAGGAATGCATGTTATGTGGAGCATGAAGGTCAGAGGATGAAATTGAGTCCTATGATTATCGAGTAAGTAAAAGTCATGTAGTCCCAACTGAGTCGAACTATAAAGAAAGAAGCATTGATAATAACCAAAGTCGAGCCAAAAGGAGAGATGGAGCTCGACGAACCGACCTATCTGTTGGTCCAAAGAATTCTAGAGATGAGACCTAAGGAGAAGGAGCTACCTACCGAGGTAAAAACCTTACTTGAAGAGTATGCTGACCTGTTTCTATATAGCTACCAAAAGGTCTGCCCTTAATCCGAAGCATCGAGCAGGAAATCAACCTACAACCGGGAGCCACACTACCAAACAAGCCAACCTATTGGCTGAATCCTGAAGAGGCTACTAAACTATAGAAGCAAGTAGATGAGTTGATGAAGAAGGGTTGTGTGCCTAAATCCCTTAGACCTTGTGCCTTACCAGCCTTGTTAGTACTAAAGAAAGATAAGTTTTAGATAATATGTATAGATAGTTGAGCAATCAATTGAATCACCATCAAGTACAGGTATCCTATACCAAAGCTTAATGACATGATAGACAAGTTAAGTGAAGCACGAGTATTCTCTAAGATTGACCTCAAATCTAGATACCGTTAGATTTAGATATGTGAAGGAGATGAGTGGAAGACCACCTTCAAGACACAATATGGATTATATGAATGGTTTATGATGCCCTTTGGGCTATTGAACACCCCAAGCACATTTGTGCACTTGATGAATCAAGTGCTCGAAGAACTAAGAGGTAAGTTTATCGTGGTTTATTTTAAGGACATGTTGGTGTATAGCCCAAACCTAGAGACTCATTAAGAGCATCTTTAAAGACTCTTCGTAAAACTCCAAGCAGAACAGCTATATGCCAATCTGAAGAAGTATAACTTTTGCCAACCTGAAGTGAGATTCTTAGGGCTTGTTGTAAGTGGTGGTAGCATACGATTTGACAAAAAAAATTAAAGTGATTACTAACTAGCCAGTACCGACCACTTCGGCCAACGTAAGGAGTTTCTACGGCTTAGCATCATTCTATTGCAAGTATATAATAAATTTTTGTATGATTATGGCTCCATTCAATGAACTCTTAAGGAAGAATGTCAAATTTAAATGAGGAGAGAAGGAGTAAAGGAGTTTTAAGAAGGTGTAAGAGAGGCTGACCACAACCCCCATCTTAGCTCTGTCTAGTTTTGAAAAAGTTTTTGGAGTAAAGTGTAATGCATCTAGACTAGGTATGGGTACTATGCTAATGCAAGAAGGTCGACCTATTGCTTTCTTCAACGAGAAACTTTAAGGAGCTACACTCAACTATTTTATTTATAACAAGGAGTTTTACTCCTCAATCTGAGCACTAATGGTATGGCAATACTATCTATTACCTAAGAAATTTGTGATCTACACCGACCATAAATCCTTGAGATATTTAGAGAGCTAATTGAAGTTATCTCAAAGATAGGATAAAAGGGTTGAGATCATGAAGAGATTTTCCTATGTCGTAAAATATATGAACAGGAATAACAACGTAATGGCTAATGTCATATCGAGACGATATACCCTCCTAATCGAATTGCAAATAATGTTACTTGGTTTTATAACAATAAAGAATTTTTATACTAAGGATCAACACTTTGGTCTTATTTATGCTTAGTATGAGGAGGGACTGACATTAGACAACTATCACAGGGAGGATAGATACTTATTTAGAAAGAGGAGATTATATATCTCAACCTATTCTATAAGAGAATTGCTAGTTTATAAGGCGCATGGGGGTAGATTGACAAGACACTTTGGCCAACGCCAAACCTATGAGGTATAATCATCCAAATGCTTTTGTCTAAGGATGAAAGAGATATCCAATGCATACAAGAAAGGTATGCGACCTACCGAAAAGTGAAGAGCCATGCCGAGCAAGGACACTATCTACCCTTGCCCATCTCGACCAAAACCTAGTCTAAGCTAAGTATGGACTTCATGTTAGGGTTACCGAGGATGTCTCCAAAAAGTGAAGAGCCGTGCCGAGCAAGGACACTATCTACTCTTGCCCATCTCGACCAAACGCTAGTCTAAGCTAAGTATGGACTTCATGTTAGGGTTACCGAGGATGTCCCGAAGTAAGGACTCCATCATGGTGGTCATAGATCAATTTAGTAGGATTACACATTTTGTGCATTATTCTAATACTAATGATGCTTCAGCTATCTCTTTTCTTTTCTTGCAGGAAATAATCAAGTTTTACCGAGTTCCCAAGACCATTATTTTATACCAAGACCTGAAGTTCATAAGCTACTTCTAAAGGACATTATGAAGGTGAATGGGAACTAAGCTATTGTACAGCACGTCCGACCATCTACAAACTGATAGACAGATTAAGATTGTCAATAGAATAGTAGAAATTTTACTATAGGTCACTGTTGGACGGAACATAGGTGATTAGGATCTATGCTTATCGATCATTGAATTTGCTTACAATAGATACCCTACAACATGATAAACAAGTCTTCCTTTAAGGTAGCCTATGGTTTTAACCCTAAGCTTTCGATGGATCAATTTCCCCTACTAAGACTCGATAATGACCTACTAACTATAGAGAGGGTTAAGGCTATTAGAGCTATGCACCAAAAGGTGATGGACCAATTAAGTAGAGCTATTACTAAGCTCGAAAGGAGAGGCTGAGGATGGAAAACGAGAGAATTCCAACCAGGTAATTTAGCTTAGATCTACCTCAGCAAGGAACGATGCCCAAATTTGAGGATGAGCAAGTTATCTCCTAAGGTCGACAAACCTTTCAAGGTGCTTGAAAAGATCAATCCTAATATCTACTAGATTGAACTACTTGAGGAATATAGAGTCTTAGACTCCTTCAACATTGCTGATCTCTAATCGTACCTTCCTAAATTGGAGTAACCCAAAATGATAGGGACTACAGACCAATCACGCGCTCCTAAGCTCATGGGCTTACCTAGTTGGCTTGTCGAGTTATTCAAGGTGAGCTAAATACTAAAAGGAAATGCATTTCTTAGTCTAACTTGCTAAGCTACTTCACTCTCTACATCATTCAAGAAGCTATCAAGGTGATCAACTAAAATGTCAAGCCGACCCCTCCCCAACAGACCCTAGTCCAAGCATCGGATCAAGATATATCTAACCTCAATAGTGCTAAGGTCAAGCTAACAACTGTCAAGCACTGATCATCCAAGGCCAACCCATAAATGAGTTACCCCTTAAGTAAACCCTGGTCGAGTCTTAACTATCCAAGATACCGAACTGCCGACGTCAACCTTACTTAATCAAAATTTACCCCTACTTGGATAATAATATCATGGGGGACTATAGAATTAGAAAACCGCACAAACGTTGTCCTTTTTCTAACATCCATACTGTCCTTTCTAACAAAGGACATTCTTTTTGCATGATTACATTGATATCCTTATAAATTATTCCCTTATTGCCTTAGCTAGTAGGGATTGTTTTCTATAATTTCCGGTAACCTAAGACTTACCCTAATTGGGTGCAATAAATACTTGTGAATTGTAATAGCCATGAGGACAACACATAGAGAATACACTAAATTTTTACACTCTCTCAAGCTAGTGTTCTTCTACTTACTCTAGAGCTATTCTTATCTAGCTAATTGAGCGTAGACTAGTGGTGAGTGACCTCTAACTATACTTGTGCATCATATCGAGTATCACTTGAGCTTGTGTGAGGCATTGATGTGTCATATCTATCATTGGCATATGGGAACCCCTGCTTAACCTTCTCCTCTCATTTATCCTTCAAACCATCTCGTGGTCCGAACCTGCCCCTTGGTTAAACTTAATATTAGGCTTGTGTTTTCATCTATGGACCTATATCATTTACACTCATTCTTTGTACACTATTACCTAAATCCAATGCTTTGAACAAAAGCAAAAGATACCTCATGTAGGTAGACATTGAAAATATTAATATCACTTTTGACCCTATTAAGTTAGTCATCAGGAGTGATGTTGATAACCATAGTAAACTACAAGAGAGCTAGCAAAAACATACAATAGGTAGAATTTGCATTGATGAGCTAACTAAAACAATCAATATAGAGGCTGATGATAACTTAAGGAATTTGAAAATTAGAGGGGACTTAAAAGAAGAGCAAAAGATAGAATTAACCATGCTATTATTTGAGTATCAAGATGTGTTCACATGGTCTTATGAAAATATGCTCGAGCTAGATCCTTCAACTGTAGTCCATCGCTTACCTATACATAAAGATATCGAACCTAAGAAGCAAAAGCTAGGAAGATTCTAATTAGATATCTTATGAAAAATCAAAGAAGTTAAGAAGTTAGTGATGGTCAGTTTCATTGAAGTATCTAATTATCTTGAATGGATGGCCAACATTGTATTGGTAATGAAGAAGAATGGAAAGGTCAGAATGTATGTAGATTTTTGAGACCTTAATCAAGCAACACTTAATGATAATTTTCTCTTACCCCATATAGATGTCTTAGTAGATAACACAGCCAAAAACCATATCTTCTCACTTATGGATGATTTTAGGATAAATCATATCAAAATGTCCAAAGAAGATAAGAATAAGACAACCTTCATCACAACTTAGGGTGCTTTCTACTATAAAGTAATGCATTTCTAATAAGAATCAACCATTTAGATAGATCGTGTACAGTAGAGCTAAAGGTCTTCAAGGACTCACGAGGAGAATAATAGCTCATAGCCCTATCTAGCTTAAGAATTCCTATTCTAATCTTTAAGATTCACTCTATTATCGACTCGAGTAAAAATCTCTTTTGCGCACTAACATTTTCTCCAACGCTATTAAGCAAACATATCGACCCTTCAAGTAAGCATGGCTACCTCCTAAGCAACCGTACTATTGTTAGTGAATTTTAGGATGGAGGTAAATCCTACAAAAGAGAATAAAATGCTTGGTACCAGAGCCAATCCAATGTGGCTACTCCGTTGCTTAAATTAGTAAGGTAACTTTGTATAGAAAGTAAGGAAGTGTTAAAGAGATCTTACAGAGTTTCTTTCCCATATTTATAGGTAGTTGTAATGACTAAGGCAATTGCTAGAGTAGCTATTAAGACATATGGAAACTTCTTAATTTGATGTCTCTCCTTATATGTAGAGAGAGTAGGCAATTATGTAATATAACCATGCTTATGATAACTATTTGCACCATGGGCTTGAATTCAAACTAGGAATAGATTTATGCTACTCAGCAAAAATGTTGTGTGTCATCTTTTGATAACTAAAAAGCATATCAAATGAGCAAAAACTGACTATCAACATTTGCCCCTCCCCCCAACTCATGTGTTCAAGAAGTCGATAAAGGGAGTGATATATATATTGCACTAGAGGCCGAATGGAGGAGTGATTCTTCATATTGATGCCAAGAAATATGGGAAGTGGGACAGATCACATCCCAGTTGAAAGGTCGCAATTTCTAAATTCTCGCCTGTTTGAGAAACCAAGAAATTAAAGGCATGACATCTGTTGCCTAGGTTATCATTTTGCTGCAGGCCTAATACCTATCAGAAATTGTCAGCCATCAAATTTCTATCATAAGACATGCATCAACAATCCATGCTATTACCAAATCAGCACATCATTACTATCAAAAGCAAACTTGCAGTTATAAGAATGGATCGTCCATATATAAGGTACTATTCACAATCAAATTTCATCTTTAGTTGCACCTTAAACTTTCATTTGCTTTCTCATCTTTAACCTTACGTTCTTTAAATTATGTTATTTCATTTCATATAACCATTCAGGTATGGTTCACAACGTTACTCGTCAACTTATCCTATCCAATTTCAAGGCAACGGAAACTAAGGCCACTCCCCTCACCCCAAATAAGGAGCGAAGCAGCATGTTTTTCGGGCGGTTCAACTGATAGTATGGAGATGAGGTAGGAAAAAGTTTCTTGGATTAATAAGCTACCCATAGATAATTATCCCAAGGATAAGGAAGGGAGGTCTTCGACAAGATATTTGTACAATACAATAACTTATTCTTGCAACTCTCTAAATGGAACCGCTAGTTCCATCGGTAAAGCTCTCATCATAAAATATAATCAATACTAGCGAGACCTTCCTGGAACATGGAACTTGAGGAGGTTAAGAGATAAGGAGAGAGTATGCTTCCTAAGGGAGCACGAGTTCCACATATACCTGAAATATATGGATTTTGGGCTACGCTTCCCTTTCTCAGCTTTTGTTCAAGGCTTCTTCAACTACTTTAGAGTCACACTGAGTATGTTCTCATCAAATACATATCGGCTTCTAGCAGCTTTTGTGATAATTTGTGAAGAAGTCGAGCTTAGGGCTACTTCTTAGCTATTTAGGTTTTTCTTCACTATCTAGAGGCAGCTTGACCAGTGTACTTCACCGCTACGAAGCATGGGAACAAGTTCATGGATGGGTTAGAATCCAAGATCTATAAGTAGCATGACAAATTCATGTCAATAGTGTTTAATGAGGACTTAGACTTTTGAACCCAATGGATTAAGCCAATCCATACAAAAGATATAGATCTGATTTCTAATGATGCAGTAGCAAGGAGGAAAACTCAGGAGAGGAGGAAGAACAAAATGTTCTTTTAGGATGCCAAGAAGATTGTACAACAATATGAAAATGGAGACCCAATCTTTTCTGAAAAAGAAGGTACACTAATGAGTTATCGCCATGCCAAGTATAGCCATGAGGAAAGCCATTCTCGAGACTTAGGGAGAAAATTGTAGCCTTTAAGCCTTGCTCGGTATGAAAAATGTAAGTTCATCTTTCTCCCATGTTTATATTAATTTGTTTACTCATATCACAAATATGGTGCTGGTGAGGTGAATCCTGCCAAGCTACTAGCTCAAGCCAAAGCCAAGAAATCCAAGGCTAACAAAAGGGCGACTACCTCAGCAAATAACACTTAGCATGCTATCATAAAGAAGGCCACAAAGGAGGCTATAGCAAAGCAGGTAGCTATATAGAAGCTCTCTTGTCCTATCGAGAGGCTGAAGGAGAATGAGAAAACATTACCGACTGAGTTTGTTCATTCTGAGGAGTCACCAATCGAGATTATTCAAACTTTTGTTAAGTCGAGCGATGGTGAGCATTGAGAGACATCTCGGTAAGGAGGATGAAAATGCCATTGCCGTATAAGGCTTATCGTTGGCAATTGTGGCGACTCCGAGTGGTGACAAAAGACTAGGGAAGAAACTCACCGGGTAACCACCTACCAAGAATTCTAAGGTCTTCGATGAAAGGCTAAAGGAGGAAATGCGTTCTAAAGCTCTTAGCATCGGTAGTGCCGAATTCATCCCCAACAAAGAGGTTAGCAAGTACTTCGTCCCTTGCTGGAGCCACAAAATTTTGGATACTGACTTAGCCCTAGGGGACAGGACAAAACCTTTAGCTCTAATGGAAGAGATTATTCTTCTGAAAGGTAAAGATATCACCAAGAAGGATATCAGTAGGGTCGACGGTTGTAATAAGGCCCATATTGTAGCAAAACTGTATGATGTGAGTATCCATAACCATGGCTTTTAATTCTCATATTCGTTCGGGCAATGATATAGGCAAGTGCACCTATCAGTTTTAATATAACGGATGTGAGTCCAAGTCTATCCGTTAGAGACTTCGAGTACTAATATTAACCTTAGCTCTATTATCTAACCGGAAAATTGTGATGAATTGAATAAATTAAAAATACTAAAATTAGCAAACTAACCTAATTATAAGACTTGATTAAGCAATTTAGAAAGCTATAAAACTCAGAACGACTTCAAGAATACAAATAAAGTATTTAGGAATTATTTCCCCCAGTATTTAACATGTGACCACTTAAAATATATCCAATTCAATTTCTATTATTCCTGACTGGAGGGATTTACAATTAAAGTTAATACCTTTCTCAAGCATATTAACCCTAATCCTAAATTATTTACCGGAATCTCTTCACTTAGTAATATAATTTAGAATCGCATTAATGTATAATGAATTCCCACACAAAAGAACAACTTTCCGGAAGAAACATATATCTTATCTCTAAGTACACATATAATTCTCTCCAATTATGTCAAGATCTCATTATTCATGTGATTTCTCAATCATCATGCATAATATCACAAATTGATACTCTAGAAATATCAATTAACAATTAAATAACATAATTGAATCAAGAAAAGATAAAAACTTTATTGAAAATTATCAATCAATCTAATAGTCACATGAAACCTTAGGTTCCATAATCCTAAATATAAGAGTTTTAAGCTATCATAATAAAACTAAAAATGAATTGCAACAAAATCAATAAATAAAACATAAAAAGCTCCTTTTGTTGATGAAAAATCTCTTCAATCTTGAAGTTGGGTGTTTCTTTCGCTTTTGCTCCTCCTTCTCTTCAAGTTTCTTCTCTTTTTCAATGTCCCATCTTCTGTACGAAACCTTAGTATGTCCTTTTATAATGTATTGTAAGGTTTCCTCTTTTGTCACCAGACACAGCTTGGGACACAGTCATGTCCCCAGGTCGTGTAACTTTCTGACCTTGGCATATCTTCCTGGATGGACATAGCCTGGGGACACAGTTGTGTCCTAGACTATGTAACTTTAAAACTTCATAACTCATTTATTTGAACTCCAAATTAAGTGAAACTTAATTCCTTTCCTTTGTTTTCAATCCAAGAACATGTTGAATCCTTGAAATCAAAATTTTACTCAATTAAGTATCAATTTCTTTAAAGAAAACCAAAGATGTAAGGGGAAATACTTTTAAAATAAGAGTTATCAAGCAACTAACATATTTCCTTTTCTAGATGAGCAGCCACATTCTAACGGCTTTGGATGAGGCCAACAAAGAGGTAAAGAAGGTAGTATCTTAAGTTGTATCCATATGTTATGTCCAATCATTCCTAATTGTGTTAAATGAATTTGCTATAGAGAGTTGAGGATGCATACAATGCATCAAAAACCTAAACTGCTACTACCAAGAATGCGAGGATAAGGGTGGAGATGAAGGCAAGAAAGCTCTAGGAAGAACTCGTTACCAAGAAAATAGCACATGACCTCGTCGCCGATGAAATCTCTAGCCTAAAGACTAAAATAGAAGAACAATACAAAAAGTTTAGAGGCTTAAAGGAAGAGCTGCAAAAGAAGAAAGAAGAGTGTTGGGGCTTCGGCCGAACTATTTACACAATGAGCAATGATAAAGATAAGCTTAGGATGCAGATAAAGGAGTTGGAGACTAACTACTCAAAATTACAAAGCCATATGGCCAAGTTGGAGGAGACTTTAAGGAGAGGACCATCAATTGAAAAGGCTCTCGATATAGTCACTCTCAATCGACAATATGAGAGGCTTCTATGGAAGAAGTTGTTGAAGGGGGTTTAAGTAGCAAGAGAAGAGGTCTTGAAGCTTCATCTTGACTATGATCTCTCCTATCTTGACTTAGTTAACATTGACAAAAAAGTTAGTAGTGCCAACGAAGATAAAGGCGATGAGATAAGTGCTAAGAGTATGAATTTAGGTGACAATGAAGATCATGCCAAGGAAGTTGCCCACTCTAAGACCCTAGTTGCTGAGGAAGCCCTAGTTAGCAATTTAAAGATCACTTCTGATGAATTTGAGGGTAGGACATAGGACTTTTATTGTATTGGCACATTGCATTCTCATATAATTATCAATTGAAATATATTCAAGGCAATGCCGAGTGATTATGACACTTATTGAGCAAAAATAGTTAAAAGACCTCCAATACATTTAATTTCACGTACTACACTTTCATGGCATTATGGTGTTATTTATTTCTCGGTATGTTTTATTTGACATGCCCATCATTTTATACTGTTCATTAATTATTTAAGGCATGGACTAGCCGCATTACTTAGCTGTAAGGTTAATTTATATAGTTCATTAATCGCATTCAACTAGAACTTAGGCCAGTTCGTTTGCCATACAGCCTAGAACTTGTTGATTTGGCAATCATGATGAAAACAAACATAATAAGGCTTCAAATATAATTCTCATAAATAAGTACTATAGTTTTACGAACATGTTGGCTATCGACAAATGAGTGAAGAAAAAAATCATCCGATAGATTAATTGAAATAAAATTTCAGATTCTCGACATTCCATGCTTAAGGGATGATAGATCCATCTAACCTTTTAATCAATAGGCCCCCTTACCAATGACTTCCTGGATCCTAATAAGATCCTCCCAATTCACGCTAAGCTTTCCTTAACTCACTCGCATACCAATTGTAGACTTCACAAATTTAATCTTCTAAACATGGTGTCAAACTCGAGTATTGTAAATATTTCCTTAAGTCGAAAAAACCACAAAAAATGAAAACTAACTAAAATTTTAAACTCGAAACTTATAACAAACTTAAAATACTCTATTATACAATTTAAAAACCCTAATCAAGCAAGAAAACCTCAATCCTTACATACGCATAGCTTTAAAAATGTAAACCTAAACTTGATAGAAACCATAAATATCAAATCATAAAAAAAAATTTAAAACTCTCTAAATTATCTTAATGCTTGAAAAGCCATAAATAAATAAAATTATTAATAATTTTGTGAAATTATATAAAACTGATAACGAACAAATCAATAATGATTTCAAATAATAATAAACAACAAAACTAAGCTAGTTAAAAGAACAAATTAATAAATTTACAAAATTTACTTTACTTGTATACATAAGTAGCCCCATAATATGTATATATATATTACTAAGCAATTTCCTTTTCTTTTCTTAATCTATCATATGATATATATATAGATATATATATTCCATAATAAAGCACTATTCCTAAATAATTAAGCCAATTGAACCTTAAGCACTCCCAAATCGATGAAAAACCTTAAAACATACATAAACTCACTTAGACCCTAAACCTTAGGATAATCAAGGACTTATGACTCTAAATAAATAATTAAAAATATAATTTGAATAAATTTTATTCAACTCTAGAAAATCCTAAAATTTCTTAAGAAGCAAATCACAACCTATAAATTAATTTAAGAATCAAACCTTGAAAGAATTACATATAAGATAATTCCCTTATTTTTACTTATAAGCCATGTTACACATGGATAAATTGTAAACCCTACTTTTTAGCAAACTTATGATTTAACTAAGAGTACTTCCCGAATGTTCCTAAGGATAAACTAAGCTAAGAATTCAAGTTTTCATTTAAAAACGAATTTAATTTTCCAATTCAAAAGTCTCTTATCAATAAAACTCAAATATAAGGACCATTGACTCTAAGTTACCCAAAACCCAAAACCTTAAACCCAAAAACAATTAAAGACTTATAACCCTAAGCAACTAGTTGATAATTTAATTTGAATAATTTTATTCAACTTTATAAAATTTCATAATTTTATCAGAATTAAATCATAACTTATAAAATAATTTAAGAGACAAACTCTAAAAGAATTTCCTATAAGACAATCTCCTTATCTTCATGCATAAGACTTATGCACATGAATAAGTAAACCAACCAATCATCCTAAATAACTTATCAATTGAAAGTTGGAATCATTTATCAATTGAAAACTTATCAAAATCTAGTGATAAGATACTTTTTTTATGTCACCACAACTTATACTACATATGGACAAAATATCACATTATTTTATGTGTTCAACTTTTAATTAAGTGACATAACAACTCAATACCCAAAAAGGATACCCTATGAACAATTGGGAAGAGAGCATAAGGGAGGCCATACCTTATCAACTTTCAATCACTCAATTGTCTTACACATCTACCATTCACCCATTAATGTTTACATCATCTAGTCTCATCAAATGTTAGCATTTGTGCATGCTACAAGACAACAAAATCAAAGCTTCTTGAACACACTTATTTTCCCCTACATAGCTAGCCACTTTTCTCCCCATTACTCTCACATTCATTTTCATTTTTACTTTCTTTTCTCTCACTTTAAACTTAACACAAAAGAGGAAACATGAACCCCACAAAATCCCATGCAATTGCCACCACTTATAAGCTTCCGTACTCACGGCACAAGCTCTAATTTGTGTCTTTCATTTGTCAACTTCCAAAGCTACCTTTAGGAACCTTAGAACACTCTCAAAACCCCACTTTAAAAGACCAAAACTCAAGATTCCAAAAAGGTTGCAAGAAAGAGAAGGTAAAACAAGGAGCTTAAGTAGAAACTTAGTGCACAACGACCTTGTTTTTGCTTGAGGACGAGTAAGTTGTTTCTTTGTGTTAGTAACCTAGTATTCCTTGTTAGGAGACCATGTATTATTAAGGATATTAGTAGGATCATAAGTTGATGACATAACTAATACCTCCCTAAGAAGCTAACTTATGAAACCCTTACTTGAAAGTTGAAATATGAACTTGTAAAGTTGGTATTATGTAGAGATACTTGTTTAACACTTAGAATGAAAGATTTTATGTTGAGAAAATCATGAAAGAAGCACTTGAAAGAGGAGATATCATGCTATACGTGAAGTGTTTATAGGTCCTTTAGAAGTTATTTTAACTTCTATTAAATTAAACATGGTCAAATCTAAACTTAGGTAAACGAAAATCCATTACATGAAACTTTTATAAGGAAACCAACTTTATAAGATATGAACTATGGTATGGAAGTTATGATAAGTTTGAGATCTACTATTTTCATGTAAAGTATGAGCTAAGTAATCATTTCATGGAAGACATGTTAAGTCAAGATTTGAATATAAGTAGCCTAGATTCATGATCTAATCCTTAAACTTAAGGAAATGATGAAACAAGTTGAAAAACCAAATGAAAACCCCTAGAATGCACTACAACCAGATCTGGAATCATGTTGAAAGACAATTAAAAATATGATAAAAGTAAGTAAACAAAGTAAAAAGATTAACCAAGGCAAGTAAGATAGGTATATAAAGCATAAAACTCAAAACCGAACCTAAAATTTCTAAAATGAGCCTCAAACTCCAAGTTAGACTCTCATCAAATTTCTAACCAGCAACTTACCCCAACAATAAAAGTTGTTTTATAACTTTTAAGAAGCCTACAAAACACGCCCTAAACCCAAGAAAGTGACCATCCTTGATTTGGATAAAAAAGACATGCTCGTTTGATAACTTAAGCTTACATAAAAGCCCAAGCCCAAGAAGTTATTGCTAGCCTTATGAGTATAAATCAAAGTTAGAAATCTGACCTTAAGAAAGATTTTACTCTTATAATGAGATCCTAAGCCCAAGCCTAAAAGGATTTCCTAAGATATCAAAAATCCCAACAATCAAACAAAGCCCAAAAGTATTCCATATCATGAGGATCACTACTATTTTGACATATAGGTAGATTTTCATACGTCATCTCAAAAATCTAACCTCACCTATTAAAGCACACTCGAAAACGATGAAGAATGACTATAAGATTATAAAAATTGAAATTAAAACAAGAAAGTTATATGCAATTGAACTTTTAAGTAAAAACCAGGAAAAATATGAAACTAAGTTAAAAGTATAACTTAAAGGGTTATAGCTTGGTTTTCCAAATTCTATTTCAAATCCTTATAGTATTATATTCGTAATGTCTAGGGGACCCATCTTTTGGAGATAACCTACCCTCAGATTACTTTGATTGATCCACATGGTTGAGTGAGTGAATTCCTGATGACTCCTTACTTGATTTTGCTTATAAAATAGATGTACTTAAATTTATATAAGGAATTTGGATGCTTGTAGGATAAGGGAAATGCATGTATGCGATATTATGATTGAATGCTATGGCTTGTTAATCAGATAATAATAGGAATTGTTTGTGATGACATATATGTGTAGTTGTATGGAATAAAGTTGTATGATCACTATGAAAACCAGATTAATCACTTATACGATTAAGAAATTCAATGAATCATGCATTCCCCATAATTGCATTCAGATAACACCGACTGTTACCTCATGTAGAAGATGAAAAGGGACTCATAGGAGAAAGGTCTCCTATAGGATTAGGCATTAGCTATGCCATCATTTTATTGAGTCTCTATCCTAAGCTGATGGGCTTACTAGGTATCAGGAGACGCTAACCATTGTCTATCTTATTTCACTATTTTGATAGGGGACACTGATTCTCAATGGTTTTGAGGAATATAGAATAATGAATATCCATAGTTATTTATATTATACAATGGGTTAACGAACTAAAATTGAATACCCTAACAATTAACTATTTAGAGTCTTATAATCTCTGACTTGTAAGATGATTTTCTTATCATGAGTACACACGTAATATGAAAATTCTAGGCAATACTACTAGGCTCCCCCAAGGGTCCTTACACCAGTGGCTTCCATCTTATGGCAAACTAGATCTCCAAGTTAGAAAACCTTATGCTTCACTTTCTAATTTTAGTACCTTGCTACTCTATTCTGGTATGTCACGACCCTGGCTCTTGCAATGTCTCGAATTTCCTCAGTAGTATCCAGATTCGCTGTTAGTCCAACTTGATTAAGCATAACATCAAAATTATGCATCTGTAGATTAGGCAAGTCCAACTCAATCAGAAACACGGCTTTCGTATCGTATGCTAACTTAAATGGTTTCTCTCCCGTTGTAGTTCTATGAGTGGTTCTATATCCCCATAAGATGTTCGGCAATTCCTTTACCCATCTCCCCCTAACCTAATCTACCTTCCTTCTTAAGCTGTGTAATTTGATCTTGTTGATGGCTTCATCTTGTCCATTCATCTAAGGGTGTGAACTGATGTATAATTGAGGCAAATACCTTATTTTTTGTAAAATGCTTAGAACTTATTGTTGTCAAACTATGAACCGTTATCTATAATTATCATGTAAGGAACTCCAAATCTTGATATGATGGAACCAGAGACAAATGCTTCTACCTTCTACTCGGTGATCTTCACTACTGCCTCATCCTCAGCCCATTTGATATAATGATTTACAGCGATAATGACGAATTGTCGCTGGGTAGTAGGTTTTGGAAGGGGTCCAAAGATCTCTAGCCCCTACTTCGTGAAAAACCAAGAGTTAGTTAAGCTACATAACTCGGTAGCTAGCGCGTTACTCAGTGAGTCATGCTTCTCACATTAAGGACAGTGCCGAACAACATCCTTCACGTCTTCTCTCATAGGTGGCCAATAATAGCCAAGTTGAAGAGCTCGAATGTATAGTGTTTTTGCATTTATGTAGTTACTGCATATGCTACCATATAGTTTAGATAACACCCTCTAGGCATCTCTTGGGGAAAGGCATCGAAGGTAAGGTTAAAATGTGCTACGCTTATATAACTAACCATCAATCAACGTGTAGTTTACAACCAGGTAAGCCAATCTTTACGCCTCTTTTTTGTCATTAGTAAGAATACCATCTTTTAGATAATTCACTAAGGAATCCATCAACGGTTCTTCTCTCAAGCAAGGAGCTAATTTACAGCTCTGCGAGAGACTAGATAAGCTTTTCTATGGAAGAAACTCGATAAAAAGTTTCTCACTCACTCAAGGAATGCCATATTGGCCAACTTTGACAACTTGTTGGAAGCAACACTCTTACTTCTCGAAATTTTGTGAATGAAGACAGATAGGAATTCTTCTGTGAGCGTTTGTACCACCAATAAGTACTTGCTCATCTCTTCTTCTCTTGTCGCGTAACTTCTGGTGACTTGATCTACCATTAGTTAGGAATCAAAAAACACTTCGAGTTTCTTAGCACCAATTTCTTTTGCCAGTTTCAATTCGGCAATTAGAGCTTCATACTCTTTTTCATTATTAATGGCTGGGAATCCAAATTTCAAAGTGAAATGAACTTTGATATTATGGGGGCCTTAAAGAAATAGACCTATACCACTTCTTTCTCATGTCAAAGAACCATCAACATAAAAAAACCAAATGGGTTTCCCGACAATCTCTATATAATCTTCCTCTCTAGTAAATTTGGCTACAAAATCCATTAGTACTTAAGCCTTTAGTGCAGTTCTTAGTTTTTATCGTACACTATAGGCACTAAGCTCTAAGGCGTATTTCATCATCCTCCTCAAGGAATCAGGCTACTGTAATGCTTGCCACAATGGTTGATTGGTGAGGACAACAGTCTTGTGAGCTTCAAAATACAACTTCAACTTTTTCGTTAAGAGAACCATTGCTAAAACAAATTTTTCAATCTTTGTGTATCGAAGCTCTAGCCCCTAAAAAACATGACTTACGTAATAAACGAGCCAATGCTCTTTACTATCAATTCAAACCAATACAGAAGAAAGTGCTTAGCAGATAACTATTAGATATAAGTACAAATTTTCTCCAAGAATAGGTGTTAAGAGTATCGGGGGTAACATAAGAAATTCCTTAAGAGTATCCACCCTTCCTCTAAAACAAAGAGATTATGGGAGTTTTACTGTTCCTTGCATTATAGGAAATTTTCACTTTGATAAGGTTTTTATTAATTCAAGTACAAGTATAAATTTAATGCCCCAGTCTATTTTCAAGAAGTTGAAACTTGGAGATTGCAAAGAGATTCATATCACCTTGCAACTTATTGACAGGAGTACCAAATACCCAAGGAGTATTGTTGAGAATATCCTGGCGAAGGTAGACAAATTTATCTCTCCAGTCAACTTTATAGTCTTAGAGATGGAAGAAGATAGAGAGATACCCATGATCCTAGGTAGACCATTTCTTGCAATAGGTAAGGCATTGATAGACGTAGAATAGGGTAAGCTGACTTTAAGAGTTTTGGACGATCAGGTAACATATAATGTTTATGAAGCCATAAAGCATTTCAATGATTGCAAATCTTGTTACATTATTGACATTTTCTATGAGATTACCTGTGAGTCTATAGAAGAGAAAGTAAGATTGGATACTATGGAATCAGTTCTTAGGGAGTTGCATAATTCGAGCGATGACGACGAGCTTAAAGAAGAAGGTAGAGAATAAGTATTAGAAATCAAAGCTCGATACTATGAAGAACTAAGGACTAATAAGCAGAAGCTAGTTCCATCATTGACACAACCTCTAGTGCTTGAACTTAAACCTTTACTTAGTCATTTAAAATATGCTTATCTTAGAAAAAATGATACTTTGCTAATAATTATCTCCTCCTCTTTGATAAGTGACTAGGAGAAACAACTTCTACGAGTTCTAAGAGAGCATCAAGAAGTCATTAGGTGGACCATTGTTGAAATAAAGGGGATTAATCCCTTCATTTTCACTCACAAGATATTGTTTGAGGTTGAATACAAACCCATAGTACAACTACAGAGACGACTCAACCTAACTCTCAAGGAGTTAGTAAAGAAAGAGGTACTTACATTACTGGATGTAGGTATTATCTACCCTATCTTAAATAGTAAGTAGGTTAGTCCTGTTTAGGTAATGCCAAAAAATGTTGCTATGACTATGGTGAAAAATGAGGATAATGAGCTAATCCCTACTTATACTATGACCGAGTGGAGAGATTGTATAGATTATAGAAAACTGAATGATACCACTCATAAAGACCACTTCCCATTCCCTTTCATAGATTAGATGTTAAAAAAACTTTCAGGGCATGATTATTATTGTTTTTTAGATGGATATTCTCGTTACAATCAAATTCATGCTGTACCTGAGGACTAGGAGAAAACCAACTTTGCATGTCCTTATGGCACTTTTACCTTTAGGAGAATAACCTTTGGTCTTTGTAATGTACCTACAACTTTTCAAAGATGCATGACATCTATATTTTCTAACATGTTAGAAGATTTTATTGAAATACTTATAAATGACTTCTCCATCTTTAGGAAGTCATTTGATTCATGTTTGACTAATTTAAGCCGTATGCTTAAAAAGTGCAAGAAGACTAATCTACATCTAAATTAACAAAAATGCCATTTAATGATAAGAGAGGGAATAGTCTTAGGTCCCAAGGTATTGAAGTTGACAAGTCGAAGTGGAGATAATAGAGAAGCTACAACCACCTACTTCAGTCAAAGGAGTCAAGAGCTTCCTAGGGCATCCTGGCTTCTACAGGAGATTCATTAAGGACTTCTCTAAAATCTCTAGACCTCCTTGTAATTTACTTGAAAAAGATTCTACCTTTGTTTTCTTTGATAGTTATTTACAAGCATTCAATCTATTAAAGGAGAAGCTTACTTCGGCACCAATGATCGTTGCCCCTGATTGGGAGCTTTCTTTTGAGATGATATGTAATGCTAACAACTATAATATAGGAATAGTACTTAGGTAGAGAAAAGGTAAGTTATTTCATGTTATATACTATGCAAGTAGAATCTTGAATGAGGCGTAGAGAAACTATGCCACGATTGAGAAAGAACTTTTAGAGGTTATATTTGCTTGTGACAAGTTTAGGTCTTATCTCATAGGTTCTAAGATCGTAGTATACACTAACCATGCTGCTCTAAAATATTTATTTGCTAAAGCTGATGTTAAACTTAAGTTAATTTAATGGATCTTATTACTGCAAGAATTTGACCTTGAAATTAGAGATAAAAAGGGAATTGAAAATGTAATTGCTGATTATTTATCTTAATTACAATTGAATTGTTTAGAGCTACCCACTATTGAAAAGTTTCCTAATGAACAATTGTATGTAGTAAAGATCTGAGGATTACATTGGTGTGCTAATATAGTTAATTACCTAGTTAGTAAAATCATACCATACGGTTCCTCATTTCAAAAGAAAAAGAAGTTTTTATATGATGTGAAATTTTATTTTTGGAATGAACCATATCTTATTAAAAATTGTGTTGACCAAGTAATTAGATGTTGTATGCCAGAAATAGAATAGCTTAGCATAATTCAGCATATCATTCTAAAGAAGCAAGGGGCCACTTTGGTGTAGAAAGAACTACAACTAAAATTTTATCTTATGGATTTTATTGGCCTAGTTTGTTTAGTCATTGTAGGAATTATGTTATGTCTTATACTTAATGCCAAAGGACCGGGAATATTTCTAAGAGACATGAATTACTACAAAAGAGTATTCTAGTAATTAAGCTTTTTGATGTATAGGGAATAGACTTCATCAGTCATTTCCCTTTATCTTTTTCAAACAAATATATACTTATGGCAATAGATTATGTGTCAAAATGGGTAGAAGTAGTAGCATTACAAACTAACAATGCCATAGTGGTAATTAAATTTTTGAAAAAGAACATTTTTCTAGGTTTGGAGTACCCAAGGCTATTATAAGTGATGGGGGGTGACATTTTTGCAATCGACAATTTCAAAAATTGTTAATAAAATATGGAGTCACTCATAAACTTGCCACCCCATATTGTGCACAAACTTGTGGACAAGTTGAGGTGTCCAATAGGGAAATAAAGCGTATCCTAGAAAAAACTATCAATGCATCTAGGAAAGGCTAGTATCTAAAACTCGATAATGCATTGTAGGCTTATAAGATAGCTTCTAAAACCCTCATAAGAATGTCCCCATACAAAATTGTTTATGGTAAATCATATCACCTACCTATAAAGCTTGAGGACAAGGCCTATTAGGCTATAAAATACCTTAATTTTGATTTACAAGCTATAAGTTAAAATCGATTGCTCTTATTGAACCAATTAAACGAGATCAGAGAAGAAACTTATGAAAACACTAGGATCTATAAGGAGAGAGCCAAGCAGTGGCATGACGGGAACATTCAATAGCAAGAGTTCATACTTGATCACAAAGTGTTATTATACAACTTTCAATTGAAATTTTTCCTTAGGTAAGTTAAAATCTAAATGGTCTAGGCCATTTGAATTAACTAATGTTTTTCCTTATGGTATAGTTGAGCTAAAGATAAGAGACAATCACACTTTAAGGTAAATGGCCATCTCCTCAAACACTATTTTCAAGGAGAAAACTAGGATAGTGACACCACTATGGTAGTGAGCGAAAACCCATAGTAAGATTAGAAAAGTCGGGCTAGCGACTATAAACTAACTAAACTAATTTTTTTATTCATTATTATTTAATTATTTTTATTTATTGTGCAAAAAAATATTAAATTAGGCCAGCTTTTGGCATTAAGGATGTAGGCCTAATAAGTAAAAAATAGAAAATAAAAAGAAGGAGAAAAGTGAGAAAATTTGAATGCAAGGCTAGCACTTAATACTGCCGACCTAGACATATATACTAGTAATGTAAGCCACCAGTGTACAGAGGGAAGTGCTGGCATATAGTGCTTTTAAAAGCACATCCATTAGTTTTCTCTCTCTCTTCACTCATTTTTTTCTCTTGATTTCTCTCTCTAGTTTTCTCTCCAGATCTCTCTTCCTCTCCATCACTCTATCTCCCCTACATACTTAATCCATCACTCCATCTCACATTCACCCACTATTTCACTTTTTCCATACCCATTTTCACTTTGAAGTTCTGATTTGTGCACCATACTGCCTAAGAAGATGCAACCAAGAAAGAAATAGAAGACGGTAGCCGCTTCGACTTCTAGAAGTTTAGTCAGTGATCTACTCTCATATCAAGAGTATGCTAGGGAGAGAAGGAGGAAGTCACAACGAATGACATTCATGAATCAACAATATCTGGATTGGACTCTTTTGTAAGAGTATGGAATGGACGATAGAATCCAACAGATGTTTCCTAATAAAGCATGGTTTTGATTATTTGAGGTAAAAGTTTGCAATTAGAGAGAAGTGGATGAATGTCCACTTTAACATTTCAGGTTTATGGAGAAATTCATGTAATTGAATTGAGTCAAATTAGTTATTTTCTAGGTTTATATGATGAGGAGGAAGTCAATTTGCCTAACTCTTGGCCTAGTGATATGACTGTTGAGAGATTTTGGTTTCAATTGAATCATCCCAAGCAGGACGATTTTGTATCTTCAAAGTTACTCGCCACAACTTTCTCAATAGTAGAGCATAGGCTACTCTACCATATTCTTGCTCATACTCTCATTTGCAAGAAGACTAGCCATAGCAAGGTAATCAATTTTGACATGTTTTATCTATACAGTATGATTTTTGGGTATCAAATAGATCTGGAAGTAAAGATAGCAAATTTTATCTATAGATAGATAAATGATACCAAGACATAAGTTATCTTTTGTGGTGGGTATATTACAGCATTATTGAAGGGTATAGGGCTTTTTCAAGAGCCGAAGGGGGATGATGGTATCCCATGTAAACTTATTTCTGTTGCACCCATTAGGGGTTAGGGATTAGTCAAGATAAATAATAGGCCCCATCCTATTGATGAGAAGGATATTCCTAAAAATCGTCCTCCTCCTGCTAGAGCGCCTACTTCATCTCATCCTGTAGCTAGTAGTTATGAACAATTGAGTACTGAAATTAGAGAAGTCCAGAATGAAATTAGGAAAGAAAGGAAGAAGAATAAGAAGTTTCAGACTACTATATTCAATATCTTAAAGTTTGCTATCTTATGTTTTCACCCAGCAACTGTAGAGTAGTTCTATTATGAGACTTTCAATGTAGAGAGTAGCAGCACTAACAAAGATAGTTAAATATTTATATGCCTTTCTGATTATTTTTTTTTTTCATTTTTCTTTCTTTTCTTTTTATTTTATTTTATTTTGTTGTTTGGTTATTTTTGTTTGGTACCCATCTGTTTGGGTAACTTAAGATCATTAGCTCTACTATGTACTCTTCAATGCACTTTTATGCTATCTTTACAATTTCATGTTTCTTTGCGTTTGATGAGACAGGTTAAATCTGAATTCTATGATAACAATGATCATATACTTGGAATTTTCATTGTTGCTGAAAATTTGAATATAAGGGAGTACCAGTTTTTCATTTCTTATTGCTACAAATTTTTATTTCCTCTTGCACAATGAATAGTGGACATTGTCTATCCTACAATGGAGGGAAGGAATTATAAGAAATGAAAATATCAATTTTGATGTCGGTTTTTGTTTACAAATAGTTATACTTTCCTATCAATTTGAACTTTATTTATTCTTAAGCATCTAGCAATGTTTACGCTAAATTCTTTTGAAAATTTTGAATTTCTAGAAATTATACAAAGGAATTCTGGATAGCATCTAATTGTGATTTACATAATTGACTCATTAAGGTACCCTACTCACTAATGTTGAGATTTTTGTACTCAGTTAAAATTAATTATTCAATTCTTTAGGAACCTAATTTACCTTGCTTTTAGCCTTAAAATTTAAAGTTTAAAAGTCAGTCAAGTCCTTTAGTGAAAAGTAAACAGGTTCACTTCTATGCAAGGTTAATTAGTATATGGTCTTTTTAGTTATTCTAATGGCATGTTAATAATTAGTCGAAGAGGTAAGTGAAGCTTTGAACTTAATGATTCCTATAAAAAAAGTTTGAAAAATTTTAGTAAGTATTCAAAAAGAGATGAAATGAGAACCTTTACTCCAATAACTCGAGAAATTGAGTTAAGAGTATCCTAACTTGAATGTTAGAGTAAGGAAGAGCTCATAAGAGCCTCTTTAAAACCTGGTCACTTAGGTAATAAGCCTGAGATGTGCCAACTCAATGCACTCACTATAACGAGAAGGGTAGAAAGGTAAAGTTCAATATCTAAACTAATGGGAAAAAAAAAGGAAAAAAAATTTAGAATGGAAAAAGGAAATTTTGAAATTAAATAAAAAGATGAATTAGGGCTTATAATAAAAAGGAAGAAAATCTGGGGATAGAGCAGATACCATATGCTTTCATTACTTTGTTAACTTATTTGTTAGGACAATTAGAGGGATAATATGCCTATTAACAGCTATGAAGTTTAAATGGGTGTTTTTTCCTTCTACGATTGAGTATCCACTTTCGAAATAGAAATCTTAGGTTAAATGCGTAGATTAAAATTTGATTTCTCTAGAATAGCTAATTAATTTCAATTGTAGTACTTTGATAACATATTTTGATTTGGTTCAAGTAATGGGTATTACAAATTAGTGAGTTTGAAAGTGTCAAATATCATATGTCTTAGATTAGCAATTAGAAAATTTGTAATTTCAATGATAGATTTCTTTAGTTCTATTTATTTCGCTTGAGGGCAAGCACAAGTTCAAGTGTAGGAGAGTTGATAAAGGTACATTTTTCATGTTTTCAAGTGTAAATTAAGATAGAATTATTATTGATTTTATAGAAATCATTAAGAAATGGTACTTAATTATTTTCATTTGGACATTTAAGGAATTAAAGGATTCAAGAGCGGAATTACAGATTATTTAGAAGAGTTTTATGCAAAGGAATGAAGTCTGAATCAGCATACACAAGTTGGAATTGAAGGCAATCAGCTTACAACTTACACCAGCGACCTTTGAATTCTATACTGCTAGCCTTGCACTTACACCACCTGCCTAATAGCTGGCCTTCATGAAAATGAAGCTTTATGCAAGTCAACCCTATTTTTTCTTATAAATAACTTTACTTTTCATTGTTTGGGAGACTTTTTGACACATACTTTCTTTAGACTTAAAGAGTCATGGAATTGTCTTTAGATAATTCTTGAAGAATTCTTCGGGAGAATTGCTTGGATCATTGAGAAGAATTTGCTTTTGTTGTAGAGACCAAGTTGAAGTTGCAATCGAAGATTATCTTTTCCAATATATAATTGGTGACATCTATTTCAATTATTCTTATGCAATTCTATGAATTACTTATGCTTTCAATTATGAATTTCCTTACAATTTCAGTTAGTATTTATGCTTTTGTTTTCAAATCCATGGTTAGCTAAATTTATTTGTAGGAATTGATGAAACTCTAGATAGCTAAGATGATGATTCTATTCATTTTATAGGATTGAGAGATATATGGATGATTCATGATTTCAATTTCTATGATTTCGTTTATAATTGTTCAATTGATTATAATTGTTAGAAAGAAATTCTTAGTTGATTTGATTAACCAATGTGGAAGCAAAGTTAATTGAATTAATTAGATATTATGTAGAGATTAATGCAATGTTTGGCGATTGATTATTTACTAAGACATTAGGGATAATTGATTTAGGACATTAGATAATCATAGTATCGGGAGATATATGATTGCAATGTATAGTCTACTGTTAATTGGAAGATACGAAAGCCAACCAATTAATTAGGGGTTTAAATAGTTCAGTTTTAAAGTATAATAATTTCACTTGAATGACCATATAGCTATTAATCTATATAACATGATAACCATTTGATTAGCATAATCTAAGGTGGATTTTGTTTTCCTACAATTCTTAATTGATTGCTTAATTTTAGATTTTTCATAGTTATTTTCTTTTCAATAGTTTTAAAGTAATTATTAGATTAATTAATTTAATTTTGATTTCCTGAATATTGATAAGAACTAGCATAAAATTAGTAATTTCTTGGTCCTTGAGGGATCAACGACCTTACTTTCTCTATATTACTCAATTCCAACCCAATATACTTACTAGAATATTCACAATTTATTTATATATATATATATTTTAAGTAAACCAGTACCGAAGCTAGTCCGGTGCGGCCACTTCGATGCTTAAGTTAGTAAGGTGACTTTATATAGAAAGTAAGGAAGTGTTAGAGAGATCTTATAGAGTTTTTTTCCCATATGTATAAGTGGTTGTAATGACTAAGGCAATTGTTGGATTAACTATTAAAACACATGGAAACTTCTTAATTTGACATCTCTCTTTATATGTAGGGAGAGCAGGTAGTTATGTAATATAACCATGCTTATGATAACTGTTTTTGCCATGGGCTTGAATTCAAACTAGGAACGGATTTATGCTACTCAACAAAAATGCCATGTATCATCTTTTGATAACTAGCGAGTATGTCAAGTGAGCGAAAACTGACTATCAATACGTACCATAATCCTGATAACATTCAAGCATGCCAGCCTCAACAACTATCCAAAATTAAGCTCACAAACCGGCCAAGATCCAACTCGAGTCCAAAGCGAATATTCATTAGTGACTAACTGGCTAAGGACTGACCTAATCTAGATCAGGTCAACTCTAACCACATACCCTCAGTCCTTGTTTCGTCCAAATTGTACTATATGTCAAAGCGACTAGACACCATGTAACATATGTCTTTTGGCATATTATTCTAGAAGGATTCTCTATTTTTCCGTACAGAATATTCTTTATATCTTTTACTATTTTTAGTATCATTCAGGTATCCCAATTGTAAATTACCCTTTTAGCTTTTTCATGTATGCTTGTAACCCTAGTGATGTTAGCGTAAAAAATTCCATTTATTGTACATAAACATAACTCTTAGATCATCAGAGTATATAAGTTTCCTTTTTGAGGAACCCTAGTGTTCTCATTTACCCTTAACTCTTATATATTCCCTTTAGCAAGAAGTAGTGGCGAATAACCCTATAGTTCGGATCGGTGTGCCATATCTAGCAGATTTTAAGCTAAATAGGATTGATTGGTTAATGATATCTAATCGGTAGCTACTTAAACTTTTGCTAGCTTTCTTGTTTTTCCTTTCAGTTTGTTAATGTTGTGGTGCTCCTTCGTGTACTCGACCCTAGAGAAGCATTAGCTTCATTGGTATCAAAGCATGGTTATAAGAAAGAGTGTTTGAAGTTATAGTGAAGTTTTGATCCATGTTTGTTATTTATGGCTGTTATATTCCTTAGGTTTCATATCAATTTCTTAGTTAGGGTTATTAGTCCCCTAGAGACACTTCCCGCTTAGAATAGTCAGCTTAGAAAAACACTATTACGTTTTATATCCATTTCTCATTTAGCTTTCGCTACACTACCTTCTCTTTCTATGAATCTTTTTAGTACCTTAGCCAACTCCTAGAGTACTACCCCTTTTTCAAAATCCCTTAGGGTTTGCCAACTCATAAAGCACTATCCTTTCTCATATCCCTCTAAGGTTATAGTTAGCTCTTAATAATATGTCTAAGGTCTAAAGGTCAATTGGAGCATTATACACAGCTCAATCAAAACCCAAATGGGTATTCAGGTTCAATGGAACTCGGGAAATAGCGAGTAAAAGGGATTTTGAATATAAATGTGAATGGATATTATACAACAAAGCACAAACACAATCAGAAACATGAGCTTAAAATAAGATTTAATACGACTCATGAATAGTAAACCAACACTCGAGTTTCGAATGAATGGTTTGGTACAACTTACTAACTCACTTAAATGAAGGGTTCACCATAATCTCGTGACGATTGATAAAAACATAAGATTAAATAGTAAAACAACACTCAATAATCTAAGACATACCCTTAAACAGCTCATGAAAATGTCAAGTATATTCTTACTTCAAATTGTTCAACTATGTTTTTTGCTAATTACAATAGTTTCTTCTTATAGTAAGTCCTAAAACCCTAGTGACAAAACTGTAAATAATATACAAGCCCTTAAATCCTAAAATAGGCATATAACTAAAGTTAAGGAAAATATTTATAAGTATACAAAACTGTGATAAATGGTACGTTTAATAGGAAGGTTAGCATGTAAAGTATAAGCTATTCTAGGGTAAGTTAAGTTTGAGAAGGATCAAGTCAGCAGATTAACTCTAGCTCGGTCGAGCTCCTAATGAGGTTAGTTAAAATTGCTAAACTCATTGATTGCTTGGCACTAGATTCCTCGTACCATGCTGTACTGGGCTTTAGACTTGGGACCTTAGTTTTTTGGTCCTTAGTCTTCTCAGCAGTCGACAAAGCTATTATCAAGCTACTTTCTTTCCTTTTTTAACCTTCTGGCATCAACACAGCCTTAGGTGAGGCAGGTCGGCCTTAACTTGGAATAGGTTTGCAAGGTTTTTCAGATGGTCGGATGCTAATTCCTATCATTATCATAAGGTTGAAAGAAAAGTTGTCCTTGACTTTAGGCAATGAGTACGAGCCTAAATGTTGAACATACTCCTCTTCTCATTTGTTTTAACCATAGGTGTTAGGTTACTCTAAATCTCCTCAACACTCATTAGAGTTAAGCTATAGCTCTCCCCATCCTTTTAAACCATGTAAATGTGGAAAAAGTATGATGAATCACTCTTCAGTTGTGCTCCTAAGGTTAGCCAAGGATTAAATTTCTTGCATTCATGGGCACCATGTTGAAATCAAGCTCATCCTCATACTACCCTTCTTAAAATGCTATTCGAGGTCTCTTATGCACATGGACCATACCCTTATCATTAAACCACTTCAATCCATAGGGTTGAGGATATAGGTAATAATTTCATCCTTATAATCAACTCGGTAAAAAAGATGTTGGTGTAATTCCCACCATTAACAACTAGGGAACAGGTTTTTCCATTCACCAAACATCGGATCTAAAATAAGTTTTCCCTTCGACCTAGGTCTTCTTTCAAGTCAGTTCATCAACTTGTCATGGCTAAGAGTCCATCCATATCCAGATGGACATTCACCTCTTCCATATCACTTCCCAAACTCTTGTCACTTTGACTCTCTACTTGAGTGTTCGATCCTTCACCTTTCAAAATCACGACCCTCTTGTTTGGATATTAGGAGGCAATATACATATATCCTAAGCACTTAAAGCATTTAACTTCTCAGGCCTTAGTGCTAGGTACTCTTTCCTTCTCCACATTCTTTGTCTCAACCTAGTTAGGTAAGTTGGACTCTCCTTTCCTGATCCTCTTCTTAGGCTTTTTCTTCTCCTCATACCTCTCAGGCTCGGGGCTTCCATGTTGAGGATAGCTAATCAACATCTAGTACCTTCTTCCCTTCTATCTCTCTACCCTTAATGCTAAATTGATTAGCTAGTATAATGAGTTGAATGGTTGTAGCTCAACTACATCAGCAATGTCATTTTGTAGTCCACTCAAGAACCTAGCAATAGTACATCTTAGGGCTCGGCAATCTCACATCAGGTAATCAAGATCTCAAACTCTTGTAAGTACTCTTTAATAGTGTTTTAACCTTACCACAAGTGCTAGAAAGCATGGAGCATCTCTTACTTAAAGTAGGTTATCAAAAATCCATCACACTCAACAATTAACTTATCCCACCAAAGACTTACATATCCAACAATGGACGATGAGGCTAACTTAACTTTTGTCCGATTATCAGACTCATAACACTCAAATAACATCTCTACTCAAGGAACCCAATCAAGAAACTCTTTAGGTCTTGTACTGCTACTAAAGGTTAACAACTTAAGCTTGATACTGTCAAGTCCTTGGCTATGTGTTCAAGACTCATCCCTAACATTCTAAGCCAGTCAGTTCACCTTAAATCAGCTATTTCAGTTGGAGCTACACTCTAGCAAATCTCTCCTTAGCTCTAGTTCTTGTCTTTGGGCTCATTGGTTCACCTCGAGTCAATACTCCTATCATTGCTTCTCCTCAATTTTGATCAGTCTCTTCTTCTCCTTAGCTTGGCAGCTCTTTTGAGTTATTATTCATCATTAACAGGATCATTAGAGTCAATTTCACTGGTTGGTGCTCGATCTCTTCTTTCACTTCGACTAACACATCTACGGCCTCTAACTAAACCAGTAAGCTCCTGGATAGAATTAGTGAGATTTTAAATTTAATATTCTAGATTATCAACATGTTGCCTCAAACATCCACTGGGACTATCACTACCGATATTCACCCTATCTTTAGATATTCTCATCCATACAAAAATTTCCATTAAGAAATTTTAACAAACATGTAATATAATAACTTAGAATCACTACAACTTATAATTTTACAACTAACTACGACTTCCAAATACTACTTCAATTACTATAACACTACTAAGGACAAATTACAACTAGAAACAACAACTGAAATCACTACTACTAACCATAATACAATTGACAGTAACTCAAAAACTATTACTACTTGACATAGTATACTTCAAGAACTCAATTACTACTACTACTATTACGTATAGTATAATAAACCACAACTTAAATAGCAATTGACAAAAGAGTAAAAACTCATGAATCAAACTTTGAAGAAGACTAACTTATGTGCCTCCCTAAAGCTCTGATAGCAAGATGATATGGCCCAAGGTTTGAAGGTTGGCTGGAACACTATGTGTAGCTTAATCAAAACCTAAATCGATATTCAAGTTTGATGGAACTTGGGAAATAGCAATTAAAAGGGATTTTAAATGTGAGTAGGGATGGATATTACACGTTAGAACATAAATAAAATCAGGAAGATGAGCTCGAAATATGCTTTGATATGACTCACGATCACTAAATCAAACCTTAAGTTTCAAATGGGGGGTTAGGTACGACTTACTAACTTGCTAAAATGAGGGGTTCACCACAATTTCGAGAAGAAGACTGATAAGAACACAAGAAATATTGAAGAATAAAACAGCACTCAATAATTCAAGACATAAGCTTAAACAACTCAAGAAGATATCAAGTATATTCTTACTTCAAAATGTTCAACTTTTTTTTTTTTTTTGCTAATTACAATAGTTACTATTTATAGTAAGTTTTAAAACCTTAATAGCAAAACTGTAAATGATATATATGGCCTTAAACCTTAAAATAGGCCCACAACTAAAGTTAAGGAAAATATTTACAAGTATACAAAACTATGCTAAATAGTACATTTAATACAAAGGTTAGCATGTAGGGTATCTAAGTTATTCTAGGGTAGGTTAGGCCCATGCAAGATCAAGTTAGTAGCTAGTTGTTTGGGCTAGAGTTAGATTCAGTGATGTCTTATTGTGCTAGGCTAAGCTCCTAGTGAGGTTGGCTTATAGTTATTAAACTCATGGATTGCTCAACACTAGATTTCTCATACCATATCAACTTGGGCTTTGGACTTAAGACTTCGACTATTGGTTCCCTAGTCTTTTTGATAATCGATAGAGCTATCGTTGAGCTATCTTTCTTTGCTTTCTTGACCCTCCAGCATCAACTCAACCTTAAGTAGGGTAGGTCAGCCTTGGCTAGGAACAAGTTTATGAGTTTTTTGGGGTAGTCGAAGGCCAATTCTTATCATCTTAAGGTGCTATACCATTATAAAAACCTACTCTTGAGTTTTTGCTAGCTTATAGAGTAGCTCCTTTCTCTTTCACCTTGCATCAAATCCCCAGTAAATTAGGTATAGGATAGCCAGTTATTTGTTACACTTCTTAGGATAAGCACATACCAAAGACAAAAAATGGTGTCTCATTTGTTTTTGTGGTAAAGTTTTACTCAAATATCACCATAAAGAGGAGCAACTATAGATAACTCATTTTTTCCCTCCTTATAATTTTAGTATTTCCTATTTTATTTTTTGAAAAATGAAAAAAAAAAATTAGAATAATAGAGTTTTTAGGAAAACAAAAAGCCTAGGTCATTTAAGTGTCAATAGGTCATATTAAGCAAGTCATCTTATTTTATTTTAGGGTCAAAACATATACATACAACTTAGAGGCTCTAAGTCATATTAAATTTCTTATGAAATTTTTTAACCTAGTTTAAAATTAAATTAATTTAAGAATTAAGGGTCTTAGAACTATTAAATTAGATTTGGTTTGAAAATCAAATTAATTTTGACTTGTGAGAATGTGACATTTTAGAGTCGGCCAGTTAAGATTTAATTTTAGCTTAGAACCAGACTTAGTGTTTATTTAATTTATTCATTTAAAAAGAAAAAGAAAAAGAAAAAGGCATGTATCAAATTGGACCAAGTACAATATTTGGTTCGCGTCAAGGCTAAAGCCTTATTTATAAGGTTCAGCCTATAAGTAGGCAGGTGTGCATTTTTAGCCTTACGTATATAATACATACATGGGCTAGGCACATCAGTTACATGTAATGAACGTGACATGCCTAATACCTCTCTCTTTCTCGTAACTTCTGCCAATTTCTTAGCATTTTCCTAGCTATTTCTAGGTTTAAAAAAAATATTGCAGTAGCTTATGTTCAAGCCTCCTTTTTCATGTGGTTTCCATACGATTCCCCCTAAATTAATGGTCGAATCATGTACTAGGCATAGCCAAGTATTGAATATGACCATTAATACGCCCATATTAAAAAATTTAATGGTTCAAAATTGGATTCAAAAATAAAAAAATTTGAATTTATGCCTTTGATCCAACCTTAATTCAAGCTCCAATATTGAAAATCGAAGCTTCCATTTGATCTAGATAGCAATTTCAAGTTTCAACAAACTCGTTTTGACTAACAGTTACAAGTTTTTCCATTCAAATCACACATTTAAGATGGGTCAAAAACTTGTGCATTCAAGTTCAAATTTATGACAATGCACAAGTTTTTTACCATGAAAACTTTCAATCCTTGATTTGAGATCTTACATTCTCTCATTCACTATCCATACACTTAGAAGGCCTTTCTCTCTCCTCTCTCTCTCTCTCTCTCTCTCTCTCTCTCTCTCTCTAACTTAAAGCTTCGATTTGAAGCTCCTCAAGTCTATCCAGCACTACCAATAGCTTACCTAAGCTTCAAGCTTCCAATAGCTACTTCTCCCTTCAACTACCATGACCCAAACATCCCCAGCTATGGAAACCCCAACTACCATTCTCCATTGCCATTAACTGATTTTGTACTCTCACCAAACCACCAAAAATAGCTAAGGCATCAATTTTACACCTACATTCGTCAATAAAATCTTTCACAAAAGTGAAGTTTCCCACTCAAAAGGGTGAATTGAATTGCTTAAAGGGAGCAACCCCGACCGCTACATCTTCATCACTAGTGCAACCTAAATCTAAGCAACCCAATCTAACCACCTAGCTTGAATTGGTAAATCTGACCCAACCTGCTATAATCTGACCTATATTTCTCTAATCCGGGTTAGTTATTTGTTCATCTATATTTTTCTTCATTTTTCTTTATTATAAAAATGATAAAAAATAAATAAATAAATTTTTTGAATCAGGCCTTAAAGTTCTTGGATTCCTCTTTTTTTTTTCCTTTTCTCTTCAATTTTTTTCAATTTAGAAAAACATAAAAATAAAAAAAGCCACAAAAAAGAGCTTACTTCTTATCTTATCTCAAGACTTTAAATTTTATTTTATTTTATTTTCCTTAAATTTCATAAAAAAAAAAACCTTTTTCACTTAAAAATGAAACCTTTTTTCCCATAAAACTGAAACCCTTTTTTCCAAGAAAAAATTTTCTCACTTATAAAAATGTATTTTCTAAAATAAGAAAATAACAAGTCCTTTTTCAAAAATTGGGATCTTTTAGAGCTTTTACAAGATCATAACCTCAAATGAGGAACTTTTTTTTTCTTAAAACTAAAATAAATGAATTAAAACATAAATCCAGTTGACTTTCATAAATTAAAAAAGACCAACATACCTAAATTTTCTCAATTAACTTTGAAAGTCTGATCTCGAATAATAAGTACATAGATACATATAGATAAATACAAGGCAACATAAAATAAAGAAACATTTTTCCCTTCTTGTAAATAAATTTAATTTCTTATTTTCTTCTCTTTCTTGTAAATAAATTTAATTTTCTTTATTTGCAAATTAGAATTCATTTTCAATATTAAAAAGGGTACTTTCTAAAAAAATAAATAAATTTGGAAGGTTAAACTGTACCCGTTAAGGGTTTAATAGGTTAAATCCCAAACTAAAAATCTCTAGTTTTTTAAAATCATTTTCAAAAGTAATTTTATCGCACACTAGTAGCTAGATTAAAATCAATTTACCCAATTAGTTCTAATCTAACTTTTTTTTTCTTGACCTTAGTCTAGTGACAACTCTAAAGTTGGTTTTCAAAATTAAAAGAAAACTAAAATTTTCCTTACTCCTTTATTAATAATTAATATTAAATAGGGTAGGGTTTGATATTAACCAGATTATGGAAAAAAAATTGAAATTTCAAGCTTAATAATTAGATTGTTTATGATTAGTACAATATATGATTATTTATACAACAAGACCCTATTCTTAGCTCATGAGCTTACTTAGCGCCCAGAGATACTAACTACGAGTAGTTAAGGGTTTGTCTAGAAACTTCCACTATGGGGTGTAAATATAGGTTGTAGAAGCCATCTCATTGGTGGTCTCAAGGCTTTGGTTTGTTATTATTGGAATTTTGAAATGTGAAATTTTCAAAAGAGAATGGTCAAAAGCCTAAGTGCCAGAATACGATTATGATTGGTGCCAATGAATCTTTAACCCTAGTTTTGAAATCTGAAGTTATATGTAGCACCTGGTTAACTGGATACATTATTTGGAATATTGCTTGTCCATTCATTTATATGATTGTTTAATTAATTATTTGATAACTTACTTGCCTATATTGTATGAGAGATATCTTATTAAGCTCATGTAACTAACTCCCCAACAATTTTTTCCTTATAGCTTGATTGATAGCTAGGATTGAGATAAGAGTTGAGTGTTGAGTCAAGTACTAAGATATGTGTTAGAAAGACAGGATTTGAAGATAGAACATACCGCTAATTTGGAACCTTAAAATGTAATTAGTATTCTTTTACTTAGATTTTGTAACTTTAGTAAGTTGTATAAATTTTGGAATCTTGCTACCTAATCTTATTATTTAATGGGGGATACTGATTTTCTCCAGTTCTAATGGATTATGGAATATTAGGTATCCATATATTTTACACAAAATTAATAAATTGAAATTGAAAGCCCTAGTGATCAATTGATTAAAGTATTGCAATCTTTGACTTACGAGATAGTTTTTGTATCATAAGTACATATGTGAGAAGAAAATTTTAGACAATCCTACTAAGTCCCCTTTTAGGTTTTAACATTACCATGTTAATCCTATCCAACATTTTTTTTCTTGAAACATGTTCATATACTCCTTGTTTTCTTGAACTTCTTGAAGTGCTTGTTTATAACTAGCCTCTTAGGTTACCCTCTACTCCAAATCGGAAATACTAGCCTTCTATTTGTTGAAAAGAGTTTTCAATTATTGGATCTCTTCAGTATATTTTATTTTAAGGTCTTTAATTTCTTTTTGAGATCCCAAAATGTCGATAAAAAGCTAAGATTTTTTCTTATGCTCTTCTTCAAAGGCAACCTCCTTCTCCTCACATAATGTGATCTCTCTATTCAAATCTTTCTTCAAACCATGGATTTCCCTCTTAAGCTTCTCTTGCTCCTTTTCCCATAATCCAATACAAGTAGTGATCTAGGTATCTACCTGCACCAAATTGTTTTTTTCCTTCTCAACAATCTTGAAACCATATAGGGGGAATTAAAATTAGCTCAGGTAAAACCTATTTAAAGCAAACAGTAGCGATCGAAATTACCTTACCTTTCTCCGCTAGAAGTGATACGAATCACCAGGAAAGGGGTGACACACAACTACCAACATCATGTGAGCCAAAAGTAGGTTCGAACTGCGAGATAGCCTGAAAGATAAATGGAAGTTGAGATTTGAGCAGGGGTCCTCATGCACCTTCTTAGAAGTCTCAATTGTAGCCTTTCCCTTCAAAAGGTCCCGAATAAGAGGTTCTACATTAGGCTACTTTCTTGGTGGTTAGACGTTAGTAACCTTACTTGTCTTTTAGGAATTACTAGCCTTAATAGCTAAGGCTTGCCATTGAGCCTTCTCAATAGTTGCTTTTGTTTTTAAGGGGCCAGAGAATTCCTTTCTTCCCATCTTCATCCTTCTTTAAGACTTACCTAGCTTCAAGCTGGCAACCAAATTTTTGGAATGTAGGTTCTTTAGTGACATCTCTACAAATTCCAAAAAATATCATTTCAAAAATAAACAAAGGGGGAAAAGGATAACTTACAAACACCATGTTGAGTATAAGCAAGGAAAACAACCTATCCTTTGAAGTGATTAGTTAAGATCCCCTCATAGCAATCTCAACTCAGCATAGTGAATTGCAGAAGTCAATACATTCATGATCCATAACTATACCTTAATTTATACCCTCGACAGTATTTTAATTGTCGTGAATGACACTTGCACCTTCTAGAGCCCCTACGTTATCATCAAGAAAGATCGAAGCACTACTGTAGAACTAATCTATGATGGTGACAACATCCCAAACAAACCAATGGGCATTGTGCTACTCCATAATCTTATCATAGGCAACTTTGTCATTCTTCAACAATACCTTACTATCACTCTACTTAATAGGTTAGAACTAGAGTGTTCGGAAATCAAGGTCTTTCTTCGAACTAAGAGCAATCCTATTCTTTTTCTAATTATGGATTGAAGACTCTAGCCCAATCAAAATCTTCCTTCTAGGTTGAGCACAAATATAAAATGAAACCCTACAACATTTGATTGTAAAAAAATAGCTAAATAAAGAAAGGATGACCTTAACCTCTAGACCATCACAAATACATTCAAAGGTTATCATCAGTGTATAAGAACTTGGTGTTAACATGTTAGGGCATATTTGGTAGTAAGTAGAAAAGGCCCTTTTTAAAGGGAGTAAAAAGGAGATGAAGAACAATCTCAAAATACTTCTTAAAAAGGGAAAATTGTTGATCACCTAATTTTACAACACATTCATGAACTTCGGGCCTCATAATCTTCCAATGACAAGGAATAGACCGAAATCACCAATGCATGTCATCAAACTCTTTTTCAATCAGCATACTTAAAATACCATTCAAATTTAGGTTATACTCGATTTTAGAGTAAAGAGGATTTAGACAGCTCTCTTCTTTACCATCATCTGGGTAATCATTAGGAGGAATTTTTCAAATTCTCCAAACATTATGGGAATGCATCCTCCTAAGTTCAATGAATTCAAAAAGATCCTATAAGTAGTCATCCTTTACGTTCACCATGTTAGACGCTTACTAAGTAGGGGGTGCATCAATCACTTTAGGAGGGGAAGGCAAGATTTGAATCTAATTTTGGCTATCTACTACATTATTAGAGCTTATATTATTAGATGTAGTGGTAGAGATAATTACCCTTAAGGAAAGAAAATGAGAAAGGGTTTATGAAAACAATTAGGAATTTAGGATAATGAGGAGGAATTTAGAGGAAATAGTTAGTCCAAAACAAACGATGACTGAGGATGATGGGCCTAGGAGCTCTATTATTACTAGGGCTTATCGTAGGAGGTGAGAAACTCATGGGTCTTTCGAAATATCAAAGAAAAGAGGGTGAGTAAGTTGATGAATGAAATATAGTAGGTGACATAAAGCTGCTCAAAGGATGTGACCCACCAGCGAACACAACACAACTTGGCACTTCACATGATATGATATACAAGCTAATGTCAAGGTCCACCGGCCACTAATCTCGAGCTACTCAGCAAGATTAGATAAGAGTGTGAGAAAAATGGACATAGCGAGGGTTGTCTCGTAAGAACAAGTATAGTCAAAGAGAAGAGACTATTTATAATAAGTCCCAAAGATAATATTACAATTAAGGAAAATTACAAAAAGGCATACATAAAAAGGGTTCTGAATACATACAAAAAAGGGTAAATAGAACAAATGACAAAAAGAGAAAAATAGTATCATGTCAAATGAGATGGATAGGTGGCAATGTAACATTGGCTCCATATAAAGATTCTTTGACTATAGTAGGCAAGTAGAATCAAGATGTTGTGACAACAAGGAGGCTGAGAGAGAAGTACTAAGGTAGTAGGAGGCTAATTCTCATTACTCAATAGGAAGCTGCCACTAAAGGTCAAATCACTCGATACAAAGCCTTCGGCTAGAGAATAATCAGCATCATCACAAAAGAGAGATTAAAGCATAGTAAACAACCCGAAAGTCTCAAGGAATTTAGCCATCTACCTTTTGTATATAGTTTCTCATTATTGGTAGGTTGATGAGAGATAATTCTTCAGCTAAGGGACTGGAGGCCTTTGAGGCATGCATAAGTAAGTTGGCCAATGGTTGGTATCCCATCAGTTCCCTAGGATTATAGGAGATTTTCCCTCAAATCATGATCTTCATCGTCATCTAGTACATAGGGAGTCAAGCTGACGATGTTGAATGTAGTAAACATGTCATATCCTTCGACCAACTCAACTTTATAGGCATTATCATTAGTACGCTTAAGGATCTTATAAGGTTCATCTGCTTTGGGAGATAATTTGTTCATCCTCTTGCTGAGGAAGCATTCCTTGCTAAATGGACTCAAACAAGATCTTTAAGGGTATAAACGACTCGTCTCCTTCCTCAGCTTCCTTGTTCCTTCTATCGGGCTACAGTCTTGGCCAATTGTTCGAAAACCCTTTAATGTAACTTTTGGAATTCCTTAGCTTATTGTAGGTTGGGTTGGATTTCCCCTTATATAGTCGAACTAATAATTAAATCCAAAGGTAAGTTTGGGTTAAGTCCATAAACAATCTCATACAGTGATTTCCCTATCAAGCTATGGGTCAAGTAGTTATAGGCAAATTCAATAGTGGGCAAGCATAAATCCTAATCATGCAAATTCTTCCCAATAGCTGCTTGTACGAGACTACCAACTGTCCTACTCATAACTTTAATTTAGCCGTCTATCTAAGGGTGGCAAGAAGTATTGAACATGAGCTTAATGCTAAGCTTCTTCCATAGGGTCCTCTAAAGAAGCTCATATACTTTGAGCTACAGTCAAATACAATACTTCTCAACAATCCATGCAATCACGCAATTTCTTGTAAAAAGAGATTAGTGACAAATAAAGCATCATTAGTTCTGTGGCAAAGAATGAAGTTACTTATATTATTGAATCAATTGACTAATACAATGATTGAGTCATGTCTTCTCAACGCTCGAGGAAAGTCGAGCATGAAATCCATGCTTAGGTTGATCTACAGCCGCTCTGCTATAGATAGTGGTGTGTACTCTCCATACGGCTCTCTCTTTCCCTTTGCTGTTTACATACCTTGCAGCTCTTAAGAATTCAGTTCACACTCATCATTATCCTAAGGTAGTAGAAATGTTCTTTTAATATCTCAACTATCTTCTTTTCTCCGAAATGGAAGGCTAAACCCCCAATATGAGCTTCTTGAATAAGTAGTTCTCTTATCGAACCACTCGGCATATAAACCTGATTACCCTTCATCAAGAACTCTTGATTTAAGTAGAACCAATTTACAATACCTCCAACATTGCACTTAGCCACTAGGGGCTCAAAATGCAAATCATGCTTATACTGATTAGGTAAACTACTAAACCTAAGTACCTTAGCTTGCAATATTGTGATGAGGGTATGACGATGAGAAAGAGCATCAGCTACAGTGTTTGTATTCCTCTTTGTTTACCTGATGACATAACAAAAGGTCTTTAAGTACTCGACCCATTTAACATGACATCGAGAAAGTTTTGTTGTCCTTAGAGGTGCTTGAGAGGTTCATGATCCGAGTAAATGATGAATTCTCTCAATAATAGGTAATGCTACCAGTTCTGTAGTGTTCAAAAAAAGGTATAAAACTCCTTATCATAGGATGAGTATTTCAAGGCAACTCCTCTGAGTTTCCTACTGAAGTAAGCAATGGGTCAGTACTCCTGCATAAGGACAGTACCAATGCCAACTCAAAATGTGTCACATTTAACCTTAAAAACTTTCTCAAAGTCAGGTAGGGCAAGTACTAGATTCCAATGTCAATTTAGACTTTATATCTTCAAAACTCTTCTAAGCTTTCTTCAACCACTTAAACTCTAAGTGCTTCCTGGTTAGCTTGGTCAATGGCGCCATTATGGAACTGAAGTTCTGAATGAATCTCCGATAGAAAGAAGCTCGGCTATGGAAGCTCCTCACTTTGGCAACATTAGTCGGTATGGGCCAATCGAGAATAGCTCTAACTTTCTCATCATCAACTCGAACTCTTCCTCTAAAACAACATACCTGAGGAATACAACCTTGCTTTAGCAAAACACTGATTTCTTCAAATTGCCAAATAATCTCTCGACATAGAAGATGTCAAATATTGATCTTACATGCTCTACGTAGGCAACGAGGTTGGTATTGTAGACTAAAATGTCATTAAAATAAATCACAACACATTTACCAATCAGTGCCCTCAAGACATGATTCATAGGTCACATAAAAGGACCCAATATATTTTCTAGACCAAATGGCTTCACCATCCATTTTAATAGACCATCCCTTGTTTTGAAGGTCGTATTCCATTAATCTTCGGGTCTCATTCATATTTGGTGGTAACTACTCTTCAAAATCAATCTTTAAAAAGATGCAGCCACCATCTAATTCATCAAGCATATCATCCAACTATATTAGTACTTAACAATAATTTTGTTGATGGTACGACTGTCAATGCACAGTCTCCATGGCCCATATTTCTTTAGTACTAACACAGCTAAGACGGCACAAGGGCTCATGCTCTCTTGGACATATCTACAATCCACCAACTTATACACTTGTTTCTTCAGCTCAGTTGCCTATACAAGGTTAAGTCCATAAGCAGGTCGGTTTAGTAGGGCTACTCTAAGCTGAAGGTCAATGCAATGTTCAATGCCTCTTAAGGAAGGTAAACCTTTCGGCATCTTGGTAGGAAATAGGTTAGCATACTCTTCTAATAGAGCTCTTACCTTGGCAAGTAAGTTCTCGGCTTCTCTCAACTCTAGTAGTTCCCTAACTAATAGCAGTTACATACTTCCTCTTCCATTACTTGGTAAAACCTCTTCCATTACTCGGTAAAATTAAGTATAGGAAAGTACTAGAGATTTTTGCTACATAGATTGGGCAACCTTCTCTTAAGACTCCTAAGCTTCCTTAGGGCTCATAAGAGTCAAAATTATGCTCCTTCCATCTTTTTAGAACGTGTAAGTGTTCTTATACCTATCATGTAAAACAACCAGGGTCGGTTGAGTAAGATGTGCAAAGTATACATGAGTAAGACATCACAGAACACCTCGTCCTTGCACCTATCGCCAATGGCAATTGGTACTCTAATCTACTTGTCAACAAGTAAACCTCCTTTCTTGTTAAGCTAGTGAATCTTATACAGCTTAGGGAATGAAAAGGTTGGTGATTTCATGGCCTTCACGATGCCTTATGCTATAACATTTGTATAGCTGCCTCCATCAATGATCAAGGCACATAGTTTGCTATTCACTCATCAATTCGTGTGGAAGAGATTCTCCCTTTATGCATTCTTGTCAACTACAAAAGTGCTGAGAGATCAATGCATAACAAAATAGTATTCGACTCCTGCTTCAAGAGGTGTAAGGGCATTAGGGTCTTCTTTAAACTCCTCTAGTGTTAAGTCAACATTAACCTCTCCACTTCAAATTGAAGCTTGTCCCCTTTAATCATCATTATACATTGGTTCAAGTATTAACTAGCCACATGTCCACAGCCAAGACATTTAAAGCATTTGATATCTTGAGTCTTCCTTCTAGAGCTCTGACCTCAATCTCTTCGGACCTTGTGTTCCTCAACCTTACCTTTACCGTAATCTTTTTCAAGATGGTCCGGCACTTGTCCTTAGTGATTCGCCTCAGAACTATTTGATACATGGCCATAATCTATTCTACTCAGCATGTTACTTCGGCTCAGCAACCTTGGTTGGCTAGTCTAGTTCTGTCTCCACCTCTCAACCCTCTACACTACTTAAATGGTCTCATTTAAACTTCCTAGTCTCTATAATTCTATAATATGACCAATATCAGTTCTTAGTCCAAAAATGAACCTTGCTATAGTTCATTTCTTGGGTTAGTCAACATCATAATGGATTGTAAGTAACTAAAACTCTTAGACATAGTCATCTACCAACCTGTTACCCTATCTTAAGTCTTGGAGATGTCGAAAAGTGTCCTGTTCGTATTGTTTAGGAAGGAGCCTACTTCTCAAAACTTTTTTCATCTCATTCTACATTTAGATTTCACGTTAAGCCCTCAAGTAAACATTTTTTAGCTTCTTCCGCCACATTGCTACATATCCAAAAAATTCCAATGCGACCACTCGAATACGGATAGCATCTTCATAATCGTAGAAGTCAAATATCTTTTTTATCTTCTCCTCCCAATCTAGGTAGTCATCAACATTACCAAACTCATTAAAGATCGGTATCTATACCTTGAGGTATTTAGCTTACCTAGGAACTTTAAACTCATGCTCGTCAATTCCAACATACTACTCCTTTTCTTTTTTATACTCCTCTACTTCATCGAACTCTAATCTCCTTCTCATGACTCTATCGATACGACGAGGTAGTGCTAGGTTCACAAGAAGGGGCTTAGTACTCACTATTTATTCATCTGCCTTCTTGATCTATCCTTTATTTCTCGACCCTATTCGGTGGCAATCTTATCTCGCGACCCCATCTTTAAGACACTTTGCACTAAGACAACTAGATTGGCTACAATACTGGCTAAGTCTTGTATCTGCTCATTAGTAGTATGTGGTGTTTGTTGGCTCACATGACCGCATCCTTGATCATCACTCTTAGCATCATTAATTTCTCCTTGAACGCTAAGATTCGACATTCTAAAAAAAAAATAATAAGCTTCAAAACACACTCTTCACGTAAGAAATTACCGCACATAGAAAACACCAAACTAACAATGAACTATGGACCTACTTTATTCTTCCAAATGAAAACAAAGTATAACAAACAATAGACCAATAGGAACTATTGTAATACAACTTTCACTCACAACCTGAAGCTCTAATACTAGGAAATTATATTATGTGCCTAGGAGCTCTATTATCACTAAGGCTTACCTAAGAGGTAAGAAACCAAAGGGTCCCTTGAAATATTAAAGAAACGAGAGTAAGTAGGTTGACAAATGAAATATAGTTGCTAACATGAAGTTACTTGGAGAATGTGAACCACCAACGAACACAACACAACTTGATATGACACACAAGTTGATATTAAGGTCCAATCGCCACTAATCTTAAGCTACTTGGCAAGATTAGATAAGAGTATGAGAAAAATGCACTTGGAGAGGGTCATCTCACAAGAATAAGCATATTCAATGCCAAGAATCAATGTAATCATTTCATTTACAAAGAGAATGTACTATTTATAGTAATTCCCTAGGGCAACATTACAATTAAGGAAAATTACAAAAAAAAAATACATAAAAAGGGTTCCTAGTACATACGAAAAAAGGGTAAATAAGATAAATGACAAAAAGAGAAAAATAGTACAGTATCATATAAGATGAACAAGTAGTAATGTAACATTGGTTCTGTACAAAGATTCCCTTATTACAGCAAGTGAGAAGAATTAAGATATTGCGGCAATAAGAAGGCCAGGACGAGAAAGGGATGCTGTGAGAACTCTCAGCTAGTAGGAGGCTAGCTCCCATTACTTGGTAGGTTACTCTTGGCTACTGAAGGTCAGATCACTCAATATAGAACCCTTCGTTAGAGAATAGTCATCATCAGTATAATAGAGAGAACAAAGCATAATATTAAAACTCGAAGGTCTTAGGGAATTCAACCATCCACCTTCTATGTATAGTTTCTCGTCATCAATTGGTTAATGAAAGAGAATTCTTCAAGTAAGGGACTAGATGCCTCTAAGGTATATGTGAGTAAGTAGGCCAATGGTTGATATCCCATCCGAGGAGAAGAGAGAAAATTAAAGGTTTTTAAACCATAGATATCGACATTTACATCCTAGACATAAACCGACCACAGCCATGCGATAAAGCACCTTTCAAAATGAGCTATTGAGATTCACAACCAATACACATTATGTAAGCCATGGTTGTCATATCAATGCAAAAGCTAATGTGTAAAATATAAAACTATTGCTGGCAAATATGATTCTTTGGCTACATGTCAAAGGTGAGATCTAATGTTATTGCAAAGCTCAACCAAACAAAGCTCAGATAAAGAAGATAAAGGTCGGTTTTGTCAATTATTTAAGTTGAAAATCCCCAAAGCACGATAGCCCATGAATCTTGTGAAATCGTAGAAAACAAACTATAGGTACGATTGATCATTTCAAGGTAATATTAAATCAATTGGAGTTCCCTACTCACAAGTTACTCTCCTTGTTATCACCAACAAGGAGAGTTAAGGGCAAATATTGATAGGAGTTTTCACTTATAAGCCCATGAGAGCCCAATATGGCCACTTTAGGCCTATAACCAACCTCTTTCAAGTCTCTCCAACCTAAATTAATAGGTTGGACCTCACTAGTGCAAGATGAACACTACTCATATATTCAAATGGAGCTTAGTTCAAGTCAAAGAAGCTTGAGACTATCTAAAGTAGTTTAGGAATAAGCTACCCTGAACCTATTAATCGTATTGCCAAACTTGGTGTTAAGATTGGAATTTCTAAACATTCAAATTAGGATAGGTGGTGCAAATGGTTCGGCGGTTACTATACAAGTAATTACCCATTATCCCTTTATCCTATGAATGAGGAAGGAGTTTGGAGTGCAATTTTCCTATGCGATAAATGTGCCAATTGTAGTTACCTTGATAGTTATAAATTATCATCTTATATATATATATATATAGCGCTCGAAAACCTATATTATGCTTCTTTTAGGATTAAAAAAAACACTCTTTACTTTCTTTTTACTTACATTTTATTCACCATACTTAAACATCAAAGTGGTAACATCATAGTTGCCTCAACACCCCATAGCTTGATTTTCTTTTCTTTTTGTAGGCTAAAACACTCTTATAAACCTCAAGTTTAGATTTCCTAAATTGACTGTCAACAGATACAATAATAATAGTCAAGATATATCAATACATAATAATATAGACAAATTATATTTATACATTTTAATACTACAATAGTGATAGCAAAATATATTAATGCTATAAATATAGAATTAATATAGTAATAATAACAAAAAAAGTTATATTAATATAGTAATAATGATAGTTAACATATATTAATATGTATTAATAAAGTCAAACTATATTAATACATTTTAAAAATATTCTATTATATTAAATCGATACTCCCCATTTTGCTACATACCCATAAAATCATACCTTCATCCACGATATTAAAGGATTATTAAGTAGTCTCTACTCCTATACTAAAATGAACTTCTCTTTATAGTCAAACTATAATAATGCGTATTAATATAATAATGATAATAAAGAATTTTACATTTTTTATATGAATAAATTAATTTTTAGATAGGTTGGTTCTGGTATTGTTCCCTCCATTTGATAATAACTAGAGATGTTTTTTTCCTTTTTTCTTTTTCTTTTTCACATTATGTCTATGTTGGTAAAAAGATATACATATTTTAGGTTTTTCCTTTATATGGGTGTTTTTGTTAGCAATACGATATAAAAATTTTATTTTACATGGAAGTACAAAAAGAACGTAAACATAAATAAATTTTCATAATACTTTGTAACCATAGAAATGTTTCTTTACCCAAAAAAATAAAAAATAAAAATCGTGCACTTGATATATAGCATATCCGTTTTGGATTCTATTGTATAAGAAGACTACGAGGAAAGTGCTACGTAGGTGTAATCTTCCTGCCCATTATAAGCGGTCCTGTGGAAGCATGATATATTGGCTGCTGTCTGGATTTGGGCATTGGAACATGTATACGTATATAAGACAGTGGAGATGATCTTTTATATTTTGCCAGTTCAATTATCTGTGCATTCTCCCGTATGGAAGGCTGTACTTATCTGAAAGCTATAGGTGTAGATCCATAGGAAAGAAGCTAGAGAGCCAATTTCTATGTCAATTCTCAAGCCTGATGCCTGCCATTCACATATACGAATCTAAGTCTACATACTGATATCGAGTTTTAAATTGTTGAATATAATTTCTGATGATGAAATCAATTTATTAATCGATAAATTATGTGAAATTAACTAAAAACCTGATTTAAAAATTTTATATACTTTAGTTGGATGATCGCAATTTCAATAGCTCGATTATTTTCAATTTGCAGAACTCTCCATATAATTTCTTTAATTGATGTTGAGGGACATACTCTTTCCTTTCTTTTTCTGGGTAATCTTGTATTTATTTTTCTACTTTTATATTAGGCTCAGATCTGTGTCAATAAAACATCTTTCAAAGTCATAGATCTTAATTAATGAGACAAAAATTTGGGTTTTGCGGAATTCTTTCTCCAAGATAACTGATTTCATGGATTCGATCTTTCATCTATGCACTTTATACATTGCGGTAGGATAAGAGACTAAACCACTTTCCATACTTTTAGAAAATTTTAATTGATATATATATATATATATATATATAATCAATTGATTTATATTAGAAATGGGCCCAAATTCTAGTGCTTTCGATTTTAAACATTTTAAACAAACCATTTTTTCTAATTCTGGAAATTCCGACCCAAAAACTAATTCAAACTAAAATTCTTGATTAGTTTTTACTTAAACCAGATGGCAAATATAATGGAAGATAACTCAAGTAATCTTCAATATTGTCAATTAGCTACGAATGAAAAATGAGTAAAAATTTTATTAGAATCATTATATATATAATTATACAACTATAATATATATTCCATGTTGTCCCTATATATATGCACACACATATGAATATAATTAGAGGCCTACTATCATAATTAATTAGGCTGTGTGTTCAATTCTTTGTAAATAAATTATGTGTGCTAGGAATATAGCTATACAAATATACACTAATACAATATTCCATATACTAATAAATGCTCTAGCATATTTTCATGTATTATAATTACATGCATGATATACATCTATACATAAGGCTAGAAATTACACATGCAAAATAACAATTCAGTATTTCAATGTAATTTAAAATTTCAATTTGATGATGGTCGCAAACAACCATACAAATAATATGAAAATGTTTAATAGGGGTTGAATAGTTTACCATCCAAAAAAGCTTAATCTGTGTTGCCTGCCATGTTAGCATAGCATGTTGAGTTCAATTGTCTCAGCCAAACCCTTGTAATTTAATGTAAGAAATGATGATGAAAAGAAATTATTCAGTGAATTAACATAAAAATGTAAAATCTTAAAATAACTTACTTTCTTCTTTTAGGAATATATAGATTGGACTCCTGGCCTACTTATTCCTTTCATTTTTTAATCAATTTGGGTGAAATTCATCTTTCAAAGGTATTACAGATACTTTTGCCATAATGGTGGCACAAAATTACGAGTTATTTCATTCCAACCAAAATTAAAGTGATAATTTTATCTATTTCTTCTGCTTTTATTTTGCGAGAGAATAACCACTCTATTTTTTTTTTTTAACTTATCTCATTCATAAGTCATAATTTTATCTATTTCTTCTGCTTTTATTTTGCGAGAGAATAACCACTCTATTTTTTTTTTTTTTAACTTATCTCATTCATAAGTCAAGTGCAAAACTAGTTTAAAATATGTAAAACCAAGCTAAGCCAACATTTAGACCAGATCAAATTAAACTTATGCAAAATCTATACTAACAAAATCCTCAAACGGTCCCTTCCCTAAAATAGTTAAATTGAAACCGAACCAAATTCCTTCTTGATTCTCTTTCTTGTCCGACAGACTTATATCTATGGGTCATAAGACGACATATCAACTAATGAGTGTTGAGCAACGACTTCATCCAAGTTTATCGTTTAGGTTCCAAATTGAGAATTTTCACCATTAAAAAAACAAAGGAAATTCAGGTTGGACAAATTCGGTCTTCTTGATTCTCTTTCTTCCTCGATAGACTCATAGGGCACATCAACTAATGAGTATTAAGCAACCACCTATAAATTTCTCATCCATGGTATATTTCAGAAAATAGTCTACATGGTAATTTTCTTTTGAGGTAACTCATTTAATGATAGCAATCCAATTACCATATCCTCATCAACCTGTTATCCTCGTAGTGACCAAAAAGACCTTTTGGTACTAGTACATATTTAGACACATTCAAGTAATAAGGGGCAACTTCTGAAAAACTACTGTTTATATCTTTGTGTTTTTGAATTTTATCGATATTAGTTACTATTAATCTATCTACATAATAATACATTGAAAAGATGCTTTCTGGTGCTGTTTCCGTAAAGGATGACAAGTCGAGCACTGGGAAGAGGAGTATTCAAGACTATATTCCGGACCGTTTTGGGACCATTTGTTATATAAATTAATCTTTTATATGTACAATCTTGTGAAACACATGATGGTGGCCTGTACGTGCCTCATTACTTGGAATCTTCCCTGCGCTTTCCCATTGACACCTCATCGGGACAAACACTACAGGTGGTAGCATCAACCAGAAATAGGTAATGTGTCTAAACTCAGTCATTTTCTGTCTTCAATCATTTTCAAACTTATTTTCTATCCTTCCACAATACCACCACCCGTGACTCTCTGCTAGAAAATGCCATTGCAAATCATTTTGCTTTGACTTTAGTGTGATCAATTGCAAACTAATAATGACCATAAATGCTAATTGATTGCTTGGTGTCCTACTCACTAGGGTCACTTTTATAATACTTAAGAAGGATGGGAGAGTTTCAGTATAACAATCCTCTTAAAAGAAATTAAGTTAACAGTGACATAATTATGTGTGAATCACAATTCTTTTATTGGCCAGAGCATATAGATCATAGTTTGACTTTTAGTTTTCGGGTATTTCTATAATTTAAAATATAAAAAGAAAACGTTTCCTCTAGACAACAAAAAAATAAAAAAATTTATATTTGATTGCATAAATGTCGTAGATGTCTCATTCATATATATATAGACATACACGTGTGTACACACACCCCCATATATACATACATATATTAACACATGCTCACTAGCCAACATTATACTTACGCTGCGAGTATAAAAGATAATTTTAATGTTTTATTAGAACTTTCAATTAAGAAGACTTATATTTCTAAGTGAAGATAACTAAGTAAGAGATTATTAAGCCGGTTTTTACCTTTCTGTATTGTGTATTTTCTGACTTTGAAAATGAATACATTAATTATCATTTGTTTCTAATATATGTTTACATTTATTTATTTTTAATATTTATTTCAATGTTCAAAGCGTATTTGAGATGTACAAATTTTTTTGTAGATAATTATGGAAGGAGTTTATAAGCTATTGGCATTAGTGAAAGCAAAACAAAATAGGAGTAAGTCCTTTCAATGTAAGTGGTGACATGGAGGTTATAAGCTGAACATTGGTTTGGTGCATGGGAAACAAAATAACGGGGCAAGTCCTTCTGCTGTGTAAGTGCAAACATGGAGGTTGTAAATTGGGATGTGAGAGTTTTTAAGTTGGAAATTAACAACATGAGAAAAGATTTAGGGGAAAAAAAGGGAAAGATTAATGGAAAAGTTTGAAAAGATTAAATTACTCAAAAGTTCTTAATATATTTTTGTTTTTCCAGGACAATTAATGGAATTTTGTAAGTAAAATTATACTTAAGGAGGTATAGACATCAAGAGGAGGTTCTTTAAGCCTGCTAAAGCTTAAATAATATCGATATAATCATCATAAAGTTAGCATGATCCTACAGTATAATCAAGGGTTACTTAAGACAAGTAACTTAAAAAGGCTTAGATTGCTTAGTGATGGATAAATCAAGGGTTATCATTAAATTGTACATATTGTATATTTGAATCGGAGAAGATTTATATTTTGTTTTCCTTTTTATTGTATAAACTTTCAATTTCCAATTGCCAATTCTACGTAGTTGGATTAAGCTAATAGCATTGTAGCTGACTCAGCAATTTCCAGTGTGAAATTAACAATCTTAATGAAGTTGTAAAGGACGTCTAGCCAGGTATACTTCAAGTATATAGAATAGCAATAATTTCTTCCAACTCAAGATAATAAATATAACAAAATTGAGAACCATGTAATATGGAAGATAGGAGTTAGGAAATTGAAAAATCGGTGCAATGAAAATGAAAAAATTAGCGTTTGGGGAGGAAATAGTTGAAATTCCAACGTATCATTGGCATTAGCTCCTTAATATGACTACTGGTCATCTTCTAAGTGGTTTTTTATATTCTGATTTGGGGAATTTAGGATATAACTTGACAGAGGAAAAGCTGCATATAGAAGGGCTAAATACATCACGCACACACATATCTGTATGTATGTGTGTAAATATATACTTTATTAAAATTTAGTGCGATATTTATTCTAAATTTTTAAAGATCGGGAGGAAAATCGTGGGGTCTAGTTCCCCTTCGGTTTGGCCTTCACTGTGACCAACCAAAACAATATAAGGTGGGGAAGACATTAAAATCATCCAGGAAGGATACAATTAATATGGCTCGAATCTGCTCCAACAAGAACTTGCATTTATTTCAATTGCATAAATCATTTATTCAAAGATACGACACCGTACCGTAGAGCGTGGGTTCAAGAAGTTCATAATATGAACCTTGAAGGCCTTTTCGCACATATCATATTACTCCGGACATATCAACTATATATGTGGGGAGAGAGAGAGAGAGATTTGAAACAGCTAACTATATAGTCCATAACACCACAATGACATCAAGATTGGTGGGTTCTGTTCATTGATGTAATATTGTCGATGAATCATGAGTTAAGGTTACTTTCAGATTACTAAATATAACATAAAGTGAAGAGCAAGCTACAATCTTGGCCAGACAAACTTGCTTGATTAATTCTGTAGGCAATTTAGGACAGTTTGGACACGTAAGGCATGCATTCCCATAAACAGATCACACTAGTACAATCGAGATACAATTAGAGATGGTCATGTGGCAGGAAAGATCCGATCCTCGCGTGCCCCAAGTTGCCAGGCCTTCACAAGGTTACTCATAGTAGAGAATGGGGCAATATTTGTATGCAAGAAGAGAAATATATATATATATATATTTAAATAGAGTAAGAATTGAATTAAAATCAACTCAAAAACATATTAAATATTGTCGAAACAATATAATGAGGCTTTGTTTGTAAACATGACTCTTTTAGAAAATAATAATAAATAATTTGGACAATCTTATTTATTCCATTGAAGACATATAATTAGATAAGATAGTAGTGGTTAATAATTGTATCATAGAATAAAAGAAGAAATAAAGTCAAGCTTAAAAGAGCTTAACAAATTAGTAATAGAAGAAGGTGAAGAAGCAGTACATATTCTTAACTTCATAGCCAGAAATAAGTTCTATAGATTACTGTTAACAACATTCAAGCAACATCTCAGAAGCTTAGAAAGTAATCATCTAGTTTCATTAAGGATTTTTTTTATAGTATTACTCTTGATTATTTTTATTTTCTTAGAAAAAATATACATATTATATTGCTTTACTAATTCTTTTCTTCTCCTTTCATTTGTGCAAACATGTATTATAAAATTTTATTCCAACCCTTTTCATTTCATCTATTTCTTTTATTTTCTTCTCTTTTTCTCATTCGATGCATGAAGTGCTAAGAACAATTGATATTAGATAGATATGATGGTGTTTGAGATTGAACCTTTTTGTTATTTTTAGTATAGGGAAATAATTTTGCACTTTAAAATTAAGGGGTAAATCCAACAAAAGTACCCAAATTTTCATTTTTTTCCTTTTAATATCTAACATTTAAACTTATTCATTTTAATAATCCATCTTTTTAAATTAAACATATAGTATCTCTATTATAACAACCATCATTATAAAATGGTAGAATAATAATATAAGTATATCGATTTTCATTTTATTTATAGTTTAGTACTCAAATTTTATTTTATTTTTTTAATTTTGGTGCTTTAATTTTTTAAAATGAACTACATAGTTATTCTTTTTAATGACCTTTGTAATAGCATTATAAAAAAGCAACAAATAACAATTAATGATTGCAACAAATTAAAAAAAAAAAGAATAGAATACCAAGGAATAGACCCAAGTGTTGAAATTTTATTTGCTGTGACTTTTGTGAGCTTTTATATCGTTAAATAAAATACGACGTATCATTGAAGAAGATGATAAATAGATAAAAATTAAAAATGAATTAAAAATGAGTACATACAAACAAAATTAATCTATGCTGATCCTTTCTAACTTCTTGTCAACAAATTTAATTCTAGCCATCTCAACCTTATACAACTTCACATCAATATCAAGGTAGTGGATTATGAATCCATCGTGTACAAGCTAAAACAATTACATACGAATCGTTTTTTTAACTTTATGTTAACAAAAGGGTTGACATAATATTAATTAGAACTTATTGGCATGGAGCAGACTATAAGTCGATATGAAATTGATTTTATCAATTTGGAGTTAGAAAAAGATTAACAAAAGATTGCTATAGTTAATGTGGGCTAAGTTAGAATTGAGATATAGAGTCAAACTAAAGCTAGAAGGGATCGACACAAGATCAATTTTATAGATACATTATCATTTTTATTTGATTTCATTTTATTTGTATATTATTATTGTGGCTGTTGCTATTATCGTTGCCATCTTTTTTATTATTTTAATTGACGATGATGATAAATGTAATAATTTATTTGGATATATAAAAACTCATAAAGGTTGGATGTTATTTACAAAAACCATATGTCCAAATAAAATTTCAAGAACTAAACCTATCTCTAATTTTTAAATTTTTTTCAATATATTATTGTTAAAAATCAACGTATGAAAATGAAAAATAAATAAATAAAATTTGAGCACTAAATTGGATGGAAAATAAAGTTGATGCACTTGTACCATTACGCTACCATATTATGATAATAATCATTATAATAAAGATATTAACTTTTCTCATTTAAGAAGTTGAGTTAATAAAATGAATAAATTTAAAGTTTAGATACTAAAGAAAAAATATGAAAGTTACTTTTACGAGTTTTATCCCTTAAAATTGATGGATGTCTACCTCAGCTAACTATTCAAAGTTAGCAATGGCATTTTCTTAATAAATATGTGATACTGTATGATTATTGTATGTATTCATTATCAGTTTTAGCTAACTTTTTATTAAATTTAATTCTACTTTAACTTATACTTGTAAATTGTAAAATACAAATTTAAAATTATTTTCTACATCTATGTCACACATTGTGAAAAGACCTTAAATATTTTAAATGTCTACCACATGAAATATTAGGATTTTGTTGTATGACATTAATATGCTTAAAGAGTTGTTGCCAAAATCCAAATTTTAGAAATTGATTGTAAAATACTAAAAATTTTAGTACTTGAAAGGCTATTTCTTTATGAAGTTTTTTATATATTATAATTTCATTGGCTAAATTTAAAATCAAATAACTTATGTTAAGGTTAATTATTTGAATTAAAAGTAAGGCAAAAATAATTAGATACAGCTTGAAATGATTCAAAGAATTATGAATTTGTGAACTTAAGTAGAGTTCATTAAAATTATCTCACATACTTTTACCTTCTCACCAAACTTAGTTATCAATCAGGTTTCACTATATATGATTGGGCTTCATTTTTCTCTCTTTCACCTATTAGGGTTATTAAACCTTTTAGTGAACTTATCCATTAAGGGTCCATAAGATCTAATGATTATTTACTTGTTACTACTACAAATGAGCAAGGCTTAACCTAATCCCTAATATACTATGTGTACTTGAATACCAGGTTTGCTATGATCTTTTATTCCATCTTTCTAATCCCTCTGTAAACTATCAATTTTATTTTATTTGATTGATCGTTCTATTACAACACCAACCTTTTTCTATTCATATGAAACCAATGCATACATGCTGCATACCTATACATATGATATGTATGACAAATATATATATCTAAACTATTTTTCTAAAAGAAGAGGATGATGATGATGATAATAGTTTGGACTGAACATTGCTATTCATGTCACTATAAATGTCATATTTAATACATAAACTTCATCTATTTTATAATTAACTACCTAAAGTTTAAAAGTATTGATTTAGTATATAAATTTTGCTTATTTTTGTAATTAACTACCGAAATGGAGTTAGTCCAACTACTATAAATAATCTTGACATTGTATAGTAGTAAAATAATACTTTTAAATTTCAAATAGTTTATTGTAAAAATCGATAAAATTCAAGTATTCATTCATCTTGCATGCTTGGAATCTTCTATTCTCAAGTTAGAAAGCACATTGTTGTTTTCTCTAAAGAAAAATTGTTCTCACTTGCACTTTTAAGTCACCTATTCAATATCGATATTCCTCATACTACGTTCTGCACCTTCCAAAGCCTTTTTAGATCATTATCAAGAGAAAACTCTTTTTAAAGAATGATAATACAAAGACAATCAGGGGCTTTTATACATTTACATATGTTAAAGTAAGAGCTTCCTCTTTTTCTTGATTAAAAAGTAAAGAACAAGAAAGCTTATATCCTCACTAAATAGCCAAAGATTAGTTAATAATAAATTTTGATTCAATTGGATAGATAAAAACTCTTTGATTTTGTTCTTAAATCATGAATAGATCTAAAAAGATCTTCTTAGAAAGAGAAAATATAACACTTCAAGCCAAAAGCAATGAAGAGCTATGCTAACAAACAATGGACTCATTTTAACCATTTAGCCTAAAAATTTCAAGCTTGTATTGATAAGGTGTTCATAACTATGGCTTATAAACTAATATCACAACTTCTTACAATCCATATAGAATATTTAATCATAAGGTTTCACAATCTCTCCTCTTTAAATACGCGACATCCTCGTCTTAAGACCTTATAATCGAGCCTAAATATTCTACTTTTTTTTTATGTATGATTCGGGTAACTTACTATCTATAGGTCATCTTGGAAGCATGCAAGGAATCACACCCTAACAACACTCCCCACCTTCCTCAAATATATTCTCTAAACTAGAATAAAACCTGAATCATCTACTTATTTATAAGGAGTTTACTCTAATACCATTTGTAATAACCTAAGCCAAAAGTAGGGAATAGCGTAGCCAACAAATATTGATGGACTCATTTCAACCATTTAGCTCAAAAGTTTCAAAATCGTATTGACAAGATATTCATAATCACAAATTTATAAATTAGTATTACAACCTCCTATATGAACTTAACCATGGGATTTCATAGAAAAATTATCCTAGTATCTTAAACACATGCTCAAATCAACCACTATTAAGTGGAACTTAGGCAAACATCAGGCCAAACCTATATAGTTATACGAAGTAATCTAACTCATTTATACTCTATCACGCAACATTAGAAGTATCATATAAGTTCTATGCTCTTGTGGCTGTATTGTTGCATCTTACTTCTCAAAGATGTAACATGCGATTACGAAGCGATAAGCCATTAGATTTATAAAAAAGGTAAATTGCAAACACGTCCCTTATATTTATTTCCTATGCACTATCTTTTGAAATTCTATGTTTAGATCCTAAATCCTTAAAATGAATGTATTTTATTTTATTATTTTTATAGGTAAAAAGAATGCATTTTGTTGCTACATGACTATTTCACCCTTGATTATAAATATATTTTTTAGTATTAATATTTTGTATTGATTTACCTAAAAGAAAAATAGTAAAATGGGGTCTAAATATTTAAAGATGATGTATTTTGTCCCTATATGGCTATTTTAACTTTGATTTTATAATTTTTTTAAATTTTAATAATGTTCTATTATTTTATATAAGGATAATAATATAGTAAAAAGGGGTTTAAATTCACCTTTTCCAGAGATTTGGGTCTGGACATATCACAAGGTAAGTGCACACTGACAGTAGAGCAATGTAGAGGTATATTTGCAATTTACAATATGAAAGTTGTAATATTTGGGTTCTGGTCTTTAAGCTTCTGCTTCAAAATTTACAGAAGTGGAAACATTTAACTTATATAATAAGTCTTCAGAACTTTTTTAACTATCATTGATACAAGAAAGCGGATTTTAAATCGCTTACAAATTGTGAGGCTTATTCATGTAGATTAAGGTTTAAAAGCTCAAATGATTTTTCCCATTTTTCTCCAAAAGTTCTTATTGTTTAGATCTAAATTTAGGTCAACGTCCAATAAGAACCCAGGCAATATAACTCCAAAACTCAGTACGATGTTCTGATGTCTGAAATTTTGGTCCATCACAGTTGAATTCCTTCTGCAAGAAATAGCGTAACGACATGGGGCGAAGCCCGGAAAGCTGTCGGTTCATGAGACTAAAATAAAACAATGGAGAAAGACAAGACACACAAACTAAATTTCTGCTTCTCCATCTCTGTGTGTACATGGTCATATGCATTCATATAATACTTCTCTCCACGTTTGGTAGCATAATCACTATTAGCCAATCACAAGCTATTATCTACGCTCTAATTTGCATATTACTCATCTATCTATGTGATATACTAGTATCAGTAAATTTTTTTTTTTTTTATTTGAGAAGGGACTCACAAGATATGATGGTTGATCCAATTATATTAAGAACACTTCTGTTTGCTTTAACATTTGAAACTATAGGGATATAAATGAATAAAATGTCCCTAATTACCAAAAATGTAAACTCATAATCATATTCATGTTTATGTATATATGTGTGTGTTAATGCGTGTGTTGCTATATCTATATCCATGTATATGCAACATAGTGCATAATATATAGGTATTACTCTTTTTTTTTTTATTTTTAATCCACACGGTACAGTGTTTACGTAGTTTTAGAGTGTAAAGTCTTAATTGGATTTCTTTCTGTGTTTCCACCCCCACGCCGACACACCAACCCCCCAAACTTCATTGGGGTTATTGTTCAGCCGATATCTTAATATTTCAGTAATCCTTATCATTTAGACCTAAGTTTAAGTCGACTTCCAATGAGAACTCAAGGAGAGTGTAGCTCCAAAACTCAGTACAATATCTGTTCTGATTTCTGAAATTTCAGTCTGCTAGATGAAGCCCGACATGGATTGTTCCTGTAAAATTTAGCGTAACGACGTGGTGCGAAACCCGGCAAGATGTTGGTTCATGGGACTAAAACCGTGAAGAAAGACAAGACAGAAACTAAATTTCTGCTTCTCTCCGTTCGTGCTCACATGCTCTGAAGGGAAAAAGAGTCTTATAGTTTGAGAAGATGATTTTTGTATCCACGTTTTCTCTAAGCATTTCATGCCCGTCCTTCGGGATGGGAAGATATCAGGATATGGATATTTCTAAAAACACATATAGATCACGCCTAAAAATTGTTCAATTATATTATTTGAAATGATAATGATAATAATGACGGACAATCAAAAACGCTTGTATACATTTCTTAACATTTTAGGAAACAAATAAATGAGATATTCTTAATAACCAAAAACTTAATGTAAAATATGTCATAATTCCCACTTTCATTAGAACTTAGAAGTCTTGCAATTATTAATTTCATTTTAAAGTTCATCTATGGTGTATATATATGTTGCCGGATAAAAAATCCGTGTTATATTCAACTCATGCGTAATATGTAATTAACGAAGATAAGGAGATGCATGACAACCGTCGAATGTTGACAAATAAATTAGCTCAAACGGATTACGACCCTTCTAGGAAGAACTGTGATAGCTGGTAGCTGTAAATTAGCTTCGAGGACCATCGATAAATGCAATGGACTTCTGTGGTACGTAGCCTCTATGGATCAATTTTGAAATTGGTCCCAAAATGGGAAAGAAATAGCGTGGTCCAACCTATTTGAAACGACTGAAAGAGCATCAACGTACAGTTCGCAATCATGAAACGTTACATTAATATATAGGAGGCGAGGAGAAGATGGTCCTGTATTAATCAATGGAATGATAGCCAAATGTAACCCGAAAACTATTTATCAAGTTATAATAGACTTCTTTAAACTCACGTAATGTAATTTCACCTCCTTTTTAACTTTTGAAATATAGGAATATATATTAACGAGTATACAAATTGCTAAAACTTAAAAAACCGATAGCTAAGAATTGCTTTTCTTAGCAATGATGTTAGGACATGGGAATAGATATATTCGTTCTCAAAATTATGAGGAAGCAAAAGTAACAATTTAAAAGAATGGAGGAAGGCTTATTTGGACTTCACTAATAATTTAGAGATATATTTGCCATTAGAAGTAGATAATCTTATATTGTTTTCTCATATACCAAGATCTTAATTGAACCAACTGCACATTGTAGAATCCAACCGAATTCATATTTCTCATTGATGATAACATATGTGGGGCTGACATGCGTTTTATCCCAATAATAATAAGTGAAAATAGACGTCTGGGAGAGGACCTAATTAGTTAAAATAATTAAGCCAAGAGCTTCAACCTTTCATAATAATTAAAAAAAAAAAAAGTAAATAAACAAACAAAATGTTAGAATGATTAAACTTAACAGCTTGGCTAAGTAAATAAACATAGAAACTCTTATGGCTAGGAGATCAGGGCATACTGCAACAAGATTTGCTTATTTTACGTGTATGCTTCGTTTAATTTTCTAGCTTGTAGGATACTAGGATCCTCATGTAAAAGAATGAGACTATATATAAATATATATTTTTTTAATCAATAGATCAATAAAAAATATGCCTAATAATTAATGAAAATTACATTATAGGGTATAAACATTTGAGGGTAAATTCAAATGAGTAATTAACATATGGAAAATTTTAAATAAATGATCAATATTTTAATAAATAATTAAAATAAATGATCAAGATTTTAACAATATTAACTATAAGTGATATGATAGTTAAATGCCACGTGGTGCATATGTAGAGGTGATGCGGGGCTCATGTGGCATCTATATGTATGTATGTATGTGTGTGTGTATGTGGAAAAAAATTTAAAGCATATAAAAAATCTGAAAAATAAATAAAACATATTTGAAAAACTAAAAAAATGAAAAAAACTTTATGTAACATATTTAAATATTATATATATAAATATATTTGATTTAAAAATTTGAAAGAAAATCTATAAATAAAAACATAGAAAAATGCGAACTACTTTTTTGGTTGGTCGTAACTTGGGGAGGGGGTTAAGGGTGGAACCTTAGATGGTTGGATCAACCATCATATTGTTTAATTGGTTATGATCTACTAAGCGATGGACAATCACTCATGACCACTTTTTTCAAAACAATAATAATAACAAATAGAAAAGAAAATTTGATTAGGTCATTCTTTGTTTTTCCTTTTGTTTTTTTTCCCTCTAACCTTAGGTAGTTAGATTAGCCATCATATTGCTTAGTTGGTCACAACCCACTAAGCAGTCATGGGAAATAACACATGATCATTTTATTTTAAAAAAAAATAAATCAATAAATAGGAGAGGAAATTTGATTCAATCATCCTTTATTTTTACTTAATTTTTCTTTTTTTTTTGAAGTTTCACTATAGATAGTCACTTACAGCCAAGACAGGGTCATACGACCACTCCTTAACCATGGGTAGCCACCCATGGCTGCTTGGTGGATTAAACGATTCATTTTTCTAAGAAAGTCATAACCAACAAGAATTATGGTGACTAATCTAGACACCTAAGGTCATGGGGTGGTCGGTTTTTATTTTAAATTTTTTTCTTTGTTTTTTTTTTTAGTTTTTAGTTAATTATATTAATGCTTCTTCTTGTTTTTGTTGTTATTGTTATTATCATGATCATCTATTCTTTTAGTTTTATTTTTTCCTTTTATAAAACTTATTTTCAATTTTTCTTTTACTTTTATGAGTTTTTTTTTTTATTTATTTATACATGTCAACACCATGTATTTATCACTTAAGCATCATGTTAGCACCACATAATCAATAATAGCTACATCAACTGCAGTTAGTAATGTTACAAAGACAATTATTTTTTAATTATTTACTGAAATATTGATTTTTTATTTAAAATTTTAGAATCATTTATCGTCTATTTAAATTTACCCAAACACTAATACGCTCTAATATAATTTTATTTCTAATAATTATATTCTACGCACTGCCTGTCCTATCTTTCTTTCTTCTTTATATATATATATATATATACAAGTCTTGCGAGGGAAGATCTAAGACGGCCTCCCTTGGAGTTATTTTTCTTTTATTCGTAGTAATTAAATTCATTACACCTGTTAACTTTGAGTCAATGAGACAATACTTACTTTTCCTTTGTGGATATTTAACCCTTTCCTTAATCAGAAGCGACTTATCCATAAGTAAAACAGTGTCATTCTTCTCCTTATATGGCCATAGATAGGACCTCAGAAAATCTCGATAATATATTCTAGTACGAGAGATGCTCACTCCTTGTTTAATTTTTTCTACACCTACAGTTATTTTGTCGCAAAAAACAATACATGATCATCCAAACAGAACTCATCAAAAGAAGACAGACTGAAATACCACTAGCTCTGTTGTGTGTATATATATATATATATATATATATATATATTTCTTTCTATAAGTAATGGAAAGTGTTTTATATTTGTATCAAAATTCAAGAAACAGCAACAAATGCTGTCACAACATAACACAATAAAAACAGATAGTAATATAATCTAAACAGAGATGCAAAAAATGCTTAATTGTCTTTGGACAAGAATAATAATTTATAAGTTCATTTGATGCTGATTAGATTACTAGGTATCCTTTGATTTGATAAAAAAATAAATGAAAAAAAGATTACTAGGTATCCTACATATAATTAAACAAATGTAAGAGACCATATAGAGCGTGGAAGCTGTAATATTCAAGATATATAGTAAATGGGCACTCAAGGATGAAGTTTCTTCACTATTTATGCTACCTAAACAACAAGAAATCCACTACTACTTTCTCAGAGGATAAAGCTATTCTGGAGACAACCTTAGCACATGGCCACTGGCGACTATATATGACAAGATTATTCTACTCTTACATTTTCTTTCTAATGGCGCATTGATATATATGTAATAATACTTACACCTACCAGGATAGGTACGTAGACGACAATAGGCTTATTTCGCTCATGATGACTGTTGTGTCGTCTTCCATCAACATTTTGGCATCAGTTAGTTCCTTACACATAAGCCTATTAGATATTGAAAAATGACATTGCTGAAAATTTATTTTTGGTTAACTTAGAAAGTTTCCGTGATCCCATCATTATAGTATCAAGTGTCTAATTTATTTTCTTGCCTAGCCGTAAATTTTGTTTTTTCCTTCGTCTTCAATTCGGAAGAACCAATGGACTCTACAGTAGTGCCTTTCGAGGTTGTAGAGATGGGAACTTCACATAGTCTAAGCTCCGTTATTACACAAACCGATCGGTCCTGATAAACTCGGGAAGAGAATACTTTACACTTTCACATTATCTTTTTTAGGTTTGACCGACCTAATATAAGCAATCAAACTAGAAGTTAAAAGAGCTTAGCATTTTAGAAAAACTTCAGAAATTTTCACTTAAAAGTTACCACTAGCCAAAGTCAGAAAAATAATGTAGGTTAAAATTGAATGTCGAATAGATTTTAACCCAGCCGCTGCTCTAGAAAATTGAAAATTCTAAATTCACGGACTGCCATGTTAAAGCCTTAAAAAAGATATATAAAAACAATTTATTTTTATTTTTATTCCTTTACAAAGTGTCTTGTTAGTTATCGTTTACTTTTATTATTATATTTTTTATTTTAATTTTTTAGAATAGTTTAGTGGAAAAGGATTTTTATTACGAAAGCCTAGGATATCTATGTAATCACGAGTCAAAGTTCTGCTCCTATAGTTCTCTCTTTAAAAAAGTGTTGAAGTTTTAAAATATATTGGTAAATTATAAATACGCCCCTTATACTTGCTTTATGTGTAATTAACCCTCTCATCTTTGAAATTATACACTTAGACCCTAAAATTTTTTTAAAAAGGTGCATTTAGTTCCCCAAAATAGGAATCCAGTACTCATAATGCACTTTTCTTGAAAAGTTACATGCACATAAAGAAAATATTAGGGAGTCTACTTGCAATTTACCTTTTTAATTTTCGAAAGAAAAGATGACATAAGAAATAAAAAAAATTCAATAAATAAATAATTAATCAATTGAAAAACAAATGAAAAATTTATTGTGGGATAAATAATACTTGAGCACTTAAAAGCTAGATATTGATGTTATACAACCTCTCACAAAAGTGGCTGAAGTTTAATAAAACAAGACAAAAAAATTAAGTGAAAAGGTTCCACAAATAACTTGAAAAATTCTTCTAGTCATATATAGTTGAATCACATCATTTTGCTAATTTGATTTTGCTCGCTTTTCAATTGCATGTTTTTGTTCAATATATATTTTGTAGAGATTGGAATATAGGATATGTCAAGAAAGCAACATTCATATTATATGTATATGAAAGCTATGGTACTATGAGCTTGATGGAAAGGTATATTAATTTCTAGCCTTTGATTGCTCAAACATTAATTATCTCATAATAAACTTTATATTAGATTTTTTTTTTGAAATTTATTGTTTATTTATTTGCTAGAGCATTTGATCTTAGTTGTCATGTTTCCTTCTTAATATTAAAAAAAAGGTTAAATTACTAATACACCCCTTACATTTGCTTTATTTTCACTTAACTTTCATATCTTTCAAATCATATATTTAAAACCCCCAAATATTAAAAAAAAAAATTGCTTTTAAACCACCAAATAGGCATATGTTAAACCTATGGCTCATAATTTGATTTTGATAAGAACAAATCCTAGTTAATTAGAAGAATTTGAGTAAATTGTAAGATGAACTTTAACTTGCAAATTATGCAAAGCAATTAACTCTACATCAAGTTATAACTTATGTGCTACTCTAAGTGTTTTGTGTAAAAGATCAAGGGAAATTAAGTTGTAATCTAGACGACTGGCTTATTGACAATTATAAGAGCTAGCATGCTAATAAAATAAAACTTGAGGTTTCTAAATTTCGTTCTACCAATTAGCCAATGCAATGTGACCTAGCCTACTAATGTAAAGGCTTAGAATGAAATTTGATTTTGGTTATATTTGAAAAACTACCCTAGTGGTAGCTTAAGCCGCTATTACTATTGGTGATGATTTTGGCCTACTAACCTGCTAGTATGGGAAGGACTTAGCTTATTGGAAATTACATTTCAACTAGTTATTGGAGCATTTGACATATTGCAACAGGAAGAATTTTGGGAGTTGATATAAATGCTCCAACAACTTGCTAAAGATAAGGACAACACCAATCATTAGCTACAATATTTTCTAGTATTTTTCCTCAAACATTCTTCTTGTCTCTTGTATTCAAAATTTGCATTTAATTTAGAGAGATTTGTAGAGTAATACTTAAGAGTTTATTAGTAGCAAAAACATAGTGAGAAAAGCACTACACTTATAAGACTAATGTGTAATTGAGTTCGTGATTATGCTTTGTGTGGTGGTGATATTGTGTAGCTCGTGATGCATTATTTATGGTGATAAATAAAATTGTGTATAAAGTCCTTAACTCGAGTCCATTGTCAGTCCATAAAGAGTAGGGGGTGATCTAAACTTTATCTTAAATCCGAGCTTAATCTTCTCTATCCCTATATCTTTTAAATCCAATGTTTCTTATTATTATTATTTTATCATTTCTTTTATTCATCTTATTGCATATATTGCTAAAATTCAAAAGGAATTTAAAGATTTCTCATAAATACTCAATCCATCCCCCTTTTTAAGTGTTAGCCAAGTATGTCAATTATTATCAAAGCCAATCTCTTCTCATTTGTTTAATCGCATATTAAAGTAAAGATCATATCATCTAATACACTGGACTTTTTAGAAGGTCAAGTAATGAATAGGCCATCACTTCTAACTAGGGGTAAATATCCTTATTGTAATTGTAGAATGGCAATATTCTTTAAAGCACAAAATAAAGTGTTATGGGAAGTTTTTGATAAACAGCTATTTAAGATAGAAGGCAAAGATCAAAAGAACGATATTAATAATGATTGAAAATTATTTGATTTATATGAATTAGCTTTGAACATCTTACATTATATTACAAATGAGAATGATTTCAATAGAGTATATATATGTGAGAGTGCTAAGGGAATTTATGATAAATTGAGAAGAACGTATGAAGGAATTAGTTGAGTGAGAGATACTCAAATAAGCTTGTTATGTAGATAATTTAAAAACTTCAAGATGGACCTTGATCAAAAGCGTAATAGGTCTATCAATATTATCAATCTTTTAAGTGTTCTTGGAAAAATTTACTAATCTTGAAATCAATTCGAAAATCTTTATGTCTTTACCAAAAAATTAGGAAGTCAAGAAAGCTGCAATAGAGGAGACTCATGACCTTAATATCAAAGAAGTAATTTCCTAAAACTATGGAGCTATGAAATAGTTAAGAAACAAGGAAAAATTCCAAGAAGAAAACAATTGTTCTTAAGACAACTAAGGAGAGACAACTGATGATGAGAATAAGGATGATGATGAGATGATAATGACGGTAAGGAAGTTCAAGAAATTTAACAAAAAGTTAAAAAAAAAAAAAAAAGAAAGGATAAGGATAGTAGTGGGATTATGTTTAAGTTCATGAAAGAGAAGAAGAATGTTCTCAAGTGTTACAATTGCTAAAAATCGTGTTATATTTGACACTATGATCCATTGCTTAGAAAAGCCAATAAGTAGACAAGAAAGAAAGTCATGGTTGCCACTTAGAGTAATGACTATTTAAACAGCTCTAATAATAAAACATACTTCGTGGTTATAAAAAATGAGGTATGCTCTACTTCTCATGATTTTTCCTTTAATAAACTTAAAGATTTGCTTAATGAACTATTAAAAGAATTCATTAAAGTTCAAAGGAAGAACAAAGTGTTGAAAAAATAATGAATAAACTAGGAAATGAATATAATGTATTTAATTGTTAATATAATAAGGTTAATAATGCAAAAGAAGGACTAGAGGAAGACAATGAATACTTAATATTTGAAATTGAAAAATTGAGAAGCAATAATGATGCTTAGAAAAAAAAAAGAACAATGAATTGGTCATAAGAAATGAAGAGCTAGTTAAAGAGAACAATAGTTTAAAAGAAAAGAATGAATCTCTTGAAAAGTAAGTTGAAAGTTTAAAAGATGTATGTGATGACAATTGTATGATTGATAAACTAAGAAGGCTAAAAATTAAGAATGCAATTTTAAAATTTAGCTTGGATGATTCAAAGAAAACTATAAACAAATTTGTGAAAGGAGAAAAAAATTTAGATAAGCTACTTGGCTCACAAAGGCAAAGATTCGATAAAATTAGAATTAGCTATAGTAGGAAAAATATTTATAAGTATTATAAGAGTTACTTTATAATAACTTCAAATAAGGTTTGTAACTATCATGGTAGATATAGTCATATTACACATATATGTGTAACACAATGTAATCTTACTTTGAATTATAAAGGCAAGATGGTTTAACTCTCTAAGGAATAAGTTTACATTGTGGTAGCTAACCCCAAATGACCTAAACTTAAGTGCATATAAAAGAAAAATTCTATATTTTGTAGGATCCTTCAAAATGAAGTAACAAATGGATTTTGGATAGTAATTTTTCAAAACACATAATAGGAGATGCTTCCAAATTTTCAACTTTAGACTTGAAAGATAAAAATAGTATTACCTCTAGAGACAACCGGAAAACTCATGTCATAAGATAACATTCTTATTAATAATGATCTTATTGTTAAGAATATTTTACTTGTAGATAATTCGAAATACAATTTTCTCAATATTAGCCAATTGTGTGATATTAAATACAAAATAACATTTCTTGTATCAAAATGTTCTATTAAAAATATTGATAATGACAAATTTCATTTTGAGTCGTATAGACAAGGAAATATGTATAAAATCAATTTTAATATCTTTTCAAATTCAATTGAAACTTGTCTATTTACTCAAAATAATAATAGTTGGTTTGGCATAGGAATTGCATAAACATCTTATTAAAACTTGTTAAAAGTTTTAACAACTTATTAAAGATTGGTTTTGACAAAGATAAAATATGCTAAACATGTTAACATAGCAAGCAAATAAAATTCTCCTTTAAATCAAAGATATCATTTCAACTTTTAGGCTACTCTAACTATTATATATAAACTTACTTGGTCTAACTCAAACTTTAGGTATACGAGGGAAAAAAGATATACCTTAGTCATTGTCAATGACTTCACTAGATACACTTAGACCTTTTTTCAAGGACAAGTCTTATCATGTATTCTTCAAATTTTATAAGAAGATCTAAGATGAAGAAAGTCTTTCAATTGTCTTCATAACAAATTATCATAGGGTAGGGGGTAAGTTTGAAGAACATGAGATGGAAGAGTTTTTTTTGTTTTTTTTTTTTTTTGATAAAAATCGAATATAACACACTTTCTCGTTACTTATAACTCTAAAATAGAATGGATTTGTAAAAGGAAAAATTGGGCTCTTATTGAAAAGGCAAGAATTATGCTTTGAGAAAACAATTTACCTAAGTACTTTTGAGCCATATCGGTGAATAGTGCATATTATATCTTAAATTGTATTTTCATAAAACCAATATTTAAATAAAAAAAAAACTAATAAGCTTTAGAGGGGCAATACGCCTAACATCTCTTATTTCTATCCCTTTTGTATCAAGTGCTATGTGCTAATAATAGAAACGAGTAACTCGGTAAGTTTAACTCTAAGTCTAACAAAGGTATTTTCCTTGACTACTTGATACAAGGTAAGCGCACCTATTAGTTTTAATATAACGAATATAAGTTTGAGTTGATCTCTTAGAGATCTCGAGTACTAATATTAACCTTAACTCTATTATCTAACCAGAAAATTGTGATGAGTTAAATGAATTAAAAATACTAAAATTAATAAACTAATCTAATTATGAGACTTGATTAAGCAATTTAGAAAGCGATAAAATTAAAAACTACTTCAAGAAGGTAAATAACGTATTTATGAATTATTTCCCCTAGTATTTAACATGTGACCGCTTAAAATGTATCCAATTTAATCTTTATTATTCTTGACCGGAGGGATTCATAATTAAAGTTAACACCTTTCTCAAGCATATTAACCCTAATCCTAAATTATTTATTGAAATCTCTTCACTTAGTAATATAATTCAGAATTGCATTAATGTATAATGAATTCCCATACAAAAGAACAACTTTTCGGAAGAAATATATATCTTATCTCTAAGTACAGATATAATTCTCTCCAATTATGTCAAGATCTCATTGCACATGTGATTTCTCAATTATCATACATAATATCATAGGCTGATACTCTAGAAATATCAATTAACAATTAAAACACATAATTGAATCAAGAAAAGATAGAAACTTTATTGAAAATTATCAATAAATCCAATAGTCACATGAAACCCTAAGTTCCACAATCCTAAATATAAGAATCTTAAGCTATCATAGTGAAACTAAAATCGAATTGCAACAAAATTAAGAAATAAAACATGAAAAACCCCTTTTGTTGATGATAAATCGCTTCAATCTTGAAGTTAAGTGTTTCTTTCGCCTTTTTCTTCTCCTTCTCTTCAAGTCTCTTCTTTTTTGAGTGTCCGAAAATTCAATGCGAAACCCTAGTATGTCTTTTTATAATGTATTGTAAAGTTTCGTTTTTCATCACTAGACACAGCTTGGTTGTGTAACTTATTGACCTTAGACAAAAAATCTTCCAGGATGGATACAGCTTGAGAATACAATTGTGTCCCAGATTGTGTAACTTTCTGACCAAAATTTGCCACTTTCTCCAATTGTTTATGTAGTTTCAAAACTTTATAACTTATTTATTTGAACTCTAAATTGAGTGAAACTTGATTCCTTTTCTTCGTTTTCAATCTGAAAATGCATTCAAACCTTAAAATCAAAATTTTACTCAATTAAATATCAATTTATTTAAAGAAAACCAAATATGTAAGGGAAATACTGTAAAATCACCATGTGAAATGTATTTAAAATAAGAGTTATCACTACTCTTTAACTAGTAAAGCATATAAAGTTTTAATAAGAGAATTTTAATAGTTGAAGAATCCATTCATGTGTTTTTTCTTATGCATTAACAGAAAATGAATATAATAATGATATAAACAATATTAGTGCTCAATTGGATATTAACCTTGATAAGAGTCAATCAAAGTCAATTGAAAATGAACTCACTTAGGAAGATGAATTAATTAATCGATCTAATCAAGATTTGTCTAGAGAATGGAAGTTTGTAAGGGGTCACCTTAAGGACTTGGTCATAGGTGAATCATCTAATAGGTTGCAAACTAGAACTTCTCTAAAGAACCTAGGTAAAGAACTAAGGTAAAGAACTAAAACATGTCAATAAGACTCTGAGAGATGAGTTTAGATTTAAGTAATAAAAGAAGAGCCTAATCAATTCTCTAGAAATGAGCTATGAGACTTAGCGTCCTAAATTAGTGATAAACTAGTGATTGGAATTAAATGGGTATATAGAAACATGATAGATGAAACTAGTATGGCAACCAGGAATATGGCTCTCTTAGTTACTAAAGGATATGATCAAGAAGAATGCATGGATTTTGATAAGACCTTTTCCTTGGTTACTAAGCTAGAACTATTAGGATACTTTTATCATTTACAACTTATAGGGATTTAAAACATTTTCAAATGGATACCAAAAGTGCTTTCTTGAATAGCTTCATTAAAGATGAAGTATATATAGAGCAATCATCAAACTTTAAACATAATGAATTCCTCAAATATGTATATAAGCTCAACAAGACACTCTATAGACTTAAAAAGCTCATCGAGCTTGGTATAAAAGATTAAATAGCTTTTTTGTAAATAATGGATTTTCTAGAGAAAAACTTGACATAATACTGTTTATTAAGCAACACAGTCAAATGTGTTGATTATATATCTGTGTAGATAACATTGTGTTTTGTACTACCAAATGAGCCTCGTTGATTAGTTTGTAAAAGGAATTTGAAATGAGCATAATAGAGGAAATCAATTATTTTCTAAGTCTCCAAGTCAATCAAGCCAATCAAATAACCTTTATCAACTAAGTTAAGTGCATTAGAGAGCTCTTAAAACAATTTAAAATGGATAATAGTAAAACTAGGTTAACCCATATGACTATTACACTTAAGTTAGATAAAGATGAAAGTAGAGAACCTATTTGTGAAAAATTGTATAGAGGAATGATAGGATTGCATTTAATCACTTTTAAAATAGTTATTATGTTTATCGTATGTCTATATGCACAATATCAGTCTCACCTAAAAGAACCTCACTTGAGTGCAATCAAACACATCCTTAATATCTTATGAAAACTATTAAAATTGGCTTATGATATCCTAAGTTTACTTTTTCGATCTTGTAGGATATTTTGATGCCAACTTTACTGGATGCAAAGTTGATTGCAAAAGCATAAGCGACATATCTCTCTTTCTTAAAAACTATCTAATATCATAGCATTCAAAGAAACAAAACTCGATAGCACTATCAACTGCCAAGACCGAATATATGGTTATCGGTCGTTGTTGTGCTAAAATCCTTTGGATGAAATAATCCTTACATGACTATCATCTCAACTTCTCTATGATTTTAATTAGATGTGATAACATAAGTGTAATCAACTTGATCAAAAATCTAATTCAACACTCCAGAATAAGTACATAGAAATTAGGCATCGTTTCATTAGAGATCATGTCCAGAATAATGACATATACCTAGAATTTGTTGATACTAGTGACTGAATTACAAATATTTTTACAAAACCTTTGAGCAAGGATAGGTTTTATACCTTAAGAAGAGAAATAAAAATGATCATAAAAAAATGAAAGCTAGGATACAAAGAACTAAGATAGCGATTTTTGCACAAATCAACTTTTTTAATGAACCAACTAGCTCACTACATGATATTAAGCTTAAGAAACACGCTTATATAGTATTCATGCATTAATTTTGCAATTTTCCATATTTTGGTTGTATCTAAAAATAACTAAGTATGTTTGAGTTTCCATGCATACATCTTTTAACTTTTTTTGTTTTATTCTTTCATATCCAACACATGTTCAAATGATTGCTTTTGATAAATTTTGATTTTGTAAAAATTTGAAAACTCTCCCTTCATCCATCAATCCTACCCAGGAAAAACCTTTAGGACTCCATTTAGGTTGTTGTGAATGTTTAGGAAGCTAAGTGGTCATTTTTCCTATTTGTATGATAGATGCCTTAATAATCATGCCTTTTCTATGCTTATATGTATCCTTAGAATATGTTTCTAGTCTTAACTTATCATGAATTTCATTTGATGTACATATTCATTTTTGAGCTCAATTCATATTCAATAGTTGATTTTGAGGAATTAAGTGTTAATTTTAAGAAATATTGATCTTTGTTACTATATTTTGTTCCTACCAGGCTTAAATGTAGCATTGAAACTTGTTTGAATTGTTGGTTTATCAAAACTAAGGCTTGAAATAGGTCACTAATGTACATATTAGCATAATATTAAACTAAAATCAACTAATGGATTGATTTTTGTTAAATCATGGTAATCTAACTAAGATGTGAGTTTTACGTACACCATTAGACTAAATAAAAGATGTTTAAAGAGTTATATTACATTTATCAATGTTTGAAGTAGATGAACTAGGAATTATGTATGAGGGGATTAAGCAATTGGTAAGGAATCAACTTATAATCTATAAATTTGCAAACAACTGGCAAACTAATATTTAACTATACAATTAAGCTGGTATGGCCCTTAAAATAATTCTTTTATGAACCTTCTGTTTAGAAAACCGTTATGCTAGTACTTCAATGTACTGTTAAGTTGGTGAGGCAAATGTTTTAAATGCTTAACAAGCCTTTATTCTCATAATTAGCTTACCGATACATCATTACCATCAAGCTAGTAGCTTTAAATCAGTTATATATTCCTCTCTTTTTGTTTATCTTCGATCATTTTCATGACTTATTGTTTCTCTCTTCCCCTTATGTCAGTTTCTCTCCTTCCTTTCAACCCTTTCTCATAACCTCTCAAACTATCATTTTCCTCCCAAAGTCACTCATTCCATTACACAAACCTTACTCCCCTCATCATAATATTCACTTTTTATCTATTTTCCCTTTCATCTTCTTCTCCATTTCTTCATATTTAGATAAATCCAACCCATCCAAACCTTAAGACACTAAATGTTCAATGAAATTCATATATGGATCCTAGAGTTGGATTTGGCCTTGCTCCACCCTACTATGATCATTGGTTATTTCCTACTAAAAAACTTGCCAACTATTTTGATGCATTTGAACATCTTGAAGTAGATATAGGAGTATATTATTCATAAGTACAGCTTTGAATTCAAGATTCTTAAGATTCCTTAAGTAATGATAGATTACATCTTAGATACCCTAAAGCTTCCCTATAAGGTACATGATGAAGAAAATGTTAAAGAAGTTGCATGTGCCATACACAAATGAGTAGTGAACTTCTCTAACATTTTCTTCACTAGGATGCAACTTAAAGCTCACTACTCATATTTGTATGGCATATGAATTGAGATAAGAGTTAAAGATAGATGTACCTAAATTGGTGTTGAGATTAAGGACAATTTGTTAATGAAAATTTTCATAGTCCTCGGTTTTATGAGAAAGTGTTTGGATTTCATGGTATAGGATCAAATTGAAAGAAAAGTGCTAATTTACAAGCTTCTAGACTAGACAATAAAATTCGAATCCTCTACCACACACTCATTTGCTACTATTGTCCTAGGAGAGGGCAATTATTACAAGTCACTTAACAGGACCTTTAGCTTCTTTACTAAGTTTTGAAAAATAAAAGGATTTCTTTAATGTGGTTGTCCAATTCTTTAAGAAAGTAACTAATAGCCTTTTACAGGCCATCTTGTGTTTTGAACATTCAGTTACACAGCTTTTAATTCATAAAGGAGTTCAATTTCCCACACCTACTAGGGAAGTCTGAGTAGGGAATTTGATTTGTTTCCATATTAACAATAGTCTTTTGAATAAGAAAAGCAGAAGATGGGTTCGTAAGAAAGAGCTAAGACCTTTAGTCTTAGATGGTGGAGTTGAGCATAATGAGGAATCTGTTGAGGGTGACCAAGAGGTCGAAGAGGCTAGTACTCCAATTGAGGGAGTTTAGTGCTTGAGCTGAGACTAGAAGAGTTGCTTCCAATCTGGATTTCCATTTTCAGTACTTTGATCCGATTTTACCTATAGAGACTTAGTATTCGTTCTCTCAATACTCTAAGATGAGGTTCAATGAGCTTTGAGATGACATGGTAAGCCATATCCACTCAAGATTTTGTGATCTTTATCAACATTTTGATCTTGCCTATCATTGTGCTTCTTATCCTTATCCTCCTCCACCTTTTAGACCATAGGATGATGATTCTCTTACTGCTAAGCTTACTTCCTCTAACTAATTGAATACTTTGTTAGACTTGATTGATCTTATGTTATGATATGTTATGTATAGTTGAACTTAGCCTATGGCCTTTTATTTCTATTTAAATTCATGCCATGTTGAAATTGGTCATTTGGCCTTTCTTATGTATGAATTCATCATTTTTTTTAATGGCTCTATGATTAGTTAATGCATGTTATGGTTTCTCTTGATTCATTAATGAATACTTATGCTATTAAAGTTGTAATGTTGTTTATGAAGTTGAGGAGTAGTGTTTGAAATGGAGTAGTAATAGGTTGTGGTTGGTTGAATTGTGGTTAGAATTCTTGTCGTATGTACTTGGTTTGGTTTTGTTTTAAAAGGGGCATATCCTAAGTTTTAAGTTGGGACTATACCGGATTTTCGATTTCGATTTCGATTTCAATTTCTTTTCCTCTTCACTACCTAAAATTACTCATCTTTTTTTATGAGGCTAAAGAGGAGTGAAGAGTTCAAGTTACTTAGAGAGTTTAGACAACATTTAAAATTTTGGCTAAAAGTCATATTAACAGTGAATTAAGTTTCCTTTTTTCTTTTGCATCTTCTCAAACTTCCTTTTGAAGCAAAATGCTTGATTAAGAGGGATTACTAGATTGAAGGGAACCAAATAAGAGTAGATTTATGTTGTCACTAAAAAAGGGGAGGTTGTTAAGCCTAACGCTCATAATTTGTTTTCGATGAAAAGAAAACTAAGTTAATTAGAAGAATTTGAGTTAATTGTAAGTTGATCATTAAATGGAGCTATAATCTAGAGGTCTAGCTTACCAAGAGTAAGAAGAATTGGGATGCTGGTAGAACAAAATTTGGGGCTTCTGAAATTTATTCTATTTACCTATCGGTGTAGAGGCTAGGAATGAAATATGATTTCAATTTTGTTTAGAAAAATTTCTTAATGGTAGCGTAAGCTATTGTTGCTACTGGTGATGATTTTAGCCTACTAACCCGATAGTATAGGAAGGAGTTGACCTTCGAGCAATTATATTTCAATTAGTTGTTGGAGTATTTAATATAATGTAATAAGAAGAATTTTGGGAGTTGATATAAATGCTCCACGAGCTCGTCAAGGACAAGGATGTCATTTATCATTAACTGCAATATTCTCTTATATTCTTGCTTAAATATTTTCCTTGTCTCTTATACTCTAAATTTACATTCAATTTAAATAAATTTGTAGTATAATGCCTGAGAGTTTATTAGTTGTAAAATATAGTTAAGATTGCAATTGTACTTAATGTAGTGGTGATTTTGTGCAACTCTTGGAGCATTTTTCATATAGACTAATAAAATTGTATGTAAAGTCCTTGATTAAAGGTGATCATGAGTTTATAGAGAATAGGGAGCAGTTTGAACTTCATATTATGTTTGAGCATTATCTTCTTTATCACTATCTCTTTAAATTTTCCTTTTTTATTGATATTTTGTTATCTTGTTTATTCATCTTATTACATATATTGCTAAAATTTTTGCAATTTACCCATAATTTTTAAAATATTTCTTTTTTCATTACTTTTATTTTCTCTTTGAAAATTTTCTCTCATTTTTGAAAATTTTTCTTATTTGAAAAAAGAAACTTATTCTTCTTTATTTATTTTCCTTTTCAAATACTTATTCAAAAAACTTAAATGTAAGCTTTTTTAGCTTGCCTCACTGACTTGCAAGAAATTAAAAAAAAAAAAATCCAAACTAAAGCTAAACACGTCCTGAGTAATGGAAATAATTAATAAAACAAACTAGCTAATGAGTACAAAAAAGAAGATTGAAACCTTAATCATATTTATTTTCCATTTCATTGCTAAGGTCCTCCACTTTTAGTCTTCGATCTGATTGCTCTCTCTCCGAGTTGAACTTTAGCAATGACATTGTGACAATGAAACTTACTATAAGCAAGTTTATTGATCTTCTTGCATCTCAATATGTCTAGATACTGAACAAAGATATAATATCACTATTGTATGGATGGCCCATCATCTTGGGCTAATCTATCCAAAATCCTGAGTCTTTGATTTTTAGAAAGGCAAGCAAATTTGTCTTAATTTGGTGGTTTTGTTCACTTGCTCTTCCCTTTCTTTATATACCTATCTTTTATAGAAAAGTATAGAAAACTTGCTGAAGAAAATTTCACTGAAGTTTCTAATGAATACATGACATGCTTGACTTCTAGAAGAGTTACCATTTATTCTCACAAACCTTGGGGTTTGGGATGAATTATCTTTGTACCTATATTTCATGGAAAACTAAAACCTAAGTATTAAAGGATATGAGATGTTTACTTAATTCTACTTATTTTACATTGTAAAATATATTATTGTTACTCATAGAAACAATGATGCTAAGAGCTTCCAGTCACTAAGAGTTTAATATATTAAGAGTTGAATATATTAAAACGGGCCAACTGTTTAGTTCGCCAACCTACAACGAGATAAGTTAAGCTAGAAAATCCAACTTGTACGTGCAAGTGGATCAACCCAATTAACCTATAGGCCAAGGTAAGTTGACTCATTGAACCCGTTTACACAAGTCTAGTCTTACCCCTTTTATGATTTCCTTTGTTGTACATACCTTAATGGTCAAATATATAAGGCCCATAACTTGTAACAACCAAATCAAGTCTCCCATTATTGAATATACACTTGATATTTTAGAGAATTTTCTCTTAAATATTGCAATTCTTATCTACTTATTTAGCAAGAGTAGTAGCGAGTGATCCTAGTAAGTGCTTATACATAATATGAAGTGTTCTTAGGCCATATAGGATTTGTTGATGGTAGTATCCAAGAAGTAGCTTATGGATTTTGTTGAACTCATTTTGTTTTCATTTCTATTCATTTGAGTTTCGAATACCCCCTTGTGTTTTAACCTTAAGGCATATCACTTTGTTTGTGGGGTGAGAGGAGTTGTAGTCCCCCTTATTGTCTCATTGTGATAGCATAGCATTGTTTAGTACATGTTAGTGTAGTGTAGTTAGTTTTGTCTTGAGGCATTGATTCTCTTAGAGAACCTCATTCATTTAATGCTCTAATTGAGTGATAAAATCCTCCACTTAATGTTTATTCCCTTATGTAGACGGCTATTCTTCGTTTGTAGTTTACAATTGAGAATTAGTCATAAGAAGATTAGGGAGAGTAGATTGAGTGTTGTTCTGGTCATAGCTTCATAATATGACCAAATATGGTGCTCATCAAATGTTGTTGGTTAATTCTTGACCATTGTTAGATTCAGCTTAGGAAATGACTTGTGTAAACTTTGAAAGATCTGCAAAAGAGAACATGTAAATTATTAGGAATGCTGAAGATATCTTCAACATATGCACTCTAATGCTAAAGTTAGTGATATGGTTGAGAGAAAGACAAGTGTAAAGATAGGAAGAGTTTAGAGTTATAGATCACTAACTATAGATCAAGTCCCTTACCTTAAAAGCTTAAGAGAATATTTATAGGGAAGGATTAGTGTGGCAAACAAGATTCCTTCCCGTAATTCCCTATTGCTCTAATAATATAAAAGTTAGCTATAGGAAAACTATAAGGGTGTAATTTGTTGTTGCTCTAATCAATTCACTTCCTGTTATTACTTAAATGAGTAAGCCATAAGCTAAACTCGTACTTGTAGGCTCATGATGAAATGTATTACTAACACTTTCCATTATAGCATAAGAATACACTTTTATGAATTCTATAAGATGTTTCGGTTTATTTTTTTTAGATATATATATATATATATATATAAATCTTTCTTTATGCTCATCAAGACTAAGTTTTCTTTTGAAAATTCAAATTGCATAAAGTTTAGGCTCAATTTTCAACAAAGAATTTTACTTGGAATAGATTCTATTCAACATAGGCTTAGAGCATAAGAAAGGTATATTTTCATAAGTTTTGTGATATGGTTTAGTTTGGATTTCTAAATATACCATTCATGTATGTTTAAAATAGCGTGTAATTCTTTTATTTCATAAGGATAGGGTATGAGGTAAAATTGAATAAACTACTCAACCGACTTGTGCAGTGTAATTGCATTTTAAGGGTAGTGTGTGTGCAAATATATTTCCCTACTTTTTTAACCTCTATTCACCATAAAAACGATTGTGTATTTCACCAAAGGGAAAGAAAATTCAACACATATAAGACTCACCATTTTGGCTTTTCCTCAGTAGCAACCCTCCCAGACGTAATTTTCCTACTCGACAGTGTAGCATATGGGACCCACAGCATGGACCCTTGTGCGTATGTCATTGGTGACAAGGCAATTTCCCATGCCATGTAAAAGCACGTTAAATCTGTCAATACGTCAACGTTTGTGTCCCACCAATACCATCTCAACTCGCCAACAAGGAGCGTCCATATCACTTTCCAGTCGACTCCATCTCTCACCTAAACAGAAAGCATCATCACCGGTGACCAAAACACATTACAAAATCACGCGTGCGCTTTGAGTAGTGGGCCGCCGTGACATGCCGCGTGTATTAGTGAAAACTGATATGCAAGATCCCGTAAAATACTATGTATGACGATTTTCCTCGTGAAGTAAGAGAGTATTCCGAGCTGAATATTTGCTGTCTTGAATCGAATAGAAGGATGATTATAACAAGTAACTCTTATCTTTTCGGATTAGTCTCACTAATTATATATATGGATAAAAAATTAATATCTGATTATAAAAACTTCTTTAATCAGATCAATTTATGAGAATGTAATGGATTGAAATACTATTCAAAACAAAAGGTTCAACATAAAATATATTTATCCACGTTTAAAACCCTTCTCATTTTTAAAGATTTAGGACAACCATTCTTTGTTGCTGTACAAATATACTGTTTACATTTCATTACCTTAATTAATAATGTAAAATATAAATACAAAAGATTAAGGTTTGTAACATCATAAATGGAAAAGACTATTCTACTCTATGATAAACGGACAGCATAGTATACGTGTACAGCAATAGCTGGAAGGGCAATTTCACGACTAACGTTTTTTTCTTTTTTGGACCAACTATCATCCATACGCTTCCTATATAACCTGCTGACTTCTGTTTCACTTCTTCAATATATCACGTTTTGAGCAAGTGCAGATACAATCTACACATTCAACCCCATTTCTCCACCAGCAAAACCAGCCACCACCACCACCACCACCACCACCACCACCACCTTCCACGGCTTACCTACTTCTTGCCCCACTACTACTGGTGCTCGAAACTTAATTTGAGACCCCTACTTACATCACCATATATCCTAGAGAACCGAAATTCATATTTCGTTTTCCAGTTGGTAACGTACTTTAATAGTTGACCTTAACCTGTCCTAGGACTACATACCAAGAAAATCAACACACACTTTTGGGAGAATTTTCTTCGCCTCTTTTCAGTGCGGGGGCCGTGATGTATCCTTAGAGAAGGGATAGTAATATCGGATCTACCTTGTCTTAGTCCACTTCGGGCATGGCGGACATTGCAAAACGAATCCTTGCAACGCCAATCAAATTGGCTGACCAAGTGATCAAATTGGCAAATGATGTCCACCATTCTTTCAAACAAGACTGCTCTGAGATCAAGGGGAAAGCCGAGAAGCTTGCTGGCCTCTTACGCCAGGCTGCTCGAGCCAGCAGCGACCTCTATGAGAAACCAACACGAAGGATAATCAAAGACACGGAACAAGTCCTGAACAAGGCCCTGAAGATTGTCGTGAAATGCCGTGGAAATGGGCTGATGAAGCGGGTTTTCACAATCATTCCGGCTGCTGCATTCAGGAAAACATCAATGCAGCTAGAGAATTCAATTAGTGATGTTTCCTGGCTTCTCAGGGTCTCTGCTTTGGCTAGTGACCGCCATGGTGATTATCTTGGACTTCCTCCAATTGCATCAAATGAGCCAGTTTTGTGCTTGATTTGGGAACAAATTGCGATCCTATGCATGGGGTCGATGCAGGAGCAGTCTGATGCTGCTGCATCCATAGTTTCCCTAGCCCGCGACAATGGTAGATACAGGAAATTAATAATTGAAGAAGGCGGGGTGCCTCCGCTTCTAAAATTGGCTAAGGAAGGGAAAACAGAAGGTCAGGAAAATGCTGCCAGGGCAATTGGCCTTTTAGGACGGGACCCCGAAAGCATCCAACAAATTGTGAATGCTGGGGTATGCTCCGTGTTCGCAAAAATCCTGAAAGAAGGGCAGATGAAAGTTCAGGTTATTGTGGCATGGGCGATATCAGAATTGGCTGCGGCTCAACCTAAATGCCAAGATCATTTTGCTCAAAATAATGTGATTAGGCTGCTTGTTAGTCACCTCGCATTTGAAACCGTCCAGGAACACAGCAAGTATGCAATTTCCAATAAGCAAAAGATGCCAATTCATTCCGTAGTAACGGCTAGCAGTAATCCTGGCAGTGATCAGGCGGGAAAGGAAGAAGCAAATAAGAATAGTTCGAAACAGATTAAGCAGCCGATGGGGATCGAAACTCCAAGTGAAATGAATAATGTGGTGACCAATACAACGGCAATGAAAACTCCAACTTCTAGTAGTCAGTCGAACCCCAAACCACCAAGATTACCTAGTAACTCTGCAAATCATCACTGTCATCATCCTAGGAATAACCAGCACAATGCGAAACCACACTGCGGGCATCAATCACAACATGTCGGAAGTAGCACTAAGAGTAAGAGTAGAGAATTTGAGGATCCTGCCACTAAGGTACAGATGAAAACAATGGCGGCAAGAGCCCTTTGGCAACTCTGCAAGGGCAACATGGGAATTTGCCGCACCATCACAGAGTCTAGAGCTCTCCTATGTTTCGCAATTTTGTTGGAAAAGGGTCCTGAAGATGTTAAATCCTACTCAGCCTTGGCCTTAATGGAGATCACGGCTATTGCCGAGCGAAATACAGAAATAAGACGATCGGGATTCAAGCCAACTTCCCCTGCTGCAAAAGCAGTGGTGGATCAATTACTAGAAGTAATAGAAAAAGCCGACTCGGACCTCCTGGTGCCCTGCATCAGAGCAATTGGAAGCCTGGCAAGGACTTTTCGGGCCACGGAAACTCGAATCATCGGTCCATTGGTTGAATTACTAGACGAGAGAGTACCCGAGGTGTCGATGGAGGCAACCATCGCGCTGAATAAATTCGCCTGCAAGGACAATTTCCTCCATGCCAATCATTGCAAGTCCATAATTAATGTAGGAGGAGTGACACACCTGATTCAGCTAGTTTACTTTGGTGAAGAGACAATTCAGATTCCTGCAACCTTACTTCTATGCAACATTTCATTGCATGTTCCTGATAGTGAAACACTAGCACGAGAAGAGGTGTTAATAGTCCTGGAATGGTCCACAAAGCAAGCACATCTCATCAATGATTCTCGCATCAAAACCCTACTACCAGAAGCCAAGAGTAGATTGGAACTCTATCAATCCAGAGGTTCAAGAGGTTTCCATTAGTCAATTTGTACAACACTGATTTGTTAAAAATTTTGGGGCAAAAAAAGTACAAAAGAGTACCTTTCTATTTCAGCATTGCACTTTTAAGCTTCTCAAGTTAAGTCACCTGACATTTTCAAATTTTTTTTTATCGTTACCTTTTGAGTAATCCATCGTTTTTAGAACAACTAAAAATTAATCTCTTTCATTTTCATTCTAATAATATTCCATGTGAATCAATTATATATATATCAAGATTCTTTTTTAGTTATAAAAAATTGTATATAGAAAAGTATTAAATCCCAAAGAGGGTATTTTTTTTTTTTTAAGGATCTATCACGTCATCCATATTATATATAATTTATATATTTTTTAAATTTATATTATTAAATAAATTATGAATTTACGGTTTAAATTTAAGAAAAATAAAAATAAATGATAAAGTAAAGAGCGAAGATGAATTTGATTTAACTTGGCAACCTTTCGCCAACCTTTTTGTTGTAATAGTCGTTCCTCTCTTTCGTGAGAGTTCTTTCTCTTGCCAAATGCATTAAATTGCTAACAAACAGAACGTGGGCATGTCTTTTTCTTTTATTATCGGTGGAAAGGACTAGTCTTTTCGTATGTCCAATTGCGAAGTGTTTGAAACGTGTCTATTTTTGTACTGGAAAGCTGCCACTTAGTGAATATTATATATAGTCAACATTATATAGCACGTACTAACAAAATTTAAAGTATATATAAAGTCCGTGAGCAATTTTTTAAAATTATCTATTATAATTATCATATATTTAAATTTTATTACTTTATTTATCCATTATTTATACACGGGTGATGAAGATGCTTTTCAAATTCATGGTTGATTAACCCAAAGGGCTAAATGTGTCCATTTGCTTCTATTTAGAAGCAGATTAATCTTTCCACAGCAGTCGGCTCCTATTTGGTTTACCAAAATTTGCAACATTTAACATTTTCCTTTATACATACGTATACATATAATATCTAACAAAACTTTATAAAGAGGCCTTACTAACTTTTAGACAGGTATATTTAGGGGAAAAAAATAAATAGTAGGCAAATATTCGAAATCGTGATGCCTCCGATTATAAATGGAGAGAGAATAACAATTTGAAAATTTTAAAAACCATGAGAAATATTTTAGAATTTTTACAATTAATTTATGTTGTTTATTCTAACAAACTTATAATATGTGTTATTTTCCATTATACAATCATTAAGTTCTTTTTTTAACTCCCCACACGACACGCAAATGAGGAAGATGAGAAAGTCTAAAACAAGAATCGTAGATCCCTCTCTTTTATCTGATTTAAGGCCTTTTTGCGTAGGATTTGGATTTGAGGAGAAGGATCTAAATGTTTGATCGAGCGTCCTGTGAGAGCATATGTTTGATTCAGAGGTATATATATTCTTTTCACGCGCATATTATATTGGTTTAAATAAACGCTGGACAATTGTTAATAAATAAGAATATATCACAGATCAGTTGAATATGAAAGCGCCAAAGCATGTGACTTGGTTACATACTTTCCATAAAAATTAATATGTATGTGCCAATGGTGGACCAGCTGGACTAAGTGGACTCATGTGGAGTTTGATTAGAGTAGGCTTAGGCTTTATCTTTTACTCATTGATAATTGCAAAAAGCTCCCAATAGGTATAGCTATAGGTTCCTTGATACTCAAGTTAGTAAGGAGAACCAAGTGAAGATGGGGTTGAGCATCCATGACCTAAGGGATCGTGCTCAACTGGTGCATGTGTGTAATGTATGTGATATGTTGAACTTAAGTTGTGAGAGGCAGGAGAAAAGGAGGAAAGATTTCTTGGAGATGGAATGTTTTAACTTACTTCATGGTGCCTGGTGCCTTTTACGCGAGTCACTTGGATACGTGGTGCTCAGAGATTCATTTATACTAGCTACCGATAGAAAATGCACTCCATAGTAGAAACTAAGCTTCATTGCGAATGGTATGCTGCAATTGGTTGGACTACCAAATCAGCAGCTTAGGGACTTAATGGTTGTAGGGGCACCTAACAGTTTTAAGGATTATCAAGTGTGTTGGTTGTATTACGGATGCCAGGCGTTCATTAATGAGCTATAGCAGATAGTAAGCACTAAAGGCAAAAGCTGAGTTAAGATGCTAAGATGCTAAGGAAGGCATTGTGATGGGAATCAGCCTCCGATTACGTCTAAGCCAAGGCCAACCTGTCTGAAGTCGATATTGACCCTTTAGAAGAAGATGCTGACTTGTTCCAACTTAAGGTTGAATAATTTAAGGTTGAGGCTGAGCAAATGACAAAAGGACGAAGGGAAAAAAAGGAGCTACTCGGTAGTAAGCCTATCGTCTGTCGAGAAGGTGAGAGATCATACAGCCGAGGACTCGTGACCAAAGAACCACTTAATACAGAGTATTTGGCAATTATGAGCCAACCTCTCCGATGTCTCAGCCAAGCCACGAGAGATATTAGGGATCCCTTCCTAAACTTGGACATCTTACTATTGACCCCGCCTAGTTTAGATGCTACTCCTTGGGTATGCTAAGTGACTGCATGCCAAGTTATGTAAAACATACAATTTTGTATTCTTGTATATGTTTTTCTTCATTTTGTTTGTGGGCCCAATTCTTTAAGGTTTAAGGACTTATACATTATTTACAGTTTTTCCACTAGGGTTTATGACTTGCTATAAATAGCAACTGTTGTAAACAATACGGAGATACAGCTGACAGCTAAATATATATACAGAGACTGAAACTTTTCTCTTTTGAGTAAGGCTATACTTGAGCTAGTAGTGCTTGCGTTTATCGGATTATTAAGTGTCGTTTACCCTCTTTAATCTCTCCCCGTGTTCTTATCAATCTTACTCTTAGGATTGTGGTGAACCCCTTCAATTGAACCGGTTAGTGAGTCATATCTAACCTTTATTTGAAACCCCAAGTAACATCTAGTATTCATAAGTTGTATCAAACTCTATTTCGAGCTCAAACTCATGATTATATTTGTGTCTTAGTGAGTTATATACATTCACATTCATAGCCAAATGTTCTTACTTCCTGTTCTTCATACCTATTCTTGTTCGCTCGAGATCCGCTCTTTCTTTTTTTTCTTTTTTTTTTTTGGATCAATCCCTTAATTCCTTATCATCTTGGTATTAAAGAGGTTTGATCCTTATCACATTAGTTGATGCTTGATGGGTAAGTTAAGCTTTAAGCTTACGCTAAGCAATTGGCATACATTGGCTTGATGATCAAGAGGTGATATGCTCAGAGGAGTGTTATTTAGCTCATCAAGTAGGTTGTGATATAGAGAATGAGTTCGCCAACAGCTCGCATATCCCTTAGGGTGAGTACATAACTTCATAGAAAGGTCGCAAGGCATTGGACGAGCTTGCTATCCATTTGAGCACATTTCAGTATCCCTCATGATGGGCTTCATTCTTTAGGCCTTAGTCTGAGCAAGAGTCGGGTATCAACACTTTTCCCCTAACTTTCCTTAGCATTCAAGGCGTTAGGAGAGTAATCCGTATGGGGCGATTGAGCTGAGGCTAGGTTGTTTGTTCCTCTAAGCTAGGGACTAGTTCAACTATTTAGGATCGTGATAGATGGTGACTTTAGTTTGGTTCATTTTCCCATACATCTGGTTCTTACATGATCGGTGGGCTACTCGATGTGTCACGATAACTGTCTTTGGGAAATATGGCGTGCATTAATGGTTTGTAAAGAGCGGTTGTGTATGTGAGGTGACCCTTTGTTAAGCCACGTCATGGATACGTATGCAAGGATCGATTAGGGCCTTTAATGGAGGGAGTAGTGTACGTGGATGGCTAAGGTATTGCATTCATCCTTTAGTAGGTTTGTACCTCGAAAGTAAGAGAACTATTTGCCTTATCCCCTTACTTATCTATATAAAGGAGGGCGTAAGTCCTCATTTTTCACTTTGCTTTGCTTACTTAGAGGAGACTATACCAAAATTTCTACTCTTAAGCTAGTTAGTTTTCCTTATGTTCTTCCTTTCCATGTTAATCATACAGAATGGTTGATCAGAGTATGATGGACAATTAGAGTGAGTCTTCCCATCCTTTTATTTTGAGGGAGGTAGATAAAGGTTGCGAGAGCTCATCTTGAATAGGGGTGATAGCCTAATTCCCTCAAAAAGGTGACCGCGGTAGCAATAGTGGCAAGAGAGGAAGATGGGGTGATACTGTCTTAGGAAGAGTAGAGGGAGTGTATGTAGTGAAGACCCTGTAATGTGTACCGCTAGGATGGTAAGGAAGACAAAGTTTGGTAATTATTGTGAATAATTAACACAAATGAGCATGCATGTGCCTATGTTCCTTATATGGTGAGCAAGGAGAAGTTGAAGTTGGTTAGTTAGGTAGTGAGAGTAATACTTAAGTAGCGAGTAGAGGTGCCCGGATGATATGGATCACCAAGAAAGGGACAACACATGGCTATCGATATCACGCAAACCAAGGGAATGGGTCCAGACCTTAAGATGGCTTGAAGAGTAAATGGAAGTCAATGGCTTAGCAGTCTCCCACACTAACATTATGAATATGACATATGAACACTAGGCCTAGGGTTATTTACTACAATCCTTGCTAAGAGGATTGATAAGAGCTCTTCAATGTCTCGATCCTTAATGAGAAAACACAAGCTTTGGAAGAAAAGGGGAATAATGTTTGAAATTTAATATTGCTACTGTTATGACTATTACATATTATAATTATTTATATGATTCAATTAGGGCAAGTCTTAGGTTGACATAAATTACAAAAAGATTCTTACTCGAAAAGAAAAACGGAATACATTGCAAGGATACAGTCATAAACAAATAAAAAGGATGTTTGGTTACAAAAAGGACGGTATGGATATAAAAAAAGTGGGATGTTTTTCTACTGTCTATTTTGTAGTCCAGATGATGTTGTATGTTGAGCATAGTTGATTTGGAATGAAGTAGGTTAGGCCAATTATATGGTAGCTCAGCTATTTAAGGCTTGGCTAAGGTTGGTCTACTAAGTAGCCATTCTTAGGATAGGCTTCTGTTGGTTGGCTTGAAAGTAAGTAGGTCGGCCTTTGACATGTATTGGCTCGACAATGGGTGGATTCAGTGCTTGGCTTAGGATTAGTGCAACAGTAAGAGGTTAGTTAGGTAGTCAGGTCAGTTACTTTGGGAGTTGCCGAAATGAAATAGAGAGAGATAGGAATGGAGTACCTTAGTAAGTAGGGGTAGATAAAGTATTGTTCTTTAGAGTTTAACTCCCTTTAGACAGCTCGGTGAACCATGTAGGCAAATCCTTAAGCTTAAGAGTACGTAATTAGTCCATAATCCCTATCATCCCCTCCAGGCTATTTGAGATTTAGGATCAAATTTGGTTCTACTTCTTATTGATCGTCCTTAGGAACATATGGATTGAGGACAATAATGTTAAAGGAGTTTGAGACTCCATAATCTTTGGATAGCTCAATTCGATATGCATTAGGGTTGATCTTTTCAAGCACTTTAAATGGTCCATTGACTTTAGGAGATAACTTTCCCTTCCTTAAGCTTAGGAATTGATCTTTACTAAGGTAGATCCAAACTAAATCACTAGGTTGAAATTCTCTACCCTTTTGTCCTTTACCTCACCTCTTGAGCTTGGTAGTAGCTTAGTTTAGATGTTTTACAACCTTTGGGTGCATTACCTTGATGGCCTTAAGTCTTTCTAGTTGATTGATCCTTACCCTGGTTTGGAAGGGGCATTTGATCCAGTGAAATCTTAGGGTTGAATCCATTGGTGGCCTTAAAAGGTGACATGCTCATTACATTATAGGCGGTCCTATTGTGGGGTAACTCAATTACAAGCAGGCATAGATCCCAATTAGTCATGTTTTGACCAATAAAAATGTGGAGCAACGTTCCTACATTTTATTGACAACGTTGATTTGTCCATTGATCTATGGATGGCAGGATATGTTGAATAACAATTTGGTTCCCATCTGCTTCCATAAGGTCATGTAGAAGTGACTCAATAATTTTGGATCCTAATTAGACACAATTATTTTGGGCTCTCCATGAAGCTTGATGACTTCCTACAAGAAAGAAAAGAGATAGGTGAAGCATTATTAGTTTAGAAACAAAGTACAAAGTGTACCATCTTGCTAAATCAGTCCATAACCACCATGATGGAGTCATTGACTCAGGATGTCCTTAGCAATTCTAACATAAAGCTTATGCTCAACTCAGACCATGGTATGGTCAGGATTAGTAGAGGTAAATATTTCCTATGCTTAGCTTAGCTCTTATCCCTTCTTTAGGTAGTATGTCTTTCCTGTATAGCTTGGACATCATCATTCTTAGCTAAAAGAATCTAGAGGCTAATAACTCATGAGTTATGTACTTCCTAAAATGCCTGGATAATTCTCCATTATGTGCTTTGTACACTAGTAATTCTTACATCAAACATTTTGGGACACACAATCTCCTCTTCTTGAATAAGTATCCGTCTTCCCTGTATAGTCATCAAGTGATCAACTATCTTCACATCTATCATAGATCGGGCCTCAATATATAAATTCTTAAGCATAGAAAATCCAAGTAATCTAGTCTGAAGCTCGATCAAGAGGGAAGGTCATCTTGATAGGGCATCAGCCACTATATTGTTCTTGTCGTTCTTGTACTTAACAACATACAAAAACCCCTCTACTTGGCTTAACTCCTCAATAACTTAGGCTAGATCTTCAAATATCTCAAAGATTCATGACCAGTATAGATTACGAATTCTTTGGGTAATAGATAATGTTACTATACAGTTAGATCTTGAATTAAGGAGTAGAACTCCTTATCATACATAGAGTAGTTAAGCATCGCTCCTTTAAGCTTCTCACTGAAATAGGTGATAGGTTGGCCTTCCTACATTCACATGGCTCCTATGCCTAGTCCGGATGCTTCACATTCCACTTCAAATACTTTATCAAAGCTTGGTAGAGCTAAGATAGGGGTAATAGTCAACTTCTCCTTCACCTTTTCAAAACTCTTCTATTTTTTCTCTCCCTACTTGGACTTGATATTTTTCTTCAATAGCTCGATGAGTAGGGTTGTAATAATAGTGAAATTTTTTATAAATCTATAATAGAATTATGCCAAGCCATGAAAGCTTTGTATGTCAGCTAAACAATTAGGCATCGACCATTTGGTAATCACTTTTACCTTCTCATCATCAACTTGTATGCTACCATCACTCATAACAAATCCTAAAAAAATCACTTCAAGTCAGCAAAAGTTACATTTCTTTAAGTTTGCATAAAAGCTTCTAGGCTCGAAGTTTTGAGAAAACTACTCGAAGGTGCTTATAGTGAGTATCCAAATTAGGACTATAGATAAGAATATCATCAAAATAGACAACCATAGACTTTCCAATGAATTCTTAGAGCACATGGTTCATTGGTCTCATGAATGTGCTCAGGGCATTTGACATCCTAAATGATGATACAAGCTATTCATACAATCCATGATAGGTCTTAAATGAGGTCTTCCACTCATCTCCCTCTCTTATTTAGATTTGATGATATCTATATTTGAGATCAATCTTCAAGAATATTCTTACTCCATTTAACTCATCAAACATGTCATTAAGCTTAGGTATGGATATATGTACTTGACAATGATATGATTTATAGCTTGACTATTCATATACATCCTTCATAACCTATCTTTCTTTGGCACTAATAAAGATGGCACGACATATGGCCTCAGGGATTCTCAAACATACCCTCTCTTCATCAGTTCATTAACCTGTCTTTGTAGCTCAATAGACTATTTAAGATTCAGCTTATAGGTAGGTTTGTTTGGTAGTATGGTTCCTAGTTACAGGTACATTGCATGTTCAATGCCTTAGATCAAGGACTGGCGTTCTACAATTCACCAAGGAATAGGTCAGCAAACTCATTTAGTAAGGTTCTCATCTTGATAGGTAACAATTCCGCATTTGATCCTCTCATCTTAAGTAACCTTCAAACCAACATATAGGTTAGCTTTTTAAGCTTCATCTCTCTCTTCAACTTGGCTCGGTCATCACCAAAGCCTCTTTCTTTAGAACTCGACTTAATTGCATTTGCATGTTTTTAACTTGTTTGATAGCCATAGGGCTTAGCTTTACCTTCTTACCTTCATGTTTTAAGGAACATGTGTTCTTCCTTCCATTGTATATCACATTCCAATCAAACACCCATAGTTATCTTAGAAGAATATGAGAAGTACTCATGGGTAACACATCATAGAGCACTTTGTCTTAATATTTTCCACTACTGATTGGAACGATCACTTGCTTATTCACTTGTAGGGCTCCCTTATCATTGAGCTAATGCAATTTATAAGGCTTGGGGTAGGGCTTGGCCAATAACTTTAGTTGCTGGACCATAAATGTAGATGCTGTATTCGTACAGCTACTACTATGAACAATTAATGTATACAATGACCCATTCACCTTATAACCAATGTGGAACAAATTTTCCTACTACTCTTCCTAGCATAGGATACACGCATTACTCTTCTCCACACCATGGTCATAGGCATAAAATTACCTTCTTCACTAAAAATGATCTCCTCCTCCTCGAACTATTTTGGTTGTTCGGACTCTAGATTCTTCGATCTCCTCATCAGTACTATCAACCTCAATAGTTGGCATCTTTCCTTTGATTACCATCACTCGTTTGTTCAAACATTATGTAGCCATGTGTCTAAACCCTTGATTCTTCCTAAGCTTTAGCCTTTCTCAAACGTCTTCAAGATCTCTTTCTCCTTTGCTAGAGTAGTTTAGGTAAGTTGGATCTCATCAACTTTACTTTTCAATCGTACAGGTCTGCTCGAAACAAGTCTACTAAGGGTAGGTCAATTGATAGGAGCTTAGAACCTCCTAGCTTGATGCCTCTCAATCCTTTGAGTAACTCAAATAGCTTCATTAACGCATACAATGACCCAGAATATCTCCAATCTCATACTTCAACCCACTAATGAATCGGGATACAGTTTGGTCATTGGGTTCGACTACTTCATAATGGATCATTAATATCTAGAATTCCTTCACGTAAGCATCAACACTTAATTCTTCTTGCCTTAACTTCGATAACCTCTTAAATGTGTCCTATAAATAATAGTTCGGGACAAATCTTCATCTCATGACTCTTTTCATTTAATCCCAATTCTTAACTTCATGTTCTCCTTCTCTTCTTCGGGTGGGTTGCAGATTCTTCCACCATAGGGTGGTACAGCCAATAAAATCTAACATTGTAAGTCTAATCTTGGCATTATTGAGCACTTCATAGCACTCAAATTACTTCTCGATCTTATCTACTCAGTCCTGGTAGTCTTCAACATTACTACTCCTAGAAAAACTAGGGATATGCATCCTTAATCCTTCTACTTAAGGAGGTTAGATATTCCTCTCTTCGTGTTCATAATACTTTTCCTCCTCATCACCTACTTGCTCATTTTCTTCTTTGATCTCGTTTAATGCTGGTCTCCATCGAATAACTACATCTACTCCTTTAGCTCAAGATGGTTGAACAAAGGCCTTAGCTTAACCATATAAGCCATTGCCTCTTGAGGGTAGCTCATTGATTCGGCCTCTATGGTGGCCATTTAGAGCTCATTGCCTATCTTTATTTATAATAGTCACCAAACTAGTTACTAAGTTAGAAAGTCTATCCAGTTGCTCATCCACAAAATGGGGCATGAAACTTCTTTGATGGCCTTGGCCATTACAAGTTCCACTCTCTTGGTTACCTAAGGTTTCTTAGACATTAAAGTCGAACATTGTAGTCTTTTACAATACATTAATAGCTAAAACATGTCTCAAAATTCTTTCTATGAATAATAAAACAACAAATTACGCTTAACACACTAATAGCTATTATAACTAGCATACGATAAACCAATCAACACTTACACTTTTCTTTATAAACAAGAAACAAGGGAAAATAGAGCACTAAATTTTTTTAGCACTAAACACTTTCTAAACATTCACAGCAACGATAAACAACTCTTACAACATGATATAACAAGTTACTCAAAGTACAAAGTAATAGAGACTTGCTAGAATGTAGCTAAGCTCTAATACTAAGATGATATGAATTGTTGGAAAGGGATGACATACGACTATCAATGTCACTTGAACCAAGGGAATGGGTTTAAACTAGAAGATGGCCCAAAGAGTAAATGGAAGTCAATGGTTTAGTAATCTTGCATACTAACTCTACAAACATGACATACCGTAGAACCACATACAAACCTAAGCTAGTACTTGATATGATGTACGAACACTAGGCCTAAGGTTACTCACCATAATCCTTGTTAAGAGGATTAACAAGAGCTCTTCAAGGTCTCGGTCCTCAATGAGAAATCATAAGCTCTAGAAGAAAAGGGGAATAATCTCTAAAATTTAATGTCACTACTGTTACAACTATTACATATTGCTAGTATTTATATAACCTAATTAGGGTATGTCCTAGGTTGAAGTAAATTACAAAAAGATTCCTACTCGAAAAGGAAAAGAAGAATACATTACAAGAATAAATTTGTAAATAGAATAAAAGGATTTTCAATTACAAAAACAACGGTATGGATGTAAAAAAAGTAGGATGCATGTCTGTTGTTCACTCTATGGTCCAAATGATGCTATAAGTCGAGTAGAGCTGATTCAGAATAAAGTAGGTTAAGTCAGCTACATGACAGCCCAACTGTTCAGTGCTTGGATAGGGATAGTCCACTAAGCAGCCATTCTTAGGATTGACCTCAATTGGTCGGCTCGAAAGTCAATAGCTCAACATCAAACATCTATCAACTCGATAATAAGCAGATCTATGTTTGGCTTAAGACTAGTATGATAGTACGAGGTCGGCTGAATAGTTAAATCAGCTGCCTTGAAGGTCTTCAAATTGAGATAGAAAGAGATCGGAATAGAGTAAGTCAAGATAGGGTAGGTATTGTTCTTTGATAGCTTAGAAAACCATATAGGCAAGTCCTCGAGCTTAAGAGCAAGTGATTGGTCTGTGATTCCTATCACCATGGGGGGTAGTGAGTATATGATATAGGGAATGACTAATTGTTTGGTATTTATGCGAAGTCGTTCGAACTCTATCTTTGCCTCCCTTTTTGGATTTCTTTAAGTACTTCAAAGTTACTCAGGGAGTCTTAATGCGAATGCATAGATTTAGCTGCTTATGCTTGAGGTATTATGGATTTTGAAGTTGTGATGGTCGATTGCGCAATTGTTTAGGCACTTCTTTCATGTAAAGAGGGTGGTTGATGGTGGGTATACATTGCTAGTTGAGGCAAGGCTTTAGGTATTTTTGATAAGCTATAGAACAAGGTTAAAGGATCGAAGGAGTTCTTTTATTGTGTTCGTACTCTCGAGCCACTTGATTTTCCAACTAAGTGGTGATGGCCTATTCGAGGTAGGAAGTTAAAGGCTTTTAGGAGATGAGGATGTAATGAACAGCATCAAGTTGTTAAATTTGGTGAGCTAGAAAAAACTGAATCCTTCATCGATATGCTTAAAGTATAAGGATAGCCTTACATTGCTAAGATGGAGATAGGTATTTGCTATGTTTGGTCTAGGAAGGATGGCTAGTTGTTTGATGTGTCGTGTTGCCTCATCATTGGAGTGGAGGACATCGGGTTACTCATCCTCAGCTTACTAAATGTGTTATCTTTGTTTTACTTTATTTTGCTAATGAGTTTGCTGGTCATTTTATATCTTTGGAGTTAGCTATTAAGAAGGTAAAGGCGAAGCTTCTTGTTGTCCAAAATAGGCAAATGAGAGTGCTTCGAGGCTTAAGAAGAGGAAGTAGCCTACGTTAGAAGGGAAGGGTGAGACCTTACATCTCCCTTCCAAAAAGTTAAAGAAGAAGAGTAAAAGGTAGCAGACACTTCCTAAGGTTGTATAGCAAGGTAGTGGAGATGAACTGATAGGGTTGTTGTTGCAACTTCGAAGCCAAGCCAGAAGGCATCTGGTAGTGGTCTGGTTCTAGTAGTTTAGGCTAGGGTTGCAATTGTTGCATAAGGGCCCTAGCATAAGGTGCTCGAGTAGACACAGTGCAAGAGAGCTTAAAGTGAACTCCTCAAAGTGCTAGTGTGTGAGCCATCGAGATCTTTGATGATGAGGATGTCTAGCCTCTAATTCAATGTTAAAGGGGAGCAACACCTATTTAGCTTACGGATTGGCTTGCCTAAAGGTTTGAGCTACTACAAGCATTGTTTAAGCAAGTTGTTGTAGGGAGAGATGACATGAAGGCTTCGACAAAACTGCTAAGGTAGCATAATGAGTTAAGTTTCTCGTATGTTTTTCTTGAGGTGCCGAGCCTCAGTTTGATCGCTAATTATTTGTTGTACTCATAGCTATATGACTTGCTGGATTTCATTCTTACTTACAACTGGTCATACATTCAATTGGAGGGAAGTTAGATGAAGGTCAAGATTGAAAGGCTTTAAAAGTAACTGGAAGAGGGGAAGAAGGTACGTAGTGACTTAGCTGTCACCTTTGGCAATTTGGAATGCCAACACAGGGAGCTCTTCGGTAAGTAGGCAAGCTTAAGGATGACCTAAAGATGGCCAAGGAATTAGGCAAAAGTATTAAGGACAAGATAATTGCTGAGTTAAGGGAAAAGGGAAAAGAGTTGGACAAAGTATGAGTCGAATTTGCTAAGAAGGAGTTCGAGCTCTTGAAAAGGGAGGTGTTGGCACCCGAGGTCAAGCGAGATATCATTTTGGAAAACTTGGATGACCCCTTGGTCGAGAAGATCATCACCATGGCTGGTTATGCAATGCGAAGGAGGTGTAGAAACAAGTTCAGTAGAACATGCCTGATGCGAATTTGTCTTTCCTAAATTGGCTCGATGAACTTGAGTGACTGTTGGAGGTAGGCTGGGTGGTGAATTGTTTGGTGATTCATCAGGAACTTCTAGCAATGGCTCAAATGAGGGCCTTGGAGAGGGAGGTGGTTATGGAGAGGGCAGGCAGGAGTAGCAGTAGCAACAACAAGAGTAGCAACAGGTTGAGGATGCTTAGAAACATTTTTGAACTTTTTCTTTCTTTATTGTAGATGGTGTAGATGATGTGTGCCCATTTTTTATTTTTGTAATCTCATTTTAGTAAGGGGTCAGGGTGTCAACCTCCCTTTATGTAGTTGCTGAAAACCTCAATGAATGAGATTTCTTATAATTATCTCTGATTTCCTTTCTCTTTTCCCTTGGTCACTGTTTCTTATTTTTTTACTGTAGCTGTATACTTGAACTCCATTCATTTTTTGTTTAAGTCTTTTATGCCAAAAATGATGTCTCTCGAGCAACCCTATGTACTATGTTTCCTTGCAAGATTACTTAAATTCCTTATCTTTAGGTAAGTGGTTTATACCTACTCATTGTTGTTCACTTGTAGGCTTGCTTATATGCTATCACTTTGTGTTAATCTTGTTTTTTGTCTAAGTGTTCTATACTTGTGACTATGTTTACCTACAGGTTGATGTATCCTACCTCCTGAGAAAATTATGCTTCTTTAGGTGGGCTTAGTGTCATGGGGCTATGAGCCTAGAAGAGTAGATCTTGTGGTGACGTCATAAGATCTCCTTGGCAAGGCAACTTCAACAAGGTAGATCTTTGTTGACATAGACTATCCTCTTAGCAGAGTTTATTTTAGGTAGTATACGTTCCTAGTAGGTAGAATGCCTCAGGTAAAGCATCTTCTAGAAGATATTTAATGTGCATGCAATGCATCATTAATTCCTTAAGTGTCACATAGGTTCCTAACATATTGGCGTCGCATAAAGGCCGACACGTATAGGTTAGGGACGTCCCATGACTTCTATGTAAAGGGTGCATAGGTCTTTGTCTTACTATGCTAAACAACCAAACAACGTAGTGGGGTATAGATGAGAGTTAGCATGAACACCTCTAAGGTGATCATGTTGAGGGATTGAGTGCTTGAGTTGGGGAGGGGTCTTCCCTAACCTCTTCTTTTAGGTTGTGATCATAAGGCATGGATAGTTGCTGGGATACAATGGGTTGATCTTGAGCTGTAACTGGGAGGCATACATAGCCTTTAGGTCCTCCCCTCCTTTTATCTTAACAATAACAGGCGAAAGAGGGGAGCTTAGATACTACCTACTATTTGTCCGCACATGCCTTATTGTAGGGGCACTTGTCTGTAGCAGGTTTTGGTAGCTTTTACATGCACTATCCCAAATGACCCCAAGTAGGTAAGGATGCTCGTAGTGACTATGGTGATAGAGGGGGCCTTTTCTTTACCCTGACCTATATATTAAGATGCTCATGGGGAATCCTTTGGTTTACGAGTCCTTTGGTTCATTTTAGGTGAAGCATCTACCTTCCCTTGTCGCTAGTAGGGCTTCGGTAGCATGATGCTTCGAGTGAAGTAGTTAGATCAATTGTCTCCATTATTGCTTCTGTAGAAAAGAGGCTCTAGAAGGTGGAGTGGGGACCTTTACTTGGAGGTTGAGTGTCACCAAGACCCTTAGAGTTCGAAGCTCGGCTCTGTGGGAGCATAAGGAGGTAGTTACAGTTACCCCTTTGGAACTCAAGAGTTAAGTTGAAGTAGAGAGGAGATCCTTGTGGAGAATAGCACTATGTGAGAAGCCAAGTTAGAGTCTAGAGTGGCCATTTAAGTCAAGTGTATTACCGTAGCATAGGAAGTAGTTGCATGCCTTTGTATTATTTAGTTTTCTTTCTAAATGTAATCAGGGTCTGTGTTGTTGAGCCTAAATTTTCAATTTTCTTTTTAAATTTCATTTTCCACTTTCTAATTAATACAAAATCTTAACCCATTTAGTATTAATCTTCGACTACATAAATTGGGAAATTCTAGTTTTTTTTTATTTAGAAAAAATTTTTAGAGTCGCCACTCGATTAAAGTTAGAAAAAAGAAAAGAAACTGTAATCAGTTGGGTAAATTAACTATGGTTTGGCTACCGACCTTTGATTTCAATTTTAATGAAAAAAAAAACTAGAAGGCTTTAAATTTGAGGGCTAACCTATTAAACCCTAACGGGTACCACTATCTATTTACTGAAATTAGGTTTATTCTTCAAATTATCTTTTTATTTTTAATATTTTTAAGAAAATAAAAACCAAAGGAAAAAAAGAACCTAAGTTTCTATAGATTTTATAGTAGCCCCAAAGGTGCTTACATACCTGTTATCGAGATCAAACGATCGTAGTTCTTTAAAAAAAAAAACTGTAGTGTTGGTTTATTTTAATTTTAAAATTGATCAGCTTTACATTTTTAATCGATTCAATTTATTTAAAAAAAATCTAAAAGGGCCTTAACTCTTAGGTGATTTTGTTTTATAAAAAATACTTTGAAAAAATCCTATTCTCAAAAGGATTTTTATTAATCTTTATTCAAAGGAAAAAACAACTTTCTATATGACAAATCCTTAAATAAGACCAAATCCTAAAAAAAAAAAAATGCCTCCTAACAACCCCTAAACTAATATATACAATTATCTAACAACCCCTAAACTAATATATACAATTATCTATCAAAATAAAATAATTCCATATAATACATTTTATATAAGAACTATTACTAAAACTCTTAAACTCATATCATATATTATGTTAACTAATAAAATATAATAATGTATATATATAATGAAAAACCAATCTTAAGGACCTCTAAACTAACACATATATACATTTGTACTCATATAACTACTATTAAATAACCATTCACTTAAATCATTATCCAATCTATATAATAGAGAAAACTAATGCTAAAAGAAATGCCCTAAACCAATGTATACATGTATATATATACATATTATATTAAATAACTAAGGACATAATAAAATACTAATATAATATAATAATAATTATAAAAAAATTTAAGAAATCGAACCTGACTACTTTTGTTTAATAGTGGCTAAACTTTGTGTGTTGTGTGTATGAAGTCAGGGTTCATTCGGAGTTTCGCCTAGATTGGACCATGGAGAAGTCTTAGATGGATCGGATGTTATAGCATGATGAAGCGGTAGTGCATTAGTGTATTAGTCTGGCTCATGTGGGTATATTTCATGTTTGGTTTGGTCACTACTATTTGCTTATTAATTTGCCCGGACGTTGCAAGGAATAGTAGCTATCTTGGGGATGGTTAGTTTTATAGTGCGGCTCGTACTGTGGTTGTAGATGGTCTTTGTGTGGGTGATTAGCTATTACAGTTGCTGTTCATGAACTTGGACATGGTGCTATTACTGGAGTGTTGATGCTGTATTCGAGATGGTATTAAACTTATGGCTATGTGTTTGGCATCGAGTTGGTGTCTAGGATCGAAGCTTGGAGAGTTATGGCATCATGATCATATTGGAGGCATGGAAGTGTTCACCACTGCAAGTTCCAGTTGGATGTCATGGCTGTGTTTGATATTGGATAGGGGGGTTGTTGGCTTATGGCTATGGTAAACTTCAATGAAATAGGTACATGGATGGTTAAGCATTGCAGCAGTAGGTACATCAATGAAGTGTGATGCGCATGATAGTGTGGTGTACTAAAGTGCAGTATACTGATGCTACTGTCTATGCTGTATTATGTGCAGTTCGCTGATTATTGTTGACGAAAGGAGGATGGGTAGGGGGCTTATGTGTTAGTGCTATGTATGGGGATCTTATAATGGCTAGGCATGTTATTGGCAAAAGAGAGAGAGTCGTGTGCTACTATTTGTTCGTTGATTGTTTGTTGAAGTGTTGAATTCAATGTTGGAGTGTAATCAATGGTGTTCTTTTTTCTTCTTTTATGAATGTATGTCTCTATCCTTCTTTTATGCAATGCATTTCATGTTTATAAAGCCTAGAATCAAATCATATCAAATCGGATATTTTATTTTATCTTAGATCTGATTTGATTAAAATCAAATCAGATTAAAATCATGTATATCGATTGAAACCTGATTTAATAAAAATTAAATTAGATTTAAATCCTTTACAATGACTCAAAATTTGATTTGATAAAAATAAAATTAGATCTAGAACTTTTAAATCCTTAACGCCTTAGATTCGAAAAATTTAATAAAAATTAGATTTGAATTACGTACGTTTAATTCGCTTTTTGTAAAAAATAAAAAGGTAGAAATAAAAGACACATAAATACCTAACAAGATTGGAACCTATGACCTTAAGCTAAACCCATATCACTAATCTAATACTTATTTGTTAGGTTATTGACCTATGTCTTGATTTTCAGTACAATTAAATTGTACTTGAACCAAACGACTCTTTAAAGCTATTTGAATCGGGCCAAAAGTGGCTTAATTGACCATAAAATAATTTATTTTCTAAAAATCTAAATTTTTTTGTAATTTTTTCTTTCCTCATTTTTTTCCATCATTTTCAATTTTTATTATTTTTATTTTTATTTTTATATTTTATATTTCTTATATATATATATATTTGAATTAGGTTCTTATTTAAAAGAAAAACTATAACTATAACAATAACTATTACTACTAGGGGCAAAAATTGAGTGGCTACAGCTACCCCTCTTTGTGGTAAACTTTGAGTAAAACTTTATCACAAAGACAAAAGAGATACCGTTTTTGCTTCGAGATGACTCTATCTTGAGAAGCGCTATGACTAGTCTGTTAAGGATTTGATGAAGATAAGCTTGAAACCAATAGAGGTAAGGGTAGTGCCCCTATAGGTTGGAATGAAACTCAAATAGAATAATGAGAACTTGGTCGTACCTCTTATGGGCTGACTAACTAAGGTGTGCAAAGTGCCCCTAAAGCTAGCTAAGACCCTGAAAGATAGGAAAACTTGGTTATGCTCCCTCATGGATTGACTAATCAAAGTGGGTAAAGCGGTCCTAGAGCTAACTAAGACTCTAAAAGTGATTGAGAACTTGGTCATGCCTCAATGAGCTGACTAACCAAAGTGGGCAAAGCGCTCCTTGAACTGGCTAAGACCCTAAAAATGATTGAGAGCTTAATTGTGCCCCTTATGAACTGATTACCTAAGGTGGGCAAAGCACTCTTAGAGTTGGCTATGACCTTAAAATGGATTGAGAATAACTTAACCGTACCCTAATGAGTTGACTAGCCAAGGTAGGTGAAGTGCTCCTAAAGCTGGCTAAGACCTTAAACTAAATTAAGTAAACTTAGTTGTACCCTAATGAGCTCACTAACCAAGGTGGGTGAAGTGCTCCTTGAGTTGGCTAAAGCCCTAAAAGATAATCGAGAAAACTTGGTCATGCCTTAATGAGATGACTAACCAAAGTGGGTTAAGCGCTTCTTGAGTTAGTTAAGGCCCTAAACATGGATGAAATGGGTAAATGCTCCTAGAGATGGCTAAGACCCTAAATTGAATTAAGAAAACTTAATCGTAATCTAATGAGTTGACTAACCAAAGGGGGTAAAGAGCTCTTAGAGTTGGCTAGGACCCTAAAATGAATTAAGAAAACTTAATCGTGCTTTAATGAGCTGACTAACTAAGGTGGGTAAAATGCTCCTAGAGCTAGATAAGACCCTAAAATGAATTGAGAAAACTTAGTCATGCCCCAATGAACTAACAAACTAAGGAAGGCGAAGAACTCCTTGAGCTGGCTAAGACCCTAAAAAAGATTAAGAACTTGGTCATGCCCCAATGAGCTAATTAGCCAAGTGGACAAAGTGCTCCTCAAGCTAATTAAGGCCCTAAACTGGATGAGAAAACTTAGTCGTACCCTAATGTGCTAATCAACCAAGGTAGGTGAAGTGCTTTTTGAGCTAGCTAAAGCCTTGAAAGATAAAATGGGTAAGTGTTCCTAGAGCTCGCTAAAAGCCTAAACTGAGTTGAGAAAACTTGGTTATGCTCTAATGAGCTAACTAACTAAGGTGAGCATAGCACTCCTTGAGTTGGCTAAGGTCCTAAACTAGATGAAATGAGTAAGCGCTCTTAGAGCTGGCTAAAACCCTAAACTAAATCAAAAAAACTTGGTCGTGCTTTAATGAGCTGACTAACTAAGGAAGGCGAAGCCCTCCTAGAGCTGGCTAAGACCTTAAAATGAATTGAGAAAACTTAGTCATGTCTCAATGAGCTAAGTAACCAAGGCGGGCGAAGCATTCCTTGAGCTAGCTAAAGCCCTAAATTGAATAAGATAGGTAAGCACTCTTAGAGATAGCTAAAACCTTAAAGGAATGAGAAAACTTGATTGTGCTTGAATGAGCTAACTAACCAAGGCAGGTGAAGTACTCCTTGAGCTAAATCCCTAAAAGAGAATACATATTAGGGAAACGCTTCATGGGCTAGCCAAAAACATCAATTAGGGTAGCGCTTTATGAACTAGTTAGAACCATGAAGATATAGATTAGAATTGCGCTCTAGGAGCTTACTAAACCCAAAAGAATATGAATTGGGATAGCATTGCATGAGCTGGCTAAATCCTTAAAAAGAATGAATAAAGGGCAAGCACCTTACGGACTCGTTAAAACTCTATTTGACAGTTGAAAGTAAAATCAAAGACAATGGCTAATTTTAAAAAACTCTTGATTTGAGAAATTTTGCAAAGGAGGACATTGGTAGAAACCATTTATGACATGAATTGAAGATTTGGCCACTAAGGCTGACATGGATGGAAAATGCTTGTAACAAACCTTTACTTCCTCTCCCTCCTTTCCTTTCTTCTTTTATTTCCCTTCTTTCTTTTTTTTTTCCCCCTCTTTTCTTGAAAGTTTGCTAATAGATACAAATTCTTATTTGAGAAACAAATGTTATAACTCCCCTTCCTTGGTAACAATGTAGGCATCTCCTATCTGTTCTAGTTTTTAACCTTGATACTGAGCTTCTTGGATAAGCTTTAGGGTTTTGATCATTCATTTCCTAAAGAAATGGTAACTCATAATTGGTCTAATCGAAGAGGACTTCCTTACGCACATTCGGTTTAGATTTCGCTGTCGACTACTATTGCAAAAACTACGGCCCAGTTTGCAAGTGAGACGCTTTGATCCATTTGTTAGGTCTTTTTGGGTTCAATATTGTGAATCAGGCTTTTGGTCATATGATTTCAAAAGGGATTAATGAGAGAGCCTATTTTGAAAGAAATACTTTTATCAAACTTGGGAGTACAAGTTAAAAACCCTTAGGAAAAAACTAGATTTATGCTTACCCTAGTTTCAAAAATAATTTTTATTCTAAATAAATTATCCCTCAAGATTAGAAGAGCTTTGAGTAGGGAGGTCTTATGTTTGAGATGGAAAAGTTTTGTATTCATGATTTAGAGCGTGATTCCAAAATGAATATAGGGTTTTTGGTTTGTAGTTGAGAATGTGATTCTACAATGAACATAAGGTTTTGTGTTTTTAGTTGGAAATACAATTTAAGACTTCATGTTTTTAAAGCAACTTAGGCTTTTGGCCTTCTTTGATTGGGGGATTTTCTTAAGCTCGATGTTTGGGCTTTTCTTCTTTTTTCTTTCTTCTGGCCTTTTTTACTTTCTTTCTTTTCCTTTTTCCCCCTTTTCTCCTCTTTCTCACTTTTTCTTTTTTCTTTTTCCTAACTTTGCCCCATTATTTCTTGCTTTTTTTTTTCCCCAGAAGTAATTATCACTTTTGTTGAGTCTTTGTTTGTAAATGACTCAATGCCCTAAATCCATAGGTTCAGAGTGTATGGGCTTGGGTAAGGTATATGTAGTCTTTAAGGTATTTGGAAAAGTGTCGGCTCTTCTTCAATAGGAGAAATTTATCAAAAACAAAAATTATCCTTGAATTGTTACTAAGATAAGAACAAATCAGTTTCATCATTATCTTCTAATTCATGACCCTAACCTTTGAATTATCCCATTATGGGTGGTTCTTAATAGGGTTTACATTTGAAAGGACTCTAAATCGGTTCAACAGGGTTAAAAAAGGATAATTGTGTTTAGGATTTGAAAAAGAAATGCATAACTTCATCGGTCTGCGTATTAAATTCAAAATGGACCTCCTTTAAGGAATCTATCCAATATATCCTCACTATGATGACTCTCATCACTCAAAGTGTTTAAAGGTTAGTGTGTGGGACAAAGCTCACCTCTTTTCATTTTAAACCTTTTAAACATGAGTTACCAATTCCCTATGTAGGGATTGATTGACCTTAAGGTGATGATTGACTTTGCTCCCATTCCCTAATTGTGAAATTTCAAAGAACAAATGCCCCATGCCTTTCGTGCTCTCACTTAAATTGCCCTAGATTCATAGGACTTAAAGCTCATCTGTTTTCATGTGTGGTTTCAGGTTTGGTTTCTTAGAGTTGAATGGGCCGGCATTAACAACTTTTGAAGTGGAAGGAATTAAGGAATTGCCCTTTTTGTTTGTATTAGGGTATTGAGCCTGGTTTTTCACTCTCTCGGTTTTTTATAAAATTAGGTTTTCTTTAAACTGACCAGTATTAAACCCTACCCATTTAATATTGATTTGTGACTAGGGTTTAAAGAAAATTGTTTCTTTTTATTTTGAAAACAACCTTGGAGTCGCTACCCGATTGGAGTCGAGAAAAACAGTTAATTGGTTATAACTTAACCACTAGTCTAATGTTTAAAATCAATTTTGTGAAAATGGTTTTTGAAAACTAGAGATTTAGATTTGAGGGTTAGGAATTTTAAACCTTTACGGGTACCATTGATTTTCAAAAATTAGAATTAAAATTAAAAATCACCTTTAATTTTGAAAGATAAACTTGATTATTAGTTACTATAATTGGATAAACGAAATAATCTAAATTCAAAAAGGAAAATTAGGTTTTTTCATTTTTATCGTCGCCCTGTAAGTGTCTACGTACTTACCATTCGACATCAGACATACGTAATTCTTTTTAACGAAAACTTTAGTGGGTTGAGTTGATTTTAGTTTTTAAAATAGCTGGTTTACGTTTGTTGAGCCTAATTTTTTGGTTTTTGTTTAAAATTGATTTCTCATTTCTTGATTAATACTAAACCCTAACCCATTTAATATTAATCTTCGACTAAAGAAATTGAGAAATTCCGGTTTTTTATTGAAAATAATTTTTAGAGTCGCCACCTAACTGGAGTCGGGAAAAAGAAAAAGAAACTGTAACCAATTGGGTGGATTGATTACGATTTGGCTACTGATCTTTGATTTCAATTTTAAATGAAAAACTAGAGGGTTCCAAGTTCAGTGTCTAACCTATTAAACCTTTAACAGGTACCTCTATTTATTTACCAAAATTAGAATTATTCTTTTAATTATAATATTTAAAAATAAATAAATAAAATCAAAAGAAAAAAAACCTAAGTTTTTACATATTTTATTGTCGCCCAAAAGGTGCCTACATACCCATTAGTCGGGATCAGACGATCGTAGTTCTTTCTGAAAACTTTAATGTGTTGGTTCTTTTTATAAAAAATGATTGGTTGAATTTACGTTTTTATTGACCATTTTATTTTTATTAAGAAAAATCTCTAGAAGCCTAATTTTTATTTCTAATTATAAAAAAAACCTAAAAAATTAATTTTTGAAAAGTCCCAAATTAAAATTTTTATTTAAAAACAACTAAGTGATAATTTTTTTATTTTTAAGAAAAACCCTAAAGATTTTATGAAATATGCAATTTTTACTAAATATGCAATGTTCTACATGATGAATATTTTATATAGAAAAGATGCTTAAAACATTAAAAAAAAAGAAATATTTCCTAATCATAGAAAAGATATCTAAATCATTGAAAAGACGTCTAAACCATAAAAAAGACGTCTAAACTATAAAAAAGATGTCTAAACTATGAAAAAGATGTTTAAACCAAAGAATAAAAAAATCTAAATTATAGAAAAGACGTCTGAATCATGAAAAAGAAACCTAAACGACGGAAAAGATACATAAACTATAGAAAAGAAGCCTAAATTATGGAAAAAAAAATCTAAACATAGAAAAGATACCTAACCATGAAAAAAATATGTAAATCATAGAAACGATGCCTAAACCATAGAAAAGAAATTTAAACTATGAAAAAGATGTTTAAACCATAGAAAAAAAATCTAAACTATAGAAAAGATGTTTAAATCATAGAAAAAAAAGTTCAAACTATAGAAAAGATGTTTAAATCATAGAAAAGAAACCTAAACTATGGAAAATACATCTAAACTATGAAAAACAAGCCTAAACTATGGAAAAGATGTTTCGCCGTAAAAAAGAAGTTAATTAAAGATTTTTTTTTATTTTATGAACATCAAAATGATTTTTTTACCTAGAAAACCCTAACATGCCTAATGCAATTTTTCTAAATTAATACAATATGCAAAGAACAAGATTTTGTAAAATATGAGATTTTATAAAAATATCATTTAGAAAATATGAAATCTAAAAAAAAATAATAAAAAATAAATAAACTAAAACTTAACTTAACATATGTTCACTAGATAGTAGTACTATAACTAATTACTAGCAATTAAAGATGTGACAAAAATAAAAAAAATTAGTATAAGTCTTAAAAATAACTACGTATATACTAAGTGAGATAAAAATAGATAAATAAGACAAGTCATAAATAATAATTAAAAACCACTATTATGTACCTACAAGGTAAAGTACGCAAAGCTAATGAAATGGAATATATTGGATCTTCAGTCTTATCACGTGCACAATTATAGAATTGGTTTAAGAAGTGGATTCGAGCGTGTTTTTAACAAATGTGTAATTGTTCTTTTTTTTTTTTCTCTTACAAAAGGGGTCCTTAATTCTTAAATGTTATTGTTTTATAAAAAAAATTTCACTAAAAGCCCTAAAATTTAAAAAGGATTTTTTATTAACTTTTATTTAAAAAAAAACAACTTTCTGTATGACAAATCCTTAAACAAGATCAAATCATAACAAAAATAATCAATCCTAATAACTCCTAAACTAACATAAAATATATATTCACTTAAATCAATACTTAATTTATCAAATCAAGAAAACTAATGTTAAAAGAAGAATACATAAATTAATATATACAAATACATATACATATATTATTGTTATTAAACAATTATCTATAAATAAAAGACTAAGAGTAAAAGCCCCTACAACTAATATATTCATATTCATATATATTATATTCAATAACTAAAGATCTAAATAATAATAATAATGATAATAATAATAATAATAATAATAATAATAATAATAATAATAATAATAATAATAATAATAATAATAATAATAATAATAATAATAATAATAATAATAATAATAATAATAATAATAATAATAATAATAATAAACAATTAAACAAACAATTTCGAAATTAGAAAGAAACGGACTTGAACTTCTTGATTACGTGATGAAGGATGATGGCCGGCGTATAATGGAGTTGCTGTTACGTATGGCTATTGGCATCGGATTATTGTCTGAGTTTGCTTCGCTGATGTTCACGTTGCTGCTGTCCTGTTCGCTGCTGTCCGCTTTGCTGCTATCCACCGTATGTAAACCCTACTTTTAGTAGGCCTAAGACTTGTTTAGGAGTACCTCCCGAACGTTCCTAAAGATCAACTAAACCAAAAACTTAAGTTTATATTTAGGAACAAATTAAATTTTTACAATTCAAAAGCCAATTGTCAATTCAAAAGCTAATTGTCGATAAAACCCGAGCTTGAAGAACTGCGAGCTCTAAAGCTACTTAAAACCCTAAACCTTAAGACCATTAAGGAATTTTAACCCTAAATAATTAATCAATAATTTAGTTTGAATAATTTTATTCAACTTTAAAAAATTTCACAATTCTACAAAAATCAAATCATAAATCACAAAACAATGTAAGATGAAAATCCTAAAACAATTTTCTATAAGACTATGCCCTTATCTTCATGCATAAGCCTTACACCATAAATAAGTAGATCAACCAATCACCTTAGATAACTTAACAATTGAGAGTTGGAATCATTTATCAATTGATAACTTATCAAAATCTAGTGATAAGACAATTTCCTTATCACCTCTTCACTTATACTACATATGGATAAATTTTCACAAGAAATCATGAGCTTAACTTTAATAAAGGTGACAAGACCACTCCATGCCATTAAAAGACTTCCCATGGCAGATCTAAAAAGGGGAGAAAGGGGGGCCATGCATTTGTCATTCACCCATCAATCACTTCCTCTTACACATCACTATTTATCCCTTAATGCTTACATCATCAAGAGTTGCAATTGTTGACTTTTTGTAAGCTTTAAGACAATACTTTCAAGGCATTTAAACACTCCTTCTCTCTTCATTCCAACCGGCTGCACTCCTCCCCATTTCTCTCACTTTTAATTTCACTTTCACTTCATCTTTCTCTCTTTTAAAACAAACATAAAAAGGGGAAACAACCTTACCCCACAAAATCAATTTTTCTCCCATTTGAAAGCTTCAACTCAAGGCATTTTTTTCCTTTGCACTTGCACCATTTTCTTTCATCATTTAAGACATTTAAGACCATTAGAATCTTCCATAAACCCCTTTCCAAGAGATCAAAAGATTCGGGTTTCAAAAGGTAAGCAAAAAGGAGGAAGCAAAGTTAAAGGCTTAAGAGGAACCTTAGTGCACAACCACCAAACTTTGCGTTAAGGGCGAGTAAGTATTTCTTGTGATGTGTGGGTTGATATTTATGTTAGGAGACTTGGATTTCTTGAAGATGCAAGAAAGGTTTAAGTTGTTAGAATGTCCAAAAATCGTTTTAAGAAACCAACCACAAAACCTTTGCATGAAGTTGAAATATGAGCATGTAAAGTTGGTATTTTGTGAAGACATTTGTTTAATGTTTTGAATGGAAGATTTTAAGCTAAGGAAACCTTGAAATGAGAACCTTAATGGAGGATATGCATGCTGGACGTGATGGTTCCATGGCCATTTGAATGTTGATTTTGTTTCCATTTAGTTAAACATGCTCAAATCTAGATTTAAGTTAAGGAAAAATCCATCACATGAAGTTTTATGAAGAAACCAACTTTCCATGATATGAGCCATGATATGGGAGTTGTATTAAGTATGAGATCTTTTATTTCTTTATGTGGAACATGAGTTAAAGGATCATTTGATGGAAGGAAACTTAAGTTAAGATTTGTACACAAGTACTTAAGTGCATAATCTACCCCCTCAACTTAAGGAAATGATGAAACAAGTTGAAAAACCAAGTGAGGACCCCTTAGGACCAACATGAGCAGATCTGGAACATGGGAAAATGAGTCCTAAAAATATGATAAAAGCAAAAGAACAAAGTGAAAAGAATAACTAAAGCAAGTATAGTAGACATATAAAGCCTAAAACTCAAAACCGAGCTTAAAACTCCCAAAACAAGCCTAAAACTCTAGGATGGACCTTCAATAAAAATCTGATCAGCACCTTAAGGAACCAAGAAAGGTTGCTTTGAAGCCCATAAGAAATCTACCTAAGGCCCCATAAGCCCACCAAAGTCATAAACCTTAGTTTGAACTAAAAACAAGCCCATTTGATAACTTAAGCTCACTAAAGGGCCCAAGAAGTGGTTGTTAGCCTTAGGAATATAAATCAAAGTTGTAAATCTGATCTCAAGGAGTATTTTAAGCTTAGGATAAAATCTAAAGACCAAGCCCAAAGGATTCCTCAAGCTATCAAAAGCCCATTTACCAAACAAGGCCCAAAAACACTCCAACACATGAGGAACGCTACTGTTCTGACCCATGGACAGAATTTCATACCTCATTTCGAAAATCTAACCTTACCACGTTAAAGTACACTCGAAAACGATGAAGATTGACTATAAGATCATAAAAATCGGATTTAAAACGAAAAAGTTATACGCGATTGAACTTTAGGTAAAAACCGGAAAAATTCCGAGAACTAGCTAAGAATATAACTTAAGAAAAATTTACATAGTTTCTTAAGTTTGCTTCAATTCCTTATAAAAATTATTTCAATGACCAGGGGACACTGTTTTCGGAGACGACTTGCCTCCGGACTACTTTGATTGAACCACATGGCAGAGTGAGTAAATTCCCGATGACTCTTTACTTGATTATGCTTGTAAAATAGATGCACCTAATCTTATATTTATAAATTTGGATGCTTGTGGGATATGGGAGATGCATGTGTATGAAATTATGGATGAGTGTGATGACTTGTTAATTATATATAATAATTGAGAATTATTTGCATGAATATATACTTGTGAATTGTATGGAATGAAATTGGTTGATCACCCTGAAAATCAAGTTAATCACTTATATGATTAAGAACTCAAAATGAATTATGCATTCCCCATATTGCATACGGATAACACCGACTGCCACTTCACGCAGAAGATGGGAAGGGACTCACAGGAATACGAGTTTCCTGCAGGATTGGGCACTAGCTATGCCATCATATATATTGAGTCTCTGTCTTAAGCTGATGGGCTTACTAAGCGCTAGGAGACGCCAACCGTCGGCGAGGGGCCGAGTCTTGTAGCTTCTGCTTAGGGCGTGTATTTGTGGACTGCGGGGGCCACCACACCGCTAGACTTGGGATTTTTAAAGGATATGATTTGATTTTGATAAAGGAAGTATATATATATGTATATATGTAGAGTTTTGTTTTGGTATGAGCACGATAGTGCAAATGAAATAAAACCCAAGGTCTAGAACCCGGATTTTGGTTTGGGTCGGTTAATTATCTCCAAACCCCGACTTCAGGGGGCGAAATTCTGAGTCGTATGCAGTTCCTAGGTCACTGCATGCGTTGTATGGCATACTGTTTGTTCATGCATTCATATGATTGTGCATCTAATAAATTTCTGCCTTGTGGTACTGATGAGGGCATTTATCTCACTAAGCGTAAGCTTACTCCCCTATAGATTTCTGTTGATGCAGGAGAACCTCTTCGTCAATCCGGGCCGAGGCATGCCTGTGGTAAGTCTCGGGTAGAGATGGGTTGGAGCGATCAAAGAGCGAAGAGGATATTTTGTAATAGATATTTAGATACTTTCATGTATTTATGCATTACTTAGATTTTATGCAGTTCCGTTATGAACTGCATTCGTTTGTAATATTGTTTTGGTATGGGTCTTAAGAGCCCACACAATTAGTTAATTTATAACATATAAGTAATTTTAGTTAAATTGCTCTATATTACTTGTCTATGGGCCTAGTGGTAGCGTAGAGTGGAAGGAGCCTTGTGTGTCGTATGAAAGGCCTATGATCACAAAGGGGGTTGATAATAGACCTTTATACGGTACACGGCGACCTATCACGACAACGATACTGTTGGGTCGTTATACCGTGTTACTGCCTTGTTCGCTACTATCCGCCGTGCTGCTGTCCTGTTCGCTGTTGTCTACCGTGCTGCTGTTCGCCTGGTGTTGTTGCTGTTTGCTTGGTTGTGCTGAAGAATTCTGCAGTAGTAGTCGTTAGATGTACGTAGTCTTGAAGGATGTTATAATAGTGGACTGTTTGTGGGACTGTGTTTAGTCGCTGAATTATTGCTGTGTCAAGGTGGTCTTTTTCTGTTGTATCTTCTCTTTTTTTTTTCTTTATGCACATATATGTGTTTTTTTAAGGTCTAAATCAAATCATGTCTAATTATATCTATTGTATCTGATTTGATAATGATTAAACTAGATCCAAATTAATTCAAATCCGATTTAATAAAATCAAAGTAGATGCAAATGATTTTAATTAGATATGAATCTTGTTTATTTCTCTCGCTTTTGTAAAAAAATAGAAAAATAAAAAATATAGATGCTTAGTGAGGCTCAAAACCACGACCTTAAATTAAATCTAATCTAATACTCCAATGCTTATCCGTTACGTCGTTGGCCTGTGCCATGACCTTCAATACAATTAAATTTTGCTTAAACTACGTGATTCTCTACAATGGTTATTTTATTGAATTAAGCTAAACTAAAACGAATGACTCTAAAATAATTTACTTCCTAAAAATCTACAAAATATTTTTTTTGTTTATTTTTATCTTTCATTTTTATTATTTTTTATTTCTGAATTAGGAACCTTTTTGTAAAAAATAAAAAATAAAATAAAAAATTAGGATTACGAAGGGGCAAAAATGAGGTGTCTACAATGCTTTTACCCATTTTGATTTATTTAAGAAAATTTCCTAAAGGACCTTAAATTGGTTTTTATTTTTGGAAATTCTAAATGATTCTATTTTGAAAAATGGTTGATTTATTTTTATTTTATTCTTGAAAAATCAATTTTCTAAGTGATAAAAAGAAATAATAATCTTTATTCTTTCTATTTACTTATTTATTTTTATTTTTTATTTTACTTATTCTATTTATTTCTATTAAAAATAAATAAATAGATTACTTCCCCTTTTTTTTCTTTTTTACTTTTTTTTTTGTGTTTCTTCCCTTTCTTTTTTCTTTTTTGTTTTCTTCTTTCTTCCAACCTACCCCCACCCCCTTTTTAATTACATTTACAATTGCATATTACAACAAATAGGAAAATTAATTAATTAATAAAAAAAATCGAAACTGATTTAGACCAAGGGAGAAACACGGCTCAGATCGAGGCACTAGATCAGATCTCAGGTTGGTTAAGTAGATTCAGGTTGAGCTTCCATAGTAGCAACAACTGTGACATGATTTGGCTTGTTTCGATCACCAAAACGAGTGAGTGAGGAGTGTTTTGTGTGTTTTTTATTCGGGGAGGGGAGGGGGGGTAAGGATTGATGCTATGGCCTTTGGAAGTAGTTTGGAGGTGTTTTAGAAATTGGTTATAGGTAATGGTGGTGGTTCAGCAGTATAGGGGTTGCTGGGTGTGTTTGAATGATTGGGTTAGGGGTTTGGGGTTGCTAAGTGCTCGGACGTGTAGTTGGTTGATGCCTAATGTAGTGTTTAGTGGTGGTTCGATTTGGGGGGGGGGCACGTCGTGGTGGTGAGGGTTTCATTTCTATGCTGCTATGGGGTACAGCAATGATTGAGAGAAGTAGGGTTGGGGAGCCTAAGCCATGGGTAGTCTCCCTAGAGTGGTGGTTCAGCTCAGATTGGAGTAAAGAGAGAGAATTGAAGAGAGAGAGAAAGAGTGGTTTAGAGAGAGAAAGTGATTGCGGAGAGAGAGAAGGGTTGTGTCAAGTGATTATATTGGTTATATGTGTTCATGTGAGCTCCTTTAATATCCTCTTATACTTGAATCAATCCTAGAAACATGGAATGCTTGAATTTGAATTTAATGAACAATGCCTAGAAAATTAGATTTTTTTTTCCCGATTTTTGGAGCTTAAATTGAATGCTATTTTAACTACATTTGGATGTGTTAATGGGTTCAATTCATAGTAGGCTATGTAGAGGATAAATTTGCACCATTAATTGGTGTGTTTCAGTAAGGAAAAAACACGAAATCAAAGGCTAAAGTAAGGAGGTTACAGTTGTTTTTGAGAAGAAAAAAGGAGGAAAATCAAGTGGAATATGAGGGAAAATAATAGGGAAAATGTTGATGTGGTGCCACGTCAGTTATGCTGATCACTCTAACCTGCTATGTGTAATCACGTGAAACTTAGCAGTTGATGTGGTACGCTACGTAGATACTATGTGGCACCACATTAGCAAGGTCGCCCAACCCGACACTGTCACGTGTTAGGACACATGGTGTAATTAGATCCTGACACGTGGTAGTGTGCTAGTTAATAAAAAATAAAAAAATGCCTCCCTACCTTTGTCAAGATTCAAACTCCTGACCTCATACTCAATACCCAAACCAAGTCCATATGCTTATTCGTTAGGCTGTTAGCGTGTGCCTTATCTATATATGCAATTAATTTGCACATATAGACTCGGTCAGCTTGAGTTAGATTTAAATTTAAACCCAAGTTCAATGACTCAATTTTTAAACCAAAATTAAAATTAAAAATCTATCCTAATAACATGTTATTTTCGAAAATCTTTTATTTTTTCAACTTTTATAATTTTTTTTAATTTTTCGATTTTCTAAATTTTAAACTTTATCTTCTAAACTTTTTGTCTTTTAAGGTTTCTTTCTAAAATTTCTTACTTTTGGTGCTTTTCTTTAAAATTTTATTTATTTTTTGTGATTTTTCTTATTTTTGAATTTTTTGTATTTTTCTATAATTCTTATTTTTTTTCTAAATTTCTTATTTTTTTAGGTTTTCTTTAATTTCTTTTTTTTTTTGAATTTTTTCTAGTTTAGGACCCTATAACCTAATCTAAAAAATAAAACAAAGCAAAAATTAGGTGTCTATACAGGGATCAAGCTCAGGATAATATTTCATGGTCACGTATTTTCACTTGGTTCATGTTTAGAATTGATGGCTTAGGTGCTTTAAGCTAGTTGAACTATCTTAATGGGTTAGGAGTTCATGTTTAATTAGTTGCTTTCCTATGCCAAGTAGATGTGTTTAGGTTAGCTGCTTTAATAGGTCAAGGGATTATGTTTATCCCGAGGCTTATAAGGATTTGTAACCATTAGCTACTTTTTTTTTTTCATTTTGAAAGTTAAGGCTTTTATGTTACAAAAACTAAGGGATAGAATCGTGAATGGAGGATTGATTTCCTAGAATTCTATCTACAAGCCTATAGAATTTATATAGAGCAACATTATTGAGGGTCTATTTACAAATGAAGATTCCTAAAGGATGAAGAATAAAAGACTAAACAAGGAAAACATCTAAATCCTATTTATTCGAAATGAGAAATGTTATTTACAGTGTTAATCTATCTACAAGAAATGAATATTTCTAGCTGGTAGAATACTAAGCAAAATGGTGACAGCCTAAAATTATCTCACAGGTTTGATTCTTTTTGTTTTGTTGTATTATTATTATTTTTTTTATTTTTTATTTACTTTACAAGGGTTGGGCTTTGCAGATGTGGGCCTAAAAAGTGATAGATTCGGGCTCCCATAGATATACTAAGGCTTGCATTAAGGTGATATTGACATATGTCTTCTATAGGGATTAGATGGGCCCGATCTTGTTCCAAATAAATTCTTGCTTATCTAGGTTGAAAAGTCGAAACCACATCTGGAGTAATTTTTGAGGCCCATGAGGTGGGTGGATGTGGATCTGTTTGAAAGTACCTTGACTCAATTTTGCCATACCCACCTAAAGAACTAAAATTACAATCAAATTCTATCCAAATCTTATACTATATTATTATCTTACAAAGAACAATTATGCTTATCCATTTAGGTTTGCTACATTATGGGCTCATGTAGTTTTTGAAAAAAAATTTTCATGTATGCAAAGGGTAGTTCTAAAGGTCCTCAAATTCTGCGACCATTGTATTTTTTAAAGCAATGGTTTTGTGGTCACATTTGAACTTGAGTGGGATAGCTTGATCAGCCCTAAAAGGTCGTTGCCCCATAACATCCGAAGGTTACATAACGACCCCCCTCCTAAGGTTCTAAGATAGCCTGGTTCTCACTATATTTACCATGCATTTATGATACAGAAAATAAAATAAAATAAAGAAAACCTTAAAATGACCCACCTAAATAAACCACAACAAAAAACATTAGTATAAAAGGGATAAAATAAATAAATAAATAAATAAAATAACCAACTCAAGTTTTTTTTATTATCTTTTTTTTATTATTATTTTTTAAAAAAATAATCATAATTTCAGTAAATTTTAGTAGCTAGCCCTCTTGATGGCAGTCCTCAGTAGAGTTGCCAAACTATTGAGTTTAAATTTTCGGTTTTCTTTTCAAATTTCATTTCCCACTTGCAAATTAATACTAAATCCTAACCCATTTAGTATTAAGCATTGATTATAAAAATTGGGAAATTCCAGTTTTTTTATTTAGAAAAAATTTTTGGAGTCGCCACTTGACCAAAGTCAAGAAAAAGAAAATAAACCGCAATAAATTGGGTGAATTAACTACAGTTTAGCTACCGATCTTCGATTTTAATTTTAATGAAAATAAAACCAAAGGGTTCCAAATTTAGGGGCTAGCTTATTAAACCCTAACAGGTACCACTATCTATTTATTGAAATTAGGTTTATTCTTCAAATTATCTTTTCTTTTTAATATTTTTAAGAAAATAAAAACTAAAAGAAAAAATAACTTAAGTTTCTATAGATTTTATCGTTACCTCAAAAGTGCCTATGTACCCGTTAGCCAGGTTCAAATGATCGCAATTCTTTCAAAAAAAACTTTAGTGTATTAGTTTATTTTAATTTTGAAACTGGCTAATGTTTCGTGTTTGGTCTAATCACTGCTGTTTGCTTATCAATTTTCCTGGACGTTATAAGGAACAGTGGTTGTCTTGGGGATGGTTGGTTTTGTAGTGGGACCCATACTGCGGTTGTAGACGATCCTTGTGTAGGTGATCAGCTATTATAGTTATTCTTTGTGAACTTGGACATGGTGCTATTACTGGAGCATTGATGCAACGTCCGAGATGGTATTGAACTTGTGGCTGTATGTTTAGCGTCGAGTTAGTGTCCAGTAGTGAAGCTTGGAGAGTCGTGGTGTCGTGATTGTATTGGAGGCATGGACATATTTGCAGCTATAAGTTTCAGCTAAATGCCATAGTTGTGTTCGATATTAGATAGGGGGGTTGTCGGCTTGTAGCTATGTGGAACTTCAGTGAAGTAGGTGCATGGATGGTTAAGCGCTGCAACAATGGGTACATTAGTGAAGTGTGATTCCCGTGACAATGTGGTGTGCCAAAGTGTAGTGTACTGACGCTATTTTCTGTGCTGTGCTACGTGTGGATCTTTGATTATTATTGATGAAAGGATGATGGATAGGGGCTTATGTGTTAGTGCTGTGCGTAGGGATTTTGTAGTGGCTAGGCGTGTTGTTGGCAAGAGAAGGAGAGTCACATGCTACTGTTTGTTTGTTGATTGTTTGTTGAAGTGTTGAATTCGGTGCTAGAGTGTAATCAATAGTGTTCTTTTTTCTTCTTTTATGAATGTACGTCTTTGTCTTTCTTTTATGCCACACATTTCATGTTTATAAAGCCCATAATCAAGTCATATCAAATCGAATCTTTTATATCATTCTAGATTTGATTTGATAAAAATCAAATCAGATTAAAATCATATATATTAATTTGAACCTGATTTGATAAAAAACAAATTAGATTTAAATCTTTTATAACGATTCAAAATCCGATTTGATAAAAATATAAATTAGATCCGAATCTTTTAAATCTTTAATTTCTTAGATTTGAAAAATTTGATAAAAATTAAATTAGAATCCTGTAAGCTCAACTCGGTTTTTATAAAAGATAGAAAGATAGAAATAAAAGACACATAAGTACTTAGCATGATTTGAACCTATGACCTCCAACTAAACCTATATTAATACTTTAATGCTTATCCATTAGGCTGTCTTGATTTTTTGTATAATTAAATTATATTTAAACCAAACGACTTTTTAAAACTATTTGCACCGGCCTAAAACCAACTTAATTGACCCTAAAATAATTTATTTTCAAAAAATCTAAATGTTTTTATAATTTTTTCTTTACTCAATTTTTTTTCATCATTTTCAATTTTTTTTCTATGTTTCTATTTTATATTTTATATTTTATATTTCTTATATATTTTTATTTTTGAATTAGGTCCTTATTTAAAAGAAAAATTATAACTATAACTACTAAGGGCAAAAATCGAGTATCTACAGGTGCGGTGACTAAGCCTTGTGCTTCATCTCATTAATCAAATAAAGTTTTTCCTTTTTTGCTCATCACTTGTCGGTTGCTTTTTTTTTTCCTCTACCCCTTGGTTTTCATTATTCAACTTAACTTGGAATTGTATTCAGTACTTCTTATATCAATGTTTAACATGGGCAAGTGTTCAGGGATAAGGATCGATCCCAGGTTGGGGATTAAAAACTTGATTCGCTTAATCTATATATATATATATATATATAAATTGGAAATACTCCAATAAGTATACTCGATTGAAATCAAGTAATACAGAGCAAATAAGGTTGTTGATCCCTCGAGGACTGTAATATTACTAAACTTATGATAGTTTTTATCAATATTCAAGAAATCAAAAATAAATTAACTAATCTAATAATTATACTAAAACTATCGAAAAGAAAATAACTATAAAATTTCCAAAACTAAGTAATTAATTGAGAATTATGGGAAACACAAAATCCACTCTAGATTATGCAAATCAAATTGTTATCATGTTATATAGATTATTAGCTATATGGTTATTCAAGTGAAATTATTATGCCTTAAAACATAAGGATTTAAACCTCTAATTAATTAGTTAGCTCCTTTATCTCCAATTAATAGTGGACTCTAAATTACAATCATGTATCTTTTGATACTATGATTGTCTAATAACCTAAATCAATTATTCCTAATGTCTTAGTGAATAATTAATCGCCAAACATTCCATTAATCTCTAGATAATTTCTAATCAATTCAATTAATGCTGCTTCCACATTAATTAATCAAATTAACCAAGAATTTTCAACAAACCCTATATTAACTCCCGTAGCAATAAGGTTTCTAACAATTGTAATCAATTAAACAACTATAATTGAAATCATACAAATTGCAATCATAAATCATCCCTATATCTATTAATCTTATAACACGAACACAATTATCATCTTAGCAATCTAGGGTTTCATCAATTCCCATAAATAAATTTATGCAACCATGGAATTTAAAACAAGAGCACAACTATTAATTGAAATTGCAAGGAAATTTATAATTGAAAGTATGAATAATTAACAGAATTGCATAAATATAAATAAAATAGATGTCACCAATTTTGTAATTAGGAAAGATAAACTTCAATTGCAACTCCAAAACTTGGTCTTCACAGCAAAAGTAAAATCTTATCAATGATCCAAGCAATTTTATAAAAGAATACTTCAAGAACTATCTAATGACTATTCTACAACTCTCTAAGTCTAAGGAAAGTGTGTGTGTCTTAAAAAAATTTCTTAAACAATGAAACATAAGGCTATTTATAAGAAAAATTATGGTTGGATCATGTAAGGCTTCTTTTTTCATGAAGGCCAGCTGTATAAGCTGTGTTGAATTCTAATTATGCCACAACACATTTCGGGCTTCTTTGTTTATGTAAAACTCCTTTAAATTGTTTGTATTTCCACTTTGAATCCTTCTTTTCCTAAAATGTCCAAATGAAAATAATTAAGAACCATTTCTTAATGATTTCTATAAAATCAATAATAATTCCATCTAATTTTCACATTAAAACATGGAAAAATATGCCTTTATCAACTCTCCCACACTTGAACTTTTGCTTGTTCTCAAGCAAAATAAACAGAACTAAAGAAATGCAAATTTTCCAATTACTAATCCAAGACATCTGATATTTCACACTTTCAGACTTACTAGTTTTTATTGCCCATAGCTTAGACCAAACCGAAATATGTGATCAGAGTACTATAATTGAAATTAACGAGCCATTCTAGAGAAAACAAATTTTAATCCAAGCGTTTAACCTAGGATTTTTGTTTCAAAAGTAGATACTCAGTCTTAGAAGAAAAAACACCCATTTAAACTTCACAGTTGTTAGCAAACATATTATCCCTCTTATTATTCCGAAAAACAAGTTAACAAAGTAGTGAAAGCATATGGTATATGCTCTATCCCTAGGTTTTCGCTCTATCCCTAGGTTTTCTTCCTTTTTTATTACAAGCCTTAATTCATTTCTTGAATTGCATTCAAAATTTCCATTTTCTGTTCCCATTTTTTTTTTCTTTTCTCTTCTTCTTCTCTTTTTTTTTTCCTTTTTAGTTTAGATACCAAACTTTTTCCTTTTCGCCCTTCTTGTTATAGTGAGTGCATTAAGTTAGCATATCTCGAGCTCATCACCTAAGTGGCTAGGTTTTAAAGGGACCCTTATGAACTCTGCCTTACTTTAACATTCAAGTTAGGATACTCTTGACTCAATTTCTTGAGTTATTGGAGTAAAGGCTCTCATTTCGTCACTTTATGAATACTTATTAAAATTTTTCAAACTTCTTTTATAGGAATTGTTAAGTTCAAAGCTTTGCTTACCTCTTTCACTAAGTGTTAAAGTGTTGTTAGAATAACTAAAAAGACCATATACTAACTAACTTTGCATGGAAGTGAACCTATTTGCTTTTCACTTAAGAACTTAACCGACTCTTAAACTTGAAATTCTAAGGCTATAAACTAGGTAAATTAGATTTCTAAAGAATTGACTAATTAATTTTAACTAAGTACAAAAATTTCAACATTGGTGAGTAGGGCATTTTAGTGAGTCAATTATTCAAATCACAATCAGATGCTATCAACAAATTTTTTCTTTGTATAATCTCTAGATTCCAAACAAGAAATTTGAAATTTTGAAAAAATATTAGCCTAAACATTGCTAGATACTTGAGAACAAAATAAAGTTCAAGCTAATAGGAAAGTATAACTATTTGTAAACAAAAACCGGCATAAAAATAGATATTCAATTTACTTCAAAATCCATTTCCTATATTTCCTTCCCCCAACTTTAGAATAGATAGTATCCACATTATCTTCTATTCAATATTCAAGAGAAAATAAGAATTCACAGTAATAAGAAATGAAAAACTAGCACTTCCCTAGATTCAAATTTTTATTAACAAGGAAAATTCTAAGCATAAGATCATTGCTAGCATAGAATTCAGATTTGACCTATCTTATTGAACACAAAAAAAAAAACATAAAATAGCAAAGATAGCATAAAAGTGCACTAAAGAGTACATAGTAGAGTTCATGATCCAAAGTTACCCAAACAAATGGGTACGAAACAAAAATAACCTAACAGTATAGTGAAAATAAAAGAAAATTAAAAAGAAAAAAGAAAAGAAAATAACATAAAAAATACAGAAAAGTGTGCAAATATCTAATTGTTTCGGTTGGTGCTGCTACTCTCTACACTAGAAGTCTTGTAATGAAATTGCTCTACAGCTGCTTGCTAAAAACATAAAATAGTAGACTTTAGTATATTGAACATAGTACTCTGGAATTTCTTATTCTTCTTCCTTTCTTTCCTAATTTCATTCCAGACTTCTCTAATTTCAGCACTCAACTGCTCAAAACTATTAACTGGAGGATGATATGAAGTAGACACTCTAGTAGTAGGAGAATTGTCAAGAATATCCTCCTCATCAATAAGATGGGGCTTAATATTTATCTCAACCAATCCCTAACCCTTAAAGGGTATAGTAGAAATAGGCTTACATGGAATACCATTGCCCCCTTCCGGTTCTTAAAAAAGCCCTATACCCCTCAATAATGCTTTAATATACCTACCATAAAAGATAACTTGTGTCCTAGTATCATCTATTTGTCCACAGATAAAATTGGCTATTTCTATTCCCAAATCTATCTGATACTCAAAAATCATATTATATAAATAAAACATGTCAAAACTGGTTACCTTACTATGGCTAGTCTTCTTATAGTTGAGAATATGAGTAAGAATATGGTGGAGCAACCTGTGCTCCACTGCTGAGAAAGTCATGGTGAGTAACTTTAAAGGTACAAAATCGTCTTGCCTGGGATGAATAAACTGAAACCAAAATCTCTCAGTAGTCATATAACTAGGCCAGGAGTTGGGTAAATTGACTTCTTCCTCATCATATAAACCTAGAAAATAACCAATTTGACTCAATTCAATCACATGAATTTCTCCATAAACCTAAAATGTGAAAGTGGACATTCGCCTACTTCTCTCCTACTGCAAAGTGGACAAAAAATCAATGGCTATATTTCTAAAAGTAGGTTATTTTACCTCAAATAATCGAAACCATGTTTTATGAGGAACCATCTGCTAGATTTTCTCGTCTATGCCATACTCTTGCAGAAGAGTCCAATCTAAATATTGTTGATTGATGAATGTCATTCTTTGTAACTTCCTCCTTCGTTCCCTAGCATACTTTTGATGTGAAAGTAGATCGCTACTTAAATTTCTAGAAGATGACGCGGTTGCCGTCTTCTATTTCTTTCACTGAGGTTACATCTTTTCGGGTAGCATGGTGAATCACAGATATAAACTAAAAAAGTGAAAATGGGTATGGAAAAAGTAAAGATAGTAAGTGAATGTGAGATGGAGTGATGAAAAAAAATTTATGTTGGAGATAGAGTGATGGAGAGGGAGAGAAATCTAGAGAGAGAGAGAAATTAGGAAGAAAATGAGTCAGGAGAGAGAGAGAAAATCTATGGTCATGCTTTAAAAAGAACTATATGCTGGCTCTTTCCTCTATACGCTAGTAGCATACATTACCAACATATATGAGTAGGTCGGCAGCCTTGAGTTCAAATTTTGTACTTTTCTCTTTTTTTTTTTTTTCTTAGGGCAGTGGCCTTGATGCTAATGGCTGGCTCTTCTTATTTTTATTTTTTTTTTATAAATAAAAAATGTAATAATAATAAATAAGATAAAAAAAAAATAGTTTGGTTGGACATAGGTTACCTCTCGTAAACCACTTATTTTATAGTCACTACTTGACTTTTCTGATCTTACTATAAGTTCTTGCTCACCACCATAGTAGCATCATTATCCATATTTTTTCCTTCAAAATAGTGTTTGAGGAGATGAACATTTACCTTAAAAGTGTGATTGTCTCCTACCTTTAACTCAATTGTACCATAAGGAAAAATATTAGCTATTTCAAATGGCTTAGACCATCGAGATTTTAACTTAACCAGGAACAGCTTTAGTTGAGAGTTGTATAATAACACTTTCTGACCAAGCATGAACTCCTGCTATAGAATGTTCTTATCATGCCATCGCTTGCTTCTCTCCTTTTAGATCTTAGCGTTTTCATAAGCTTCTTCTTTAATCTTGTGCAACTGGTTCAATTGGAGCAATCTCTTTTTACTTATAGCTTGTAAATCAAAGTTAAGGTATTTTATGGCCAAATAGGTCATCTGCTTAAGCTCTACAGGTAAGTGATATGATTTACCATAAATGATTTTGTTTGGGGACATTCCTATAGGGGTTTTAAAAGCTGTCTTATAAGCTCACAATACATTATCAAGTTTTAAAGACCAATCTTTCTTAGATGTATTGACAGTCTTCTCTAGGATACTCTTTATTTCCCTATCGGAAACCTCAACTTGTCTACAAATTTGTGGATGATATGGGGTGACAATTTTATGAGTGACTCCATATTTTGTTAACAATTTTTGAAACTATGAATTGCAAAAATGCAACCCCCCATCACTTATAATAGCCATGGGTACCTTAAACCTACTAAAAAATGTTCTTTTTCAAAAATTTAATTACCTCTCTAGCATCGTTAGTTTGTAGAGCAACTGCTTCCACCTATTTCGACATAAAATCTACTGCTAGAAGTATATATTTGTTTGAAAAAGATGAAGGGAAAGGACCCATGAAGTCTATTCCCCATAGATCAAAAAGCTCAATTACCTAAATACTATTTTATGGTAATTCATGTCTCCTAGCAATATTCTCGGTCCTTTGGCAATGAGCACAAGACATAACATAATTCTTGCAATCACTAAACAAACTAAGTAAGTAAAATCCATAAGATAAATTTTAGCTATAGTTTTTTCCATACCAAAGTGGCTTCCTGCTTCTTTAGAATGACAGTGTTAAATTATGCTAAGCTTTTCTATTTTAGGCACACAACGTCTAATTACTTGGTCAGTATAGTTTTTAAACAGATACAGTTCATCCTTGAAATAAAATTTCACATAATGTAAAAACTTATTTTTCTTTTGAAATGAGAAACCGTATGGTATGATTTTACTAACCAGGTAATTGACTATATCAGCATACCAAGGTAAACCTTGGATCTCTTCTACATACAATTGTTCATCAGGGAACCTTTTATTAATGGGTGGCTCTAAACACTCAAATTGTAAATGAGATAAATGATCAGCAATTATGTTTTTAGTTCCCTTTTTATCTTTAATTTCAAGGAAAATTCTTGTAGTAATAAGATCCAACGAATTAACTTAGGTTTAGCATCAGCTTTAGCAAACAAATATTTTAGAGTAGCATGGTCTGTGTATACTATGATCTTAAAACCTATGAGATACGGTTTAAACTTGTTACAAGCAAACATAACCACTAAAAGTTCTTTCTCTGTCATGGCATAGTTTCTTTACACCTCATTTAAGGTTTTACTCGCATAGTATATAACATGAAATAACTTACATTTTCTCTGCCTAAGTATTGCTCTTGCAGCATAGTCACTGGCATCACACATCATCTTGAAAGGAAGCTCCCAATCAAGTGCAACAATCACTGGTGCCGAAGTAAGCTTCTTCTTTAATAGATTGAATGCCTAAAAACAACTATCATAAAAAACAAAGGTAGAATCCCTTTCAAGAAAATTACAAAGAGGTTTACAGATTTTAGAGAAGTCCCTAATAAATCTCCTGTAGAAGCCAGCATGCCTTAGGAAACTCCTGACTCCTTTGACTAAAGTGAGTGGTGGTAACTTCTCTATTATCTCTACTTTGGCTCTGTCAAGTTCAATCTCCTTTTTTGATACCTTATGACCTAAGACTATTCCCTCTCTGACCATAAAATGTCATTTTTGCCAATTTAGAAGTAGGTTAGTCTCTTTGCACCTTCTGAGCACATGACCTAAATTAGTTAGACACGAAAAAAATGACTTCTCAAAGACAGAGAAGTTATCCATAAATATTTCAATAAAATCTTCTAATATGTCAGAGAATATAGACATCATGCATCTTTGGAAAGTAGTGGGTGCATTATAGAGACCAAAGGGCATTCTCCTAAAGGCAAAAGTACCATAAGGACATGTAAAGGTGGTTTTCTCCTTGTCCTCAATTGTGATATGAATTTGATTTTAACCAGAATATCCATCTAAAAAACAATAGTAATCATGCCCTAAAAGTTTTTCTAACATCTGATCTATGAAAGGGAGTGAGAAGTGGTCTTTACGAGTTGCATCATTTAGTTTTCTATAATCTATGCCAACTCTCCACCTAGTTACATTATGAGTAAAGATTAGCTCATTATCTTCATTTTCACCATGGTCATAGCACCTTTTTCTGGTACTACCTAAATGGGACTAACCTACTTACTATCTGAGATAGGGTAGATAATACCTGCATTTAGCAATGTGAGTACTTCTTTCTTCATTATTTGCTTGAGAGTTGGATTCAATCGTCTTTGTGGCTGTACTATGGGTTTGCACTTTGCCTCAAGCAATATCTTGTGAGTGTAAATTAACGGACTAATCCCTTTAATCTTAGCAATGGTCTACCTAATAGCTTCTTGATGCTCTTTCAAAACTCCTAGAAGTTGTTTCTCGTAGTCACTTGTCAAAGAAGAGGAGATAATTATTGGCAAAGTATCATTTGTTCCAAGATAAGCATATTTTAAATGACTAGGAAAAGGTTTAGGTTCAAGCATCGGGGGTTGTGTCAATGATGGGATTAGCTTCTTCTCACTGATACCTAGCTCTTCATAGTATTGAGCTTTAAATTATGAACCTATTCCTTGTCTTCTTCTTCAGGCTCATCGTCATTGCTCTAATCATCCAAATCTCTAAGAATTGATTCCATGGTATCCATTCCTTCTTACCCTTATATGGACTCACAAGTGATCTCATAAAAAATATCAATAGTGCAAAAGGATTTGCAATCATCAAAATGCTATATGGCTTCATTAACATTAAATATTACTTGATCATCCATAACTTTTAAAGTAAGCTTACCTTGTTCTACATTTATCAACGCCTTACCTGTTGCAAGAAATGGTCTACATAGGATCATGGGTACCTCTTTATCCTCTTCCACTCTAAGACTATAAAGTTGATTAGGAAGATAAATTTGTCTACCTTCACTAGGACATTCTCAACAATACCCTTTGTGTATTTGATACTCCTATCAGTAAGTTGCAAGGTGACATGAGTTTCCTTGCAATCTCCAAGTCCCAACATCCTGAAAATAGACAAGGGCATTAAATTTATACTTATACCTAAATCAATAAGAATCTTATCAAAGTGAAAATTTCCTATAGTGCAAGGAACAGTAAAACTCCCTATAGTGCAAGGAACAGTAAAACTCTCTTGATTTCTTTGTTTTATAGGTAGGGTGGATAAATTTTTCTGAAGGATCATAGAGCACTCCCTTGTAAGCATTACTGGTTCGTTCCCATCAATCTTTTTTTTTCTTGGTGAGCAAATATTTCATGAATCTGGCATGAGAAGGCATCTATTGAAGTGCTCTACAAGAGGAATGTTGATTTGCAACTTCTTGAAGACATGTAGGAATTTAGCGAATTGAGCGTCTAGTTCTTGTTGCTTCGGTCTTCTTGGAAAAGGGACTGAAGGAACATACAGTTTCACTTCTGGTGACTTCTGCTTTGGTTCCTCTTCTACATGCTTCCTTTATTCTTCCTTTAGAATGTCCACACTTTCTTCAACGCGTCTATCAATTATTTCTACTGCTTTTCTACTCCTTTGCATAATAGTGTTGACACCTCTAGGATTTTCTTCAGTATTGCTGGGTAAAGACCTTAATAGTTTGTTACTTAACTGTTGAGAGATCTGACTAATATGATTCTCTATATTCCTAATATTTGCTTGTTGATTTTGTAACATGGTGTCAATCTTTTGCATATAGCTCAACATGAGCTCTTCCATTATAGACTGATTTTACTAAGGTAGAGCATTCTGAGTAGGACCTTACTTCTAGAATCTAGGTGGTGGTTGAAATGCATTGTTCTCATTTCTCAATGAAAAATTTAGACGATTATGCTACCCAGGATTGTATGTATGCGAATATGGTCCTTGATTGCTACGTTGAAAATTGTTGACAAAATTTACCTATTCTCCACTGGTTAGAGCTGAGTGATTATTAGTTAGGCACTTAAGAGTCGAATGTGACCCTGAACATAACTTATAAAAGACAATAGGATTAGCATTAAAAGACTATATTGAGGTGAGTTTACTTCCTTGAGTAGTGAAAGCTGCAATTTGAGCTATTAATTGAGATACAATGTTATTGTCATTGGCTGTTGCCACTCCTAACTTACTTTTCTCATTTCTTATGTGCATTGGAGGCCATCTCTTCTATTAGTGCATTTGCTTCATTATAGGTCTTACTCATCAGAGCACCTCTAGCTGCAACATCAATTAGGGACCTCAGTATCTCATTGAAATTGAGATAAAAGATCTCAATCAACAGATTACTTAGCAAGCCATGATGTAGGCATTTTCTAATCGCCTCCTTGAATCTCTCTCATGCCTCATAAAGTGACTCACCACTAAACTTGGTGAAGTTGGTGATGTCATTCCTTACTTTTGTAGTCCTAGCTGGTGGGAAAACTCTCCTTAATAACTTCAATGAAAGATCAGCCCAAGTGGTGATAGAGTCTTGTGGTAGTGAATAAAACCAAGCTCTGGCTTTATCCATTAGTGGAAAGGGAAAGATTTGTAATTTAATAACCTTGTAGGTTATGTTGTTCATGTTAATAGTATTGCAGTATTGGAGGAATCCTACAATATGCTCGTTAAGACTTTCATGAGGGTATCTTCCAAATTGATTCGTCTAAACCATCTAAATAAGGGATGGCTTCAACTTAAAGTTGTTAGCTTGAATGGTAGGCCTCTTTATAGTCGAACGCATCACCGTGGGTATCATATAGTCTTGTAATGCTTATGGAACTCCTTGTATTTGATTATTGTCCTCATTACCTACCATCTCTTCTATCTTTCTTTTGTTCTCTTGCCTCAATTGATGCAAAATGTGCTCTATTTCAGAATCTAGTAGTAGAATTTCAGTACTTCTATTCATATGCATAAAACACCTACAAAGAGAGCAAAAATAACATACGTCGTTAAGTGCACCTACATTACCAATAGAACTAAAAGGTATAATAATCTTAGTCCTTGACAATGGTGCCAAAAACTTGATTTGTATATATATATATAAAATAAATTGCGAATACTCCAGCAAGTATACTAGGTCAGAATCAAGTAATATAGAGCAAATAAGGTTTTCGATCCCTCGAGAACTATAATATTACTAAACCTATGATAGTTCTTATTGATATTCAGGTAATAAAAAATTGTTCATCCCTTGAAGACTGTAATATTACTAAACCTATGATAGTTCTTATCGATATTCAGGCAATAAAAAATAAATTAACTATTCTAACAATTATACTAAAATTAATGAAAAGAAAATAGCTATAAAATTTCCAAAACTAAGCAATTAATTGAGAATTGTAGGAAAAACAAAATCTACCATAGATTATGCAAATCAAATTGTTGTCATGTTATGTAAATTATTAGTTATATGGTCATTTAAGTGAAATTATTATGCCTTAAAACATAAGGATTTAAACCTCTAATTAATCAGTTATCTCCTATATCTCCAATTGACAGTGGACTCTAAATTATAATCATATATCTCCGATACTATGATTGTCTAATGTCCTAAATCAATTATTCCTAATGTCTTAGTGAATAATCAATTTCCAAACATCGCATTAATCTCTAGATAATTTCTAATTAATTCAAGTAATGTTGCTTCCACATTAATTAATCAAATTAACCAAGAATTTTCAACAAACCCTATATTAACTCTCATAGCAATAAGGTTTCTAACAATTGTAATCAATTAAACAACTATAATTGAAATCATACAAATTGCAATCATAAATCATCCCTATATCTATTAATCTTATAACACGAACACAATCATCATCTTAGCAATCTAAGGTTTCATCAATTCCCATAAATAAATTTATGCAACCATGGAATTTGAAACAAGAGCACAACTACTAATTGAAATTGCAAGGAAATTCATAATTGAAAGTATGAATAATTAACAGAATTGCATAAATAAAATTAAAATAGATGTCACCAATTTTGTAATTAGAAAAGATAAACTTCAATTGCAACTCCAAAACTTAGTCTCTACAACAAAAGAAAAATCTTCTCAATGATCCAAGCAATTTTACAGAAGAATTCTTTAAGAATTATCTAATGATCGTTCTACGACTCTCTAAGTCTAAGAAAAGTGTGTGTATCTCCAAAAAGTCTCTCAAACGGTGAAACGTAAGGCTATTTAAAAGAAAAATTAAGGTTGGCTCGCGTAAGGCTTCTTTTTCATGAAGGCCCGATTGATAGGCTACTAACGATATAGACTCCAAAGGTTGCCGAGATAAGCGTAAGCCAGTTGTGTTGAATTCCAATCATGCCATAGCTCATTTTGGGCTTCTTTGTTTATGTAAAACTCTTCTAAATTATCCATATTTCCACTTTGAATCCTCCACTTCCTAAAATGTACAAATTAAAATAATTAAGTACCATTTCTTAATGATTTCTATAAAATCAATAATAATTTTATCTAATTTGCACATTAAAACATGAAAAATATGCCTTTATCAGTTGAAAACCAAGAGAGGTACCCATGGCATTAGTGTAAGAACTAACTTAGGTAAAGCTTGGGAATGAAAATTGACCTAAGATTGAGGGCTCAATGTATATCGATGCCTGAGAAAGGTTCATGTAGCATTAGTGTAGGAATTAACTTAGGCAAAGTTTAGGGATGAAAATCAACCTTAGGTTAAGGGCTTAATGTAGATCAATGCTTGAGAAAGGTACCTATAATGTTAGTATAGGAACTAACTTAAGCAAAGCTTGGTGATGAAAATCGACCTAAGGTTGAAGGCTTGATGTAAATTGATGCTTAAGAAAGGTACCTGTAGAGTTAGTGTAGGAATTAACTTGGGCAAAGCTTGGGGATGAAAATAGACCCAAGGTTAAGCGCTTGATGTAAATCGATGCCCGAGAAAGGTGCTTGCAGGATTAGTGTAGCAACTAACTTGTGCAAAGCTTGGGATGAACATCAACCCAAGGTTGAGAGCTCGATGTAGATCTATGTCTTTGTATGCTTCCACCTTGTTAGTATAAAGACTAACGGGGAAGGTGAGTTTGAAGATGGTTTTCAGCCTGAGGTCTTAGTATAGCACAGTAGGTATTGCACGGATGCTGGAGGAGTAGGAAGAGAAGAGAGACATGCTGGAAACTTCATCAATTCATTAGATTCAACCATGGTTACAATTGCTTTTGATTCTTATCATTGTACTTAAGGAAAGTAGGGTCTTAGATTTTGGGCATTCCATGCCTTAGGGTTGGGTCATCTTTCTAGTGTCTTGAGATTGTAAGCACCTTTTTCCACATCATAAACCATTCGCATGGGGTCTTCTTAATTGGGGGTGAGCTTACCTTGCCCTTCCTTTAAACTAACAGCTTCTAACTTTCTACATACTAAGACTTCAAGGCAGAAAACCCAGTATTGGATGCTATAGTTGTAGTATCGGGTAGCTCACTGTTGATAGGTAGTAGTATGTGCTCGTGCAACGTCATACACTTCATCGATGGTATTGAGGCTCACCTGTAAGGCTATGTGATTGGCATTCACGTCGAAGTGCTGGATCTTACTATTGGGAATTTCAACTCAATTGGGAGGATAGATTTTGCTCTAAATGCGAGACATAATGGGGTTTCTCCGGTTGAGGTTTTGTATGTTGTGCGGTACTCCCAAAGTATGTTCGAAAGATTGTCAGCCATGTACCTCTTGGTTACTCTACCTTCTTCTTTAGACCATTGAGGATTATCTTATTGATAGCCTCTACTTAGCTATTGGTCTTTAGATGGGCTACTGAGGTGTAGTGTAACCTGATGTTGTGCTTATTACAAAAGTCTTTGAACCAATCATTGTCGAATTGCCTTCCATTACTAGTGATCAACCTATACGGTACTTCAAAGTGAGACAGTATGTAGGTAAATATGAATCCTTCAATAGCTCGAGTTGTGACAGTAGCTACAACTAATGCCTCTACCTACTTGGTTAAGTACTCTATTGTCACTAAAATGAATTTTCAACCCAACGAAGCTTTTGAGAAGGGTCGAGGACGTCCAATCCCTATCGCATGAATGGCCATGGACTTGTCAAGGGGTGTAACTCTGAACTAAGGGTACAAGTGATCAGCATATGCTTTTGGTAGAAATGACATTTCTGAACCATGGTCTTGGTGTCTTCTTTTATTATTGGCTGATAATAACCTAGCCTAAGTGCTTAAAGGTATGGTGCTTAGGACTAGATGCGATTACTACAAATCCTTTAATGGAGCTCCATGAGGATTCGTTTTCCTTCTTCTACTCGTAGGCATTTGAGGAGTGAGGCACTATATCTTCATTAGTAGAATACATCATTGATCAACATATAGTTGGCTGCAAATGTAGGTTAGCATCCTCGCCTCCACTCGATCCTCGGGTAATGCTCTTGTCTTTAATTATTACATAAAGGGGTCTAAGGGGTTAGTTCCATCATTTCAGTGACTTATTGCTACTCTGTACTTTGCTTAGGGAGATATTTTATGTAGAGTAGCTTATCGCAATTGTATGATATAAGGATGGCGGAAGAGGCTATCTTAGATAGTCTATCAGCCTCTACATTTTCTGCTCGTAGGATCTTATTGACTTCCCAAGAAGTGAATTTCATAAGGAGGCTCTATACTAAATATAGGTGCTGTAAGCCCCAAAGTTTAGCCAAGTAACCGTAGGATTGAACTTAGAATCCAAGGTTTAGGGCGATCGACTAAAGGATCCGATCACACCCAAATTATAAACTATTAAGAGAAATATTAGTAAAAATGACCCCGTAAACTTAAATTTAAGAAAATAAATAGTAAAATAGGAGACTATAAAATTTTCAAATTTTAAGCATAATAATTGCTAATTACTGAAAAGGCAAAAAGTGTAATATAATAACTAATAGACTACTAGAGATAGATTATATGTATACTAAAAATTTTAGAATGACCAAAATAATATTTAGGAATGTTCACGTGTACCCTACATGTATTTAAGCAAATAATTAAAGAAAAATATAAAATAATTATGGAAAAATCAGAAAAAAATAGAAGAGGATAAGCTGATGCAAGATCAGGTCATGGTCAGAAAAAGAAAAATTGGCCAATAAAAATTGAACAACTTAAAAGCCAAAAATCAATGAAATTGGACAAAGTCTTATCAAATTAATGCATAATAATTACAAAAATCGTCTATAAATAGCAAGAAAAATTTAGAAGCTCATTTGGACAGATAAAAATCAGAAAAAATTAGAGAGAGTTGAAAATTCGAGAGAAAATCTAAAAAATAAAAAAAGTACGAAAAACTATGCAGTTAGGGATTTTAAAGGGAACCCACACCAGACGAGGAGATGGGAGCAGACGGCCACCACCACCATACGGTGGTGGCAGCGCCCAGGCCGGCCGATAAGGCCACGGTGGCCTGCGGTGGCCGGAGCCACCCAAAATGGTGAGTCCAAATTCTAGCCCGATTCTTGTAAAATTTTGTAAAAATAGTAAATATAATTAGAAAATTACGAATTTTGTTATTCTGGAATATTTTTGTATGTAGTTTGTAGGAAAAATATTATTTAGATGAAAACATGTCCCGTAATATAGAGTTCTTAAGAAATCATGCAAAACCAAGCACATTTCGGTTTAGAAATAAATGACCTTAGGAGTGTAGTTTGGAGCTCAATTTTTTTCTGTAGGATGCTCATGTGATATAGAACAGTGCTATGAATCCATTTTTTTAAATTTAAATTTTGAAATTTTAAAGTTAATTTTTAGCCCTAAAATGATGAAAAAATTGGGTAATTTGGAGTTAATTAGGTGATTAGGATATCAATTACTGATTTAGATAGTAATTAGATGTTTAGGGATGTTAATCTCTGATTTGGAAACCTGATCCTAGTGTATGGAGTGTTAAGTATAAGTAATGAAGTCGTTATGTGGTAAATGTAGAAAATTAGGAATATGTAGAATTAAAAATTAATAGATATGGAAAAATTAGGTTTAATTAGATAATAAAATAATGAAAATTAGGACATAACAAATCTGAAACAAAATTCAATTTTAGATAATTATATGAAAAATGTAAAAATTTCTCACAGCATGAGTAAATTCGGTACACTAATATGGATTTAAGTGTACCGGATGGAATAAAATGCTGACTAGGGGTAGTAATCGTATTTAGGAGATCGGAAAGTAATGTGATTAATTTCACATTATGGGTTGAAACGGATTTCTAAGGTTGGAATCTAAAACATTACATAGAAATCAAACTAAAAACCTAATTTAGAAATCGATGCGAAAACCGAACTTGAACCTAACCGCAAACCTAAAATAATTATAAAAGACTTAATACCTAGATAATTAGGTATATTTAACCTTAAATAAAACCTAACAATAAGCGTTATCGGATAAAATGAACTTATAATATTATATGAAATACTGAAACCACGTTCGTGTTATAGGGATGATCGGCGATGGCCTGAGCAAATCGGACCTCGAGTGAGTGAGCGAGGAGTCGAGGTAAGTTAGGATTAATACGATGGTGTATTTTGGAGGCTTAATATTATGTTTGATTGTGCTTGTTAGATAGAGAATGTGTGCATGTGCTTGATTATGGGTGCTGCTATGATTCTGTTTGTTGCTCTGGCACATATTGTATGACTTGTATGAAAGGATTGATCACCCTAAACTGGACTTAATTAAATATCCGACCAGTAATCATAATCGGACATGCATGGCAACCCGTTAGGGGAACTTAGGACTCTCCGGCCAAATACCGACCCCTTCGGAAGGGATAGTACAGGATTGCAAAATAGTCCCTTCTTTATCCTTAGTCGAACTAAGTGACAGGAGAGGAGGTCGCGGCGAGGGTGAAGAAAGTGGTAAGAAGGTAGTCACGGAAGGAGCAAGGTCTCCATTACACAAGCCTGGGTTTGGTCGTGAGCTGTTGCATTAACGGCAACTCCTCAACCTGATTAGAGCGGACGTAATTTCTCTAATTTCACGACGGGCCGGACAACGTCGTGCGATGACATTTGCTTGCACATGCATTGCACCTAATAAGTGATTGAAAACCTTATGTATGGTATAGTTTTAAGTCCTCCATCCTAACTTACTGAGCTGTGGTTGCTCACATACCTATAGACGTCGTGCAGGTGCTGGCTAAGAAGCGGCAACAACTACTCTGAAGTTAGCAACTGCTGGATCCTGGGGAGTGAGGAAAAATATTGAAGAATAAACACATATTTTTAAGGTCTATGTTTTTATTATTTTTCATTTCCGAATGATGTAATGATATAGAAAAGTACTATAGAAAAATATTGTAAACTTTAACTGCAATAATTGAATTATAACATATATATAATTCCTTACTTTTATAGGTAAATGATTTATTTAAATTACAAACTGTCTACTTCAAAGCGGGTTAGTTGTGGACACCTTGTGTAGATCAGGTTTAAGATAGCGGTTGTAAGGCCAACTTCTATCTTAGGATGGTTTACACGGCGGGGCTGTTACGACTCTGCTGCTTCGGGGCGTAACAGGTGCCTTGCCATTATCTCACCTTTGGTCTCGTATTCTCCCTTCACCTATTCTACAACCAGCATGGAGTCTGAGTGTATGTTGAGCTTCTCTACCCTGACATCTTTAGCAATTTTTAGGCCGATGATGAGCGCTTCATATTTGGCTTCATTGTTACTTGTTAGGAAACCAAATTTTAGGGCATAAAAGATTTTTGTTCTATGGGAGTCTTATAATGTGATATTAGCCCCATTCTTCCTCCCTCCTCCCTTTAGGGGGGGGAGCTATCGAAGTAGAGGATCTAGATGGGTATGGTGAGCTCTAGTTGAGGCTTGTTTGCTCCAGTATATTCTACTATGAAGTCTTCAAGGACTTGTACCTTGATTGCCTGTCTTCGACGAAATTGGACTCCATGGGTATAGAGTTCAACAGAGTACTTTGTCATGCAACTTGAAGTGTCAGGCCTCTACAAAGTAGTTCTAAGTAGGACAGCCGTCAAGATAACAATTGGATGTGACTAGAAGTAAGGCCTAAGCTTTCAAGCTGCAATGACTACAATAAGTGCAAACTTTTCTATTTTGGTTTATCTAAGCTCTAGCCCTTGTAGAATGTGACTAACATGGTAGATTAGTCGGTGGTAATAGCCGTTGGCTTAAATAAGTATCGAGGATAATGCCTTATCACTAATTGCGAGGTATAAATACAATTCTTCTTTAGGTATTGGTTTGGAGAGTATGGATGGTGTCACCAAGAATTTCTTCAAATCTTAGAAAGCTTGTTGACAATTTGGTGTCTACCTAAACTTGGTGCGGCATTTGAATAGATGAAAAAATTCCACTCATTTGTTGGTGCTTCAAGATACAAAGTGATCAAAGGCGGATATCATTCCTGCTAGTCATTGGACCTCTTTGATACAAAGCGATTAAAAAATTAATTTTCATGCATTTTTTTCATATTTTTATATTTTTAGAAAAATTCAAAATATAAAGGCCCATTAGTTAGTTTCTTAAATTTTTATATAGTAATTTTTGTCTTAAGTTAGTCTCTAATCTCATTTCTCTAATTAATTTTTTTAATTATTTTTTAGGAAATTCATGGATTAGTTGCTAAGTTGGGGTTTTCTCACTCGAAAACCCTAACTTGACTTTTTTACCAGTTTAACTGATTAATGACTTCAAGTTATTTTTGAAAATATTTTTGAAGAAAAATGTTTTTCTTTAATTTTATATTAAATAACTTATATTAAGTGGATTTGATTCAATATAGATTAAATTAAAAAAAAAACCGAAATAAAGCTCAACAAATATCTCTAAACTTAAAACCTTATGCTTATATCATGAAAAAGTAAGATTTTTACAATTTTACAAACCATTTGGTGAATTTGCATAAACTTTTATCATCAGTCAATTTTAGCTCACTCATATGTACTTATCCCTCCTGTACACTTCCCATAAAATCCATGCCTCTTTTAGAACATGTTAAATGCTGCTAAATTAATTCCCATAAATGATCAATAGAGACGGTAATAGTAAAAATACCAGCCACTGGTCAATTCCAATGAGACCAAAAAATCCAGTTACGGCAGAAGAAAATGTTTGCAAATGCTTTCCTCTCCGCTTCTAGTTCCAGCCTTTCATGGTATTTTATAATTTTCACATGGCTTTTAGGATTTTTTTTTTTTTTTTTTTACCTGATGAAATTATATTTTGAACATTTTTCTTTTTTTCTTTTTCTCATGTATCCCGAATCCCCAAATCTTACATAAAACCATAAAATATATTGAAATAGCTAGGACAGTTGTTAAATCAAGCATATCGGCAGATAGTGGGGAAGTTCTTGGAGCAAATCGTCAGCTGGCGTCTCAAGTTTTGTGCGTTTTCAGGTAACAACGTGCTATCTTTTTGGCAATACTGATAAGGGTTAGAAGATTTTTTCAAAGTGGAAAAACAGTTCTAGATATGATTTGTATTATCTTTTATATAAATAAATTCAGTTTATTATTTTTAAGATTTAGTTAGATAAGTATCTTATTTTAAGATATCAAATATTTTATTTTTCAGATTTATTAAGATTAATTTTTTAAAACAATAAGTCTTGTTATGCCTATAAATAATCAAAACTTGTAATTATCTAAAAAGAGAGTAAATAGATATTGAATGAAATTATCTTTTAAATTGATGATTTTTCTTTTCATTGATGGTGTGAGACCATCCTTTTTTGTTATTGATGGTGTGAGATCATCATCTTAATCTAGTAGCATGAGACTATTAGATATATTTTTAAGATTTTGTTATTCTTTTATAGAATAATTGTTTATATTAATTTTTTTCACTGATTTCCGTACTTTCTCTAATTTTTCATTCTTTTATGATTTTCGCTTTTGCTACCCTTCATCAATTTTGGTATAGCCAAACAATAGGATTCTTTTCAGAGCCTATTATCTTGTTGATTTTAGAACTCGACTTTAATGTCCTTTCTTATGACCTAAAAAAAAATTTTACTTTCATTACACACCAAAATATCAATAATATGAAATTTACTTTCAATAATTTTGTAAAGCAATTTACGTCAAAGAGCGATAAGGTTATGATTATATTAAGTATAATGAGTCAACTCAAATACAATAACCATCGTTTTAATGCCTTAGGAATTCTTAAATTACCTATTAAGTAGGAAAAACATATCATAACCTAAGTCTTACATATTGTCTAAGAAACTAGCATAGCGTATAATTCTTCTAAAATTTATCCATGATAGTATACCTAAGGAGATCGATGAACATTGTGAGTATGTTAACAAGGTTGTGCCAATTCTACCTACAGCCGAGTCAATTCCTTTTTAAACCAATAGTAGTTTTATATAAATTAAAAACAAAATCATTGGTAGTGAGCTAGATGAAAAAATATATGAGTCTTTTGATTTTATTTTAAAGAAAGCCAGTCAGACTATTTCAGATTCTTCTATATTATATTCTTTAAATTATGTCAAATCATTTCCTCTTCAAACTCATATCTATAGGGACATTAATAAGGAAATTAGTCTAAACAATGAATTATATGAGTTAATAAAAGAATTTAATTGCAAAGATTTGAAGCATTCAAAGAAAAACATGATATTTATGAGAAGAGAAAAACAGAAGATTGGATGCATTATCAACAATCAAAACCAAGGTTATATTTATTTATCAAAGTCAAATCTTTTCAAGCCAAGCAAAGTTGATGAGAAGTATTGAGAATTGTTTGATTATGAATTCAAGATTGGTTTTTGTAGATTATTGTTCGATTTAGGAGGATTCAGACCAAATTTTAGAAATTCGAAGACGGAACTTTTTAAGAGAGGGGGACCGATGCGGATTAGAAGATATTTGAAAGAAGCAAAAAATTTCTAGATATAATTTGTATTATTTTTGTATAAATAGATTCAGTTTTTTATTTTCAAGATTTAGTTAAATAGGTATCTTATTTTAAGATATCAATTTTTTTATTTTCTAGATTTATTAAAATTTAGTTTTTTTAGAATAATAGGTATTATTATGCCTATAAATAGGTAAAACTTGTAATCTATTAAGAAGAAAGTGGCTAGATATTGAATAAAACTATTTTTTAAATTGGTGTAATGTCTTTTTCATTTCACTGATGGTGTGAGATCATTTTTTTTTCTCATCGATGGTATATAGATGGTGTGAGATCATAAAATTCACTAGTAATATAAGGCCATCATATTAATCTAGTGGTATGAGACTATTACACGTATTTTCTAGATTTTGTTATTTTTTTATAGAATAATTGTTTAGGTTAATTTTTCTTATTAATTCCTAATACTTTCTTATTTTTTCATTCTCTTATGATTTTTGCTTCTACTGTCCTATATCAAATACATGAATAAAAGTGGTAATTAATTGATACTTATCAACATTTTATTTAAGTTTTCTAATTTTTCTGGTAATAGTATATTTTAACATAGTGTTACGGGAAAATTAATATGTTTTTTGAGACTTGATATTGAGTCACTCATTAGTGAATAGTAACAATATGCAACGACCTTAAACATGTGAGATATCAAATGAAGCATTTGCACTCTGAAATTTAAAATTATTGCGAATATGTTTTTCTTCTTTCTTTCTTAGATTATCTATTGTGTGTGCAATATTAGAGAAGTGACATTAATTTTGACATTAGTCGATTACATTTTTTTTTGCCACATAATTAAATTTTTTTTAGATTTAATTATTTTTTAATCTACAAAGATTTAGGATATTTTTTTAAAAGGCAAGTAATAAATTTGAAATGTTAAGAGTATCATTGCAATTGTGTTTCCATATTTTCTTATAGTCATATTCATGTGTATATTGAGTAATTACTTTATGTCTTAAATTTTATCATATCTTGCACATAATTTTACATACATATCGTAAGTATATGCTAGTATATATATTTTTATTATGTACGAAAAATATTTTATATGTACCGCAAGATATGATCGGATTGAACATGAAAGGGAATGAAATTTAGGAACCGGAAGCTTTGTGAAAACATGCCGGACTTGAGACTTATCTAAATCAAAATTCGAGTGCAGATATTGCAATCGTACTTGAAATGGAAAGTAATTAAATGAAGGTCATATTAAAGTAGTTGGATTGGATGTGTAGCTTATAAATGGTAAAATTTTATCTAGGCCTAGTGTTCAAGACCATACACGCGATTATTTCGGTTACATCAACTTAATTATAAATACTTATGCATCCCACATGAAATCTTTGTGGCTGTCTCCTCAAGTGCAATAGGCAGCATAGACAAGGAAAAAAGAGAAGATGCACATTTTGGGGTGATTAGGATGTAACATCTAATGGTCCTCTTATTACAATAACTAAAATTCATAGGATTTGGCAGAGATAAGCGTAAACGAGAATAATTTCAAAAGATGCAACAAGACATTTATTAACCTCCAAAAAAAAAAAAAACATTATAGCTTTTCTTGTATTTATATAATGAAATTTTGAAAGCTTTTCTTCTTTTAATTTTAACTAATGCATCGAACCATGATCGGTCCCGCCCTCTTTTCTTGCTCTCTCTTTCTTCCTTTCTCTCTCTCCTATCCCTTGTTCAGGGTCATCTGAAACGAAAACATTAAATGATAGGCTGTGCAGGCACCAAATAGCGGTGGATCACCCCCACCCTCCAGATCAATAAAAGGGTTATGGTGGTAGGTCACAGCCTAACACCCAACAATTAATATATATAGAGAGAGAAATTTTAGGGTGTTGACTCGTACGATCTAATTCATATTTCTTTTTTAAATTGTTTGGGTTAGGGACGATGATCCACCACCTCATCAGCTCGTAGGGGTGAAGAAAAAAAAAAAAAAAAAAACCAACTGAGTTGTGGACCTGATCGAATTGAACTGAATCGGAATCTCAAATTTTTTCTTTTAGACATGGTATGGTTCACGATTAAGTATCTCCACCTGCACTTCAATTCCTTGTTGCAAAACAAAGCAAACCTTAAATATTTAAAATATAAAAAATAAAGCAAATGACCCACCCTAACTCACGCAACGCGCAGGTTTAATTTTAAAATATATTTATATTAATAAAAATAATATATTAATATAAATGTTCATCATACGTATAGACAGTTATTTTCGCTCTACTAAAAGACAACTTTTATATATGGTTGTTTCTCATGAAATGCAAAGACATTAGAGGTAATATGGAAAAGGTACAATACTTAAAAAAGCTTCCTAAATTACTTATTTCTAATTAAAATCATACACTACGCAAATTTTATCATAAAATATATAAATATTCATTAAAACAATAGATTTACTTGATCGAATGAATCAACTGTTATATGAACATTATATGTTCATAAAATATATAATTCTATATTAATATATTATAAAATGATATTATAATTTTATATAACTATTGATAGTATTTTCTGATTAATATATAATGAAATGATATGTCACCCTTCTAAAAGTATCTAAAGTTATATTATTTCATATTATGTCATGTAAAACAACACTTCATACAAAGTACATGTTACTGGAATATAAAATTAAAAGAAAGCATTATTTATTACCAAAAGGTGTTTATAATAAAGATGTATATATGTTAAATAAATAATCTTAAATTCCAAAAGGTAAAAGGTCATAATAATAAAGCCTCCAAAATTATTTATATTATTGATAGATTCTATAAATATATTTTACATATTTTGCTTCCACATTTATATATATAATGATACGTCATTTTTACAATCTAAAAGCACCTGTAATATTGCAACTCTTACCATCATTTAGAAAAGAAAGTACATCTCTTTGGTATGCACTTGAAAGAAAAAAGAAAATATATATATATATATATTTATCAACTATGAGGGAGAGAGGATTTAAACTTTGGTCTATTCCAATGAAAGACTAGCGGTTGAATGAAAGACTAGCAGTAATGTTACTAAGCTATGAATATATATATGTAATATATCAAGAAAATACTTCTTCAAAACAACAGCATTTTAGGCATTCCAAAAGTTTCTAAAAGTTTACCTTAATTTGCCTTATTTATTAAACCTTAGTATTTGCCACTTTTAGTCTAAATCTCTCCTCTTTTGGTAGAAAATTAAAAGCTCCTCTCTAAACCCTACTTCAAGAGGAAGATTTAGTGTGATTAAAGTAAGAACATTTAATCTTAAGCCTAAACAAATTTATATTAAGCTTTCTAGCATTCTAAATCTTCTTGTTCCTTATAGATTTCAGTAGTTTTCTAAGTGATTCAAGTTGAAATTGTTGAGTATCTTCAAGTGGCAACTCATTTGAGAGGTGAGTGTCATGGAGGTTCTTGAATTTAAGCTTGATTTTCTCCTTGGGTTAGTGTATTGGGGAGTTGCACTTGGGATTTTATTGAGGATTCAACTTGAAATCAAGTATTTCATAGATTGTAGGTGGTTTATAACTCCAATTTCAAGTTCACTAAGTGTTTGGTTTGATTTCAAGCAAGTTCTACATGATTTTCCTTTCATATCTTTGAGTTCCTAAAGATTGTTGAAGTTTGGATGTGAAAATTTGAGATTAGTAGCTGTGTTTGTTTGGAGTTTAGGATTGAGAATCATTGAGAGAATGAGCTTCAGTTAGTGGTTAGGGTTGTTTAGAATTTTGGAGAAGGGATGGATGTATGTATGCAAAGTTCAAATTAAATTGTTATGTATAATTGCAAAATAATAGCTTAGCGTTTGAATGCCATTTTGGATAATGTCTGGATGCTAGGCCCCTACTCTGTAGACGACCTTAGCATCTGGATGTTACACCCTATTTCAAGTTCCTTTGTTTCTTAAGCCTTCTTCTAAACTTTAACTACTCGATTAAATCCTTATTTAGCCTTTTTGCCTTGAAAAGATCCAATCTTTGCACTTTATCAGTCCTTAAAAACTTAAGATAATGAAGCACCTGGAGGGTTGATGGGGATTCTCAGCTTAAAGCCACGTTATTTTTTATTATATGAGAAAGATAAGAAGGATTGTGGCCTTTGGTCAAGTTAATTGCTTAGATTACTTCCTTTATACTTACATAGACTTCGATATTGGTCTTATCTCGTTATTTAGGTGTGTAATGCTTGTTTGTATGGTTGTACTTGCTAAGTTAAAAAGGAACTAATTGGACTAATCTATATTCAACCTAAATGATTGGTTTGCTAATTGTCCTTGACCCACTCGCTCTAGAGGCCTATAATGGTAAATCCTTAAAGGAGCAATTGGTGATCATATGTAACGGTTTTCTAGTGGACTCGTATATCGGACGACACAGCTAGAATTCTAAGATTTTTAGACTTTAGACTCGGATGTAAAAGAAAACACATATATCTATATCTACCTATGTATGGCAAAGATCATGGTATGGTGGGGTCATGAATACCCCTTTGCTGGATGTTGGCTTAAATAAAAGATAATTAATATATTGTTTTCTTTATTCCTTGTATACATTGCATTATTTGCCTATAATGATTTGGCTTGGCATTCATGTATGTTTATGCATTGTACTAGGCTTTGGCTCATTTTTTATTCTTTTTAGGCATAGGGATGGATGAGTATCTTATTTATGAGGAGCCGCTTGTGGATGGCATTTAAGAGAAGGAGGGTATCTAGTATCTCTATTTTTGGTATGACTGGGAGTGATATGAATTATATATTTATTAGAGTTAAGAGAGATATGTTTTGTTGAGGAGATAGACTCCTTCTTACTATGTCATTTAGGTTTGTGATATTCTAAGGAGATTAGCTACTCTTAATGTACCTTATGTTACTTGTAGTTATGAGTTGGTAAACTTCTGAACTATTATGCAAGTTTAAATCTTTAGTTTATGTGGATTTGAGTGGATGTTGTTACCTACTCCATTTGTAGATTCTTTTATGTATTTGTGGAATGATTATGAAATGTATGAAGGTTAGTGGACTTAGAAGCCTTAACATAATTCCAAATAGAAGGTTATGTGGTGGGTTGTAATGCCTATTTAGGGTCCCAAGGCGTTATAACTTATGTTGTATCAAAGCTAAAGGTTTGATGATCATAGAAGGGCTTAGGATGAAAGACCAAATAGATAGATAGGTTGTTGATTTAAGGTTCTAAGTGAGTTAATATAAGAATCTTAGGCCTTTGATCACTAAGACCTTAGGAAATGGATCTTGTAGTTAAATAAGTATTGATTACAAATCGGTTGAGAAGTGATTTATCAAGTCTAAAAAGGGTTGTATGTTAAAGCTTGATTTACTGCTATTAAAGGATTCATTGTGTTGTTGCTTGACGTTGTTTTAGTTAACCTCTTGTTGTATTTCCAAGTAACCTATCTTTCCTAACTCTACTCCTTTAACTAATTTCCTTTGTACTATTTGTTGTTTCCTAATCTTGTCTATAGTATGCCACCTAGACGTATCCTAAGTCTAGGTTTTTTTTGCTTTTGAAGGTTAAGACACCCTTCGAGATGCTATTCCTACTATACTACCTTATTCAAGGGGTGTTGGGGTGTAGATTGGTTCAGGTTCTTAGGGAGATATAGGAGCTTAAGGGGGCACTACTATACTAGAGCCCAAGGAGATTATCTTAGACAGACTTAGGACTTTGATACCACTACCATGTTTCTCAAGATTATGAACTATTTGATTAAAGTGTTAGTGCAACAAACTACACTTAGAGAGAGGGTGATTGGAATTAACCCCCTAGACTAAGCATACATAATCGAGGTGGATCACTCCAAAGACTTACCTGGAGAATACTATCTCGAAGCCCCATTTAAGACAGGAATTCTTACTTGATCTCTATGTTTCTTATTATCGTTGACTTAACTACTGAGTTGTCACGTATGCTAAACCTATCGAATAGTTGTGCCCTGACACAACATTCGAGCAAATAGCCTCCAAAAACTATCTGAGCCATGCTCTTAAGCTGCCCACCAACCTCTAACCCCAGCCTAAGTTAAGTAGTCTTTAGTAAATGACTGACTAAGCTCCGACCTGATCTAGATTAGGTTGGTCCTTCACTACAAACTGCCTCTTTTTTTCATTTTGTCCAAGTTGTACTATAATTCAAAATGACTTCCCACCATGTAGCATGTATCTTTTGGCATAATATTCTAGAAGGATTCTTTACTTTTCCATATAGAATATTGTTTGTTTCTTTTATCCTGTTTAGTATGTTTTGTGTATCCTATTTGTAGAATACCCTTTTGTCTTTTCATACATATAAAGTAACTTTAGTGAGATGGGTATAAAAACCGCTACTTAATTGTATACAAACAATAACTTCATTATCAGAATATTATTCAAGTTTCCCTTTGAATAACCCTAGTGTTCTCATTTACTCTTCAACTTTTATTTATTCCCTTTAGTAAGGAGCAGTGGTAAGTAACCTTATAGTTCAGATTCGTGTATCATGTCTGACGAATTATAGGTTGAGTAGGATCGATTGGTGCATCATATCTAGGTGGTAGCTACCTGAACTTTTACTAGTTTTTCTTTGTTTCCTTTTGTTTTGCTTTGTTGTGGTGCTCTTCTGTGTGTTCAACCCTAGAGACGCATTAGCTTCACTGGTATTAGAATATGATTCTGAGAGGGAATGTGTGAAGTTCTAATGATGTTTTGGTTTGTGTTTGCTGCTTGTAGTTGTTGCGTTCCTTTCATAGCTACTTTCGTGTGTTCATTTGGAGTTGTGACCTGTATAGTGAAGATTTATTTGTTGGCAAGTGTGGTTCTATTATTACTCTATTTTTCACTATAATAATAGAGCAAGTTTGTTTCTATCATGTTTGAGTGATTATTGGGTGTTGAAGTTGTTAAAGTGTGTTAGTTGAAGTTTTGGGTAATAAGGTAGCAATATATTGCGTATATGGTGTTGTTAATCCATTTGAGGATTATTGTACCATATTGGATTTGAGTGTTCAGAGTATTATTAGTGACCAGAGTAGTGGTGCTCAACTTGGTCTTGGTCATAATGATGTTAACACTCCGAGTTCAATTGATGATAAGCTTGATAGATTCACTAATCTTGTTGAGAGTCTAGTTATCGCGATATAAGTTAATAGACAACAACCTCAAGGTGTACAGTACCATAACCTACTAACAAATGATCTTGAGAGACGCTATAGCTAAGTTGATTGAGATAATCGCCCAATTCGATCCCCTTTAGCTAGAGGAGTAACAGACCAAGTTGCCAAGTGAAGGTTGGAGTTAGAGGAGATTGAGGAAGACAATGAAGAGATAGATGCCGAGGAGTATAGAAAGGAAGAAGAAGAGGTTGATTATTATCGAACACAAGAGTGAGGATGCCGGGCTCCTTAAGTAGTAAACAATGTTAATTCCAAATCCTACCCTTCAGTAGAAGTGGAGATGCAGATGAATATTTGGAGTAGGAAGATGATGGGAATCAGACTATTGGACCCCTGACTCGCAATTCAGCTCGAGGACTAGAGGGACTGGTGCGATGAATCCTTCTGTTACAGCCGACCCCTATCGAGGCTGAGTATTTCCTTATCGAGTCACCCTTCATGTTGAGTCGTATGATTGCCCATCTTTCTATAATATGTCGAATTGAAGATTACTCACTCACGTTCAAGCCAATCAATTACTCGATATCTTCCTTACTAAGAAGCTAAGAAAGAGAGACTTCAGATCAACTAAGCCATCTCTACTCGAACAAGCCTATTGTTCATACTTTTTGTCTACATCTTCTAATAACCTCACTAGTGTAGCATCGCCATGTAAATAGTATCATGTGTAGAATCTGTTGCACTAATAATTGTTTTTCTTGTATATTCATTTTTACCCTTTTGTATCTTGTACATTACTTACTTATGAAATGCCCTTTTTGTCTTTTCCTTTTTAAGCAAGTTGCTTGAACTTATCGGTATAAATACCCTTATACTTGTAGCTGTAAGAAAAATCAAACTATCCTTAATACACTTGAGTATTTTTCTTCCTTACATAAATACTTTATTTACTCTCTGTATCACTCTTATCCTAACCCTTCAACAAGGCTAAGTAGTGAGTAACTTTACTGGACCGATTCATGCATCATATTGAATTGTGCCGTGAGTCATTAGAAGTTCCATTATTGTGTCGTATCCTTTGGAGCTATTTGTAGGTTTTGCTTACCTTTCATTCATTGTTCATTCCTTTTGCATTTTCTTCCACTAGTTTTTTTGAGTTTTCTACAAGTTTGGACCCATCCAGCGACCGACCTTATCTATTCTTGGTTACGATCCACACCATCTTAGTATCAGAGTAGAGGTTTTGTTTGAATTTTTGGTTCTTCTAAAGTTCTATTCATACTTTGTTTTGCATGTATGAAATAGAGCAAGTTACTATGTTCATTTCAATGTTGTGTATTTAACTGTTAATTTCCTAAAGTGTTTGTTTGAGCTTTGAATCTATGAGGAAAAAATGACTGACTCGAGTATGAATGTTGCTACTAGCGATGACAATAGAGTTATTTACCATAGATGATAGTCTTAGGGAACTCCTAAAAGCATTGACGAGAGACTTGATGAGGTAGCTAACCTCTTAGTAGATTTAACTCGAGCTATACATGCATTGTCTTGCTAACTCACTAAGATCATGCAAAACACCCCACAAATTGCTCAGCTTGTTAAAGGTTAGAACCTAACTCAACTTGTTTGAGGTAAAGGAGTAGGCGGACGAGTGAGGAGTAAGATTGATTTAGCATGCATGGAAGAAGAGGAAGAAGGGGAGTATTTTGAAGAAGAGCGTGTACGGGTCCCTATAGCATCCGACCATGTAAAGCTTCGAATTTTAAGTTTCAAAGGATTTGGGAATGCTAATGAATATTTGGAATGGGAAGAGAAGGTAGACTGTATGTTTGATTACTATCAGTATGAGGATTATGAGAAGGTGAGAACTATTGCTATTGAGTTTTCTAGATATGTCGACATATAGTGGAAGAATTTTTAGGCCATGAGGAGACAAGAGGGATATAGAGAGATTAATAGTTGGCTGAAGATAAAGAGAAAACTTAAAAATAGATTTGTGCTAGAAACCTATCTTCAAGATACTTTCACTCGGCTTTAGGAACTAAGACAAGGAGGCTAAATTGTTGATGAGTATGTTTAAGAATTTCAAATGCTTATGATACGTTGCGAAGTAGAAGAACCACTAACTCAAACAGTCTTAAGATTCATTACTAGGTTAAGAGGAGACATTCGAGATATTATGGAGCTCTAGCGATTTGATTCAATAGATGAAGCTGTTAGGATTACCTAATGAGTAGAAAGGCAAATGAGGAGTCGACTAATGACTAAATTTCCAACTAGCTGACCCGGACAGGCAAATCATTGAGCTTAGTCAAGTACACTACCGAATAGAAAGATTGATGTTTAAGCCAAGCAGAAAGGCTGACCTGATGGTGAAGTGTCGACCCAAACTTATGAGAAGGGGCAAGGGTCTAGAAGAAAGACAAGCTAGATCAAATGTTTTAAGTGCCAAAGATTCGGACATATGGTTGCTTAGTGCCCGAACTGAAGAAAGATGGTCATCAAGGTAGAAGCTTCGAAGCTAGAAGTGGAAAGTACAAACGAGGAATCCGAGGAGGAGCAGGTTCGTATTGAAAAAGAAAATGCCAAGAAAGAGTTGATTGAAGAGGACGTGTTTGTGGAGGACTTAGATCAGTTACTCATGGTTGTTCGATGCACTATGAATGTAGAACCCTTACGAGAGGAGGAATAGAGAGAGAATTTGTTCCATACCACTTGTTTGGTGAATGATTAAGTATATGCCCTCATTGTAGATAATGGTAGCTACACCAATGTGGCATCAACTGATCTTATTTCAAAACTGAACTTCCCAACTGTTGCACATTCGAGGCCATATAAGTTGCACTAGTTGAGTGAGAAAGGAGCATTACATGTCACTTAGCAAATATTACTACTGATCATTATAGGGAATTACTCTGACCAGATTCTCTACGACGTACTGCTTATGTGTACTTCCCACGTATTACTAGGTAGGCTGTGGTTATTTAATAGGAAAGTTATACATGATGGCTATAGGAACACATATATTTTTGAGAAGGATATCGGAAGATCATACTGAATCCAATGCCGCCGAGAGAAGTTAATAAGTTGTAAAAAAAACTTGCTCGTGGATCAAAGAAGGCTCTAGTAATAAGTAGAGCCGAGCTTCGAAAGGCCATCAATGCTGATGAGTCGACCTTCTTGTTGGTCAGGTAACTATTGAAAATGAAGGAGAAGGCTGAGTTACCTTAGGAAATTAAGGAGTTGCTAAATGAATATACAGACTTATTCCCATAATAGTTACTTGAAGGGTTGTCAACTCGAGACATAGAGCACTACATTGACTTAGTATTTGGCATTGGACTACCGAATAAGCCAACTTATTGGATGAATCTTGAGTAGGCTTTTAAGCTTTAATGTCATGTCAATGAGTAGCTGGAGAGAGGCTATGTAAGAGAGAGTGTCAACCCTTGTATTGTGCCTACACTTCTAGTGTTGAAGAAGGATGGGATCTGGTGAATGTGTGTATATAGCCGAGCTATGAACAAGATCACAATCAAATATAAGTGTTCGATCCCGAGGCTAGAAGACATATTAGATGAACTCAGTGGAGCTAAGATTAACAGCAAGGTTGATCTTAAATCTGGTTATCATTAAATCCGTATGAGGTTAGGAGATGAGTAGAAGGCTGCATTCAAGACTTGATATGGACTTTATGAATCAATGGTCATGCCCTTTGGCTTATTGAATCCTCTATGCACTTTCATCAGACTAATGAACCATGTGTTGAGACATCTCATAGGGAAGTATGTCGTGGTGTACTTTGATGACATCTTGGTCTACAGTGCTGACATACCGAGTCACTGTGAACATCTTAGAGTAGTCCTTGATATCCTCCATATCAAGAGACTATTTGGCAATGTAAAGAAATGTTGCTTTTGCCAAGAAGAAGTAGTATTCTTGGGCTATGTAGTCAGTGGAGGAGGCTTACGAGTCGATGATGATAAGATTTGAGCAATTATCGAGTGGCCAACTCTTACTACTTATCACGACGTGAGAAGTTTCTACGGATTGGCTTCATTCTATAGGCAGTTCATCAAGAATTTCAATACCTTTGCCATACTACTTATCAAGTTAACAAAGAAGAACACCGATTTTCGATGGGGAGAAAGGGAGGAGAGGAGTTTTGTTGCGATAACAAAAATATTGACCTTCGGCATGGTGTTAATGCTACCTGACTTAGACAAAATTTTTTAGCTGGAATGCAATGCGTCATGCATTATAAGGGCATTATCCTGATGTAGGAAGGTTGACTAATTACCTTCCATAATGAGAAGCTTCGAGGACCCTAGTTGAATTACTTTGCGTATGACTAAGAGCTTTTAGCATTGATATGAGTACTGCAAGTATGGCAGTACTATTTACTATTGAGAGAATTTGTTATATTTATTGACCATGCATCGCTAAGGTACCTCTGAAGTTAGACCAAGTTATTAAAGCGGAAGGCGAGATGGGTTGAAATCCTTGAAGGATTCAATTTTGTAATAAAATGCAAGTAAGGAAAGAGAAACGTAGTTGCAGATGCTCTTTCGAGAAGGCATGTGCTTTTATTTAAACTACAACTCGGCTGTTTATATTCATAAGTATTAAAGAGTAGTACTTTAAGGATCAACACTTTAGACCTATACTTGCACGATGTATTGATGGAAGAACAGTGGATGAGTACCACGTAGAGAATAGCTACTTGTTTCGAAGTGGGAAACTGTGCATGTTGACTTGCTCCCTAAGGGAGTTATTGATCAAGGAAGCTCATAGTAGAGGACTCTCTAAAAATTTTGGAGAAAGGAGGACCTACAAAATGTTAAATGGATGATTCTTTTGATTGAGAATGAGGAGAGATGTGCACCGAGTTATCAAAAGCTATGCCGTGTACAAGAAGGCTAAGTGCCGAGCTGAGCAAGGGAAAGTAATGCAACTACCTGTTCCAACAAGGCCACGGACTAAATTGAGCATGGATTTTATCCATAGACTGTAACAAACTACCTGAGGCAAAGATTCTATAATGTTTATTGTAGATAGGTTCAGTAAGATGTTACACTTCATACCCTACACTAAGACTAATGACGCTTCATTTATTGCTTCTCTTTTCTTGCAAGAGATTGTATGGATACATAGCGTGCTAAGAAGTGTAGTCTTCGATAAAGACTCAAAGTTCTTAAGCCATTTCTAAAGAACCTTATCGGATGGGAACGAAATTACTTTTTAGTACCTCATGTCACCCCCAAACTGATGGTCAAATAGAGGTGGTTAACTATACTTTGGGGTCATTGCTTCGAGTGGTAGTAGGTAAGAACTTAGCCGATTGGGACATCTGCTTACCAATGGTCGAGTTTGCTTATAACCGAATAGTATACGATACCACTAAGAAAACTCCCTTTGAGGTGGTCTATGGTTTCAATCCTGAGTTACCCTTTGACCATGCCCCTGTACAAGTACCTATGAAAGAGGACCCTAATGCTTCGGCCAGAGCTCAATCCCTTCAGTACATATAGGAGAAGGTTACTCGGCACATCGACCAAGCTACTAAAAGAATACAAGAAAGGACCAAGGGTAGAATGGCTAAATAATTTCAGTCGGGAGACTTAGTGTGGTTGCACCTTAGCAAAGAGTGGTTCCCAAAGAAAAGGAGGAACAAATTAACTACAAGAGCGAAAGGACCTTTTAGAATCCTCCAGAAGATCAATGATAATGCTTACATATTGGAATTACCTAAGGACTATGGGGTTTTTGATGCCTTCAATATTGCTGACCTCAGTCCATATCATCCTGACGGAAAACTAAATGAAGTCCATTCGGATTTGATCCCAAATCCAAAACAACTCTATGGGAATGATGGGAATTAGGCTACCGAACCCTTGACTTGCAGCTGAGCTTGAAGATTAGAGGAACTGGCATGATGAATCCTTCCATTCCAATTAACCCCTACCGAGGTTGAAAACTTCCTTGCCGAGTCACCCTTTACGCTAAGATGTATCATTGCCCATCTTTATGTAGTGCGCCGAATTAAAGATTACTCACTAATGCTTGAATCGATCAATTACTTGGTTTCCTCCTTACCGAGAAGCCGAGAAAGAGAGACTCTGGATTGACTAAACCATCCTTACATGGATAAGCCTCTTGTCTGTACTTTTTGTTCGTATCTTCTAACAACCTTGCCAGTATAGCATCGCCATGTGTACAGTATCATGTATAGAATCTGTTGCACCAATTATTGTTTTTCTTGTATATTCACTATCACCTTTTTGTATCTTGTACATTACTTCCTTAAGAAATTCCCTTTTTCTCTTTCTCTTTTTAAGCAAGTTACCCTAACTTATAAGTATAAATACCCTTGTACTTATAGCTGTAATAAGAATCAGACTATCCTTAATACACTTAAGTATTTTTCTTCCTTATGTAAACACTTTGTTTACTTTCGGCATCACTCTTATCCTTACCCTTAAGCAAGGTTAGGTGATGAGTAATCTCATCGGATCGATCCGTACTTCATATTGAATTGTGTCATGAGTCATTGGAAGTTCCATTGGTGCGTCATATCCTCTAGAGCTGTTTGTGGGTTTTGCTTGCCTTTCATTTGTCATTCATCCCCTTCGCACTTTCTTTCATTAGTTCTTTCAAGCTTTCTATAAACTTGGACCCATTCAACAACCGGCCTTATCTATTCTTGGTCACGATCTACACTAGAAGGGAAGGTGGAGAAAGTGTTTGACTGTTATGGATATGCAAATACTATGAAGATCCAACTTGCTGCACCTAAGTTCTCTGGGTATGCCACTATATGGTGGAAAAATCTAAATGTAACTAGAGCAAGGAATAGAAGACGAGGAGTAAGGAACTAGTTAGAGATGAAGGGAATGACGAGGGTTAGATTTGTACCCGAAACATATTTGGAAGATACATTCGTAAAGTTGTAGGAATTTCACTAAGGAGGCCAATATGTTGATGACTATGTAAGAGAGTTCTAAATGCTTATGATTTGAGTTGACTTAGAAGAACCAAAGGCTTGCACAATATTGAGCCTCATTTCTGGGCACAAATATATGATTTACAACATTGTGGAAGTACAAAAGTTTTATACTCTAGAAGAAGTAATTGAGGTAGTACAAAGGGTCAAAAAATAGAAGAAAAATGATTTAAGCCGACCTGTTCCACATCGACCTATTTACGCCGAGCTAGGGAGAACTTCCTAAGCTAAGGAGGGATATGACTAACTTGATGATAGTTAAATAAGCTAGCAAGCCAACCAAGCCAAGCTGAGGATAGGCTGACCTTGAAGACATGCAAACCTCTGGATAGAAGATAAGTGAGGTCAAGTGCTTTAAATGTTTGGGCCTTAGACACATGGTTATTGAGTATCCAAACTGACGTATCATGGTGCTCTAAGGAGATGGAGTGGGTAGCACCGATGAGAGGGAACCTAAGGAAGAGAAAATTAATGGAAGGATTGAAGTTGAGGAGGAAGAGGAGACTTGTGTCTATGCTGATTAAGGAGAAGTGATGACCCTATTACTAAGATGAGTACTAAGTTCCTTACTAAACTCTGAGGAAAATTAGAGGGAAAATTTATTTCACACCTAGTGTATCATCAAAGGATAATTGTACACCATCATTATGGATGGAGGAAGTTGTACTAATTTAGTTACATAGTCTGTCGTATAGAGTTTAGGCCTATTGACCTCTAAGCATCTCTGACCTTACCAACTACAGTAGCTTCATGTTAACGGTACGTTGCACGTAACTAAATAAGTAACCGTACCATTCAGTATTACGAATTTATATAGGGACAAAGTAGCATACGATGTCATCCTTATGAGAACTTCACATCTGTTGCTTGGAAGACCATAGTTATTCAACTGATGTGTTATTCACAATGGATACAAGAACACTTATGCCTTTGTTAAGGATGGAAAGAAGATTGTATTGCAACCCATGATCCTAACCTAAGTAAATGAGACCCATAATAAGCTCACTCGAGCAAGTAAGAAGAAGACCTTAGTGATAAGTTGAAGAGAACTTCAACTTGTTAAGAAGATTAGAGCCTATGTTTTTGTTGATTAGAAGATTACTAGAGATGAGAGATCTAAAAGATGTCCTAAATGAAATTCGAAGATTAATTGATGAGTTTTTTTACCTATTCCCTAAAAAACTGCTTAAAGGACTCACCTTAGTCTAAGACATAAAGCATGGTATTGATTTATAATTAGGCACTACCCTAACAAACCAACTTGCATACAAAATGAACCTTAACTAGGCTGTCGAGCTCAAAAGACAAGTGGATTAGCTCATAGAGTAAGGATATGTGAGGGAGAGCACAAGCCCTTATGTTATACTAGTTTTGCTTGTCTCAAAGAAAGATGGCTTATGGTGCATGTGCATTGACAACTGAGCAATCAATTGTATCATTATCAAGTACAGATGCCCAGTACTGAGGTACGATGACATATAAGATGAGGTTCATGGTGCCAAAATATTTTTGAAGATTGACTTGTAAAGTGGCTACCACCAAATTTGCATAAGATTAAGAGATGAGTAGAAGATTGCCTTTAAGACTAAGCATGATCTCTACGAATGGTTGGTTATGCCATTCGAACTTACTAATGCACCAAGCACTTTCACGCGATTAATGAACCATGTGATGCATGCTTTAATCGAAAGATGTATGGTCATGTACTTCGATGACATGTGCATTGACAACTGAGCAATCAATTGCATCATTATTAAGTATAGACAACCAGTACTGAGGCTCAATGACATGTTGGATGAGGTTCATGGCACCAAAATATTTTTAAAGATTGATCTACGAAGTGGTTACCACCAAATTTGCATAAGACTAAGAGATGAGTGGAAGACTTCCTTTAAGACTAAGCATGATCTCTACGAATGGTTGGTTATGCCATTCGGACTTAACAATACACTAAGCACATTCATGCAATTGATGAACCATGTGATATACGCTCTAATCGAAAGATGTGTGGTCATGTACTTCAATGACATATTAGTTTACGGTACCAACCTAAACAACTACGTTCAATATCTCCAAGAAATTTTTGATATTTTACGAGCCAAGAAGTTATATGGGAATTCAAAGAAGTGTACATTTTGCCAAGATGAAGTGATTTTTCATGGGTTTGTAGTGTTTGGGGAAAGAGTTTGAGTAGATGAGGAAAAAATCCGAGCTATTCTGGAATGGTTGGCATCGAAGAATGTCATTGAAGTATAAAGTTTTTATGGCCTCGCTTCTTTTTATAGGCAATTCATTAAAAACTTTAGTACCATAGTCGCCCCCTTAACTGTGCTGATAAGGAAGAGTGATGGGTTCAAATGGAGCGGTTAAGTAGAACAGAGCTTTAGGGAGATCAAGGAGAAGCTTACTTTTACCCTTATCCTATCATTACTAGATTTTAGCAAGCCTTTTGAATTGGAATGTGATGCGTTTGACAATGGAATTGGTGACGTCTTGACGCAAGAATGATGATTAGTTACCTACTACAATGGGAAGCTTAGCGGTGCTACCCTGAATTATTATATGTATGGGAAAGAGTTGTATTCTCTTTTTCGAGCTCTTACTGTCTGGCGACACTACTTACTACCATAAGAGTTTGTGATTTACATTTACCATAAGAGTTTGTGATTTGCATTGACCATAAGTCATTGAAGTATCTTAGGAGTTAGAACAAATTCTTGAAGAGGCAAGCTAAGTGGTTAGAGTTCATATAAGTATTTTGGTATGTGATCCAACATAAGAAAGGAAGTGCAAATATGGTTGTCGATGCTCTTTCATGTTGGTAAACCTTATTGACTACTTTGCAAACTAAATTATTAGGATTTTCACTTATCACTGAGTAGTATGCTCATAATCCCCATTTTGGTCCTATTCTAGAGTAATGTCGAGAAGGAGTTACTATTAGAGGATATTATCTCTGGGATGTCTATCTATTTAAGGATCGAGGGTTGTACATACCGAACTGTTCTATGAGTGAGCTATTGGTTAGGGAAGCTCATAGTGGTAGATTATTTGGTCATTTTGGAGAGACCAAAAGAGCCAATCAATTGAAGAAAAAATTTTACTGGCCTAGTTTAGACAAGGATATCCATAAGGTAGTTGGAAGTTGTGAGGTGTGCAAGAAGGTTAAAGGGAAAAGAGAACCCCATTGAAAGTATATGCTCTTACCAACACTAACCTTACCTTAGGCCTACTTTAACATAGACTTTGTCCTAGGGTTGCCCTAGACATCTTAGGGAAAACATTTTATCTTTGTTGTAGTGGACCACTTCAGCAAAATGATATACTTCATTGTATGCCATTGAACTAATGATACTTTATATTTTGTTGATTTACTTCTACAGGAAGTTGTCTAACTACTTGGAGTTTCAAAGACCATTATTTTAGATTGAGACATAGAATTTTTGAGCTATTTTTGGAAGACTCTTTGGAGAAGACTTGGAACTAAACTTATGTTCAGCTCTAATACCTACCCCTAAACTTATAGCCATATTGAAGTGAAGAACAAGACACTAGATAATTTACTTAGAGTTGTTGTAGGAAAGAAATTAAAAGATTAGGATCTGTATCTATAAGTTGTGGAGTTTACATACAACCGAACCATCTACAACACCACTGATCACCTCTAGATAGAGCTTCCAAGTTTTACAATTTGTAAACCGATATTCTATCCTAAACTCGAATCAATAGGAAAGCATACCTATCGTTTTATAACATGGATGAGTATAGGGTCGTCTTTACTAAGAACAGATACAAGCACTAGTACTAATTAATCATCCTATGATCTAGCAACCAAATTTATCAAGTGACAGAAAGATTAAATTACCTAATTTACTAGCTAAACTAAACTAATTGATCACAACTTTTATCCAACACAAATGCTATAGAAACTATTAACACTACAATTAGTTACATACAAACTTGCTTCACCACTTAGTATGATATTATCAATATGCTTTTTTATCCTAATACTTATTATCTATAGGAAATTATAGGTATGTAAGCATTCCTCTCAAAACTACTTACTTCTAATCCTAATTGTATCTATTAGAATCTCTTTCGAAATAACAGCTAATTCGAATAGCATTAATGTCATGTTGATTTATCGATTTCCCTAAGAATGCAACAACTTTCCTAATAATATCTCTATTATCAGGAGTTAATTGTTTCAATAAATCAAATCTACTCAATAGAATTGTCTCTTGATATATTGTATTGAAATTTGGCCTAAGACAATATCGTACACTACACTGTGCTTAGATTTATTAAGTTCAATTCATTGGGAATAACAACATTAGGAAACTACTATTTCATGTACTTGATCATACTAAGTGGATGTAATAAGTATTAGACTACACATACATGATGAAGGAGCAAAACATATCAACAAAATGCAGAATTAACAAAGAAATTAGCATAAAACAAGTAAAATAATATAACCTTGTTTGAATTCCACTATAGAAATCTTTACAACAAACGAACGATGAATCCCCATTGGCTATCTCAAGTAATTCTAGGAAAAATATGATACAACAACTATACTAAAAATGGGAACATGATGGATACAAAAGTGGATGAATAGGTGTTGGTTGGTGTTCTATATCTAATTGATGTATATCTATCTCTCTAATCTGATGTTCTATCTTTTATCTCTATTATCTCTCTTCCAAATGTCACGGTATATTTATACTCTTTCCATTGAAGGACTTGAATATACCACTTTAATATACTACCTAATGTTAAAATGTTTTCCATGTACTAGTTCACATAAAAAAGTTGAAGAAGAACAATTGTATCCACTCCCATCACATCTATGACTTAGGGCATGATAATCTTGGGAAACAAGATTCTATACTAATCACGGCCGTGATAGTGGACGTAAAATTCCCGTCACTTCATTACAACTCATGACGCTCGTGATTGAGGGCATGATCACCCTTCTACTATATAATTACGGTTGTGATTAATAGGAGGATCATCAGTGCTTCCTCAATCACACCTATGATGAAGGGCGTGATCAATACTAACCAATGCAATCTTTCTTCATCATGCCTATGATTGAATAACTCTTGGTTTTATTTCAAAGTTTTCTTCTTCTATCGACCGTAATTGACTTAAAAGTCATTGTTTTTGTGTAAATTTCATCCCATTGCTCGTGATTCATTTGAAATCAATAAATTACACAATTAAATACAAAAAACATAAGAATTGAATCACAATTATGAATAATCTATGACTAAATTTTCCTTAAAAGTGTAAAGTAATTTACACTTAAGCTTTGCTTATCCTTAAGCAAACACTTAAAAACAATTAATTGCATAATCGACATGGCATTCTCAATAGATTAACTTTGTGCCTAACTTGTTGTATCCTTAGAACAATAACTAATATTCTAAGACTAATAAAAGTAAAATACACTTCTCCCTTACTATTTAATGATAGCTTCCAAAGGCACAAAATTAAAACAAATTCAAATAGATCAAACAAAAATTAGTTATACTACATCAACTTTTGTAAATGTATAAAAACCCTTCAATTACTTCATAAAAACACTAATCTATAAGAAAAGTATATTGCATCGATCTTTCTCCTGTATTTCTACTTCTTTTATTAAATCTCTCCAAAGACAACTTAATCATTACATTTTCATTTTTCTCTTGTCCCTTTTTTTTTTCTTTTGAAAAAAAAAAAGATTAGTAGTAGAGTCAGACTTTGCTCTTTTAAGGGACCAAAGCCCACCTTTACTAAATTGGTTATAAGGATAAAGATTAGCAGTAGAGTTAGACTTCGTTCTTCTAAGGGACTAAAGTCACCCATACTAACTCAATCCTTATAGATGCTTATTGCAATGGTATAAAGACAAAAATTAGCAACGAGGTCAAACTTTGCTCTTTTGAGGGACCGAAGTTTGCCTTTACTAATTTAGTCCTTAAACATTTTAATTTACTCTATTTTGAAGAGATTCTCAAGAAGTGTCAACAAGTGAATTACTTTATTTCCCATTTCATTAAAGATTAAATGAACTCCCAAAAGTAATTGAAAAGTAGATATACTACTTAGAAAATTTAGAAGTACAACCAATTAACTTTAAACTAAAGACTCCTGATAGGAATCTACTCCCTGGACCGATCACAAGAAGTTGAGCTAGAGGACTTTAAGGACTCGTATAGAAAATAATAGCTTTAAGCCATAGCTTAAATAGGGACTCTTATTTCGATCCGACCTCTTACCAACCTATCTCTTAGATCCTCTCGTATGTCCAATAAGCTCCTATCCAACAGTGAAGTCCTAATCTAGAAGATAACCCATAATTAGCTAAGTTGAGCTACCGACCTGACCCATTAGCATCTAACTTCAAGAGTTGACCTTTTGCTAGGCTGGTTGGCTCTCAACTTGATCCATATTAAGTCGGCTCTCGACTGTAACGCATTCCTGCTTCTACCTACATTGTATCATATCTCAAATGTCCAACTACCAAGCGACACGTATCTTCTATCACAATGTTCTAAAATGATTCTTTCTTTTTCATATTGTACATTATTTATCTCTTTTACCCCTTTTAGTATGTCTTATGTAACATAGTGTAGAATAGCCTTTTATCTTTCATACATGTAAAGTAACCTTAGTGAAAGGGTACATAAATGCCTACTTTCCTTGTACGTAGAGATTTAACTTCTAATATAGAGTTATTCATTTTTTAGCAACGTTGGTGTTCTCATTATCTCTCAACTCTTATCTATTCTCTTTAACAAGGAGTAGTAGCAAATGACCCTTGAGTTAGAACCGGTGCATTATTTTTAGTGAATTGTAAGCCAAGTAGGATCGAGTGGTGAGTTATATCCATTTAGTTGCTACCCATGCTTTTCTAGTTTCTTTTCTATTTTCTTTTCGATTCATTTGTTGTAGTGTTTCTTTGTATGTATGACCCTAGAGGCGCATCAACTTCATTAGTATCAAAGTACGGCTCCGCAAAGGAGTGTGTGAGGTTGTGATGAATTTTGTGTTCTCCTTATTGTTTGTGGCTACTGTATTCCTTCCGTAGTTACTGTAGTATGTTAGTGTGATAGCAAGTGTGGTTTCATTATTACTCTATTTTACTCTGTTTTTCATCACAAAAATAGAGCAAGTTTATTTCTATTCTAGTTAGTGAGTATTAGGTATTAAGGTTGTTAATAGTTTGTTAATTTGTTTGAAAAAAGTATTACACTATGTCAGATTCAAGTGTTCAGAGTTTTATCAGTGACCAGGGCAGTGGTGCTTAACCTAGTTGTGGTCATAATGGTAGTAACACCTCATGGTTCGTTGATGATAAACTTAACAGAATCACAAACCTTATCGAGAGTCTAGTCACTACAATGCAAGTCAATAGGCAATAACTCTAAGGTGTACAACAACACAACCTACAGGATGGTGCCCTTGGGGGACACCATAGCTAAGGTAACCGAACCAACTACCTAGTTCGGCTATAGCAAGTTGGAGGAGTAGTAGGCCAAGCTGCTAGACGAAGATTGGAGTTAGAGGAGAATGAGGAAGAAGATAAGGAATTAGATGTTAAAGAATTTGGGGAGGAAGAAGAGGAAGCTGACTATTACCCATTACAAGGATGAGGACGTCGAGCTTCTCAAAGGCTAGACAATGTCAAGGTTCAATTCCTACCTTTCAGTAAGAGTGGAGATGCTGATGAATACTAAGAGTGGTAAGAGAAGGTTGAGAAGGTGTTTGACTATTACAGATATATGGATACTGTCAAGGTTCGACTTGTTACTTTAGAATTTACTAGGTATGCAACAATGTGGTGGAAAAATCTGAATGCAGCATGAGCAAGGAATAGAAGACGAGGTGTCATAACGTTGAATGAGATGAAAAGGTTGTTGAAGGATAGATTTACGCCTAAATCATAATTGTAAGATACGTTTGCCAAGTTGTAGGAGCTTCGCTAAGGAAGCGAACCTGTCGATGATTATGTTATAGAATTCCAGATGCTTATGATTAGAGTTAATGTGGAAGAACTGAGGCCCTTAAAGTATTAAGGTTCATTTATGGGCTTAAGTATGAGGTTCAAAATACCATTGAAGTACGGAGGTTTTATACCTTAGAAGAGGCGATCAAGATTGCGTATAGGGTTTAAAAGTACAGGAGAGATGTTCTAAGCTGACCTAAACAAACATTTTCCTAAGCTCCCGTATCACACTAACTTATTCAAGCCGAACCAAAGAGGCCATACCGAGCCAAGGAAAGGAATGACTGACCTGATGAATACTGAGCAGGACAGCATGGTCGAATAGGATAGTCGAGCCAATTTGAGGCTAGTTCGACCTTGAGAACCTATGAGAAAGGCCAGCCATCTGAATGGAAGACTAGTAAGGTGAAGTGTTTTAAATGCTTAGGTTATAAACACATGGCTGCTGAATGTCCAAATCGACATGTTATGGTACTCCGAGGAGACGTAATGGATAGTACAGACAAGAGCAACCCTAAGGAAGAAAAGAATGTTGGAGAACCCAAAGTAGAAGAAGAAGAGGAGACTTATGTCTGTGCCGACTAGGGAAAAGTGATGACCTTAGTCCTGAGTACCTTACCAAACTTTGAGGAAGCTAGAGAGATAATCTATTCCATACTAAGTATACCATTAAAGGTCAATTGTGTACAATCATCGTGGATAGAGGAAGTTATACTAATATCATTGTACATTCCTTTCTACAAAGGTTAGGTCTGTCGACCTCAAAACATCCTTAACCCTACAAGCTACATTAGCTTCATGATATAGGTGTCTTACATGTAACCGAACAAGTGATCGTACCGTTTAGTGTTAGGAATGTGTACAGGGATACAGTAATGTGCAATGTCGTCACTATGGGAGCTTCACATCTACTGCTTGGACGACCTTGGTTGTTCAACCGACATGTTACATACGATGGATATAAGAACACTTATGCCTTTGCCAAGGATGGAAGGAGGATAGTGTTGCAACCCTTAACCTCATCCTAAGTAAATGAAACTCTTAATCAACTCACCTGAGCTAGCAAGAAAAAGGCCTTAGTTATGAGCTATAGGGAGCTCTGATCTGTTGAGAAGATTGATGAACTGAAGTTCTTGTTGGTTAGACGATTGATGGAGATGAAGGAATTATAGGAAGTCTTGAAAGAAATTTGACGTTAGCTAAATGAATTTTTCTACCTATTTTTAGAAGAACTGCCTAGTAGATTGCCACCAATCCGAGGCATAGAGCACTGTATTGATTTACAACTAGGTGTTACCGACCTGCATATAGGATGAACCCTAAGTAGGTTACTAAGCTGAAGAGGTAGGTAGACGAACTCATTGAATGAGGGTATGTGAAGGAGAGCATGAGCCTTTGTGCTAAACCAGCTTTGTTCGTTTTGAAAAAGGATGGTTCATGGCATATGTGCATCGATAGCCAAGCAATCAATTGAATTACTATGAAGTAGAGATACTCGATATTGAGGCTTGATGACCTGTTGGATGAGTTTCATGGTGTAATGATATTTTCAAAGATAGATCTATGGAGTGGCTACCATTAAATTTACATGAAGCCGAGTGATGCATGGAAAACTGCCTTCAAGACCAGCACGGGCTCTATGGATGGTTGGTTATGCCATTCGGACTTATGAATGTGCCAACCATGTGATGTACCCTCTACTTAGAAAATGTGTGGTCGTGTACTTTGATGACATATCAATATATAGTGCTGATCTGAGTGACCACGTTCAACATCTTTGTAAAGTATTTGACATTTTACGAGTTGAAAAGTTGCATGGGAATATGAAGAAGTATACGTTCTACTAAAGTGAGGTGATTTTTGTAGGGTTTGTAGTATTTGTGGAAGGAATTTGAGTAAATGGGAAGAAGATTTGAGCTATTCTAAAACAGCTGACGTCAAAGATTGTCATTAAAGTTCGAAGTTTCCATGGCCTAGCTTCTTTCTACTAGCGATTTATTAAGGATTTCAATACAATAGCCACCCTAATGATCGAGTTGATGAAAAAGAGTGAAGGATTTAGGTGTAACGATCAAGCTTAACAGAGCTCTAAAGAAATCAAGGAAAAACTTACCTCAGCACCTGTCTTGTCACTATTAGATTTTGATAAACTCTTTGAATTAGAATGTGATGCATCGAGAATTGGAATTGGTGTTATCTTTATGCATGAGCAACAACCTGTCTCTTACAATAGTGAGAAGCTTTTTGGTCTTGCCCTGAACTATTTTGTATACGAGAAAGAGTTGTACTCTCTTTATCGAGCCCTTACTGTTTGGCAACATTATTTGCTACCGTGAGAGTTTGTTATTTACATTGACCACAAATCATTAAAGCATCTTGGGAGTCAGAACAAGCTCTTGAAGAGGCAAAGGAAGTGGTTAGAGTTTATGGAGGGTCTCTCGTATGTCATTAGACATAAGAAGGAAAGTGAAAATGTAGTCATCGATGCTTTGTCATGATGATAGACCTTGCTGACTGCTTTGCAAACAAAATTATTGGGATTTTCACTCATTACCTAGCAGTATGCTCATGATCCCCATTTCGGCCCCATCATAGAACAATATAGAGATGGAATTGTTATCAAAGGATATTATCTCAAGGACGGCTATCTATTCAAGGACCACAGGCTATGTATTTCAAACTACTCCATACATGAACTGTTGGTCCTGGAAGCTTATAGCAATGGACTTTTAGGCCACTTTGGGAAGGTCAAAATAGCTAACCTATTGAAAGAAAGCTTTTACTAGCCAAGTCTGACCAAGGATGTCCATAAGGTAATTGGTCGTTATGAAGTGTGTAAGCATACTAAGGGGAAGAGAGAACCTCATAGAAAATACATGCATCTACCAATGCTTACCTTACCATAGGCTGACCTTAGTATGGACTTTGTCTTAGGGTTGCCTCAGATATCCAAAGAAAAAGATTCTATCTTCATTGTAGTAGACCGCTTAAGCAAGATGACACACTTCATTCTATGCCATCAGAATAACGGTGCTTTATATATTGTTGATTTATTTTTGCAGGAGGTTGTTTGACTAAATAAAGTACCAAAGACTATTGTCTCCGATCAGGACACAAAATTTTTGAGCTATTTCTGGGAAACTATTTGGAGGAGACTTGGGACAAAACTAATGTTCAGCTCCTATAGCCACCCTTAAACTAATGGCCGAACTGAAGTGGTAAACAGGACATTAGGTAACCAACTTAGAGCTATTATAGGGAAGAACCTGATTGATTAGGATCTATGCTTACTAGTTATAGAGTTTACATACAATCGAACTATCTACAACACTATAAGGAAGAACCCATTCAAGGTCTTCTATGGCCTTAACCATACCATTCCCCTAGATATGATTAGTACCCCAGCAGCTATTAAAGAAAGTCAATCCAGAGTGGACTGAGCCCAAAAATTGCATGAGATACACTAATCTGTCACGAGGAAGATTGCCAAGTTCAATTAGAGAAAACAAGAGATTGGCAGCTAAGGCTACTGAACTATTTCTTTCCAGCTAGGAGACCTAGTAAGGATTTACTTCAACTAAGAGATTCCCATACTTAAGACAAAGCAAACTATCTCCTCAAGTTGATGGCCCATTTAAGGTCCTAAAGAAGATCAATTGGAACGCCTACCAGATTGAGTTGCCTAATGACTATGGTGTCTCTTTAATCTTCAATATGTCCAATCTAACCCTACGAGCGCCCTAGAAGAAGAGCAAGAATCGCTTCAGATTTGAGGACAAATCTCTCTGACCCCCAAGTAGATGATAGGAATCAACCCCTTAGACTAATTACAAGAAGTCAAGCTAGAGGACTCCAAGGACTTGTACGAAAAAAATAGCTCTAAGCCATAGCTGAGACGTGGACGCCTATCCCAATCCGACCTCTTGTAGACTTATCTTTCAGATCCTTTCGTATGTCCAACATGCTCCTGCCCGATAACAAAGTCCTAATCTAGAAGATAGCTTAGAACTAGCCGAGCTAAGCTACTAACCTGACCCACCAGTGTCTGACTTCAAGATAACTGACCTTTTGTTAGGCTGATTGGCTCTTGAACTAATCTAAATCAGGTTGTCCCCTAATTGTAACACATTCTTACTTTCACCTACGTTGTATCATATCTTAAATGTCTTGCTACTAAGCGATGCATGTCTTCTGACACAATGTTCTAGAGTGATTCTTTTTTTTTTCCATATCGTATATTCTTTGTTTCTTTTACCCCTTTTAGTATGTCTTATGTAACTTAGTGTAAAATACTCTTTTGTCTTTTTATACATGTAAAGCAACCCTAGTACATGGGTATATAAACCCTTACTTTCCTTGAATGTAGAGATTCAACTTCTAATATAGAGTTATTCATTTTTGAGCAACCTTGGTGTTCTCGTTATCTCTTAACTCTTATCTATTCCCTTTAGTAAGGATTAGTGGCGAGTGACCCTTCTGTTTGGATTGGTGCATCATATCCGGTGAATTATAGGTCGAGTAGGATTGAGTGGCGAGTCATATCCAATTGTTAGTTACCCAAGCTTTACTAGTTTCTTTTCTTTTTTCTTTTTGTTTTGGTTCGTTGTGGTGTTTCTCCGTGTATACCAACCTAGAGACGCATTAACTTCAATTTACTTATAACCTCTAAATTCATTCATTAAATAGCAAGTAAATGTGCTTCTCCTAGATTTGATCTTACAATTTTGATCATGTATACTAAGTCCACAAGAAGTGGTGAGGCACAAAATTGAGTGTTACTATGCCAAATTTACAATCTATTTAGTAAACTCACAAATTGAAAACAAACAGCTTAAGTGGGAGACTTTTGATAAATAGTGTTTACCCTTCCCCATACTTAGTGAGAGACATTGTCCTCAATGTCTGAGGAAAGAAAACATAAAATTTTATGCATGTAAAGGAACACTAAAAAGATGAAAAACAATAAACAATGAGAACTAGACTTCCATAAAACATGATGTTTGACCAATTTATTGATTTTTAAACCGTCAGATAGTACAACCTCTAACACCATCACAAATTAAACAACAAAAGTGATACATAACCATTAAGTCAAAACAAAAACAAAATACAACAAACACATAATATAATAGTCTCCATTAATAGTACGTCAGTGAGAATAAGCTCTCAACTAAATAAGGATTCTAAAAATAACAAAATACAACCTTAATAGTACATCAGTAGCCGTCTCTTCATTAGAGGTGTCTTCTTCCTCCTCAAATGACTCATCTTCACTCTTAATCCTAGCTCCTTATCTTACGGCTTCTTGATGGTTGCCATGTATTTCCTCTTCGTCATCACTATCCTCTTCTTTCGACCCTTCCTCCTCAACACCAGAGTCTTCTTCTCCCAACTCTTCATCTCCATCTTCTTCTTCTTCTTCTAGAGCACTTATAGGTGGGGGAGCCGAAGGTTGACTAGGACCTATGTCCTCTTAAGTTTGAGGACGAGCGAAACAAGAGGGAACAGCCATTCCCACTTTTGTGGCAATGTTCTTCGAAAGCTCAACAATTCCCTTCTAAGTCTCCTTAAGCTCAGCCACTTTAGTTTCCAATGTCTTCAAATTACTAATTGAGAAGCTCGATGTGGATAGCACAAAATTAAGAGCACCAAGGTCCTCAATATCTAAATCAAGCTCCAAGACTCTTGCAATAACCCATTAATTAAAAGAGGTTCTTAGTAACAATTCTGGATTAACGTAAGGGTCTTTTGGCCTGTTACTTGTATGCCATAACCTTAAATTATTGAGGATTCTCATAATCAATGCTCCTACTTCTTATAAATTGTCCTAATAAGAATATAGTGGAAAACTCGAGCACTAGTCTTCTTCAAAGTGGAAGCCTTAAACTTGCTTGCCTTAAAACTATTCTCATTAGAGATTTCTTTCCAGAACTTATTTATTGAAGTTCCTCGAGGAAAACTCATTAGTAGATTGACAACTCATCTTCCTTAAGCTTAGTCTGAGTATACAACCAATTGCCCGTACAAAGGTTAACATATCGAAGGTATGAGTTTGTCTAAACGCAAATAACTCTACCTCATTGTCCATTTTTGAGCCAATGTACTCGCACTTAATCTTAAATGATGAGAGGAAAGCAAATGTTGTTGGTTTGTAAGTCTTCTCCTAAATGGTGAATAGTTTTAGTCATGGCCCATTTTCCAATAGTCTGTACATGACTATCTTCAATCTATACTCCCCTGATACATCCCAATCTATGACACAGTGTGGATTGACGATCTTCTTACTAGTAAATTCCTTTAATCTCTCTTTTTTCTCTACAATCATACCAACCAGTGGAGCAACTGCTCTATGGAACTTGCTGCATCAGATCATCTAGGAGGAGGAGAAGGAGACCGATCAATCCCCAGTCTCTTATGTTGAGAAGTGGTTGATTTTTTAGGTTCCATCTACAAACATCAATGTTAGTTCAAACTCATGTACAATTTAAGCACAATTCAGACTAGGCAAACCCATTCCAACTTCCTTTAACTTTCAAACATAAAGTACCTATCGACTAATCATGATCAATCTTATCCTATATGTAAGTATGCATTACATAAGTGAATTCATAAGGACTTAACTTATAACCTAAACTTCAAATAAGAATTAGTGTCTCCCCTTAACCATATAACACTTGACCTTCACAACATTAACACATAAACACAACACAATTCTCAATTCTCTTACAATACATCAACATACAGAAAACCAACTATCAACACAATTTTACATAACACTTAATTACTGCAATGAGATTAAATAATCAAATTAGGCTCAATTTGCAAAAATCCCTTATTCAATCCACATAAATAGAATTTAGGGTTTAATCTTGATATGATAACCTCCAACACAAAATCATGCAAATCAAAGTTTAATTAGAATGCAAACACAACTACTAATATTATAACAACACTTTTACAAATCATATTAAACACATATATACAAACCCTAAAGTAACAAGAATTAAATCTATGGAAATATTGAAAAACGACAGTAAAAGAGGAAGATCATACCTTAGAAGAGTGTAAAGGTAGTGAAAATGATCGTACAAGTGCTAGAAGTGGGTGGAATAAGGGTTGATATGAAGAGAATAAGGGTAGAGGTTTGTAGGAAACCAGTGTGGTGAGAGTATCACGGGGTGGATTTTTAAAATGTAGGAGAAATGAAGAGAGAGAGAGAGAGAGAGAGAGAGAGAGAAATTGCTTATATAATGGGCTATTAGGGACTTGATCACAGCATGACTTAAGACTTGATCCCTCTTTTGAGCTTAATCATGGGTGTAATGAGTCTTATGATTAGTACCATGCCCTAAATTTTCGAACTATTATGGTCTATACCCTTTAATAGTTACAGGCGTGAACAAACCCATGACCAGCACTATGGTCACGACCATAATTTTCACATTTAACTCATTTTATCATGGCCATTATTGAAATGTGAAATTTCTTAGGGAAGGGATCACGACCATAATTGATTTAAAAGGTTCTTGGAAACATGAACACGACTGTAATTGACAGGTGGATTAGCCCTGTTAATTGATCATAGTCGTGATTAATGTTATGCTTGAAAAATTAAATCTTACCTTTATCATGACCGTAATGCAAATTGACCTTTTATCCTCTATCTATGTCCATACACTTTGTGAAATTTTTCTCTTTCCTCTAAAATTCCATGGCTTCCACTTGATGTTTTCTTTCTTTATGTATCAAACTATAAACAAAAATACTTAAAAAAATCCATACAAATAACAATAACAATAATTAATTATTTTAAAATTCAATAAACTTCAAAGTACTAAAAAAAAACAAACAAACAAAAGTGCTAGTCTAATCAAGAATACATGCTTGTTTAACATCTTAAGCTTAACGTCTCCATAAGCTTTCGGCTTCACTCCTGGACTAAAGAAGTCTCAACTTCTCATTGCCTTAAAGTTATAGCTTAGACTTGTTCTCTTAGGTTTGCTTCAGTATTTCTTAGAAGAGATCCCAAAGCCCTTTCTGAAGGTGCTTTTGTAATTTGCTCAACTTAGTTTTCCAAGTTATGGATCGATGACCTTTGATTTCTCAAAGCGGTTTTAGCAGCCTGGTGACGTGCTTCAAAAGTCTTGATGTAGTGAGCCAACATCTCCTCAATGGACATTGGCTTATTCTAGGTGGGTAATGGGGCCGCACTTGTCTCTAAAATCCAGGAAGTTGCATGTTAAAGCTTTGATTAGTGTTATTGCCCCATCTGAAATTGGGATGATTCCTCTAACTCGAATTGTAAGTGTTTTTAAAAGGATCATTCCTTCGTCTGATTGGGTTCCCCATGTAGTTAACCTCTTCCACTTGATCAATCTCTAATGAGCTAGCCAACTCAAAATTTGAAACTGCTAAAGCCTTATTTTGACCCATTGTGAGACTATCGAGCTTCCTTGTCAATACTTCTAACTCATGTATTCACATTGACTTTCTTTTTCTTCCTTTTATAGATGACCATTGATAACGGTTATTGGCCATATCTTCAAATAATTAGATATATTATGCTAGTGACTTATGGTTTAGGCTTCCTCCAACAGCTGTATCAATAAGCTGCTTGGTTGTATAGTTCAACCCATTGTACAATGTCCAAACTTGGTACCAATCTAGAAGACCATGATAGGGGCACTTCCTTAACAATTCCTTTCATCTCTCCCATGCTTCATATAGAGTTTCTGAATCCATCTAACCAAAAGAAGAGATATTTACCCTTAGCTTAGCCGTTCTTGATGGTGGGAAGTATTTTCTCATGAATAAGTCAACCATCTCTTACTAGGTACTGATGGAATTCCTTAACATAGAGTTGAGCCAATACTTTATATTGGATCTTAATGAAAATGGGAATAAACTAAGGCAGATAGCAACCTTTGAAACTCTACCTATCTTAAATGTGTTACAAATCTCTAAGAACTGCTTTAAATGGTTGTTAGGGTCTTCATTACTAAACCCATCAATTTGGATACACTGCTAGATCATCTAAATGATACTGAGCTTGATCTCAAAAGTATTAGCTTGAACTCTAAACTGAGCTATGTTAGTATTAGCTCCTTTTAGGTTAAGCCTATAGTAATCCAACATCGTCCTTGGAGGTATAGGTAGATTGACTACTTGTTCTGGTATGATGGGTGCATTGATTCCATTCCTACCAATAGGTGGTTTTGCATTCAAAGGTGGAACTCTTGCTATTCCATCATCAGGATTCACAAAATCATTCACTTTTGGTCGGTCCAAATTCTCATTCTGATTATTCATACTTGAAGACTCTACACTTGTTTCCTTAACTCTTGTTAGTGATTTTTCCAAAATCTCACTAATCTTTCTCAAATTCCTTCGAACCGTTCTCTTAGGCTTAGGATCAAAGTTTGCTAATCTAGTCAAGCAACCTCGAGTTATAAACTAAAAATTAGCGAATAAGCCGATATGAGCACAAATATTTCAACTAAACTAATAACAAATATAAAAGAAAACAAATGCTAAAAGAATAAGAATCTTAATTTTCCTAATGATGATGTCGTTTTCCTTAGCAATGGTGCCAAAAACTTGATCACCTTTCGTCGAGCCTTATTTTGATTTCCTTAATTTAACCTATATTAAGCTCAGCTTGCTTAATATAAATTACTTAACATTAAATTAAAGAAATATTTTTCTAAATTTTTTTTTTAAATTGGAGTCACTAACCAATTCAACTAGATTGGTAAAAAAAAAATGAAATTAGGGTTTTCGGATGGAAAAAACCGTAATTTGGCTACTAATCTGTAGATATTCTAAAAAATTGATTCTTATAAAATTAAACTAGAGAAAACCAAATTTAGGAGCTAACTTATTAAGACAAAATCACCATGTAAAAACTAAATTAAAACTTATGGCTTTTATTTTTATAATTCTTCTAAAAATACTAAATATACTTAAATTTACAAAACGTAACTAAAAATGATTTTTTAATTACTTTTTATTACGAATTTTTAAGAAAAAAAGGGATTTTTTTTTTCAATTTTTTTATGCGATTGCCTCAAAAGTATCTACATACTCATTAATTAGAATCAAATCGGCTGTAATTCTCTTTTTATAAAATATTTAGTAGGTTGGTTATTTTTATTTCGAAAATTGAGCCAGATTTACATTATAAACCATTTATTATTTAAAAAAAAACCCTAAGAAATCTAATTTTCCAAATTCAAAGGAAACCCTAATTAAACTAAATCTATTTGAAAAACTACGATTAAGATTTTTTTACTTTTAAAAATACTACATATCAAAAGATATTTTTTTCTAAATCCAACATGCAAGATCCATTAAGATATGTATCTTTATTTGTATCTTTTTTAAATCTCAACTATAAGATATATTGAATATATAATTTAGATACGTATCATTATACATATATTTTTTAAATCTCAACCATAAGATACGATCTAAATACGCTTATTTTTTTTTAAAAAAACACGATTTTACAAAAAATGTAATTGAGCTAAATTTATTAAAAATTAAGATTATCCAAAAATACGCAATATGAAAATAATAAAAACCTGTAGTAAAAAAAATAAGTTAATAAAAATATTTAAATTAACTAATAAAATAAAAAAAAAACAAAATTTTTACCTACAAGTTATGTCGGTCGTAATTGGAGGGTGGATGAACATTGTTTTCAAAATGGTTACGTATATGATCAAGGGCGCATTAGTTACTATCTACGCTAATTACATGCATGATCAAGGCGTATCGATTGCTGTCTACACTAATCACGGGTGTGATCGAGGGCGTATTGGTTGTTGTCTCTACTAATCACGGGCGTGATCAAAGCCATGCCGATGAATCACTTGTCGAAGTGGCTTGTGTAGGTGATTCGTTTGTAGATTTCGTATGTGTTGTCGAAGGGTTATTGGTGATGTGGATTGAGGACGTGCTTGCAAATTCAGTCAGGGACGATCTAGGGACTTCGGTTAAGCATTGGATTTGTGTCTGACTTCAAGTGTAGACATTGGCTTCGGTTGATTGCGTGGACTTCGGCGATCGGAGATTGCATATTGGACGTAGCTGCTTTGGCTTTGTGATTTGTGATCGATCAGTGGAATCACATAGCTTTGGCATATTGTAGAATTGGTGAGGGACAGGGCTAGTTGGTGTGTTAAGGCGTAGGTCAGTTTATGTTTCACAATTGTGATTAAGTCAGGGGACGTCTCGATCAATATGGGATTAACCTCGTGTACGAAGGGCCTCGGTCAATTTGCTATTGGACTTGTTGCAGGCGTTAGATTAGTGCTTGATCTTCGATATGTGATCAAGGAAAGTCAGGGAATTCTAGCTTGTGTCAGGTACAAATTGCAAGTTGCTGACTTGCATGGATGAGGGGATGCACGTGAGGAATGTGAGTTGTTAAGCAAAGGGGGTCGGCTTTGGATTGTGGCTTACGATTATGTTCAGATTGTTGGAGTTGGGTCAATTGCTATTTTGTTTGGTTACTGGACTTCAATTTGTGTTGTGACAGTGGCTTCATTGTGTATGTGGAGTGTGGATGTGATTTGAAATCGCAGTGTAGAGTGAATTGTGTTTGGGGGATGTGTATTTAGAAAAACATCTTCAATGTTATGTATCGACTAGTTATTTACAAACCCAAAATTGAATATTTCATATTGTTTCAATTATAGATTTGATCGAAAGATACAAAAGATATAATAATGATTCGTTGAGATTTGACGTAGTTTCTAGAAACCCTTCCCTATTGTGGGCTTTCTATTTTCCATGCCTAATCCGATAAAATTTGATTTGGCCCAATAGTCTACTTAATAAATTATAAATATAATCTAGCCTAATATAATTTAGATAAAAAAATATATTTTATATCAAACTGGACCAAAATTATTTTCATAAAGCCTAACTCTTCAACGACTTAAAACTTTTTAAATTAATCATACTCCGTTATCTGATTTAATATTAAACAATCCGTCATGACTTGATATGATTCGACTTGTCTCGATTCATTACGGTGCAACTCTATACGATACGACACAATACAATGCAATGCAGCTTTATATGATACGACTTGACTTTATACAATATGGTGCAACTCTATACGTACGACGTAACTCTCTCTTTATTATTTTTTCACTTTTTTCATTTTTTATTTTAGTTTTCTTTTTTTTTTTATTTTTTTATTTTATTTTTATTTTTTAATTTTTTTGTTTATTTATTAACCTAGCTCAATTAATGAAAAATGAAAAAAATAGCAAAAAATAAGGTATTTACAGCTACCTCTCTTTGTAATAAAGTTTGATTAAAACTTTGCTACAAAGATAAAAGAGATACTCATATTTTCTAGACTTGACTTGGACAATACGGAGAGGATAGATCTCTTTAATTAAAAAAAAAAACTTGCTTTTATAGATAATTTGAGACTTAAAATGTTTTAGTCTAGTGGATAATTTGAAGAGGATAGATCTCTTTCAGGATGAATTGCTCGAAAGGATAGATCTTTCGAAGACAAGATAAGATGACATGAGACAATGCTCTCATGAGTAGGCAATCTTTCAAATGACTAGATGACGCTCCTTTAAGCAAGCAATCTTAAAAAGGACTAGGATAGTGCTCCTTTGAGCTTTGAGCAGGCGATCCAAGAAAAGATTGATAGGATAGCGCTTCTATGAGCAAGCAATTCGACAAAAGATAGGACAGTGCTCCTTTGAGTAAGTGATCCTAAATAAGATTGGATGATGCTCCTATGAGTAGGCAATCTAAGAAAGATAAGACAGTGCTTCTATGAGTAAGTGATCCTAAAAGAAAATATGATAACATTCCTTTGAGCAAGCAATTCTAGATAAGATTGGATGATGCTCTTATGAGCAGGCGATCCAACTAAGGATAGGATAGTACTCCTTTGAGCAAGCGATTCTAAAAGGAAATAGGACAACGCCCCTTTAAGTAAGCAATCCTAGATAAGATTAGATGATGCTCCTATGAGCGGGTGATCTAAGAAAGATAAGACAGTGCTCTTATAAGCAAGCAATTCTAGAAAAGATTGGATGGCGCTCCACTAAGCAAGCAATCTAACTAAAGAATAGATAGAACAACGCTCCCATGAGCAAGCGATCCTAGAAAAGAATAGATAGGACAACATTCCTATGAGTAAGCGATCCTAAAAAGAATAGGTAGGATAGCACTCTTATGAGTAAGCAATCCTATAAAGGAATATATAGGACAGTGCTCCTATGGGAAAGCAATCCTAGAAAGGAATAGACAAGATAGCACTCCTAAGAGCAAACTATCCTAGGAAGGAATAGATAGGACAACGTTCCCATGAGCAGGTGATCTTAGAAAGGATTATATGGCACTCCATTGAGCAAGTGAGCCAACTAAGGATAGGATAGCGCTCCTTGAGCAGGCGATCCAATTAAAGATAGGATAGCACTCCTTTGAGCATACGATCCTAGAAAGGAATTTAATGAGTTTTGAGAAAATGATCTAAGATTTGAGTTTGAAGGATTTTGATGATTCTTTGAAAATATTAACTTGTTCTTTGACAATTTTTTTGAAAAATGTTTTATTTCTTTTTTGAAACTTTTTTCTTTTTTTTTTTGTTGAAGAAATGAAAAAACAATCTTTGATAGAAAATTGTATTGCTAACAAGCAAGAAGGTCTCAAAAACTCTAAAGATCACAAATAAGGGGTTGGCTTGCCCCTTACTTGTTTATTACTCATTCTTTCAGTCTTGTTTCTTAGAGGATAATTCATGATCTCTAAACTTTTTTAGAAGCATTGATGACCATTCTTATTTTTGACAAAGTGCTCAACTCTTCAATTTTCTAGTTAAGCGATAGATACCATTACTTGAAATGTTTAGTCAAACTGGACTTCCTTGCACTCTCATCGGTTTGTTTTTACTCTCAGCACCAATTCCAAAAATTATAGCCTATCTTGTAAGTGGTACATTTTGGTCAATCAATAGGTTTTTTCTAGGTTTGCAATGTAAGGCTTTTGAACAATGGTTTAAGTAAATAGATATCAATGTACTTAGCCAATTTTGAAGAAATCATATGCAATCAGTCTAGGGTTTACAAGCTAAGAACCTAGGAGAAACTAAACATTGGCTTGCCTTAATTTCATAAGCAAATTTTACTGAAGATAAGTCATTTTTCTTTAGTCAAAAGAGTTTCATTAATTGGTATAACAAGTGGGATCATAAAATGAGGGCTTTGCTTTTAGGCTTGGGAATTAATAATGTTTAGATTTTCGATAACATCATCCATTCGGACTTTAAGCTTTATTGGTAATTTGGCTGTTCTTTGAAAGCGGTCACCTTAATAATATTTTTAATCTCTTTTTTTGTCACCTTTTTTTCTTTTTCTTTTTCTTCTTTTTTTCTTTTTTTTTTTTTGTTAAGGTGGTCACCTTCCATTGTTGAGTTTTCACTTGATAGAATTCGAAGCCCTAAAAGGTAAAGTAAAGGTACATGAGCTTCATAAAGTGTGTATGGTTTTGGAGTTTCTTAAAAAATTTTATGGATTGAGGTGTTTAGATAAGTATATAAGTCCGAGTGAGGTGTAAGTGGTTTGAAGCTCTTCTTCATCCTAAAGAAATGGAATTATCTATAATAATATTTGCTCATAAATTGGCACAACTAAGGCAAGCAAATTTTAGTTTCCTCTTTTTCTCCATATTAATGACCCTAAACTCCTAATTGCCTTAGTTTTTGGTGGTTCTTAATAGGGCTAATTTTAAGAAAAATCCCCTATAGGTTCAAATGGGTTTATAAGGGATAATCGTATTTAAAGATGATGAAATGAAGGCCTAATATCATTTTGATACGTGTACCAAGTTCAAGACAGACCTCTTATAAGGAATGAGACTGATTGCTCACCTTGATGACATTCTTCTCTTATGTATGTTTAGGGCTAGTGTTTGGGACATGGGTTTACCTCTTCTCATCCTAAACCTTTCAAGCAATGTGTTATCATTTCCTTAGGTAGAAAATTTTAAGTTTCAAACTAACATTTTCTTTATCTATTTTCACTCATTCAAAATGCTCCTATTTAAATTAAGCTAGCTTCATAGTATACAAAGACAAAAATTCACCTGAAAACTATTTTATTCAATAAATCGTATCTATTACAAGCTCTAAAATGAAAGAAAATGTAGGAAATAAAAGTCTTTCCTATTTTATGCCCCTATTTTTGTCACTTCTTAGAACTTGGCTCATTCAATTGAATTGATCTCTTAGAGTTATCCTTAACGGCTTCAAATGGTAAGCTACCTTGTTAGATGATAGTAGTAGATATTCAATGCCTAATACTAGAAGTTGTCTACTTGATGCTTCTTCAAAACCTGGGGAAGGAATACCACTGCTAATTGACCCATCAATCTCTAGAAAACTTAGTTGGATAATCTTAACATCAATCAAATCTTGCACATTACGCCTCAGTTTCCAACAGTCTTCTATGGTATATGATCCTTTGGCTTGTATTTCTTTGTTGGGTTTTCACATGTTAGTAGTCCTACATCTCTCAATTTCTTGAAAACTTAGGCCATTGGAATCTTAAACTATGTAAATCACCTCCTCTTGTTGTGGAGGGGCTTGTCTTGATTTTGAGCTTTCCTAATTGGCATATTTACTCCTGATTTTTCTTTCGTTGAGTTATCTTCATGCTTGGGCTGTAACTTTCTATTCGTATTAGGATTTGAGTTTTCGAACTGCTTGAGCACATAACACATCCCTATTTTCGTGCTAGTGAGCCTTTCTTCTAATATCACCAACTTTTCTTTTAGGGCTGTAGCCCTTTCTTCTAGACCTTGGTAGTAACATGCCCCCCAAGCTTGATCATTTAAATCTACTTCTGGTAACTTCTCCAAACTTTGTATCATGTTGATAGTGGTCCTTGAATTTGCAACTCTTCAAACTCGTATGCCTGAGATGGTGTGTCAATAGGCCTTTGGGCTTAGATATAAGCTATAGCCTTGACTTGTTTCCCATGCTTGCTCATAGCCCCTTCTACTGTAGCTATTCTCAGTTCAAGAACCTCAGACATCTTTGATTTTTTAGCAAATGATTACAGGCTTCAAGATGGGCCAGACCACTTAAAAGACAATATTTCAAAGCCTAAAAGAATCCATTCTTGTTAGTAACATTGCATTCTCTCTCTTTAAAGAAAATCAAGTTTTTTTATTTTGAAAACCCTTTTTTTAAAAACTTTTACTAAAAATCAATGTTTATTTTCTGTTACAAATTGCCTAATATTGATATTAACAAATTTTAAAAAAATTAGAAATATTAGGATTGATAATTGAGGATAGAGGATGAATATTATTTTATAAAGGTGATATAGAAAAATGGGAATTTTTTTACAATGAGGAACTTATTGAATAGACGACATAAGGGTAACGATTCATGGAGAAAGCTCTATTAGAAGCGTGACAACTTAATGGATGAATATGAAGAACGAGAACCTAAACGTTTACAAAGTTGATGACTTTGAGGTGAGAAATAATTTACAATGGAATCTAATAGTTAAATCTTTTTTTTTTTTTTATTTTGTTAGTTCCTAATAGTTTGGTACATGTAAGGCATTGCAATAGAAATCAACTAAGTAAAAAAAAAAATTATAATGAAACTGGTTTTTGATTATAAAATGCCATTTCAAAATTTAATGCCATTTCAAAATTTCTCCTTTTTAAAAAAATAATTTCCGAAAGCATTGAAAAAGTAACAGTTGCATAATAATCTTCACCATAGCTAACTTTCATAAGTACATACCCAAAAAATTGACAAGTTGATACAAAATTGTTTTTTTCTTATTGTTTTTCTTTACTTTATTTTATTTTTTGTTTTTGTTTTAGAAAACTATCATGAAATAAAAAAAAAAGAGTAAAAAAACTATGTAATCAATAAAGGTTATCGTTTAATAAAGCTACAAATTTATTAATAATCATAAAATCAACAAACTAAGAAAAAAAAATCTTAATTAATCTTCCAAAAATCCAATCCTATATCTATAAGAGCTGATGAATCTAGCTACGATGGGCTTCACGAGGTTGATACTGACCTGACTTTCCATATCTATATTACATAAAACTACGAAATGACACGATTATTTACAATGAGACAGCTAAATTTACAACAAAGATAGATTTGATATTAATAATTTTGCAACTTTTTAAAAAATTTTCTTAGAAATTACGTAGCCTTTCACTCATCAGGAAACGATAAAAATAAAATACATATAGTATAGGGAAATAAAATATTCATAGAGAAACGAGCATAATCAAATATATGAAAATACAATATATTACACACATATGCAATGCAATAGGGATTGGTATTTAATAAATTATAAGAAATATGATGAATCCGTGATCGGGAAATACCCTTATATATGAGAAGATCTAAAATAGGATTTTTTAAGAAAAATAATGTTCGAGCATGCTTATACATATGAGTTACTGTTTTTTTTCTTCTAAATTTTCCCTTTATTGAAGAATAAGATCGAGCCGACCACGGATTAATTGGGCTTTTCCTATAATTTAAGAATAACTACTCCTTTTTTGAAAAGAATGATACAAAAAGGTGGGATCTATAGGTCTCAGGCTCTGTATCTCCCAAGCTTTCCATAGAGAAGCCTAGTAGGCTACATCGAAATTTGAGTGGGCTCATCTATTATCGTCAGATGGGGGTAAAGATCCTAGTGACCTGATGGTTACACAATGGCGGCTCATCCTAAGTTCTTAACGTGGCCTAGTTCAACTACATCTAAACACACATATGATTATTGAAAATAAAAACCTTTCCAATCCCCATGAAGGCTAATTAGGCCGGTTTTTTTTTTTCTTAGGGCCTACATCACTAAAAAAACAATTAGTACAATTATAATACAAAAAAAAATAATATAAAAGTCCATCAATAATTCTTAATTTTCATATGGCTAGCCCACTAAGCTTTCTTACTGGAGTTGTTAATTCTATCGAGCCTTATTTCGATTTTCTTAATTTAACATATATTAAGCCTAGTCTAATTAATATAAATTACTTGACATTAAATTAAGGAAATATTTTTCTAAATTTTTATTTTAAAAATTGGAGTTATTAACCAATTCAACTAGTAAAAAGAGAAAAAGAAATTACGATTTTTGGGTAGAAAAACCTTAATTTGGCTACTAGTCTATGGATATTTTAAAAATTTGATTTTTAGAAAATTAAATTAGACAAAACCAAATTCAGGGGCTAACTTATTAAAACAAAATCGCTATATAAAAACTAAACAAAAATTTATGGGCTTTTATTTTTATAATTCTTCTTAAAATACTAAATATACCTAAATTTACAAAACATAACTATAAATGATTTTTTATTACCAATTTTAAGAAAAAAGAAAACTTTTTTTTTTATGCGGTTGCCTCGAAGGTGCTTACGTACTCGCTAATGAGGATCAAATTGGTCGTAGTTCTCTTTTGATAAATATTTAGTGGGTTGGTTATTTTTATTTCGAAAATTGACCTAGATTTACATTAACTAAACCATTTATTATTTTTTTATAAAAAAAACTAAGAAATCTAATTTTCCGAATTTAAAGAAAACCCTAACTAAACTAAATATTTTTAAAAAACTCCGGTTAAGATCTACTAAGATATATATATTTATATGTATCTTTTCTAAATCTTAATTGTAAGATACATTGAAGATACGATATAGATACGTATCTTCATATATATCTTTTCTATATTTTAACCCCAAGATACATTGAAGATATGATCTAGATACGGCTATTTAAAAAAAATAAACCTGATTTTATTGAAAAATATAATTGAGCTAAATTTATTAAAAATTGAGATTATCCAAAAACACGCAATATGAAAATAATAAAAACTTGCACTAAAAAATAAATAAATAAGTTAGTAAAAAAATTAAATTAACTAATAAAATAAAATAACAAAATTTTTACCTACGAGACGAGTCACGTATGATTTGAGGGTGGACAAACACTATTTTCAAATGGTTATAGGCATAATCGAGGGCGTGTTGGTTGTTGTCTACACTAGTCACGGGTGTAATCGAGGGTGTATTGGTTGCTATCTACACTGATCACGGGCGTGATCGAGGGAATGTCGGTTGTTGTCTCCCTGATCAAAGTCGTGATGGAAGCCATGTCAATGAATCGCTTGTCGAAGTGGCTTATGTATGTGATTCGTTTGTAGATTTCGTATGTGCTGTCGAGGGGGTATTGGTGATGTGGATTAAGGACGTCCTTGCGGATTTGGTCAGGGATGATCTAGGGACTTCGGTTAAGCGTTGGATTTGTGTCTGACTTTAGGCGTAGACCTTAGCTTCGGTTGATTACGTAGACTTCGGCAATGTGAGATTGCATATTAGACGTAGTTGTTTTGGCTTTATAAATTATGATTGGTTAGTGGAATCATGTAGCTTCGGCATATTGAAGAATTAGCGAGGGACAGGGCTAGTTGGTGTGTTAAGGCATAGATCAATTTGTGTTTCACAATTGTGATTACATCCACGGGCATCTCAATCAGTATGGGATTAACCTCGTGTGTGAAGGGGCTTGATCAATTTCCTATTGGACTTGCTGCAGGCATTGGATTGGTGCTTGGTCTTCGATATGTGATCAAGGAAAGTCAAGGAATTCTAGCTTATGTTAGGTGCATATTGCAAGTCGTTGACTTGCATGGATGAGGGGATGCACATGAGGATTGTGAGTTGTTAGGAAAAGGGGGTTGACTTCGGACTGTGGCTTGCAATTATATTCGAATTGTTGGAGTTTAGGTCAGCTGATGTTTTGTTCAGTTGTTGGACTTCAATTTACGTTGTAGCAGTGGCTTCGTTGTGCATGTGAAGTGCGGATGTGATTTGAAATCGCGGTGTAGAGTGAATTGTGTTCGAGGGAGGGATGAGTATTTAGAAAAACGTCTTCAATGTCACGTACCAACTAGATTCTAGAATCCCTTTCTTATTGTAGGTTTTTTATTTTCCAAGCTTGATCCAATATAATTTGATTTAGCCCAATAGTCTACTTAATAAATTATAAATCTAATCTAACCTAATATAATTTAGATGAAAAGATATATTTTATATCAGACTGAACCAAAATTATTTTAATAAATCTTAACTCTTCAACGACTTAAAACTTGTTAAATTAATCACACTCCGTCATCTGATTTGATATTAAAAGATCTATCACGACTCACTATGATTCGACTCATCTCGATTCGTTACGATGCAACATGACTCGATATGACATGGCACAACTCGATATTATACGACGCGACTCTCTTTTTTATTTTTTCACTTTTTTCATTTTTTCTCTTAGTTTTCATTATTTTTATTTTTATTTTTAATTTTTATGTTTATTTATTAACTCAGCTCAATTAACGAAAAATAAAAAAATGGCAAAAATGAGATATCTACACCTTTAAATAAAGCTTCCAAGTTTTACAATTTATAAACCTATATTCAATCCTTAACATGGTTCAATAAATAAGTCTACCTATCATTTTATAGCATGCATGAGTATAGGGTCATCTCTAGTAGGAATGGATAGGAGCACTAGTACTAATTAATCTTCCTATGATCTAGCAACCAAATTTATTAAGTGATGGAAAGATTAAATTATCTAATTTACTAGCTAAACTACACTAATCCACCATAACTTTTATGCAACATAAATGCTACAGAAACTATTAACATTACAATGATTTACATACTGACTTGCTTTACGACTTAGTATGATATTGTCAATTTGCTTTTTAACCTAATACTTATTATCTACAGGAAATTATAGGTATGTAAGCATTCTTCTTAGAACTACTTACTTCTAATCCCAATTGTGTCTATTAGAATCTTTTTTGAATTAATAGCCAATTTAGATTGCATTAACGTTATGTTGATTTATCAATTTCCCTAATAATATCTCTATTATTAGGAGTAAGTTGTTCCAATGAATCAGATCTATTCAATAGAATTGTCTCTCGACATATTTTATTAAAATTTGGCCTAAGACAATGTCGTGCACTATACTATACTTAGATTCATTAAGCTCAATTCCTTAGGAATAATAAAATTAGGAACTATTATTTCATGCACTTGATCATACTAAGTAAATGTAGTAAGTCCTAGACTATATGTATATGATGGAGGAACAAAACATATCAACAAAATGAAAAATTAACAAAGAAATTAACATAAGACAAGGAAAAGAATACAACCCTATTTAAATTCCACTGTAGAAATCTTTACAACGAATGAACAATGAATTCTTATTGACTCTCTTATGTAATTCTAGGAAAAATACGATACAATACTTAGAAAACTATATTGAAAATGGTAACATAATGGATACAAAAGTGAATGAATAGGTGTTGGTTAGTGTTCTATATCTATTCGGTGTATATCTATCTCTCTAATATGATGTTATATCTTCTCCTCTAATGTTCTCTCTTCTATCTCTATTATCTCTCCTCCAAATGTTGTGGTATATTTATACTCTTTCCACCAAAGGACTCCATTATACGACTTCAAGACATTACCTAATGTTAAAACATTTTCCATGTACTAGTTCATGTGAAAAAGTTGAAGAAGAATAGCTGTGCCTACTCCCATCACGCCTATGACTCGAGGCATGAACGTCTTAGAAAGCAAGATTCTACCTTAACTACGGCTGTGATAGTGGACTTAAACTTCTCGTAGCTTCATTACAACTCATTACACCCATGATTGAGGGTGTGATCACCCTCTTGCTATACAATCATGATTGTAATTGATAGGGGGATCATTAGTACTTCCTCAATCACGCTGGTGATGAAGGGCATGATCAATGTTGGCTAATGCAATCTTTCTTCATCACACCCGTGATTGAATAAATCTTGATTCTACTTCAAAGTTTTCTTCTCCTCACAGCCGTTATTGACTTAAAAGTCACTGTTCTTATGTAAATTTTATCCCATTACTCATGATTCATTTGAAATCAATAAATTACATAGTGAAGTGTCAAAAAGTTAAGAATTAAATCACAATTATGAACAATCTATGCCTAAATTTGCCTTAAAAGTATAAAGTAATTTACACTTATGAACCACTAAAAAGACCCCATTCAAGACCATCTATGACCACAACCCTACTATCCTTTAGATTTAATCAATACCCTTATAGCTATTGAAGAAAGTCAATCTGGAGTCTACCAAGCCTAAGAATTGAAAGAGCTAAACCAAACTGTGACAAGGAAGATGACTAAGTTCAATAAAAGACTACAAGAGATTGGTTATCAAGGCTATTAAACTGTTTCTTTTAAGCCAGGAAACTTAGTATAGATTTACCTCAATTGAGATTGAGTCCCTCACTTGAGATAGAAGAAGGTATCTCCTCAAGCCCATGGTCCATTCAATATCCTAAAGAAAATCAATCGCAATGCCTATTGGATTTAGTTACCCTATGACTATACTGTTTTTTATACTTTCAATGTATCTGACCTAATTCTCACCAACTAGAAGAAGAAGACCCCATAAGTTCCCTAGAGGAATAAGAACTAGAGACCACTTTAGATTTGAGGACAAATCTTTATAACCCCCAAGCAGATGATAGGAATTAACCCCCTAAATTGATTACATATAGCTAAGCTAGAGGACTCCAAGGACTCACTTGAAGAATACTATCTCGAAGCCCCATCCTAGATGAGAATTCCTACCTCGACATCTATGTTTCCCACTACTACCGACCTGATTGTTGAGTTGTCACATGTGCTAGACCTATCGAATAGCTATGCCATGATACAAAATCCAAGCAGATGGCCTCCAAAGGCTATCCAAGACGAGCTTTTGAATTACCTACCAAGATCCCTAGCCTAAGTTGAGTACTCTCTAGCAAATAATTAATGAATCTTCTACTTGATCTTGATTAAGTCGGCCCCTGGCTGTAAACTCCCTCTTTTCTTCATTTCGTCCAATTTATACTATAATTCAGAATAACCAGCCACCATGCAGCACGTATCTTTTGGCATAATATTCTAGAAGGATTCTTTACCTTTTCATGTGGAATATTCTTTGCCTCTTTTACCCTTTTTAGTATGTCTTATGTATCCTATTTGTAGAATACCCTTTTATCTTTTCATACATGTAAAGTAACTCTAGTAGGATGAGTATATAAACCCCTATTTTATTGTATGTAGACAACAACTTCATTATTAGAATATTATTCAAGTTCCCCTTTGAGCAACCCTAATGTTCTCATTTACCCTTCAACTCTTATTTATTCCTTTTAGCAAGGAGTAGTAACAAGTGACCTTATAGTTCGGATCATTGCTTTATATTTGGTGGATTATAGGCTGAGTAGGATTGATTGGTGCATCATATCTGATTTGTAACTACTTAGACTTTTGCTAGCTTTTCTTTGTTTAACTTTATTGTGGTGCTCCTCTGTATGTTCAACCTTAAAGATCCATTAAAGGGTTATAATTTTGGATAAGTTTGCTCAGCAGATCATTGAATTTGATTTGATAGGGTGAAATTTTTTGCTACTTACAAGTGGATGGAGGATTTAGAGTGTACCTTTACTGCTTTCCATGTACTTGATGAGAGAAATGTTGATTATGTTGCTTAAAAACTAAAGGGGGCTATTGCTACTTAGTAGGCTAGTAAGCTGAGGAGGTTAGTGGGGTTACTCACTTGGTAAGAGTTTAAGAACCTATTCCATGCTAATTTGTTTCCCATCTATGTGGGGAACCGCTTGTAGGATGCTTATTTTAGCTACCAGCAAGGCTTATAGGTCAGTAGAGGAGTATGAGGCTAAGATGAACTGATTGTTTAGATTTTTGCCATTATCTATGAAGGCCGATGATGGGGCTAGAGTTCGTAAGTTTCAGAGTAGCTTGGAGCCAAAGTTATAGAGTATAGTAGATGCACTTTAATTGGAGACTTATGTAGATAATGTTATGAAGGCAAAGCACTTGGAGAAGAATCTAAGGAAGAAGAAGGACAACTTAAATTAGACCGCTACCCCTAGCTCTACTAACACTAGCACCTTTAGTTGTCAAGTGCCTTAGGTACTATGGACCTCATGAGATAGGCGTTTGTAGGAGGCTAGTGGTTACTTGTTTTTTCTATAGCAAGACAGGTCATTTCAATAGAGATTGCACTACCAAATTCATGCCACTGCCTTTTTGTCATATTTGTACTCAAAGGGGTCATGTCAATGTAGCTTGTATTGAGAGAGTCATAAAGGGATAAGTTAGGGCAAGCCAATAGGCTATCAGGCCTTTAACTAAAGCATAGACCGGATGACAGCAAACCAGAGGTTGAAGGTAGAGAGCCTCAGGCAGAGTGTTTATGCTTCATCAGTAGCACCAGGACTTACCAAATCAAGGCACTACTATAGGTATGCTCCTTGTATACTCTTACAGTACATATGCTTTGTTTGATACTGGTACTACAAATTCCTATATCTCTAAGTTGTCTGTACATGCTTATGACTTGATTCCTAAGCTTTTTATTGGTTCTTTGAACGTTTGTGCACCTTAGGAGTTAGGAAAACTTTGGAGAAGACGTGTTGAGGGATTAGTGTAGAAGTAGAAGATAGAGTGTTGCTAGTAGATTTTCTGGTGTTGAATGTATCTAAGTTTGATGTTATCTTAGGTATGGATTGACTGTCAAGGTATCAAGTTGTTATTAATTATTGTGGTATGTTGGTATACTATACTTTGGAAAATGGGAGTGAGTTTAGGTTTAAATTGGATGCTTAGAGACCGATTAAGTTGCCCAGTTATGAGCTATGGGAAAAAGTGAGAATAGCAGCTATGTTGTTAGAGAGTAAGGAACCCGTAAAGTTAAAACAAACCCCTATGGTGAATGAGCATTTTGAAGTGTTTCCTAAAGAGTTGCTAGGGCTACCACCTAAGAGAGACATCGAGTTCTGTATTGACCTACAACTTGAAACCACTCCAATCTTAAAGCAAGTATATATGATGGCTCTAATTGAGCTAGTAGAGTTGAAGAAGTAGTAATAGGATTTACAAGAGAAAGGGTTTATCAAATAGAGTACATCACCTTGAGGAGTTTTGATTCTGTCTGTTAAGAAGAAGGCTGATAGTATGAGACTTTCTATAGATCACCGAGAGTTGAATCGAGTCATGATTAAGAATAAGTACCTACTGCCTAGAATTAATGACTTATTTAACCAGTTGTAAGGAGCTTAAATGTTTTCTAAGATTGACTCGAGGTCTAAGTATCATTTGTTGATGATTAAAGAAGAAGACATACAAAAGATTGCTTTCAGGATGAGATATGGACACTTCGAGTTCCTAGTGATGCCTTTTAGGTTGACTATATCTCAGTGGCTTTCATAGATCTGATGAATTGTGTATTCAAAGACTTTCTAGAAAACTTCATTATTATGTTTATAGATGATATTCTTATTCATTCTAAGAGTAAAGAGGAGCATGAAGAGCACTTGAGGTTAATTTTAGGCTCATTAGAGGAAGAGTGATTGTTTGCAAAGTTTTCTAAGTATGAGTTTCAGTTTGAGCGTATGGTGTTTTTTAGGTCATGTAGTGGACAAGGATGGGATATTTGTAGATCTAGTGAAGGTAAAGGCAGTTGTAGATTGGTAGAGTCCGAAGTTTGTGACTGAGATCAAAAGCCTCTTAGGCTTAGTAGGGTATTATTGAAGATTTGTTGAAGGTTTCTCTAGTTTAGCAACACTACTCATAAGACCAACCAATAAGGGTGTGAAGTTTGAATGGGATGACCTAGTACAGAGGAGTTGTTTGTAAAGTTCTCCAAGTATAAGTTTTAGCTTGAGTGTGTCGTGTTTTAAAAGTCTTCACCAGGCTGGCAAGAGAGAATCCTTCTGGTGAAGGATTAGAGGCCTTGGAGATGGGCACAAGTGAGGAATCTAGAGGTTAGCAGCCATCACTAAGGCATCATATTCTAACTCAAAGAGTTTATCAAAGTTTGGCAACATAAGCACGGGAGTAGAAGTCAACTTATACTTGATCTCTTCAAAACTCCTTTAAGCTTTCTCTGACCACCTAAACTTGAAACTCTTCTTAGTCAACTGAGTTATTGGGGAGGTTATAATATTGCAATTCCAAATGAACCTTTGATAAAATGAAGCTAAACCATAAAAGATCCTCATATCTACTTCACAAGTCAGGCGGCTAATTAAGGATGGCTTTAACCCTTTCATAGTCAATACGGATACCTCCATTAGATGTAACATAATTGAGAAATACAACTTCCATTTGACAAAACACACATTTCTTTAAGCTACCAAGTGGATGTTTAACTCAAAGAATATTAAACATGGCTCTTAAGTGATCAACATGAGAAGAGAGGTTGACACTATATACCATAATGTCATCAAAATAAACCATAACACACATACCAATCAATGATCTCAAGAAATGATTCATGAGTCACATAAAAGTACTCGGTGCATTTATAAGTTCGAAAGGCATCACCAACTACTCAAAGAGATCGTCCTTCATTTTGAAAGCTGTCTTCCACTCCTCTCCTAATCTCATTTAGATTTGGTGATAACCACTCTTCAAATCTACCTTCGAAAAGATTCGTGCATGTAAACAATCCATTTTTGCCTCATATGTTATTTTAAAATTCTCAAATAAAGGGCTCTACTTTTGAAAAACATAAAAAAAAAAGAAGAAGAAAAGTTTGAAAAACACATACAAAAAAAATTAATTCTAAAAAATTGAAAAAATATAAAAAAAAGAAGAAAATGACAGAAAATACAAAAATGTTGGATTTTAGAGAAATAAGGGTTACTTGGTTTAATTTCACAAACCTTTTAATTTTTCAAAGCTAAAGGGCATAATTAGAAGTCAAATAAGCATATGTGATTTAATCGAATTGCAATTTTTAAGAACAAACGAGCATTTTATTGAGAAGTAATTTTTTATTAGGTTTAACTTGCTTATTTTTTGAAATATTGTGAAAATAGACAATTTAAGTTCATCATAGCATCAATCGATGCCTTAATCGAACTTACATTTACTATTTTATGAACAATTAAAGTTTTAAGCAAAACTGAGCACTGAGCAAAACTATTTTTGAAACTATACTTGTAATTCTATCAAATCAGTTTATTTTTTAAACTAATTTTTCACATGTTCCTAATAGACTAAATAATTACTTATGGGGATGAATTGAGTTTTCTGGACTCAAAAGGCTTGGATTGATTTTAAAGACCAATGTTCATTGGGACTTTTATTAAAAATTGGTACAAAAATATATTAAATATTATTTTTGTTAAAATATGACAAGAATCAAGTAGTGGCTTAGTTGGTTGAGGCTTTGGACTAATAAGTAGAGGTCTTGGGTTTAATCCATGGAATCTGTAAAAGGTATCTTTTATTTTCTTCCCTTACCATTCCTCATTGGTATATGCATCTGCATCACCCACTATGTCACTGTGCAATGTCATTAGCATGTTACCCACTAAGGTACCATGTCATCTCCACCTCACCTGCCATGTTACCAAATATGTTACCATATCATTGCCACATCATCACCATGTTGCAAGCATCATGTTTTCCACATACCGCTTTGAATTTAGCATAACATATTGTCTAGATTCATTTAGTCCAAACAAGAAAGATAACGATTTCTCATTTAATATTTTCCATCCTTGATTCAACTAAGATATCTACAAATAGGGAGTTCCACTTTACTTCATACCATTAACAATCGCTAAAAAAAATCACTACCTATCTCGATGGCGCTGGTAATCACCATCAAAGCACTAAGAAACCATCCTGTTGTAGCCATTATCTAATCCAAGATTTGAACTTCTATAGTTTTGTTTTATATTTGTTTTATTGGTTTATTTGTTTATTTGAATTTATTTCTTTCCTTCCTGACTTGTTCTTTTCTTCTCTTAACACCGCTTGAAACCATCATTAGAGTTATAGGAAGCTACCACTACCGATGGTCTCTCTCTCTCTCTCTCTTGTGTGACTCACATTACATGCCTTTGACCCACATACAACCCATTTTGGCCTAGCTTTGATCTTTTTTTTTTTTTTTTTAGTTTCTATGCTTAGTTTATTCTAGAGTTAGAGTCATGTGTAGTCCCTAGCTGTTGTAGGTTAATCACATCTTAGGGATGAGTAAGACATAAGTTTAATAATAAATAATAAATAATAAAAAAAGGTTAAGGGCATTATGTAGTCCTAAGATGCCGTAAGGTAACCATTGCCCTTAGGACTATTAGGGCCGAATAAAATAAAAATTAATAAAACGTAAAAAAAATAAAATAATGAAAAATAGTTTTGAAAAATAATAAAGGTTTTTCTAAAATAATTTTCTTGAAGTAGGGTTCTTTAAAAAAAAAAAGGTTTTATTTAAACCAATCATTCACTTTCTATGGTTTTTTTTTTAAATGAATATTTTTCCTTTATAGATAGATACTACATGCTTTTATGAAAATAAAAAAAAAATGAAAAAGAAATGAAAATCATCATCCATTAGCAAAATATGTTTTTAATGAATACAAAGTTTTATCATTTAGAAAAATGTTTGTACAAAAGAAAAAAAAGAAATCTAATGAATCTTTTTTAAAAAGAATTAAGAATCAATTAATGTTTTTCTTTAAGTCAACACAAATAAAATTAGGGTTATCTCTTATCTTTTATTCAAAAATTGAATAAACCAGTTAATGATATAAACCAAGATTGTTTTCAAAAAAAGAAAAAAAAAACACCAAACCACTAACATTTGACAAAAAGAAACTATAGTAGTTGATTTCGATTAGTAGATACATAGGCATCTTCAAGTTGACCATAAAAAAAAAGTTATTTTCCCTTTCTTCGCTTAGAAAACAAGATGCTTTAAAAAAAAGAAAAATCCAAAACTAAAAAAAATTATAAATAAAAAAATTTTTTCGTTTAAGGATAAGGGGTGTTTTAAAAGTTTAAGTCTAATTTAGTGTTTTAATATGATAACCTTCGGGTTTTAATAAATTAACCCCAAATTGATTGTCTTTAGTTTTTTTAAAACTTTTAAAAAGGTTTTCAAAACACGGATTGGTAGCTAAATTAAAATAAAATTGCCTAATAGTTTCCTTGTTTCAACAAGTGGTGACTCCAATTTTCAAATACCAAAAGAAACTAGTTTTTCTTAACTTTTGTCGAAGGTTTGAATTAAATAGGCATAAGGCTTAATTTAAACCAAGTTAAGAAAAACGAAAAATCAAATTTAAGGCTCCATAGATTGACAACTCCAATAAGGATGTCATAATGGGCTAGGCATCTTAAAATATTAAATTGGGCTTTAATATTTAAATGCCCTTAAAAAATTAGGCTTTTATATAAAGTAAGATCTTTTTTTATATATTTTTGTTTTTATTTTATTATATATTTCCTTGTTTTTTTATATATTTGTGTTTTTCTCTAACTTGGAATTTTGAAGCTTACGAGAACCTAAGGCCTAAAGGGCCAAATCTTTTGGGGGTTATTTAAAAAAAAAAAAGTATCATGATGTGTGCTAGAAAAGGTTAAAATTGGACCTAGGAAACCATAGGGCAATGGAGCCATTGTATAGGCTTTGGGTATCGTAGGGAACCACTATTTAAGCTAATTAGGCTACCCTACTCAAGTTGATATGGTTGTAAATCCATTCTTTAGAATAGGAGAGATCATGGCACTCGAAACCTTTTAGAACCTACCTTATTAACCTTCACTAGCTTAAATTGACAAATAAACGATAGAGTGGCACATTGTTGATGTAACTTCATTAGAGTTCCATTGTACTTTATAGCATTGTAATTTCCTTTAATTTCTTATAATTTCCTTATAATATAATTTCCCTATAATATTGATGTAACTTTTCATAATTTTCATGTAATATTATTTCTTTGTAGTTGCAAAATTTTATAGAATTTTTTTCATATTGGCTTTTCTATCTATAAATACTAAAATCCCTTTTAACATTAGTTCAATTGCAACAATAGAACTTCAATGAAGTTGCAATATCTAATCCTTAAAATTGCTACACTATTGTTTAGTTATCGATCCCTACTACATCCATGTGTTGTCATTCTTTCTTTATTTTCTTCACTATTTGTTTTATATTATAATAAGAGTAGAGGAAAATTTTAAAATAAAACTTATAGATAATTGTTATGAAATACATCCTTGTATCTTTTCTAAAAAGTAAGATTCTTTTCCTTGCATAATTTGTGAATAATTGCTATCCCTTTAAATTGTAAATTATTAGCTTTCCTCATTGAAAATTTTCAAGAAAATTTTCAAATAAAATTATGATTTGTATTCTATTGCTTGTTTGTAAAACAAACTTCTGTATTAATCTTTCCTCCTTTTATCATTAATATTTGCAATCTTTCTTCACCCTTTGAGCTACAAATAGAAACTCCTTAACCTTCTTGTAAGTTACCATCCCCAATCTTAAATAAAGAACCTATCATCTTAGTTAACTTTAAATAGGTTTCCATCCTCTCTTTAGCAATTTAAGTTCTCAATCTTAGCAATTTTTTTACTTGTAATCAACTTCTATCAACTTTGAATTTTATTAGACCTCAACTTATCTTTCCATTCAACATCTTTTTGAAAAAAGAAAAAAAAAATCATCTCTTTGATTTTCATAAGTTTCTCTATCTTTCTTTTACTTTACAAAGAGCATAGAAATAATCATAAGTTGTAAATGTTTGTTTTCTTTTCTTAATCCTATACCTGTGATTTTCATCTCTTGTTGTAACATATCTGGCTTCTCTTCATTACTTGAATTTTCATTATTAAAAAAATAAAAAACCAAAAAAAGAAGATCGCGCAACTTGTAATTATTTTTTTTCCTAACTTCTGGTTTTACCCTCAAATCTATCAATCTTTTAGGATATCTTAGTCAGTTTTATTTGACTTCCCTTACTTAGTAGCTATAGACTCCTTCCCCTTAAAAATATTTAATTCCTTAGTAGGGCTTGTAAGTAAGTTACCCTTGTTGTTAATTCGACCAAATTATAAAATAATGAGTTTTTTACTTTTTAGTAAAAGAAGGCCTTCATTGGTTCTTCCACTTTTCATTGTAAATATTATAGATAGTTCTATTCTCTAAGATGGACCTACCTCCCTTTTCTTTAATTGCAGCTTGTAAATAATTCTTTCCCTTCCCTATACATAATCAAACTTCAAGGCATCTTAGTGATATTTACATTATATTTGTTCCTTTTCATTAGGTTTCTTAATAAGTTTATGTATCTAACTACTCTATAGGAACGTTCTTCCCATGTAAATAGTTATATGTCTTAGGGCTTATCCTCTCTTGTTGTAAATATCCCTTTTTCACCTGTAATCTTTTCCTTGTTACAAGCGTTTTTTTTTTCTCTCTTTCATAAGGTTTATAGGTAAGCCCATGTGCTAACCCCATAAGATTGTAAATAATGAACCCTTCATCTTTTGTAAATTAAGTGTTCGGTTTTTATTTTCAAGGGGAACATCACTGATTTTTTTTTTCTCAATAAAAATTCCTCACTATTTCTCTTAAATTAAGAGAGAGAAAAATGAGGTTGTTAATGAGTACAAATTACTACGCTTCATTTATTTCCCATCACTTATGTGCCCTATGTTTGAAGAAGAAGTATGTCTAAATTTAAAGCACCAATGTGGAACGGCAAGAGAGGAAGCTCGGTAAAAGGGGCGTGCAATCCCTCAGGTTTATAAAGAAGCCAAGCATAATCTTAGGAGATATGAGTCTTTGCTCATAAAGGAAGTTGAATGGTGGCCTATGCTTAAGTGCAAGAAAGTCTAATCTTGAGCATGCTCCTTAACTCAATGCAATCTCACTTGAAAGTCTCGATGCCCTAAGTTCCAAGAATCATTCAATCCTCAAGATCAATAAAGGGATGGATCAAAACCAAATCAGGAGCACAAGGGGCAAACAAAGTATTAAAGAGCATTTGGCCTAGAAACCACGTCTAAGGCAATCATTTTCCCAAGCCAACAAATATGTACAGGTGCATACTATTGACAATTTTAACTAGGGTAGGAAAACATAGGAAGGAAACCATCAAGAAGTTACAAACACCATCGGAAAGATCATTCTCTTAATAGACTTTGTTTCTTATTTGCAACTTCAAGCTCAAGATGAATAGAGTACTCCTTTTATACATTTTGTGTGCCCTCTTTTTAATGCTAAATGGCTTAATGGGGCAATGTTGCTGATGAGAATTCTAAGAAAATGTGTAACATCTTTGTAAAGCTAATCTTAACTCTAAGGCAAACTGATATAGCTCCCTGCTTAAGAAAATGGTAACTCATTATTTAAAGGTTTTAAATAAAAAGAGGTGAACTATGTTATAAATACGAACTCTTAAACACTTTAAGAGTTGAGAGACATCGATTTGAGGATTTTTGGACCCATTCCTTAAAAGATGTCCAATTTGAATTTGATATGAATGTGGCATTAGGCATTCTTTTAGTATCCTCAACACAAAACATTCTTTGTTGACCTAATTGAGCCTATACTAGAGGAGTTTTTCAAAAATTAAACTCTATCAATAACTACCTAACAGTGGGGAAATTTGTAGGGTAGGGTCATTAATTAGAAGAAAAGGATAAAACTAACCTATGCTTGCCTTAGTGGCATCAATTCATGAATAATTTTTATCATTGATAATTTCTTTTCTATGAGATGAATAATAGTCTACACAAATCATGCACATACAATCCTAACACTTAAGTCATAAATTGTTCACTTTTGAAGATACTCATTTGGGGGCAAAAAGAGAAAAGAGGGAGATAATAAAAAAATGGGGAAAACTAAGAAAAAAAAAAGGAAAAAGAAAAAGCTCAAATTCAAACAAAGGCAATTGGACTCAAATTCAAGGGAAAGCCTAAAAGGCTTAAATTCATAACCCATCAAGAAAGAAAATTAAAATGTAATCCCCCCAATCCACTAAGAAGGGCTAAACCCAAACATATAGAAAGCCTAAACATAATCCTTAATCTACTAAATGCCCCAAAACATAAAGCTTCCTTATCCATTCGAGATCATAAACATAAGGCTTTCCTATAATGCCACCCAATGAGCTCTTCTAATTGTAGGGAATAAATTATCTTAGATAAAAGTTAATTTTGAAATAGGAACAAGCATATTTTAGTTTTTCCTAATGATTCTTGACTTTCAAACTTAGGTTGAATGGAAAATTCTTTCAAAACAGGCCTTTTCATTAACCCTTTTGAAACCATTGACCAAAAGCCTGATTTACATTATAAAACTAAAAAAAAAACAAATGGATTGATCAAGGCATATCACTTACAAAATGGACCATAATTTTTTAAATAGTAGTTGAAAGTAGAATCTAAATCAAGAACATGTGAGGAAGTCATCTTTGACTAAACCGATTAATTATGAGTTACTATCTCCACCAAAAAGAGACTCTTAATGTGATAAAGCTCATGTAAGCAATGTTAAGCCTAATGGTACCAATATCTCAGAGTTTGAAATTAGCTCCAATAACATTAAGGATCACAAGACTTTCTCCAATGCTCAAGTGGAAAAGCAGGCTGCCCTACATAATCACCTTACAAAGGAAAGAAGAGTTCAGTATAAAGCTTATGGTTTTGGTAGTATTTGTACCTATTAGCAACTTTGAAAAAAAAAAAGAAAAGAGAGAAAAAGAGTAAGAGAGAGAGGGATTTACTCCTTTTCCAAAAGAAGTTTTTTCTTCATATAGCATCCTTAGTAACCATTTTTAATGAAAGTCCTTTGATTTCTCTTTACTAATTATCCATCCTTTCAATGTCTTTGTTTCAGAAGGACTTTAGTGGCCAGTTCTATCTCTTTTAACGTGCATAGGTAGAAAGGCCAACTTTTTCTAAGTCTAAAGAGTCTAACTTCTTGTCCTTTCCTTATTTACAAAGTTCATCTTGATGATTAATGTAAGGTTCATGGTTTTAAACCCTCTAAGAACATTATCCTTTTAAGCTCATCTCTAGTTCTAAGGCCTTTTAAATGGATTTGATTCTTAATCAATAACCCTTGTCATTGCAATTTGTTTTTGATTCCCCTGGATTGCCTATCTTTGGAGCGGCATTCAAGGACTTTTAGGATCGCTTGCTCATGGGAATGCTCTCTTAGTTTTAAAAAGTGAGATGTCTTGGGTGGCATGCCCTTTGAGGCTTTCCTCTTTTTCATGCATAATTTGATACTCCTTCTCATGAATCCCCAAATTTTATAAGTAATTTCCTAAAATTGTTCCTAAACAATATTGCTTAGAACTCCTTATGAAATCTCCAAGCTTACTTCCCTAGTGGAGTATAAATCAATTAAGATACTTGCTAAGTCTCAAACCCTTAGACATGTGATTTCTTAGGAAACACTTATTTTCCCTTAAGATAAGCTTGCTAAAGGGTCTTGTTAAGATAAACCAGAAGGAACCCCATCCATCTTTATATAGCCTTAATGTTATCACCTTTATTTAAGATAGGATATCTCACTAAAGAGTCTCATTAAGATAGATTACAAAGAAGCCCTATCCTCTTTTAGATAGCCTTAATGCTATCACCTCCTTTACGAATAGATATCTCATTAAAGAGTCTCGTTTAAATAGACCACATAAGAGCTTTATCCCTTCTTAAGATAGCCTTAGTGCTATTGCCTTTCTTTAAGATATGACATCTTACCAAAGGGCCTTATTGAGATAGACTACAAAGGAAACCTATCCTTCATTAGATAGCCTTAGTGCTACAACATCCCTTTAAGATTAGAACATTTTACCAAAGGGTCTAGTTAAGATAAATCGTAAAGGAGTCATATCCTTCTTTAGATAACCTTAGTGATATTACATCTCTTTAGGATTAGGACATCTTACCAAAAGATCTCGTTAAAATAGATTGCAAAGGAGCCCTATCCTTTCTTAGATAACCTTAGTATTATCACATTCCTTTAAGATTAAGACATCTCATTAAAGGGTCTCATTAAAATAGATCACACTAGAGTCCATTTCCTTCAAATACCTTCTAGGATAGGATATCTCTATTGAACCTTATCCTTGCAAATACCTTATAGGATAAGATATCTCATAAGGGCCTTATCCTTTCAAGTATCTTTAGGGTAGGATATTTCATAGGAGTTTTATCCTTCATCAATAGTAATCTCCCTCTATCCTTAATGGGTCACATTACTAGCACCTGTCTTAGGACAAAAACGATGTCTCTTTTATCTTTGTGTCAAAATTTTCACCAAACTTCGCTAAAAAGAGAGATAGTTATAGACATCCCATTTTTTCTCTATTTTTGCCTCCAATGTTATTTTAAAGTTTTCATATAAAAGGTTCTACTTTAAAAAGAAAACACAAAAGAAGGTAGAAATTTTTGAAAAGCACAAAAAAATGAAAAATTATTAAAAAAAATAAAAATTGGAAAAACGTAAAAGTAAGAAAATGATAAAGAATAGAAAAAAGTTGGATTTTAAAGAAATAAGGGTCATTGAGTCTAATTTAAGGGACCCTTTAATTTTTCAAGGTCAAAAGACTTAATCGGAAGTCAAATAGGCATATGCAGTTTAATTGAGTCACAATTTCTAAGCAAAGACAAGCATTTTATTGAAAAGTAATTTTTAATCAAGTTTGACCTCTTTATTTTTCAAAATATTGTGAAAATAAACAATTTAATTCATCGTGGCAACAAACAGTGCCTCTGTTGAACTTAAATTAACTATTTTTTGAACAATTGAAGTTTTAAGCAAAATCAAGTACTCAGCAAAATAGTGCATGTAATTCTCTCAAATCGTTCTATTTTTCACATGTGATTAATAGAATAAATAATTACATACTGGGATGAATTGATTTTTCCGAACTAAAAAAGCTTAGACAGATTTTAAGGCCTGATGTTCATTGGGACTTAAATTAAAAATTGATGCAAAAATGTATTAAATATTTTTTTTGTTAAAATATGAAAAGAATCAAGCGGTAGCATGGTTAGTTAAGGTTTTAGGCTAATAGGTGGTGGTCTTGGGTTTAACCCATGGAAGGTATAAAATATATTTTTTATTTTCTTCCTTCACCATCCCTCATTGGTACATGCATCCACATCACCCGCCACAGCGCCATGTCATCACCACATCAATGCTACGTCACTTGCCAGGGCACCATGTTGTCACCAACTCATCCGCCACATCACTAAATATGTCACCATATCATTGCCATGCATGCCATGTCACCAACCACATTAATGACATGTCATCACCAAGTTGTTACCATGTAATGCCACATCATCACCATTCTACACTTCTAAGTATGGTAAGCACGCTCCGGCATATGCCTGGATGTGGTTGGTATACTTTAGTACACTCCTACATGTGGTTAGCACATTTCAGCATATTCTTGGCGCATGTAGATCATGTTTTCCACACACCACTTTGAATTTAGTATCACATATTGTCCAAATTCATCCAGTCCAAATATGAAGGAAAATCATTCCCCATTTAATATTTTCCATCCCTAATATAACCATGATATCTATAAACAGGGACTTCCACTTCACTCTATACCATTAATGATCACTTGGAAAAGAAAATAAAAAAACACTTCCTGTATTGATGCTGTTAGCAACCACCATCAAAGCACCAAGAAACCATGCTGTTGCAGTCGCTATCTAATCAAGGATTGGAACTTCTACAATTTCATTTTATATTTATTTTATTGGTTCATTTGTTTATTTGAGTTTATTTCTTCGCTTTCTAACTTTTTTTTTTCTTCTCTCAACATTGCTTACAACCATTGTTGGAGTTATGCAAAGCTACCCTTGTCGACACTTTCTCTCTCTCATGTGACTCACATAACCTACCTCTGACCCACATGTGACCCATTGTAGCCCAAGTTTGATCTTCTTCTTCTTCTTCTTCTTTCTTTATTATTTATTAGTTTCTATACATTGTTTAAATAGGGGTAAAGGCATGTGTAGTCCTTGAGTATTGTGAGGTAATAACCTCTTGGGGATGAGTAAGGCCTACAATTAATAATAAACAATAAAAATAAAAAATAGGTTAGGGGCATTATGTAGTCTCCAGACATTATGGGGTAACCACTACCCTTAGGACTATTAAGGCCTATTAAAAAAAGTTAATGAAAAATACAAAAAAAAATAGAAAAATGAAAAATACTTTTGAAAAATAATAAATGTTTTCCTTAAATAATTTTCTTGAAATAAGGTTCTTCGAAAAAAAAAAGGTTTTTCTTCAAAACAATCAATCACTTTCTATAGTGTTCTTTAAAAAAAAAACGAATATTTTTTCATCTTGGATAGATATTATAGGCTTTTATGAAAGGAAAAAAAATAAAGAAGAAATAAACAACATTATCCTTTAACAAAATATGCTTTTAGTGAAAACAAAGTTTTATCTCTTGGAAAAATGTTTTCAAGAAAAAAAAAAAGAGAAACAAATCCAATCAACCTTTTTTAAAAAGAATTTAGAATCCATTAGGGTTTTTCTTCAAGTCAATGCAAATAAATTTGGGGTCTTCTCTTAGAATTTTTCCAAAATTGAATAAATTAGTTAATGATGTAAATTCGGCTTATTTTCAAAATTAAAAAGAACCAAACCACTAAAGTTTTACCAAAAGAAACTATGATAGTTTGATTCTAAATAGTGATACGTAGGCACTTGTGAGGCGGCCATAAAAAAAAAAAAAAGAATTTCCCTTTCTTCTCTTAGAAAGCAAGATCCCTTAAAAAAGAAAAACCGAGAAATTAAGAAATTAAAAATAAAAAATGACTAATTAAAAAAAAATCATTTCCTTCAAGTTTAAGGGGTAATTAAAATTTAAAGCCTAATTTACTGTTTTAATATGGTAACCTTTAGGTTTTAATAAGTTAGTCCTTGAACTGATTATCTCTATTTTCTTTAAAACTTTTTGAAAAGGTTTTCTGTAGGTCTTAAGTAAGATATTAGAGGAAGAGCAGGGGCAGGAGAAGGATGGTAGGGTACGGGGTTAATTGATATTTTTTGCAAAAATGGAAATTTTTTTTTTTTTTTTTGAAACGAATCCTCTCTTAATAACGTAAATGGTGTAAAAGTAGTAGAAAGTTGATAACTTAGGTGCAAAATAATAATTCAAATTGTAGAACGTAAAAAAGTAAATAAGACAGAGAGAAAGAAGATCAGGTAATCGATTTAAAGAGCTTCAACCTTTTACCTACTACTCCCAATCCTCCTCATTGGTGCCATTCTAGTAGTCTAATGCTTTCAATAATAAAAAATGAAATTGAGGATATAAAGATATCTAGTTGCCTCTCTATTCTATCTTACTAGCACTCACCTAAGCCAAACACAGGCTAATAGAGAACTTTCTAACCTCACACTCACTCAATTACAATTTCAATATATGATTTACAAAAAAGATGACATAATACAATGAAAGGTCTCTTTACAATATTCGCACAAAAATAAGAACAATCAAATGAAAAATTTGTTTTAACTCAATTTTCAACTAAGTTTCTAACAAGGTTTTTGATTGTCTATACGAGAGAGTATGAAATGTTCAGCTTTGTTCTAAGTGTTGTATACTGTATCTTATGCAACTTCGACTTATATTGAATAATATTGGGAGAAACAGCTAGAAAACGGCTAGATTCAGATTTTTCTTCAATATATCATGATTCAAACATAATTGGTTTCGCTGTTAAAGAAAAATCCCATGGAAATTGGAATAAATTTTGAATATTTGAAAATTTGAGTGCCTATCATTGCTCTTGATGTTTTTCTTATACTTCTTAAATTGATTGATTGATGTAGCTTGTGAGAGTATCTTGTAGAACCTCTTAAAGTTTGTTTAAATTTGAAAATTTTGAAGACCATATTTCAAACAATTGGACAAGCATGAAAAGAATTAATTAAATCTTGATATATCAAACCTAATCTTCAAGAATAACACAACTCCTGGTCATAACATATCTGACATGAAATAATTAGCTTCCTTCTTCAAAATCTTGTTTGAATTTTGAAATAAAATTGTCCAAAAAAATTTGGTTGAGTCTATCTATAATATTCAAACTTATCCATAACAAAATAACTTGAACTTCTTGATTTATCCCCATCAATTTAAGCTACAACCTTTTTCTCGAAAAGATTATAATTATCTTTAAAAAATCTACACCATATTTGGTAAATTCGAGCATAACCTTATTCGATAAAACTTCCTAATGTGTTTGAATTTTATTTGAATATGGTTTATAAAAAATAGTGGAACAAATCCTTTCATGTTTGTTGTCCTTGCTGTACTGAATCTTGACCAACCTTGTTAGGCATTGAAAAGAAAAATGTTAGAATAACTTTCTTCCAAAATAAACTTAATCAAGTAATCTATAAATTTAATTCTTGAGCAGTCTTTAGATAAATCCAACTTCAAATCCCTAAAGGTTAAATCCAACTTAGTAGAATAAGATTAAGCGCATTTCCCAAGTATGCCCAGTAAAGTAGAGCGAGGCATTCGCTTTCTACAAGATTTATCTAACTTAATTTGCTCAAATTATTCATAAAATAGCTTATGAATGCTTGTTAAACTCAATTTTATACACTCAACATTGTCTTATTCTTTTGCTAATATAGTTTTTGACATACATTCTAATAAGAAAAATTCCAAACTTTATTTTCTTCTTTGAATTGATTTCATTCTAAGTTGAACAACATACTTGTTGTTCTTATTAAACACATTTTAACCTTTTTGTTATCATCAAAATTTATTAAGAAAGAACTCAACATTTTCAAAATGCAGATCGGTAGCTAAATGAAACCCAATCAACTTAATTGGTTTTAATTTATTTGTTTTCTCTCGCTTTCATTAGGTGGTGATGGTAATTTTCGAAAACCAAAAGAAAGTATTTTTTCTTAACTTTTTGTTGAGGGTTCAAATTAAAGGCATAGGGTTTAATTTAAATCAAGTTAAGAAAAAAAAATCGAATTTTAGGCTCAACAATGCACCATGTAGTTCATCTAACATGTCATCCAGTTGGGGTATTAGATATCTATATTTGATAGTTATCCTACTGATAGCTCAACTGTCAATACAGATACGCTACGAGCCATCCTTTTTCTGTACTAAAATAGTTGGCGCAGTACAGGGGCTCATGCTTTCTTTGACATACCCTCAGTCAATTAGTTCATCAACTTGTTTCTTAATCTTGGTTGCTTACTCAATATTGAGCCTATAGGTAAGTCAATTTAGCAAAGTTGATCCACACTAAAGATCGATACAATGCTCAATACCCTTAACAAGGGGTAACCCCTTAGGAAGCTCATTAGGAAACAAGTTGACATTTTCTTGAAGCAGTACATACACATTGGCTAGTAATGTTTTGACCTCTTTCAGCTTAAGTAGTATATTTATCAACAAACAGATATCTTCTTCCAAACACAGGCTAATAGAGAACTTTCTAACCTCACACTCACTCAATTACAATTTCAATATATGATTTACAAAAAAGATGACATAATACAATGAAAGGTCTCTTTACAATATTCGCACAAAAATAAGAACAATCAAATGAAAAATTTGTTTTAACTCAATCTTCAACTAAGTTTCTAACAAGGTTTTTGATTGTCTATACGAGAGAGTATGAAATGTTCAGCTTTGTTCTAAGTGTTGTATACTGTATCTTATGCAACTTCGACTTATATTAATAATATTGGGAGAAACAGCTAGAAAACGGCTAGATTCAGATTTTTCTTCAATATATCATGATTCAAACATAATTGGTTTCGCTGTTAAAGAAAAATCCCATGGAAATTGGAATAAATTTTGAATATTTGAAAATTTGAGTGCCTATCATTGCTCTTGATGTTTTTCTTATACTTCTTAAATTGATTGATTGATGTAGCTTGTGAGAGTATCTTGTAGAACCTCTTAAAGTTTGTTTAAATTTGAAAATTTTGAAGACCATATTTCAAACAATTGGACAAGCATGAAAAGAATTAATTAAATCTTGATATATCAAACCTAATCTTCAAGAATAACACAACTCCTGGTCATAACATATCTGACATGAAATAATTAGCTTCCTTCTTCAAAATCTTGTTTGAATTTTGAAATAAAATTGTCCAAAAAAATTTGGTTGAGTCTATCTATAATATTCAAACTTATCCATAACAAAATAACTTGAACTTCTTGATTTATCCCCATCAATTTAAGCTACAACCTTTTTCTCGAAAAGATTATAATTATCTTTAAAAAATCTACACCATATTTGGTAAATTCGAGCATAACCTTATTCGATAAAACTTCCTAATGTGTTTGAATTTTATTTGAATATGGTTTATAAAAAATAGTGGAACAAATCCTTTCATGTTTGTTGTCCTTGCTGTACTGAATCTTGACCAACCTTGTTAGGCATTGAAAAGAAAAATGTTAGAATAACTTTCTTCCAAAATAAACTTAATCAAGTAATCTATAAATTTAATTCTTGAGCAGTCTTTAGATAAATCCAACTTCAAATCCCTAAAGGTTAAATCCAACTTAGTAGAATAAGATTAAGCGCATTTCCCAAGTATGCCCAGTAAAGTAGAGCGAGGCCTTCGCCTTCTACAAGATTTATCTAACTTAATTTGCTCAAATTATTCATAAAATAGCTTATGAATGCTTGTTAAACTCAATTTTATACACTCAACATTGTCTTATTCTTTTGCTAATATAGTTTTTGACATACATTCTAATAAGAAAAATTCCAAACTTTATTTTCTTCTTTGAATTGATTTCATTCTAAGTTGAACAACATACTTGTTGTTCTTATTAAACACATTTTAACCTTTTTGTTATCATCAAAATTTATTAAGAAAGAACTCAACATTTTCAAAATGCAGATCGGTAGCTAAATGAAACCCAATCAACTTAATTGGTTTTAATTTATTTGTTTTCTCTCGCTTTCATTAGGTGGTGATGGTAATTTTCGAAAACCAAAAGAAAGTATTTTTTCTTAACTTTTTGTTGAGGGTTCAAATTAAAGGCATAGGGTTTAATTTAAATCAAGTTAAGAAAAAAAAATCGAATTTTAGGCTCAACAATGCACCATGTAGTTCATCTAACATGTCATCCAGTTGGGGTATTAGATATCTATATTTGATAGTTATCCTACTGATAGCTCAACTGTCAATACAGATACGCTACGAGCCATCCTTTTTCTGTACTAAAATAGTTGGCGCAGTACAGGGGCTCATGCTTTCTTTGACATACCCTCAGTCAATTAGTTCATCAACTTGTTTCTTAATCTTGGTTGCTTACTCAATATTGAGCCTATAGGTAAGTCAATTTAGCAAAGTTGATCCACACTAAAGATCGATACAATGCTCAATACCCTTAACAAGGGGTAACCCCTTAGGAAGCTCATTAGGAAACAAGTTGACATTTTCTTGAAGCAGTACATACACATTGGCTAGTAATGTTTTGACCTCTTTCAGCTTAAGTAGTATATTTATCAACAAACAGATATCTTCTTCCATCTTGACTATCTTAAAAAATTCAACTTAGGAAATTACTAAAGACTTCTTTTGTAAGGACTTAGAGACCTTATGATATGATTCTTGAACTTCCTTAGGGCTCATGTGAGTAAGTACAATCTTCTTACCATCCTTGTGAAACATGTAAGTATTCTAGTGCCCACCATGGAGTACCTTCAAATCAAATAACTAAGGTTGGTTGAGAAGTATGTCTGAAGTATACATTGGTAGCATGCCACATAGCACCTCGTCCTTATACCTATTCCTAATGGAGATTAACACCTTCACCTACTCAATGACCTAAAGTCTACCTTTCTCATTTAACCAGTAGATTTTGTAAGGTTAGGGGTAAGGACAAGTTGGCAACTTCACAACATGTACCACTCCTTATGCCGTGATGTTAGTATAGCTTCCCCCAATAATAATCAAAGCACACAAGTTATTGCTTACTTGACAATTAGTGTAAAAGAGATTCTCCTCTATTCATTATCCTTGGTAACATTAATCCGAAGAACCCATTCTTCGAATTCAAATCAACAGAGGGCTATAGGATCTTCTTTGTACTCATCTAGTAAGTGCCCAACATCTATTACCTTTTCTCCTTCACTAGTACTTTTTACTTCAAACTATAGCTTCTCATCCTTAATGGTCATCACATGTCAGTTTGAACATTGATTGGATACATGTCTAAAACCAAGGCATTTAAAACATTTAATCTCCCTTATCTTCCCTTCTGAGCTCTAACTAATGTCTCTCTTGACTTCGAGCTCCTCAGCCTTAGTCTTGCCCTGGTTACCATCAAGTCTACTTAGATGTGGTCAATGCCTGTCCACCTTAGAACTATAGGGAGGTCTAATAGAGATAGGTTGGCTCGGCATAGAAGGTCGACTACTCAATGCTCGACTGTGATGACCACCTCTGCTATTTAACTGTATGAGCAATTCGAATAGTTCAATCTATAGTCCTAATCGTTTGTACTTCTACAATGTTCCTAATCATAAGTCATAGTCTAAATAGGAATCCTGCAATGGTCGTGGATTCTAGTTTGTCAACATTACATCAGATCATCAACAGCTAAATTCAATTGTCCTTCTTGAGCTCTTAAAGACATCAGAAAGTGTCTTGTTCATAATGCCCAAGAACAAATATGTTCCTCAAGACTCAATTCATTTCATTCCAAGTTCTTATCTTACATTAGGCTCACTAACATATAGCCTATACCTTCTTCCACCACATTACTGCATACCTAGAAAATTTTAGAGCTGCTACCTAAATGCACGCAACATCTTCATAGTCATAAAAATAAAATATTTTCTCGATCTTTTCTTCTCAGTCCATGTATTCATCAATATTACTTGTTCTAGAGAAGCTTGGAACTTGAACCTTAATATTCTCAGTTCCTTTAGGTGCTCATATTTCTTGCTCAGCAAGTCTTCGTTGAATGTATCCATTAACTTAGGTAAGACGAGTTGGTAAAGTATTAATAGCAACATTAGCAAAGATTCCAACTTTAGGCACTCTTAGACTATTTTTTGCACCTCGACCATACTCAACATGTCTATCATGAGTTCAAGCTTCTACAAACCTTTGTACAATTACAATTAGATTAGCCACTATGGTAGTAAGGTTTTGAATCTGTTCATCTGTCATTTGAGGGATCCTTCCTCAATGTGACCGTGCCCAAGCGCATCACTCTCAACATCACTTATATCGCCTTATACACTTATATTCAACATTTCGACAACAAAAACATACTGACCACACAAACTAACAAGAGATTCCATACAACAGTGCTACACATTACTTTGCATAATGCTTTAATAACCTACTCTGTTTCATAGTAGCGAGAATAAAGTAAAATGGATTATGTCTAACACTCACAACAAAGTCTTACAATGCTAATGCTCAAGTCTTAGTTGTAGCCTTAAGCTCTAATACCATAATATATAATGTACCTAGGAGCTAAGTTATCACTAGAGCTTATAGTAGGGTTGAAATGGGTCATTTGAGATATCGAAGAAAAGTGTAATGGGAAGGGTAAAACTTTAGTGACTTTGTAAAACTATTCAGCAGATATGATGCATTGATGAACACAATAAAACTTAGACTTCACTTGATGTGACTCATAAGCAAAGAGCCAAGGTCCACTTACTACTAACCCTGAACTATTGGCAAGACTAGATAAGTATATAGAGGCTATAACTTAGAGAAGGTTTCTCGTAAGACAGAAGGAAAGGGAATATTCATTAATTATGGTTTGATGATTTCTGCTACAATGGATAAGGGACTATTTATAGTAAGTCCCTAGGGTGATAAAAGGAAAGAACAAAATTATAAAAAGGGTAATACAAAATAAAGATGTCTAATTCAAGCTAAAAAGGGTAAATACAATAAATAAAACATAAGATAAGATAAGTGATATACTACTATTGCATCCACACTTTAGGGAAGTGAAGTACTAGGGTCGAGTTATTCTGATGTAGTAACAGGTTGGCTGAGTAGAGTTTAGAGGTCGGAGTCAAGGACCACGGCACTGGGCAAGTTAGTTGTACTGGTTATAAGCTTAGCAACTATGCTTGCAGTAGAGTAGAGTAGGGTACATCTAAGTTGAGCACATAAAGAGTTTAACAATAAGCCTTCCTAATATTGAAGCTTGTCTTAGGTGAGCTAAGAAGACTAGATTCTTCTTAAAAGACCTTGAAGACCTCTAAAATAAGCCCAAGCAAGAGGTCCTAAGGTCGATAGTCCATCATCAGGTAGAGCAATGTCATGTCGTGCCTTTCATTATGTAAAATGTATGCATGTTAGTAGTTAACATGGCTCCATTGCTCTCAAACATAGCCCATTGTGTTTAATTCTATAAATACATAGTGTATTCAATTGTTTCACCCCTTACTCTTCCAACTGCATCTCCATCTTTATAAACTTCGACACACTCTTTACCTATTTTCGATGCTATGTTTGAAGTCTAGAATCAATATTTTTTCACACTATGAGGATCCTAGGATCCTCACTTTAGAAAGTGAGCAAAGAATAAATTACAACACTAATATCAACATATGGTCAATAAACCTTGAAAAAAGAAACAATTACAACTTTCAACAAAAAGTGTCAAGTTTTGGTAGAAGAGTTGTTAAGCCTCCTATGCAAATAAGTAAATCATTCATTTTTATTGACAACCTTCATCTGCATGTTTTTATTTTTCTTTGAACATATAACTGTCATAGATCTATCTTGCATTTTTACCGCATCTCTTACACATCCAATATTTGGAAGTCACGGTAATCCCTATCAATAATAGCCATATGTGTGTTATCATATATTGGATCGATAAAAAATGGTTACTACTAAAAAAAAAAAGATAATAGCTTTTATTTTCTTTCCCCAATCCTATACAAGTTAGGCAATTGCCTCTAGTCTCATCGACACCACTTGTATAAACAACATCTAGAGAGTGTTCAACATTAGCTTTGACAATGCCTCTAACAACATAGTTATAGCTTGACCATTGAAGGCTATGTTAGATTTAATTTATGTTAGGAACTTCTTCCGCATCTGCTGTCTCTACCATGTTTTCAACTTGACAATGGATGCTAGTCTTAAGGGCTGTGATTTGACCCCTTATATTGCAAGGATTTAACGTGCAATCAATGTCATGCATGTTTCTAAAAGCAAGCTCACTGAGTTTTATAACATCTATAGAGGTAACGAAGAGAACAAGGATGAGGGAATTCTACTTCTTGACTACCAAATGAGGAGGAATTCATCATATAAGATGCTCACACAAGTATACAAGGTCAAGGATAGTCTATCTACTTTTTATAACTTTTCCATAACTACAAACCCAATATTGGCCTCAATCTAATGATAGAGAGGGATTGGAAGATATACAAAAGATTTAAGGTAACCCTAATGGCTTTCATAATGGTAAGCAAAAACTCGTTCGGCTCGTATTACTCCACAAGCATTCCCGTTATCCCCTACTTGGTCGACATATTGGACGTGTTGTTGAAATGCTAAAGTGTTCTTATCCTCTGACCTATTATGAGAGGTATGATTAAAAAACTTAAGAATTTTTTTAGCTACTTTTCTTTTCTTTTCTTTGTAGCAACTATGTTAGATCCATAGTACAAGTATTCTGCTACCTAGTAATTTCCTCTAAGAGTTTTAGTAAAGTGCTAGGGTTGAAAATGCTAATTATCAAACAACTACACTTAATGTTGAAGCGTTGAATATGCTTAGAATTTTGTACACTTTTCACAAGCAAAGGTTGCAGCGTTTATCCCATCCAATACAGCCTAGTAATCATGCACCTAGTATGTAACGACCCTAGGAAGGGCTTAATATTATTGCCTAAAATTTCCATATCACGTGTGTAGCCATGATAAGAAAATCGCCTTGTAAGTCAAAGATTGTAAGACTTTAAATAGTTATTTGCTAAAATTTTCAATTTTAGTTCATTAATTCATTATATAATATAAATAATTATGGATATCCATTTTTTCTACAGTTCCTCAGAACCGCAGATAATCGGTATCCCCTACCAAAATATTGAAATGAGATAGACAATTCTAGAAAATTCTAAACTTACTAAAGATAGTAAACTTAATTGAGACATTAGTCATTTTTCGGAGCATTCCAAATTAACTATACAAGCTTTTCATCATACTGATTCAATGGTAGCACTCTGCCCTCGATTCATATCCCATTCACAACTATCGATGAACCTATAAGGAAAAGAACTGTTGGAGTGTAAGCTTACACGTAGTGAGATAATTGCCCTCATCAATACCGCATGATAGAAATTTATTAAATGCATAATCATATGAATGCATGAAAAATCAGTATGTCAAACAACGCATGCAGTGACCTAGGAACTGCATATGACTTAGAATTACACCCCCTGAAGCTGGGGTTTGGAGATAATTAACCGACCTAAACCGAAATCCGGGTTCTAGACCTTGGGTTTTATTTCATTTGCACTATTGTGCTTATGTCAAAACAAAACTATATATATATATGTGTGTGTGTATACTTTCTTTACCGAATAACAAATCATATTTTTAAAATCCCAAGTCTAGCGGTGTAGTGGCCTCCATAATCTACAAACACACGCCTTAAGCAGAAGCCATATGATTGGGCCCTTCACCGACAGTTGGCGTCTCCCAACGCTTAGTAAGCTCATAAGCTTAGAACAGGAACTCAATTTATATGATGACATAGCTAGTGTCCAATCCTGTAGGAAACTCGTATTCCTATAAGTCTCTTCCCATTTTCTGCGTAAAGCGGTAGTCGGTGTTATCTGTATGCAATGTGGGGAATCCATGATTCATTTTGATTTCTAAATCGTATAAGTGATTAACTCGATTTTAAGGTGATCAAACAATTTCTTTCCATACAATTCACATGTATATATTAATACAAACAATTCCCATTATTATATATATAATTAACAAGTCATCACATTCATCCATAAATCCATACACATGCAACTCCCATATCCCACAAGCATCCAAATTTATATAAATAAGTTTATGTGTATCCATTCTACAAGCACAATCAAGTAAAGAGTCACAAGGAATTTACTCACTTTGCCATGTGGGTCAATCAAAGTAATCCGGAGGTAAGTCGTCTCTGTTCATGGTGTCCCTTAGTCATTGAAATAATATGTATAAGGGATTGAAATAAACTTAGGAAACTAAGTAAATTTTTCCTTAAGTTACACTCTTGTTTAGCTTTCGAAATTTTTCCTGGTTTTTTGCCTAAAGTTCAATTGCGTATAACTTTTTCGTTTTAAATCCGATTTTTATGATCTTATAGTCAATCTTCATCATTTTCGAGTGTACTTTAATGTGGCGTGGTTATATTTTCGAAATGAGGCATACAATTCTATCCATGGGTTAGAACAGTAGCGTTTCTCATGTATTAGAGTGTTTTGGGCCTTGTATGGTAAATGGGTTTTTTGATAACTTGAGAAATCCTTTAGGCTTGGCCTTAAGATTTTATCCTAAGCTTAAAATACTCCTTGAGATCAGATTTATAACTTTGATTTATATTCCTAAGGCTAACAACCACTTCATGGGCCCTTTAGTGGGCTTAAGTCATCAAATGGGCTTGTTTTTTGTTCAAACTAAAGTTAGTGACTTTGGTGGGCTTATGGGGCCTTAGGAGAATTTCTTATGGGCTTCAAAACATCCTCTCTTAATGTTTTATGGTGCTGGTCAGAATTTTATTGAAGGCCCAACTTAGAATTCTAAGTTTGTTTTGAGAGTTTTAGGCTTTGTATACTTACCTTACTTGCTTTGGTTGATCTTTTCACTTTGTTCATTTACTTTTATCATATTTTTAAGCGTCTTTTTCCCACATTCCAGATCTGGTCGGGATGATTCCAAGGGGTTCTCGCTTGGTTTTTCAACTTGTTTCATCATTTCCTTAAGTTTAGGTGTTAGATTATGCACTTAAAATATTTGTATCCAAATCTTAACTTAACTTTTCTTCCATAAGATGATTCTTTAACTCACACTCCACACAAAGAAATAGAAGATCTTATACTTAATACAACCTCCATATCATAGCTGATGTCATACAAAGTTGGTTTTTTAATAAAACTTCATGTGATGGATTTTTCCTTAACTTAAGTCTAGATTTGAGCATGTTTAACTTAACAGAAATAAAATCAACATTCAAATGACCTTTGAACCCTCACATCTAGCATGTTCATCTTCCATTCAAGTTCTTATTTCAAGATTTTCTCAGCTTAAAATCTTTTATTCAAAGTGTTACATAAGTATCTTTACAAAATACCAACTTTACATGCTCATGTTTCAACTTCATGTAAGGGTTTCATGAGTTTGTTTCTTAAAACGGTTTTTGGTGTTATAACAACCTAAACCTTACTTATATCTTCAAGAAATCAAACTCTCCTAACATAAATACTAACCCACATATCACAAGAAATACTTACTTGTCCTTAAAGCAAAATATGGTGGTTGTGCACTAAGGTTCCACTTAAGCTCTTAACTTTGCTTCCTCCTTTTTGCCACCTTTTGGAAACCCGAGTTGTTTGATATTTTGGAATGAGGTTTGCGAAAGGTCTAATGGTTCTAAAAGATCTTATATGGTGAAAGAAAATGACATAAGAATAAGAGGAGAAATTGCCGTGAGTATAGAAGCAAAAATGGTGGCGGCAATGTTGGGAACTTATGGAGTTAGATTTCTTCTTTTAATTTGCATTTAAAGTGAGAGAAAAGGAAGTGAAAATGGGAGTGAAAGAGGGAGAGAGTGGTAGATTTTGAATGAGGAAAGAAGTGTGTGCAAGAAGCTTTAATTGATTGTCTTGTAGCTTACACAAAAATCAACAATTGCAACTATTGATGATATAAGCATTAAGGGGTGAATAGTGATGTGTAAGAGAAAGTGATTGATGGTTGAAAGACAAGTGCATGGCCCTCCTTTCTTCCTTGTTTAAATCTTCTATTTAAAGTCTTTTTGGGCCATGGAGTGGTCTTGTCTCATTTAATGAAGTTAAGCATAAGAAATCTTGTGAAAAATTGTCCATATGTAGTATAAGTGAAGGGGTGATAAGGAAAATGTCTTATTACTAAATTTTGATAAGTTATCAATTGATAAATGATTCCAACTCTCAATTGATAAGTTATCTAAAGTGATTGGTTGATCTACTTATTGAAGTGTAAGGCTTGGACATGAAGATAAGGGCATAGTCTTATAAGAAATTGTTTTAGGGTTTTCATCTTGTATTGTTTTGTAATTTATGATTCGATTCCTATAAAATTGTGAAATTTTCTAAAGTTGAATGAAATTATTCAAATTAAATTATTGATTAATTACTTAGGGTTAAAATTGCTTAATTATTTTAGGGTTAGGGTTTTAAGTGACTTTATAGCTCGTAATTCTTCAAGTTTAGGTTTTATCGATAATTGGTTTTTGAATTGGAAAATTTTGATTTGTTTCTAAATGTAAACTTAAATTCTTAGTTTCGTTGATTCTTAGGAACGTTCAGACGATACTTTTAATTGAATCATGAGCCCACTAAAAGTAGGGTTTATATTTATCAATTGATAAGTTATTTATGATGATTGGTTAGTTTACTTATTCATGTGCACAAATCTTGTGCATGAAGATAAGGAGATTGTCTTATATGAAATTCTTTTAGAGTTTGTCTCTTAAATTGATTTGTAAGTTATGATTTAATTATTATAAAATTATGGAAATTTCTAGAGTTGAATAAAATTGTTCAAATTAAATTCTTAATTAGCTGCTTAGGGTTATAAGTCCTTAATTGTTTTAGGGTTTTGGGTTTAGAGTCTATGGTTCTTGTATTCGAGTTTTATCGATAATAGAGTTTCAAATTGAAAAATTAAATTCGTTTTTAAATGTAAAATTGAATCCTTAGCTTAGTTTATCCTTGGGAATATTTGGGAAGTGTTCTTAGTTGAATCACAAGTCCGCTAAAAGCAAGGTTTACAATTTATCCATATATAACATGGGTTATAAGTGAAAATAAGGAAATTGTTTTATATGAAGTTCTTTTTAAGGCTTGATTCTCAAATTAATTTGTAGGGTATGATTTGTCTCTTAAGAAATTTTAGAGTTTTCTAAAATTGAATAAAATTTGTTGAAATTAGATTTTTAATTATTTATTTAGGTCCATAAGTCCTTAATTATCCCAAGGTTTTGGGTTAGAGTGAGTTTAAGTATGTTTTAGAGTTCGAGTAAGATTATGTACATTTTAAGGTTTTTCACTAGCTCGAGAATAATTGACTTATACTTAGGAGCTTAAGGTTCAATTAGCTTCATTATTTAGGAATATCGCTTTATTATGCAACATATATATATATATATATATATATCATACGATAGATTAGGAAAAGAGAAGGAAATTGCTTATTAATATATTTATATGTATATACATATTATGGGGCTGCTTATGTACACAAGTAAAATAATTTTTGTAAATTTATTAATTTATTCCTTTAACTAGTTTAGTTTTGTTGATTATTATTACTTGAAATAATCCTTGATTCGTTCATTATCAGTTTTACACGATTTTACAAAATTATTGATAATTTTATTGATTTATGGATTTTCAAGCATTAAGATAATTTTATTGAGTTTTAATTTTTTTTCATAATTTAATATTTACAATTCCTATTAAGTTTAGGTTTATATTATTTTTTTTAAATATGCGTATATAAGGATTAGGGTTTTCTTACATGATTAGGGTTTCCAAATTGTATAATAGTATCTTTCAAGTTCATTTTAAGTTTCGAGTTTAAAATTTTAGTCAGTTTTTATTTTATATGGCCTTATCGACTTAGGAAAATATTTATAATACTTGAGTCCGATACTATACTTAGAAGGTTAAATTTACAGAGTCTACATAGTATGCATTCTAAATGAAATAAGCAGATTGTAAGAAACAATAAGGATACGAAGGACACCTCTGAATTCTAATGCTAGGTTAGGATTTAGTGCAGCTACTAGTATACAAGGTGCAGCTATGGGTGGAGATAAAGGAGGATGAATATGGAAAGGATAATTTCTATATTCACTCTTGGTAGCCAAATAAGTCGCATATGAAGCTAATCCTTTCCCTTGTGGATTAGGATATTCTCATACTTCCCTCTTCAACAATCTCTTCTAAGTTAGCTTTCAATTTTAAGAGGCAAACTAGTATCCCTCACCACCTTTCGCTCATTCTTTAAACCGTCAAAGCCTATGTGTGCCTGAAGGATTGAATTGATGCTAAGTACTAAAGCCATGGGGAATACCCATATTTTTGGGTTCTGGGTACTGATAACAATACATGGTCAAGCATCTTTGATTCACTACTAGACAAGGAGGATATGACGATGAGGATGATTACGATGTACTTGTCTTTCTATTGGAATTTTCAAGTTTTCTTTTCTTTTCTTTTTGTTTTTGTAAATATCCCATTAACATTGGCCAGAATTTGTATGATCCTACGAAAAGTTCTTCACGACAATGTTGCTTAATACCATCTCTTCTTTGGCTCTCCTTTGTTTCACCTTTCTTATAAATGGATTATCTTATTAAAAAAATTTGCTGTAATATTATTGAAACAATTTTTTTAAATATGTAAAAATAAATTAAAAATTAAAGATACAATTGTTAATTAACATCTATTAAATAATTTATCAAAAAGAGTCAAAACATAACTCATTAAATAATATTGCATTTACTAATTAAGTAATCCATTAAGTAATTTATTTCTTAAATAAAACAATTGCATAATTTACATAATTATACATTATATTTACAATTAATAAAGATACATGAGCTTATGTGCTCGTGCCATGCCAATCTGTGAAGTAATCGTGCATGGCATGCTTAGGCTTTGCATGCTCGTGCTTCCAGATTTTTTTATATACCTATACATGGTAGCCCAAGCCCAAGGCTAAACGTACTTGAGCCTTAGGCTTAAGCCCATTTATTGCACTTGCACCAAGCCTGAAATCAAGCAAACCCCACCAATAAAAACTTCACCTATAGCTGAAGGTATGAGTTGGGAGGAGAGATTTCTAGAAATGAAAAAAACCATCCATTTTGGAGGGGAAATGTTAATGATTGAGTTTTTAATATAGAATGTGTAAATACATTCCAAGTTAATGAAAAAACCACAATTGTAGTGGCAATACTTTTAAGCATGATGTTTCTAAAATTTCTACCAATGGAGGAATTATTTTCCTTTTGTAAACTCCTAGCTCTCCAACAAGGTCTTAGCATTAAAAATTCGAGAAAAATAGCTCTTTAATAGCATACATGCATATGCCCCATATGAATATTATCCTCAGTTGAACTTGCTATAAACATGAACAAAGGAATAACACCATCCCTCATTTAATATTACATAACTCATTATGACTCAAATGGATTTCTTTAATATGTAGATGCAAGGGGGACATTACAACTATTGGAACTCTAAAAAAATACCAAGTTTTACATCATGAATCCTTATTTCCATTACATAATATATATTTACACATATTATGTATGTAAATGTATTATATGGTGTTGATAGTCAGCTTTCATCTCCATCTTACTCGTCTTTTTGGCTACTGATAGACCACGTAATATATATTCTCGGAACCTCATCGAGTAATTGATGTTCTTGGCACTATGCCTAGTAACTCCGATCCATTGCAAATTTGGCAAATCCAATTCAATCAGCAATACGACTTTTGTGTCGTATGATAACCTAAAGGGTGTTTCCCCAATCTTATTAGGGACTAATTCAACACTACTGATGCCGAGTGCTTTATTACAAATTGCCTCCTTTACCCTCTTGTTCGAATCTTTAGAAGTTTTGGTAGCTGGTTAGCCAAGATGATTCAAATCCCAGAAATGGATATGAGTGTAGCCCTCAATGAGGTAATCGATGGAGTCAAGCCCTACGGAGACATTTTCAAGTTTCTCACAAAGAATAAGCCAAAAACTTTCGCTAAGTTTAAGGCTAAAGGTCACCTCATACATTCATCAGGAAGATAACATAAAGGTATAATGAGAGGCTAACAAGAGCAGAAGAGATGGAAAGAATGACAAGTGAAAAAGTGCGAAGGACAGACTCGACACGAACAACGACCATAGTTCAGTTGTCGAGAGGAAGAGACTAAGGTTCCCAACATACTCATCCTATACACCTGTCAATCATCTAATTTTGGACATTTTGATGGAAGTACGTCGGGAAAGAAGCATCCTCCAGTAGCTGGAAAGAGTGAAAGAGAATCTCTTAAGGAGAAACTCCAACAAATATTGTGATTTCCACCATGACAAAGGTTATAATATAGATGAGTGCATTCAACTCAAGAATGCAATTGAAGATGCGATCCAACGTGAGCACTTATGCAAGTTCTTAGCGCACGATGTCGAGAGTACTAAGAGACTATCTTAGAGGAGACGTGAGGAATAAGAGAATGACACATGGCTAGCATCAATCGTAAGAGATGCAAGGGTCATGAACCCTAGCAGAGCACCCAATGGAGTGATCAATACCATTGTTGGAGGATCTACAATATGCTAGTTGAGTTCTTCGAATTCAATTAATGTTAAGAATTACATTTGCAATATTCAAGGCAAAAAGGTCAGGATCGACAATACAATATCTTTTGGAGAAGAAGATTATGAGGGCATCCAGAGGCCACATAATGATGCACTTGTCATCAATGTGAGAGATGGTCAGTTATATAAACGCAGCATATCACGACCCTACCTTCGATGCCTTCCTCTGAGAGATGCTCAAAGGGTGTTATCCAAGTTGCATGGTGGCATATGCAGTAACCATGTAAAAGTGTAGATACTGTATGTTTGAGCTCTTTGACTTAGCTATTATTAGCCAACTATGAGAGAAGATGTGAAGGAAGTTGCACAGTATTGTCCCTAGTGCCAAAGGCACAAGTCGTTGAGTCATGTACCTATAATTGAGTTATGTAGCCTAACTAGCCCTTTGTCAAGTAAGAGTTCGATATTCTCGAACCCTTTCCGAAGTCTACTACCTAGCGACAATTCATCATTGTTACTGTAAATTACTTTAAAAAATGGGTAGAGGCCGAGGAAGTAGCAAATATCATTGAGCAGAAAATAGAAGCGTTCATCTTCATCTCCATCATATCAAGGTTTGAAGTTCCTTATATCATTATCACTGATAACAACCTGCACTTTGACAACAATAAGTCTCGAGCATTCTGTAAGAAGCACAGCAATTGCCTTAACTATACGTCTGTAGCGCACCTTCGGATGAATGGGCAAGTTGAAGTCATAAATAAGATCATACTACTTGGCCTAAGATAGAAGGTAGATTAAGTAAGGGAGAAATGGGCCGATGAACTACCGACTATTTTATGGGGGTACTGAACCACCCACAAAATGACAATTGGGGAATTTCCTTTAAGGTTAGCATACGTTACGAAAGTCGTGTAGCCATTTGAATTGGATTTGCAAAATTTGTGGATTGAAAATTTTGATGTTATGGTTAATGAAGTTGGACTAAGAGCAAATTTGGACATTATTGACAAAATTCAGGATATTGCAAGAGCTAGGATCACGGCATACCAACATAGAGTGGCAATGTTACGCCCTGAAGTCACAGAGTCGCAACAGTCTCGCCATATAAACCATTCTATGATAGTAACTAGCCTCACAGTACCTACCATAGACATGACCTACACAAGGCGTCAACGACTCCTTGCTTTGAAGTAAACAGTCCGATGAACAATTAAACTACGAATATGTTAAATAGTTCAAATTTCTAATAACATGTACAATATTATATATAGATATAAGTCCACAAAGCTTTCCAGGAAGTTTTACATAACATAACAGTTCACTAGATTATAGAATAACTACCAGTCTTATATTCCTAATTACATGGTCACTCTAATTACACACTATACTAAGTAACTTGATCCTCATACCCTTGGCTTCCAACAAACTAACCTCTAGGTAATTGTAGGGCGGCATAGTGCTTTGAGTATTCAGAAATCAGAACTTGCAAAAGGATTTATATGGGTTTGAGCAACTACAGCTCAGTAAGTTGAATTGGAAACTCATGAATGCATACAAGCACAAATAGGGTTATCAAACAATTATTTTTATGCAATGCAACAATCAAGTGTCATCGCACAACGTGGTCCGATCCGTTGTGAAATCAGAGAAATTTCGCCTGCTCCAATCAGGGTTGAAGAGTTTCCATGTTATGCAGTAGCTCACAACCAAACCCAGGCTTGTGCAATGGAGACCTCACTTCTCCCGCGATTACCTTGGAACCATTGACTTCACCCTTGCCGCGACCTCCTCTCCTGTCACTTAGTTCGACTAAGGATGAAGAAGGGACCATTTTGCAATCCTGCACTATCCCTTTCGAAGGGGTCGGTATTTGGTTGGAGAATCCTATAATCCCCTAACGGGTTGTAATGCATGACATTATTAATTATTTGGGGTCGACTAATATTAAATTCTGTTTAGGGTGTTCAAACAATTTCTCACCAATTCAATCAGTCACAGAATCACTCACAATATAATTTCAGCACGAATTCAGATACATCAAACACATGCGTAAACTACTTACAATCACAATCATATACAAGCCTAAGTCTTCGAATACTACAAAACTAGTACTCTATTACAATAAGCAATAACCCAACTTACTTGGATTTGCTCAATCACTCGATCCCTTAATCGTAAGTTGATTTTGTCTCTGGGTGTCCTATAATACAAATAGGTCTTTTTAGTACTTAAAATTTACGGTTTCATATTTTAAGTTATATTTTAATTTATTTTTTTTCCGTGTATGCCCATTACATCCTAATGATTTGTTGTACTCCATTTCGGTGTTCAAATCCTAAGTGAGATTTTAAACTTTGAGTTCTAAGTCTTAAATATGCTCGAATCCTAATGTGAAAGTAATCACATTAAGCTTGAGTGTCCAAATATCCTATTGGGTCGTAATTTGGTATTCTAAACTATTTGGTACATGCTAACCCTAATCGCGGTATTGGATTTATTCCCGATATGTAAAAATCTTACATTTTGAGACTTTTTCTTAAGATTAAATGTCATTTTCAGATTTATTATTTTTCTTATTTCTATTGTAATATTATATAACTAACTCTATTTTTTTAGATTTATTAATTTACAATTTCACATATTAATCATTTCTTGTATTATTTACCTAATTTCCCTAATTAACCATACTTAATACTCCAAAGGCTAGGGTTAGGGTTCCCCATCATAGATTAATATCCCTAAACATCTAATTAAGATCTAAATCAGTAATTAACATCTTAATCATCTAATTAACCCCAAATCACCCAATTTTTCCATCATTTTAGGGCTAAAAATTAACTTAAAAATTTTGAAAATTAATTTTTAAAAAAATGGCTTCATAGCACTATTCTACATCATATGAGGATCCTACAAAAAATTTTTGAGTTCCAAACTACACTCCTAAGCCTATTTATTTTCGATTCTAATCATGCTCGGTTTTGAGAAATTTTTTAAGAACCCTATAATTGCAGGTGTAATTAAACTAAATAAATATTTTTCCCTAAATCTACATATAATAAAACCTTAGAATAACAAGTTTCATAATTTTCTGGGCAAAATAACTAATTTTACAAATTTATTCAAAATCGAGGTAAATAAATGACTAACCGGTTCAAAGATTTCTGGTCGTCCAAGCCCGATCCAAGGTTGTCGGCTGGTCCAGGAGGTGGTTCTAGTGTAGGGTAGTAGTGGTGGTTCGGTCCTAGGTGGTGGTGAGTGGTGGGTTTGGTTCACTTGCCTAATCTGCGCAGTTTTCTTTTTTTTTTTTTTGGATTTTCTCTTGATTTTTTTTTCCAATTTTTCTCAGATTCTAAACTAATCAAATGACTTCTGGAAATTTTTCCTCTATTTATAGACAATTGTAGTAATTAATATGCATTAATTTAACAAGATTTTGCCCAAATTCCTTGATTTTTGGCTTTTAGGTTATCTAAATTTTATTTGTTGATTTTTTTTTTCTGATCTAGACTTACCACAACTTGATCTTGATTAAGCTTATCATCTTCTGATTTTTCTATAATTATTTTATAATTTTCTTTAATTATTTGCTTAGTTTTTTGCCAATTTAGGTAATTACGCGTATTTTTATCTAAACGTAAATACATGTGGGGTACACGTGAACATTCCTAATTATTATTTTGGTCATTCTAAAATTTTTAGTATACATATAATCTATCTCTAGTAATTTTTTTGTTATTAGATTACAGTTTTCGCCTTTTCGGTAATTAGTACTTATTATGCTTAAAATTTGAAAATTTTATAGTCTCCTATTTTACTACTTATTTTCTTAAATTTAAGTTTAAAGGATCATTTTTACTAATATTCCTCTCAATAGTTAATAATTTGGGTTTGATCGGATCCTTTAACCGATCACTCTAAACCTTGGGTTCTAAGTTCAATCCTATGGTTACTTGGCTTGGCTTTAGGGCTTACAGGCAAGGTATTACAATCAGAAAGTGAAGCACAGAGTTTTTCAACTTAGGGATCTAGTTTCCTGAAAGATGGAAGCTACTGGTGTGCAAGCAAATCAAAGGAAGCTCGACACAAACTGGGAGGATCTTATTAGGATCTGGGAAGTCATTGGTAAGGGGGCCTATCAACTAGAGAGGTTGGATGGATCTATTATCACTCGAGCATGGAATGTTGAGAATTTGAAATTATACTTCAATTAATAGCTTAGCTTATTTGTAAGGTAACAACCGATAAGCTTATAAGACTATGGTGCCTTTTATTTATGAGAATTATGTTTGAAGTCTCATGTTTCTTATTCTTCTTAATGACTAAATAATAGTTCTAGTCTATCGTGGCTAACAAGCTGCATAAATCAATCTTACAACCAAGTAGTACGGTTAGTCCATGCCTCAAACGGCAAACAGAAAATGTTTATAAAGACGCGCGAATTAGGCATGTGAAAGAAAACATGCCGAGAAATAATTAGTTATGTGAAATAAAAAATGTTAAGAAATAATTATGTATGTGAAATAAAAGATACCGAGAAATAATTGGGCATGTAAAATAAAACATGCCTAGAAATAATTGGTCGTGTGAAATAAAACATTCTAAGAAATAATTGGGCCTGTGAAAGAAAACATACTGAGAAATAATTGGGAGTTATGAAATAAAACATACTGAGAAATAACTGCACGTGTGAAATAAAACACACCAAGAAATAATTGGGAGTGTGAAATAAAACATGCCGAGAAATAATTGAGCATTTCAAATAAAACCTGCCAAAAGATAATTTGCGTGAGTTGAAACATGTTGATGAATATGGACGTGTGAAATAAAACACAAGGAATTCTCAGTATGTGAACTAAAACGTACTAAGAACAGTCATGTGAAGGATATTTCATTCAACTAATGCGGTTACAAATGTACGGCCTAACGATTCATTCAAATAGTTACATAAAAGGATGCTAGGTAAAAAGAATATAAAAAATCTTATGGCTTACTTGTGGAATCAATAGAAGTAATTGATGGATAAGAAGCTAGGGCTCTCTTTGAGTAAGCTACTTTCTCTACACATGGGTTCTCATCTTCCCCTAGATCCTCAGTATGAGCTTTGCTATCAACCTTATTAGCAATCTCAACACTCGCCTCACCTTCATTGTCTTCGTTGGTACTACTCACTTTGTTACTAACGTTGGTGAAGGTAAGGCATGAGAGATCGTAATTAGGATCTCCTCTCTTGCCACTTGAATCCCCTCTAACAACTTCTTTCGACGAAGCCTCTCGTATTGCCGACTAGTAGCGACTATATCGTAAACCTCTTCGAATGATGGTCCGTTCCTCATAGTCTCCTCTAATTCGACTATACAGCTCTGTAAGTTTAAGTTGTTGGTCTCTAACTCTTTAATTTGTATTTTGAGCTGATCTTCCTCTTCGCTCATCATTCAAAAAGCTCAAGCCCCAACACTCTTCTTTCTTCTTCTGCAACTCCTCTTTTAAGCCTTTAGACTATTTGTACTGCTCTTCCATTTTAGCCTTCAGGCTTGAGACTTCATCAGCGGTAAGGCGATGTACCAACTTCTCAGCATTAAGGTCTTCTTGGAGCTTTTTTGCCTCAATCTCAACCCTTATCCATGCATTCTCAATAGCTGCAGTCTAAGCTTTTGATGTATTATATGCATTCGTCAACTCTCTACAACAAAGTTATTTAACACAATTAGGAATGATTCGACACAACACAGATATAACCAACAATATTACCTTCTTCACCTCTTTGTCGGCTTCGTCTAAAGCCATCAAAATAGGGCTGCTCATCTGGAAAAGGAAATGAGTTAGTAACCCGAACCAATTTGACAATTAAAAGTAATTGTTATGGATACTCACATCACACAATTTGGCCGTGATATGGGCCATATTGGAACTGTCAACTCTATCAACATCCTTCTTCACAAAATCTCTATCCTTGGGAAGAATAACTCCTTCCATTAAAGCTAAGGACTTTGTCCTATCACCTAAGGCTGAGTCGGTGTCTAAAATTGTGTAGTTCCAATATGGGATGTAGTACTCACTAACCTCCTTATTAGGGACGAATTTGGCACTACTGATGCCGAGTGCTTTATTACGTATTGCCTCCTTTACCTTCTTGTCTGAATCTTTGGACTTTTTTATAGTTGGTTAGTCGATGAGTTCTTTCCCTAGTCTTTTATTATTGCTTAACGCCACCTCTATTATTAGGGAAAACCCTTCGATAACAGTGACATTAGCCTCATTGTAAGGCTAAACTCTCGATCCTTTTCTCTCGACTCTATAGGAGGTGGAACATCTTGAAAAATCTCGAATGAGCAATTTCAGTTTCAACAAGCAAATCCTTCTTTGCCTTCTTCCGCTTCTCGGTTGGCTGAGAAGTTTTCTATTGTGTTGCAGGTAGCTTGGTTGATTCTTTAGCCACCTTTTTCATGATGTTGATCGAATGGTGGATGCAGCGACCATATACTTATCAGCCTTTGATTTTTTGGCCTTTGCCTAGGCCAGTAGCTTTGCAAGATTTATCTCACTAGCACACATTTCTATGACATGAGCAAACAGGTTAACATCAATACGGGAAAAGAATAAACTTACACTCTCTATGCTGAGCAAGGCTCAAAGGTGACAACTCTTCACCTAAGTCACAAGAACGGCTTTCCTCTTATGGTACTCGATACAATGGTAACTCATTAGCGTACCTTCTTTTTCAGAAAAAATTGGGTCTTCGCTTACGTAACACTGTATAATTCTCTCAACATCTGAAAGGAACATTTTTTTCTTCTCCTTTCCTAAATTTTCTTTGCTACTTCTGCATCATGTAGCATCAAATCAAAATCTTTGGTGCGAATTGGTTCAGTCCATTGGTTCCAAAAGTTAAACTCTTCACCAGATACTATTAACATGAATTTATCATGCCACTTATGAATTTTAGACTCCAACCCATCAATGAACTTCCACCCATGCCTTATACTAGCAAAATACCACCCGTTAGGTTGCCTCCTAATCGAGAAGAAAAACAAAAACAGTTGAGGCATAGCCCTAAATTTGACTTCTTCGCAAACTATCTCAAAAGTCACCAAAAGCCAATATGTATTAGGTGAGAACATACTCAGCATGACTCTGAATTAGTTGAAGAAGCCCTTAACAAAAACTGAGAAGGGGAAACACAATCTAAAATTTAAATATTTTAGGTATATATGGAAATCGTATTCCTATGGGAAACAAAAGTCGCCAGAAGCCAATATTATGTTCGTTAGTAAGTTACATCCTCCGAGCAGCTTTACGTCAGCTATTCTTGTTCACCTATGGATCATTTGCCCCTCATTTTCTTCGATATTTCGAAGAATCCATTTTAGTCCAATTTGCCATGGTAAGCCCTAGTGATAACTAAGCTCCTAGGCACACCATATAATTTCTTAGTAACATAGCTTGAGGTTGCAATCGAAAGCTGTATAGTGATAGTCTATTGTCGATATAGTTGTGTGTATGTTAAAAGCATCTGAGTGAAGTGTCTTTACTAAAGCTTTGTGTTGAGAATGTCGAACCCTAGCTTACAAGGAGAGATTAACGATATCGAGAGTGATGCTCATGGTTGTGGTTGAGTTACACAACAAACACCACGTACTACTACTGAACAGATACAAGATCTTGTTGCTATTGTGGCCAACTTGGTTGTCTCTGTAAATAGGGTTTTAGAGACTAGACCGTATGAGAAAGTAGCTGAGTAGGGCTGAGAAATGAGAGATAGGCCAAGGAAGCAGTTGAATGAGCGATCTCCGGAAGCCTTTCCAGTGTAATAAGCACCACTACAACATACCAACAGAGTCGCGAGGAGAAGGTTAAAGTTAGATGAAGTGGAAGAGTATGAAGAAGAAGAAGACTAACATGTTAGGATTGATGAGCGTGAGTTTAGAGTGCCAAGAGGTGCCGAATATCTTAAGGTACAGATTCTAAGCTTCAACGAGTCTATTAGTGCTGATGACTACCTGGACTAGGAAGAGAAGATGAAAAAATATTCAACTTCTATGATTATGAAGATGCTGTCTGCATTAGAGTGGCCGCATTAGAATTTTCTCAATATGAGGCAATGTGGTGGAAGAAGCTATAGAATGTTTACCTAAAGACCCGATGCGAGGTCCTAACATGGAACGAGATGAAGAGAGTTCTATGAAGTAGGTTCGTTCCCAAACACTATGAACAAGACACTTTTTGACGACTCCAAGCCTTGAGGCAAGGTAATAGATCCATTGACGACTATGTTCGAGATTTTTAGTTGCTCATGATACAATGTAATGTCGATGAGCTTGAGACCCGAACTATAGTACGGTTCATCTCTAGACTACGATTGAGATTGGTAACATCGTGGAGCTGTAGAGCCTCATAACTCTAGATGAAACAATTCGTGTGGCCTAGAGAGTTGAAAGGCAAAGGCAGAACTCGGTAAGCCGAATGTCAAGTAATCGGATACTGATACTGAATAAGAGCAGCCTACCAAGTCGACCAATGAATGATAGAGTTTCAAATAGTTTCGAGGTGAAACATCAAGGTTATATGCTAAGCCGACCAGATGAGGGTCCAAGTATGAGCAAGACCGAGGAGCTTTAGATTAGAAGAGACTTGGGTAAGAGTTCGAGGAAAACCAGAGAAATCAAATGTTTTAAATGCTTTAGCTATGGACACGTGGATATTCAATATCCGAACCATCGAATCATGACCATAAAGGGAAACAAGTCCCAGTTTTAAGTAGAAAGTGTAAATGAAGGAGAGGAAGAAGTGGCAATTGATCAAATGCTGGAAGAATTTGAGGAAGATCCTGATGTCAAGGTACCTCCTAAGAGCGGAGCCGAGTATTGCTTTATAGTTTGACGATCTCTTATTACTTTTGTGGCTAATGAGCATGAGCAAAGAGAAAATCTCTTTCTTACGAATTGCTAAGTGAATGGTAAGCTATGTGCCATGATCATTGATAAAGGGAGTTGTACCAACGTCATCGTAGAAGGGGTTAAGGCCATGAAATCGCCAACCCTTCCATAGCCAAAGCTATACAAGATTCACTGGCTGAATGAGAGAGGGGGACTACACATCTCTGAGCAAGTCAGAGTGCCGATTACCATTACTGATAGGTAAAGGGATGAGGTGCAATGTGATGTCCTTCCTATGTGTGCATCTCACATATTACTCCACCGACCATAGCTATTTGACTTGAGAGTATTACACAATGAGTATAGAAACACCTACATGTTTCAAAAGGATGAGAAGAAAATTATCTTAATACCTATGAGTCCTATGGAAGTGCGATAAACCTAGGAAAAGGTTGCTCGATCTCTACAGAGGAAGTCCTTGGTGATTTTTCAAGCTCAGTTTGGATGAGTGGTTAAGCTTGAAAACCATGTACTCCTTTTAGTTAGGAGATTCTTAAAGGTTAGAGAGGCCATGATATACTTGCCAAAGTGCAATAGCTACTTCAGGAATTTTCTGACCTCTTCCTTAATAAGATGCTAAAAGGTTTACCTCCCTTAAGAGGAATTGAGCATTGCATCAACCTCCAACCAGGGGTTGCTTTACTAAACCGGCCTACTTGAGAGGAATCGAGCATTTCTCGAGTTTAGTTTGTAGCTAAACTGAAGAAGTAGGTGGATGAGTTAGTAGATCATGGACATGTCCATGAGAGCATGAGTCCTTGTATAGTACCCATTATACTTGTGCCAGAAAAGGAATGAACATGGCGAATATGCATTGACAGCCGAGCTTTCAATAAGATCACTATCAAATACCGATACCAGATCCTGCAGCTTGATGATATGCTTGATGAGTTACACAGCACCTACATCTTTTTTAAGATTGACTTGAAGAGCAGCTACCACCATGTACAGATGAGACCTAGGGATGAATGGAGATGGCCTTCTAAGCAAGGGATAGTCTGTTCAAATGTTTGGTGATGCCATTCGAACTAACTAATGCATCGAGTACATTTATGCAATTGAAGAATCATGCATTAAGTCGTTGATGACGAGAAAGTTTACACCGAAGGAAAGTGGTTGAACTCCTTGAGCTCCTCACATTGTCATACTATAATCCATGCTCTCGGTAGTGATGATGACGACCATTCCCTGCCTATAGACCTTATGCTGAGTAATCTAACCAACTACTGCCGAGTTACGAGAGACTCACTTATCGGCCGAGTAATTTTCTCTCGACGTGCTACCATCTCTCTCATCTTAGCCCCTTTATTGTCACAACATCTTGATCCCTCTCGCTTGCTATGCTTAGAGAATATTCATATAGGACCCATGTTGCATCGCCACTTGTCTACCTTATCTGACATTATACCACTTTTCTATTTTTATCTTCTTTTTTTTTTCCTTTTTACCCTTTTGCTTATGTACTAGGAATCCCCTTTTTGTGTATACTTTCTTATAATTTCTTTACTTGTAAAGTTTCCCTAAGGACTTGCTATAAATAGTCCATTTCTCTTGTAAGCCGAATATAACTTACATTTTAATATTGAATATTTTGTTTTGAGATAACCCTCTCAAAGTCCATCTTTTCATACACTCTTATGTAATCTTGTAGAGTAGCTAAGGATTAGTGGCGAGTAGACCTTAACATCAACTTATGCATCATATCAAGTGAGGTGTCAAGTCGTGTTGTGTTCATTAGTAAGTTACATCCTTCAAGCAGCTTCATGCAACTATTCTTGTTCGTCTGTGGACCATTTCCCTCTCATTTTCTTCGATATTTTAAAAGACCCATTTTAGTCAAATTTGCTACGATAATCCCTAATGATAACTAAACTCCTAGGCACACCATGACACGAACAGTTATTATAAGCATGGTTATGATTACATTACTGCCTGTTCTCTCTACATTTTAAGGAAGGTATCTAATCAAGAAATTTCCACGTATCTCGATAGTGATAACTACTGCTTCAGGTATAACGATCTCCTATAAAAACGAAAAAGGAACCCGATAAGAGACATCTGATAACTCCTAAATTCTCTACTTTACTATTTTCATTTCGACCCATTGACTTAGGCATTGGAGTGACCGTACCGAATTGGCATCGGTACTAAGTTGTTGTCATATCTTTATAAGATATTTCCAATTCCAAAAATTCACTAACATGTGGTACGATCATAAAACATGTATACATACAAACATATAGCATATATATACATAAATATGTATGTATAACTATAGCATGTACATATAACATATAGGTACAAACATATACTGTATCTATGTTCGTATAATAAATAGATAATTATGTTACATAGTTAAATAGATCTTTTTTTTTTCAACAATTACAGTAGGAGAGAGAGAATTCAAACATATTCCATTTAGCTTGGAGACAAGTATCCATGCCAATAAGCTACCAAGCCATTGGTAGTTAAATAAATCATTATGTCACAAAAAATAAAATATGGAAAACAATATTCCAATTTGGTAGGTAGTTGACACAATCACATTTAAGTTTTGTATGGAAAAAAAGGGTAATTATGTATACAATATACACACTATGTTCGTAGAGTATATGCATATATATACGACATTCGAAAATAAAAATGTATAACTATAATACATACATACGTACAACATAATTATGCATGTATAAGGAATATGTGTAACATATTTCAAATATTCATAAATGTAAGGTATAACAAATGCTTATTGTGTATATGTTATATTGATTTTTATCAATGGCATGTTTAAAACTACATTACATTTAATTGATTATTTAGGAATTAGTACATTACATCTATTAATATAAGATCAAAAAAGGAACAAAAATGAAGAGGTAAAACAAAAGAAAAAATTAAACCAAAGAATACATTTCATTAAATTAAAAAGGATATTTAAATAAAATGAAAGGACATCTTGTTAAGAAAAAAGAAAAGGAAATTGTAATAATTGATATTTAACAAATTTAAAATAACAAAAAAAAAGCAAGAAAAGACATAGTAAAAAAAGTCTAAATATCTTTGAATGGTATATATGGAGAAGTCGATAATTATCCTTGCCTTTGATCATCATTGGGATTGAGAGGAGCTTGTTGTTCATGTTAAGGTTGAAAATTAAAGCTAATGTGTCAATAATACGCATGTAGCTACTCCTAGTCTATCGGTCCTATATTTGGTCGATTCTTTAGATTTGCACTATTGGTCACTACCATATTTTTTATACTCTTTCACCTTGTTTTGTATGTCATTACGACATTTGAGTTAGTTATTGGTATATCTATTCCATGTTGAATCCATATCCTTGTTTGAGTTGGGCTTGCTGTTGTTAAACTTGTTTACCTTACCATTCTAAGAGTAAGTTGAGTGGCATCTTCATCTTCCACCTGTTCTTATTTGCTAGTGCAGATGCAACTAACATCCAACTTTAAACCATATCCTAGTTTCCTCATTTTTTTCAATACTCAACTTGGTCTTTATTGTATTGAGATTCAATGTCTTTGATTTAGTTATCACATAATAATTCATATCAATCCCTTTAATTTGAGCATGTACGTAACCAAATGCACATATCCCAAGTGATTATCCCTATGCCCATGTATTCAATAGAGGTAGTGACTTACGACATTGCTAATGTTTATTCGTTCTCCAAGGGTAAGAGTATCGATAAGTTAAAGATCTTCCTTAATTAAATTGTTGGTATTAGCCCATGAGGTGATGATGTTACCAATGATGTAGTGAAGAATCCATCCATTTATAAGAAGCTGTCCAGTGTTGAGGTGTTTCAAATATTGCATTAGAGTTTCATTTGAATAAATTGGTTAATTGAAGACATTAAGGAAAGCTATTATATATCTCAATTTCTAGACTTGAAGATTTCTTCATCACCAACTTTTAGCTAAATCATTAATATATTTTGATTGAATCCTTAAAATCCGATCAAACATATAGATGAAAATATAGTTACCTTTTTACTTCATTATATGCAATTTTGTGCACCATCATAAGAAATAACTTTGTAGGTTGCACTTAAATAGAAAATTTAGATGAAGTTAGAATATGTTTCATCCTCTAAGTCTAGTAAAGTGTGTAAAAGCTGATAAATTCAAATAACTACCGCAAATTACCTACGTCATTCAACTCTTCAAAATCATAAGATTAAGTAATAATAGTAGACTTGGAGGGATGTCTCCTCTTGGATGATTCCATGAAATTGGGTAAGTTAATATAGCAATTACGAGATAGAAAAAACAAGAGAGGATGTGGGAGCTTGTTTTTAACAAACATGAGCACATTTCAGGTGTTATGGGCATGTTAGGAGGTGATAAAGGCATATTTTTCATGTTTTATTATACAAATTAGATAGAATTATTATTGATTTTATAGAAATCATGAAGAAATGGTACCTAATTACTTTCATTTGGACAATTTAGGAATTAGAGGATTCAAAGTGGAAATACAGATGATGTAGAGGAATTTTATGCAAACAAAGAAGCGCAAAAAGAGCTATGGCACAATTGGAATTCAATACAGCCAGCCTATACTTACACCAACGACCTTTGGAGTCTACGTCACTAGCCTTGAAGCTTACATTGCCAGCCTTCATTAAAAGAAAGCCTTATGCAAGCTAATCCTAATTTTTCTTATAAATAGCCTTATGTTTCACCTTTTGAGAGACTTGTTGTTTTTGAGACACATACACTTTCCTAGACTTAAAGAGTCATAAAACAATCATTAGATAGTTCTTAAAGAATTCTTTTGTAGAATCGCTTAGATCATTGAAAAGATTTTGCTTTGGAGACTAAGTTTTGGAGTTGCAATTGAAGTTTATCTTTTCCAATTATAGAATTGGTGACATATATTTTCATTATATTTATGCAACTCTATTAATTATTCATGCTTTTAATTATGAATTTCCTTACAATTTCAATTAGTAGTTGCACTTTTGTTTCAAATTCCATAGTGAGCTAAATTTATTTGTAGGAATTGATGAAACCCTAGATAGCTAAGATGATGATTATATTCGTGTTATAGGATTAATAGATGTAGGAATGATTTACGATTGCAATTTCTATGATTTTAATTATAGTTGTTTAATTGATTATAATTGTTAGAAACCCTAGTGATATGGGAGTTGATATAGGGTTTGTTAGAAATTCTTGGTTAATTTGATTAATTAATGTGGAAGCAGTGTTAATTGAATTAATTATAAATTATCTAAAGATTAATGCTATGTTCAGTGATTGATTATTCATTAAGACATTAAGAATAATTGATTTAGGACATTAGATAATCATAGTAGCGGGAGATTTATATACTATGATTGTAATTTAGAGTCCACTGTTGATTGGAGATGCGAGAGCTAACTAATTCATTAGGGGTTTAAATCCTTAGGTGTAAAGGTATAATAATTTCACTTAAATAACCATATAGCTAATAATCTATATAACATGATAACAACTTGATTTACATAATCTAGGGTAGAATTTATTTTCCCATAATTCTCAATTAATTACTTAGTTTTAGAAATTTTATAGTTATTTTCTTTTCAATAGTTTTAGTATAATTATTATATTAGTTAATTTATTTTTGATTTCCTAAATATTGATAAGAACTATCATAGGTTTAGTAATATTATAGTCCTTGAGGAATTGACAACCTTACTTGCTTTGTATTACTTGATTCTAACCTAGTATACTTGTTAGAGTATTCACAATTTATTTTATATACATATATACATATATATATATATATAGTTTAAGCATATTAAGCTTTTGGTACCGTTGTCAGGGACTAGAAATATTAAACATTTTAGTTCTATTAGTAATTTAGGCACTCTTGATGACGTACGTTCTTTTTGTTCTCTTTGCAGGTGTTTTATGCACAGGAGTAGAAGTGTTGAAATTCTACCACTAGATTCTAAAATAGAGCGCACTTTGCATCAATTAAGCCGAGAGAACAAAAGAAGGATAGAAGAGATGGTAGGTAACAAGGATAATAATCAAATACTAAGAGTTCCACGAGTACTACGAGACTATACAATACCTACGGTAATGGGTTTAGCTATAAGAAGGAACACTATTCAGGTTAACAACTTTGAGTTGAAGAAGTCCTTCATTCAAATGGTTCAAACGAATTAGTTTGGAGGATACCTTAATGAAAGTCCTGATGAGCATATTGTAGGATTCCTCCAATATTGCAATACAGTTAAAATGAACAACATGACTGACGAGGTTATCAAATTACAGCTCTTTCCCTTTTCACTAAGGAATAAAGCTAGAGCTTGGTTTCATTCACTGCCATAAGAGTCTATCACCACTTAGGCTGATCTTTCATCGAAGTTCTTTAGGAGATTTTTACCACCATCTTGGACCGTAAAACTAAAGAACGACAACACCAACTTCACCAAGTTTAGTGGTGAGTCACTTTATGAGGCACAGGAGAGATTTAAGGAGGCAATCAGAAAATGCCCACATCATGGCTTATTAGATAATCTCCTGATTGAGATCTTTTATCTCAATTTGGATGAGACACTAAGGTCCCTAGTTGATGTTGTAGCTGGAGGTACTCTGATAGGTAAGACCTATAATGAAGCAAGTGCACTTATAGAAGAGATGGCCTCTAGTGCACATAACTAGCAAAATGAGATAAGCAAGTTAGGAGTGGTAGCTGCCAGTGACAATAACATTGTATCTCAATTAACAGCTCAAATTGCAACTCTTACTACTTAGGTAAGTAAACTCACCTTAATACAGTCTTTTAATGCTAATCCTATTGTTTTTTGTGAGTTATGTTCAGGACCACATTCGACCCTTGAGTGCCTAACTAAGAATCACTCAGCTCCAACCAATGGAGAATAGGTAAATTTTATCAACAATTTTCAACGCGGCAATCAAGGACCATATTCAAATACGTACAATCCTAGGTAGTGTAATCATCCAAATTTTTCTTAGAGAAACGAGAACAATGCATTTCAACCACCACCTAGATTCCAGAAGTAAGGTCTTACTTAGAACACTCCACCTCAACAAAATCTGTCTAGAATGGAAGAGCTCATGTTGAGCTATATGCAAAAGTCTAACACCATGTTACAGAATCAACAGGTGACTATTTGGAATTTAGAGAATCAGATTAGTCAGATCTCTCAGCAGTTGAGTAACAAACTATCAGGGTCTTTACCCAATAATATTAAAGAAAATCCTAAAGGTGTCAACGTTATTATGTTCAGGAGTAGAAAAGCAATGGAAATAGTTGACAGGCGAGTTAAAGAAAAGGTAGAGATTCCAAAGGAAGAAAAAGGGAAGCATGTAGACGAGGAACCAAAATAGAAGTCACCAGAAGTGAAACCATATGTTCCTCCAGTACCTTTTCTAGGAAGACTGAAGCAACAATAGCTAGACACTTAATTCGCCAAATTCCTAGATGTCTTCAATAAGTTGCAAATCAACATTCCTTTTGCGGAGGCACTTCAATAGATGCCTTTGTATGCCAGATTCATGAAGGTTTTTCTCATCAAGAAGAGAAAGATTGATGGGAACGAATCGGTAATGCTTAAATGGGAGTGCTCTATGATCCTAAAGTAAAATTTATCTACCCTACCTAGAAAATAAAGAGATCAGGGGAGTTTTTTTGTTCCTTGCACTATAGAAAATATTCACTTTCATAAGGTTCTTATTGATTCAGGTGCAAGTATAAATTTATTTTCAAGAAGCTGGGACTTGGACATTACAATGAGACTCATGTTATGTTGTACCTTGCTAACAGGAATATCAAATACCCAAGGGGTATTGTTAAAAATATCTTCGTGAAGGTAGAAAAATTTATCTTCCTAGTCGACTTTATAGTCCTGAAGACGGAAGAGGATGGAGAGGTACCCATGATCTTGGGTAGACCATTTCTTGCAACAAGTAAGGCGTTGATAGACGTAGAACAAGGTAAGCTTACTTTAAGACTTATGGATAATTAAGTAACATTTAATGTTTATGAAGCCATAAAGCATTTTGATGATTGCAAATCCTATTACACTATTAATATTTTTTATGAGATTACCTATGAGTCTATAGCAGAGAAAGTAAGAATGGATACTATGGAATCAGTTCTTAGGGATCTGGATGATTAGAGCGATGATGATGAGCCTGAAGAAGAACGCAGGGAACAAATGTCAGAAATCAAAGCTCGATACTATGAAATGCTAGGCATCAGTAAGAAGAAGTCAATCCTATCATTGACACAACCCCCGATGCTTGAACTTATACCTTTACCTAGTCATTTAAAATATTTCTGTCTTGGAACAAATGACACTTTGCCAACAATTATCTCCTCTTCTTTGATAGGTGACTAAGAGAAATAACTTTTAGGAGTTTTGAGAGAGCATCAACAAGCCATCAGGTAGACCATTTCCGATATTAAGGGGATTAGTCCCTTAATTTTCACTCACAAGATATTGCTTGAGGCGGAGTGCAAACCCACAGTACAACCATAGAGACAACTCAACCCAACTCTTAAGGAGGTAGTGAAGAAAGAGGTACTCACATTGTTAGATGCAGGTATTATCTACCCTATCTCAGAGGATTAGTAGGTTAGTCTTATTTAAGTAGTACCAAAAAAAGGTGGTATGACTATGGTGAAAAATAAGGATAATGAGCTAATCCCTACTCGCACTGTAACTAGGTGGAGAGTTTGCATAGGCTTATAAGATAGCTTTTCAAACCCTTATAAGAATGTCCCCATACAAAATCGTTTATGGTAAGTCATGTCACCTACTTGTAGAGCTCGAGCATAAGGCCTATTAAGCCATAAAATACCTGAACATTGATTTACAAGCTATAGGTGAAAAGAGATTACTCCAATTGAACCAATTGGATGAGATCAGAGAAGAAGCTTATGAAAACATTAGGATCTACAAGGAGAGAGCTAAGCGATGGCATGACAAGAACATTCAACAGCAGGAGTTCACGCCTGGCTAGAAAGTGTTATTATACAACTCTTATCTGAAGCTATTCCTAAGTAAGTTAAAATCTCAATGGTCTAGGCCATTTGAAATAGCTAATGTTTTTCCTTATGGTACAATTGAGTTAAAGGCAGGAGACAATCACAATTTCAAGGTAAATGGTCATCTCTTCAAACACTATTTTGAAGGAGAAAACATAGATAATGACACCACTACAATGGTGAGCGAGAATTCACAATAAGATTGGAAAAGTCAGGCTAGCAACTATAAACTAAGAGCTTCATGGAAGGTAACCCATGTCTAACCAAACTAATTTTTTTATCTTATTTATTATTAATTTTTTTACTTTTTTTATAAAAAAAAAGAGAAAAGTGCAAAAATTTGAACTAAAGGCCGGCACTCAAGGCCATTGGTCTATCAAGCGGCCTACTCATATATGCCGACAATGTACGTTACCGGCACATAGAAGAAAGAGTCGACGTACAGTGCTTTTTAAAGCATGACCATCGGTTTTCTCTCTCTCCTCACTTATTTCTTCTCGATTTCTCTCTTTACCTTCTTTCTCTCTTTAGATTTCTCTCAAACTCTCCTTCTCCCATATACCAACAACCACATACTCTTACTCTCTTCACTTTTTCTATACGCATTTCCATTCTACTTTGCAAATCTATGCTTTCCACATTCACCATGTTGCCTAAGAAGATGCAACCTCAATGAAAGAAACAGAAGGTGACAGTCACTTTGTCTTCCAAAAGTTTAGGAAGTGATCTACATTCACATTAGTAGTATGTTAGGGAAAGGAGGAAGTTACAATGAATGACAATCATGAATCAATAATATCTGGATTGGACTCTTTTACAAGAGTATGGAATAGACGATAAAATCCAGTAGATGGTTCCTGATAAAACATGGTTTCAATTATTTTAAGCAAAAGAACCTACTTTTAGAAATATAGCCATTGATTTTTTGTCTACTTTGCAACTAAAGAGAAGTAGGCGAATGTCCACTTTCACATTTTAAGTTTACGGAGAAATTCATGTAAATGAATTGAGTCAAATTGGTTATTTTCTAGGTTTATATGATGAAGAGGAAGTTAATTTGCCCAACTCTTGGCCTAATGATATGACTATTGAGAGATTTTGGTTTCAATTGATTCATCTTGGGTAGGATGATTTTGTACCTTCAAAGTCACTCGCCACAACTTTCTTGGCAGTGGAGCATAAGCTACCCCACCATATTCTTGCTCATTCTCTTAGCTATAAGAAGACTAGGCATAGCAAGATAACTAATTTTGACATGTTTTATCTATATAGTATGATTTCTGAGTATTAGATAAATCTGGGAATAGAAATAGCAAATTTTATCTATAGACAAATAGATGATATCAGGACACAAGTTAGCTTTTGTAGTAGGTATATTATAGCATTATTGAAAGATATGGAGCTTTTCTAGGAACCGAAGGGGGACGATGGTATTCCATGTAAGCCTATTTCTACTACACCATTTAGAGGTTGGGGATTAGTTAAGATAAATAACAGGCCCCATCTTATTGATGAGAAGGCTATTCCTAACAATCCTCTTACTGCTAGAGCGTCTACTTCATATCATCCTATAGCTAGTAGTTTTAAGTAGTTGAGTGTTGAAATTAGAGAAGTTCAAAATGAAATCAAGAAAGAAGGGAAGAAGAATAGGAAGTTCCAGACTATTATGTTCAATATGCTGAAGTCTGCTATTTCATGTTTCTAGCCAGCAGCAACAAAGCAACTTCATTACGAGACTTCTAGTACGGAGAGTAATAGCACCAATTGAGACAGTTAGATAATTAAGTGCTTTTCTAATTTTTTTTATGTTATTTTCTTTTTTCTTTTTTATTTTCACTTTGCTATTAGGTTATTTTTGTTTATTACCCATCTGTTTGGGTAACTCTAGATCAAGAACTTTACTATGTACTCTTAAGTGTACTTTTAAGCTATCTTTGCTATTTCATGTTTCTTTGCGTTTGATGAGACAAGTCAGATCTAAATTCTATGCTAACAATGATCTTATTCTTGGAATTTTCCTTGTTGCTAAAAATTTGAATCTAAGGGAGTACCAGTTTTTCATTTATTATTGTTACAAATTTTTATTTCTTTTTTAATATTGAATAGAAGATAGTGTAGACACTATCTATTCTAAAATGGGGGGAAGGAAATATGGGAAATGGATTTTGAATTAAATTGAATATCAATTTTGATGCCGATTTTTGTTTATAAATAGTTATACTTTCCTATCAGCTTAAACTTTACTTATTCTTAAGTATCTAACAATGTTCAAAATTTTGAATTTCTTGTTTGAAATCTAGAGATTATACAAAGGAAAAATTTGTTGATAGCATCTTATTGTGATTTGAATAATTGATTCACTAAGGTGCCCTACTCGCCAATGTTGAGATTTTTGTACTCAATTAAAAATAATTAGTAAATTCTTTAAGAACCTAATTTACCTAGTTTTTAGCCTTAGAAATTAAAGTTTAAGAGTCAATCGAGTCCTTAAGTGAAAAGTAAACAGGTTTACTTCTATGCAAAGTTAGTTAGTATATGGTCTTTTTAGTTATTCTAACAACACTTTAACACTTAGTGAAAGAGATAAGTGAAGCTTTAAACTTAGTGGTTCCTATAAAAGAAGTTTGAAAAATTTAAGTGAGCATTCAAAAAGTAATGAAATGAGAGCCTTTACTCCAATAATTCAAGAAATTAAGTAAAGAGTATCCTAACTTGAATGTTAGAGTGAGGAAGAGTTTGTAGGGGTCCCTTTAAAACCTTATCACTTAGGTGATGAGCTCGAGATGTGCTGACTCAATGTACTCATTATAACGAGAAGGATAAAAAGGAAAAAGTTCAATATCTGAACTAAAAAGAAAAAAAATAAAAAAAGAGAGAAGAAGAAAAGAAAATAAAAAAAAGAATGAAAATGGAAAATGGAAATTTCAAATGCAATACAAGAAATTAATTAAGGCTTGTAATAAAAAAGGAAGAAAACCTAGGGATAGAGCAAATACCATATGCTTTCACTAGTTTGTTAACTTGTTTATTAGAATAATTAGAGGGATAATATGTTTGCTAATAGCTATAAATTTTAAATGGGTATTTTTCCTTTTAGGACTGAGTATCCTAAGTTAAACGCTTGGATTAAAATTCGTTTTCTCTAGAATGATTGGTTAATTTCGATTATAGTACTCTGATCACAAATTTCGGTTTGGTTTGAGCGGTTGGCATTATAAATTAGTGAGTCTAAAAGTGTGAAATATCAGATGTCTTGGATTAGCAATTGAAAATTTTGTATTTTCAATGATAGATTTCTTTAGTTTTATTTATTTCGCTCAAGGACAAGCAAAAGTTTAAGTGTGAGGGAGTTGATAAAAATATATATTTTTCATGTTTTAATGTGCAAATTAGATAGAATTATTACTAATTTTATAGAAATCATTAAGAAATGGTATCAAATTATTTTCATTTGGATAATTTAGGAATTGGAGGATTCAAAGTGGAAATATGAACGATTTAGAGGAATTTTATGCAAACAAAGAAGCTCGAAAAGAGCTATGGCATGATTAGAATTCAACACAACCAGCCTACACTTACACTGGTGGCCTTTAGAGTCTCCATTGCCGGCCTTCATAAAAAAGAAGTGTTACACGAGCCAACCCTAATTTTTCTTACAAATAGCCTTATGTTTCACCATTTGAGAGACTTGTTGTTTTTAAGACACCCATACTTTTCTTAGACTTAGAGAGTTATAGAACAGTCATTAGATAATTCTTGAAGAATTCTTCTATAGAATCACTTGGATCATTGAGAAGATTTTGCTTTGGAGACTAAGTTTTGGAGTTGCAATCGATTGTTTATCTTTTCCAATTACAGAATTAGTGACATCTATTTTAATTATATTTATGCAATTCTGTTAATTATTCATGCTTTCAATTATGAATTTCCTTGCAATTTCAATTAATAGTTACGCTTTGTTTTAAATTCTATGGTTAGCTAAATTTATTTGTGGGAATTGATGAAACCTTAGATAGCTAAGATGATGATTGTATTCATATTATAGGATTAGTAGATGTAGGGATGATTCATGGTTTCAATTATAGTTGTTTCATTGATTATAATTGTTAGAAACCCTAGTGATACAGGAGATGATATAGAGTTTGTTAGAAATTCTTGGTTAATTTGATTAATTAATGTGAAAGCAGTGGTAATTGAATTAATTATAAATTCTCTAGAGATTGATTATTCACCGAGACATCAGGAATAATTGATTTAGGATATTAGATAATCATAGTATCGGGAGATATATGATTGTAATTTAGAGTCCACTATTAATTAGAGATGCGGGAGCTAATTGATTAATCAACAATTTAAATCCTTAGGTTTTAAGGCATAATAATTTCACTAAAATAATCAAATAACTAATAATCTATATAACATAATAATAATTTGATTTGCATAATCTAGGGTAGATTCTATTTTTCCCACAATTCTCAATTGATTGCTTAGTTTTAGAAATTTTATAGTTATTTTATTTTCAATAGTTTTAGCATAATTATTAGATTAGTTAATTTATTTTTTATTGCCTGAATATCGATAAGAACTATCATAGGTTTAGTAATATTATTGTCCTCAAGGGATCAACATCCTTACTTGCTCTCTATTACTTAATTCTGACCCAGTATACTTGTTGGAGTATTTGCAATTCATTATATATATATATATAGTTTAAGCAAATCAGGGGGAGAAGAGGCCTTTTATAGATTCCATCTTTTGGTGAACGTAGGTACATTGGCCTAAACGTACCTATGTTAATGCCTACATAGATGAAGAAGTGAGCAAGTTAGGTTCTCACTTAAGGAAAAAAAATTTAGGCAAGAAAATAACATGCCTATCTTTAATGCTCCTCCATTTTCTGCCCCTTGGGCGGGAACTTGACATGGCTAAGTTAGGGTTGAAGTACCTACATTCACAAATAACCAAAATCTATAAAAGGGCCTTTTCACACCCAACCCCTAAAACAAGCTCATAACATCTGAAACAAGCCCATGTTTAGTAAAAAAAGACCTCAAGTCCTCTCTCTCTTCTTCTTCTTCTTCTTCTTTTTTTTACAATTTTTATATTAACTTACCTAACATCAAAAAATTATCTAGGAGAAGGCATCACTCTAAGTCTAAGAAGAAGCACGCCCATTTTCGTTTTACTTCTCCTTCTCCATGCCTACCTCCTCCTTTTGACCCCTATGATTTTGATAACCTCCAACATAAGGGTGAGTATCGCGATTGATTTAATAGGAAATACAACACTTAAAATATTATTATTACTTGATCATGCAGTTTTGAAAAATCAAATGATGTAGGCAATGACAAGAGTTATTTAAGTTCATCAGCCTACATACTTTGCTGGACTTAGAGGATGAAACATATTCTAACTTCATCTGTGTTTTCTATTTAGTTGTGACCTATAATGTTATTTCTAGTGATGATGCATAATTGGTGTTGTGATCTCATTCCACTAATATCACGTACAAATAAGAATTTGCCCCATTTTAAAGTAGTAGAATGCTATACTGCCATTAGACTCGCTTGTGGATAGAAATAAATAAATTTTAGTGGAAACTACAAACAAACAGCAAGCATACTGGTCTATTAATAGTACATAGAGAGTAACTAAGGTTATATTTTGTGGTGAAGGAAAGAATAGAGTTTAAAAAGATAACTAAGTACTAGATTCTATTAGTTTGACTCTAATCTAGGCAATCGATTGGGAAATTTTAAGGGAAAGAACATGTAAATTATCTAAATAGAAATAAAAACTAAAATGGAATTATTAGGAACATTGTATCATCAATATCTCATCTATATTATCAACTAGCTATTCAAGTCCCGTCACTACTTTAGTAGCTATGTTAGAATTGATTTCTCATTCCATCCAATTTTTAGCTCTAGGTGAGTACAAGGATTTAGGTCGTTATTCTCAATAATTACCCATTCAAATTAGGAATCATAGGTTCTAGTCGGGGTTTTCAAGTCCATTACGATATCTAAACCCTATTAGGATAACAAAAAGGGAAGGCTCAATCTGTGGGAAACACTATCTAACTTAATATTAACCCAACACTCAAGTTATAACTAATTACATCATAGAACTAAGTAAAATTCCAATTTTACACTATCACAATACAAAAACATCAATAGTCACAACTACTTCATTATGTTTACATACTACCCATAAGCATAATAAGCTCCATTTATCACATTCACGGAAAATAAACATTTAACACATAATATACATAAACATGAAAATAAACATTACACTAAACATGGAAAAAGTATGAGAAACATTGCAAAACTAAGCTCTTCAACCTCAATAATGGAGTTCCTCAAGATTTTCCCAACAATATCCATGGATGCAATAGAAATCCATAAACCCAAACCTTGAAAAGTGCTAAAATCCACTAAAAGTTTATGTTACGATCATGAAAATATAAGAAAACTTCATGGAAATCATAGAACTATACTATAAGTAACTTAAGATAGCCTAAAGAGGAGAGAATAGCAGAAACTAAAACCCTAAACCCTAGAAAATGCAAAGCAAAATATGTAGAAATTGATGACTAATAAGTTTTTATATCAGGTAGGTACCGACATGACAGTAAGTAAGCGTACCGTCATGCTGGTAGACTCGTGTCAGGTACTTCTCTTCTTTTCTTTTAATGAAATGGCGCATTTTTACTTCAAGGGTCAAGTATACCATTGTAATGGTAGCTAGGTACCATCATGCCAGTATACCCTTCCAGTTTTACAAATTGACTGTCATGCCAATATTTCTAACTCTAAGTTTCCTTCTTTTTCTTTTTGTTTTCGTTTCTAACTTCTTAAATTAAGGCTACTTAGGACCTACAAGATCAAATATACAAAGCTTAAATTCTTTAAATGTATGCTACTTTTGACCATTAAAACACAAAAATATGAACTAAACTTGTGTTGAGAAATTATATATGATTTTGATGAAAATTCATACACTTTTGCTCCAAAATCAATTGAATCACATATAATTGTTAGAGAAATCCTTTAGATAAGTGTGTGGTTTCGTACACTTATTAATAACATTGACATTTAACAAATTGAAAAGTTAACTATATCTCCACCTATATGTTTTACTAGATTTTTAAGGTTTAACCAAAATATGTTATTGATTTAACTGCAAGTTGGTAATGGAAAATTCTTCGAGCTTGGAAATTAGGATATGCAATGGGCTTTCCTTAATGTATTTAATCAATTAGTCTAAATGAAACTTTAAAGCAATATTTGAAACATCTCAACTATCATGCCCTGCCTTTTAGGAATTTGCTAAAAAAAAATTTCTCAACCATTAGTGTTTAAAGATGGTTCGTTACTGCTATCCCTAAGTTAGTTGATAAGAAAAAACCTGCAATCCATCTATCTTTCGCTTCATATAGCACTTAACTTCACATTGCCTTTCATTCTCATAACAGTATCACAACGGAAGTCTTTACATGTATGAGCCAAACTCTAAGTATCACAACTATACAACTCTTGTACATCACATGTTTCTAACAAGATCTCCTTACATTATATAATCTCATTAAAAGGTCTACACTGCATTTCAATCTGTATGTTAATGTCTTCACATTGTCACTCTATGACTTTCCTAAAAAGCCTCCTCTTAGAACCTGAATCTATGTCTATATGCCTCTTAAGGAAAATTGTTACCCTTCAAGCACTTTCAAGTCTTCCCACTCAATACTTCAATTTGCAAGCTCTCTAGAATTTTTCCTAACCAATCTCTCTCTCCTTAAATTTGTAAAAATCTCAAAATGTTGCAAGGAGAGGGTTTTATAACATAGAATATTTTCGTTGTCAATTACACATGTTAAATCATGTTTTTGCATATTTACTTTACCATTGCACATACCCATCCTTTTTCCAATCACTTGCCATGCAAATTGCCACTCAAATTCAAGTACAGCAAGTGTCTACTTTGATTCCCCCTTTATTTAATAGATTTAATTTTTAAATTTTATCCGTATGTGTACAATTATGTATATTATATATTAATATTATTTTTATATGTCAAGTAATTTACATCTAAAGCCTTGTTACGTCTTGAAGCCCATATTTTAAGTGTACATTATAAATATTTGATACTAACAAAACTATACTTTTATTGAATTAAATATTTTATATACTTTATTTTGCTAAATAAACATTACTAGGGCTATTCTTTTAACATTTAAGACCTTATTCAAAAATTTATTCAATTCCGAGAACATTTTTCGGAGACCATAAATCTACTGATTTCGAGCAATATCACTTTATGTGATAGTACTCACGACTTTATTTTCTCACTTTCAAAATCATATTTTCCAAGCTCCATGTTTATTAGGAATTTACTGCTATTTTAAGTTCATGATAATTAATTAAAGACCGAGGTCTCACATTAACACTAATCAACTTCTTGTGCACGAACAAATTCTTCACCACATAATTGCCAACACTAACAACTTCACTGAAAAGGATCTTTAACTTATTGATACTACTAATAGTAAAGAATGAGTTAACTTCAGCAATGTCGTAAGCTGCTGCCTTTACCCAATACGTAGGCATAAGCATAATCACTTGATATACATGCATTTGTTCACTTATATGCTCAAATCTAAAGGGATCAACTTAGATTTTTACATGATAACTAAATCTAAGAAATTGAAGCTCAGCATAATGAAGACCAAGTTGAGTATTGAAAAAAATTAAGGAAACTATGATATGGTGCAAAGCCGGATGTCAATTGCATCTGCACCAATAATAGGAACAAGGGGAAGATGAAGATTTGCCATTCAACTTACTCTTGGACTAGTAAGGTGAACAAGCTTGGCAATAGCAAGCCTAGCTCGAATAAAGACAAAGATTCATCATCTAACATATATACCAATAACAAACTAAAATCTTTCAAAGATAGACAAAATGGGGCAAAGGATTAGAAGAAATGCAATAGCGAACAAATAACACAAAGCCAAAAAAATCAACCAAATAAGGGAACCACAAACAATGATGTGGGAGTGACTAAAATCTCGCAATGATAGACATAATAGGGTGAAATATTAGAAGAAATGTGACATTGATAGATAACACAATGCCAAAGAATCGACCAAATGTGAGAGTGACAAAAATTGATGAAGGAGTAGTGAGAGGCATACCAACTATTGATAGAGTTTTTCTTCAAGCTCAAGACTGACCTGAATAAGACTATATCCAATCTACTACATGACTATATCCTTTTCCTTCACTATTGACTTGAATAAGACTATATCCAATCTACTACATGACTATATCCTTTTCCTTCACTATTCCCAACCTCTTTTAGGTCTCACCAAGTGTGTAGACTAGCTAAAGAAGACCAATTAGCTAAATGCCTTTACACTAGGCAGAGTAACCTAATCAAAGCAAGTTGAGATAACTTCATTTAGTTCAAAATAACTACCTACAAATTAGACATTAACTTAGTTAATCCAAAAGGATTTGAATTCTAAAATCAAGCAAAAATAGTTAGACTCTTTGTCTAAATAACCACCCACCAACTGTCACAACATCAACCATGTCCCTAACTTCGAGAAGTGGTCCTAAGTTCAAATGAAATTTACATTCTAAGTTTTGGAGGTAATGATCGCTGAATTCAAACTAACATACAGTTGTAAAAGGAGATCAGTGCATAGTCTTACTTCTTTTCGTTTTGCAAAGAAATCACAAGCAAAGTGTCCAACTTATCCTAGACCCCAATTTCGAGTATCAATAATTAGTGTTATCTATACTTATATACCCATTTTTGATAGAACTAAATCCAAGGATAATAACCTTCCAAGGTAAGGGGGAGCAAGGCCCCTCAAGTAAATCAAGAAGAGCAATCACCACAATAATACACCCAAAAGGTATCTCAAGTTAAAATTTGTTACTAAACATCTTGAAATCAAAAGTAAGAGGATGGTGGTTCGCATATAGTACAGTTGGAGGCTTTGTGTGCTAAGTTTACAAAAGTGCTTACAGAAGTTTAAGCCAATAATAAAGAGTTATGTCAAAAACTTAATGAGAGGGATGCCACCTCTTCTTTTACTCCCTCCCTATAATAGGTTAGGTAGGAAGTTGATCTAGTCACATAGGAAGAAGCCTTGCGGCAACTACAAGGAAAGGCTCCTATGGCAGATGAAAGTGACCCACAATAGAAATAGGAGCCATGAGTAGGAGAGAATTACAAATAGACCCTACTATATGCTCTTATTGTACCACATCTAGCCACGCTAGTAAACAAGGGGATTGAGCATATCACTGCTTGTTTGCAATAAAGAGTTATAGTAAGCATGAGTTTACAGGATCTTAAAGATTATATCAAGCAATTGACCATAGAAAGGGTTTCTAAGAAGGAGGCTGATGCAAAAGGCTAAAAGGCAAGCCTCTTCATACAAAGTATTGTAGATGAGGTCATTCCCTTAGGTGTCTAACTACCATAGTTCGATACATATGATGGAAGGAAGAACAAAGATGACCATTTGAATATATTTTGAACATTAAAAGAGCTTTATAGTTTGTTCGATGCCATTACTTACAAGGTCTTTCCATCTACTTTGAGGAAGTTTACTCTCAATTGTTTCAATTTGTTAAAGGTGGCCTCTATCACTTCCTTTGACCAACTAACTAACGAATTTTGCCAATATTTCTTGGCTAATAAACCTCCAACTAAGGACTCTTCATTCTTAACCTCATTTGGAAAGAAACAAGGAGAGTCAATTAGGGATTATGTCCATAGATTCAACCAGTTGATGATTAAAATCACCACCTGCAACAAAAGTGTAGCATTACATGCCATTTGTAGAGGAGTTAAGGGAGATTCAGACTTCTTCAAGTGTCTTACTAAGCATCCACCAACCTCTTTGGATGACTTTACAATGAGGTTGGAAAAATTCATTCGTTAAGAAGACCAAATGCAAGCCGAAAAGGAGTTAGAGAAAGATAAGCATGAAAGAAGGTTGAAAAAAAGATAAAGGATCTACAAATGGTAGGTTAAGAAGGAATTTTGGCACTCGCAATAACCATTGTCAACCCCTAAGAGACTAGAAGAGGCCAATTTTAACCTTCATAAAGAATACCCCCCCTTAACCAACCTATGTCAAATATTTTGATGGAGGTACACAACTGATATATATATATATTTTTTTGGTTGCTTAAAAAGGATGAAAAATAATCTCAAAAAGAAAAACTCTAATAAGTATGTAATTTCCATAGAAATCGAGGTCAAAATAGAAATGAGTGCATACATCCCAAAAATGCACTTGAGAATGCTATTTAAGGAGGCTACATGATAAAGTTTATAGATAACAAAGAAGAGCACATTGAGCAACCTATACAAAGGAGGAAAATTGAATAGAAACCTCGGAATGTGAGGGCCTAACCTAATAATTGGCAGTTAGTGGTGCAAGACAATGAAAGAGCGGACAACCTAGCTCCTTAAGGTATTATTAATATGATCTTTGGTAGACTAATGATATGATCATATTTTTTAAGAAGGATGAGCAAGTCAGTTCCCACATTATGATGCCTTAGTCATTACGACCCCAATGGTAGATTTTGAGGTCAGGAAGGGAATGGTAGATACAAGGAGTTCAATATATATCATTTTCGAGCAAGTATTTGACCACATGCGACCTAAGCTTGAGAATATTAAGATGTAGCCATGCAAATACAATGTATACAAGTTTAACAATCAACCAGTTAAGGTGCACGGGGTAGTCACCATAACCTTACAAATTGGAGATCATGAGAATGTCACTGAAAAGGAAATTGATTTCATGATGGTAGACTGTCCTTCTTGTTATAATGGCATCATGGGCCAACCTTTCATCAACATTATCAAGATGGTAGTGTCAATTGCCTCCTTGAAGGTGAAATTTCCCACTCCATTTGGCATAGGAACATATTATAGAGACTAATAGCTACCATATTGAGCAATGTTCGATCAATTGGATGCAAGTAAGAGGAGAGCCTACAAAGGAAACATTGACAATTCATCTTAACAACAATCCAAAGCATATTACCAAGGTCAAAGCCAACATGCCAGCTGACCTAGGGAAAGTGTAATATGTTTCCTTTAAGCTAATAGGGATATCTTTACCTAGTCTCCTTCCAACATGTCTGAAATTCCTAAAGAGGATATCACCCATAAACTAAATATTAATTTGATCACGACAGTGGTATAGTAAAAGAAGAGATATTTTTCTCTAAAGAGGCAAGTAGCTATAGAGGAAGAAGTATAGAAGTTATTGAAAGTAGGTTTTATTAGAGAAGAGCCTCATCCTACATGGCTCATAAATTGTGTTTTAGTGAAATAGGAAAATGGAAAGTCGAGGATGTGTATCGACTTTACTGACTTGAATAAAGCATGTCCAAAGGATTGTTTCCTCTTACCTCGAATAGATCAAATGGTCGACTCAACCTCGGGTCATGCCTTGTTGAGTTTCATAGATATGTTTTCTAAGTGCAGTTAAATAAGGATGCATCCTTTTGATTAAGTACAAACCTCTTTCATTTTGAACTTTAGAACTTATTGTTATAAAGTTATGCCATCCAGGTTAAAGAATGCGGGTGCAACATATCAAAGATTGATAAAAAAGATGTTCAAACCTCAAATACGCAAAAATATTGAGGTTTATGTAGATGACATGATAGTGAAGAGTAAAATGAATGATAACTACTTAGCCGACCCTCAAGAGAACTTTGATACACTAAGGAAATATAATATGAAATTAAATCCACATAAATGTATGTTCGATGCATCTTCATGAAGACTAAAGGCAAGTGGAAAGAGTGTTAGAGAAAGATAAGCATGAAAGAAGGTTGAAAAAAGATAAAAGATCTATAAAGGACGGTTGGGAAGGAATTTCAACTCTCACAGTAAGCTTAGTCCACCTCTAGGAGATCGAAAATGGCCAATTCCAACCTTTGTAGAGTACATCCCCTTAACCAACCTATGTTAGATATTTTGATGGTGGTATACAACCAAGGTTTCTTTGCTTGGCTAAAAAGGATGAAGAAGAATCCCATAAGGAAGAACCCTAACAAGTACTATGATTTCCATAGAGATTGAGGACATGATATGGACGAGTGCATACATTTGAAAAATGCACTCAAGAATGCTATTCAAAGGGGGTAATTAAGAGAGTTTGTAGCTAATAGAGAGGAGCACATTGAAAGACCTACGCAAAGGGGGGGAAATGGATAGCAACCTCGAAACGTAGAGGCTTGACCTAATAATTAGGAATTGGTGGCACAAAACCATGAAAGAAGGGATAACTAAGCTCCCCAAAGTGTTATTAATACAATCTTTGGTAGACCAATAGAAGGGAGGTACTCTATGCTTAATGAGTTCATTGAATGTAAAGGGAGATCATGTATTGAATTTAAGAGGAAAGAGGCATAAAATTGCTAATATGATCATATTTTCAAAGAAGAATGTGTAAGGAGTTTGGCTCCTACACAATGATGCCTCAATCATTACAACTCGGGTGGCAGATTTTGAGGTTATGAAGGAAATGGCAGATATAGGGATTTCAATGGACATCATTTTCAAGGGCACATTTGACCAAATGCGACTTAAGCTTGAGAATATTTAGATGTAGTTGTACAAATACACTTTGCATAAATTTAACAATCAACAAGTTAAAGTGTAAGGAATGGTCACTCTAACCTTATGGATCGTTGTTGATGAGAATGTAGTTGAAAGGAAATTGATTTTATGATAATAGGTTGCCCTTCACCTTATAATGACATCATGGACCAACCTTCTAGCAACATGTTTAAGATGGTAGTGTTAACTGCCTACCCTAACCATGTTATAGAGACTAGAAACTACCTTAAGCTTTATATTTGAAGGCCTTCAAGAAGGATTAAGTCTACCATATCAAGCAAGGTTAGATTAATCAAATGCAAGTAAGAAGAGAGCTTGTAAAGGAAACATTGATAATTCAACTTAGTAACAATCCAAAGCACATTGCCAAGGTCATAGCAAACTTGAGGGAAAGTATAATACATTTCCTTTGAACTAACAAGGATATCTTTTAACTCTTGTGCAAAAGTTGTATAGCAAAAGAAGAGACATTTTGCTTTAGAGAGGCAAGCGACTATAAAGGAAGAAGTACATAAGATATTGAAAGCAAGTTTTATTAGAGAAGAGCATTATCCCACATGGCTCATGAATTTTGTTTTAGTGAAAAAGGTGAATGGAAAGTGGAGAATGTATATCAACTTCACTGACATGAATAACGCATGTCCAAAGGATTGCTTCCCCCTACCTTTAATAGACCAAATGGTCGACTGGACCTCGAGTCACAGCTTGTTAAGTTTCATGGATTTATTTTCTAAGTACAATCAAATAAGGATGCATCCTTCTAATCAAGTACACACCTCTTTCATTTCAAACTTTGGAACTTATTGTGATAAAGTTATGTCATTTTAGTTAAAGAATCAGGTGCCACATATCAAAGATTTGTTAAAAGGATGTTCAAACCTCATAAACACTGAAATAGTGAGGTTTATGTAGATGGCATGATACTAAAGAGCAAAAAGAATGAAAACTACTTACCTAACCTTTAAGAGATCATTGATACACTGAGAAAATACCAAATGAAATTGAATCCATAAAAATGTGTGTTCGATGCGTATTTAGGAAGACCGGATGTAAGCCAAAAGAGAGTTGGAGAAAAATAAGCACAAAAGGTCAAAAAGAGATAAAGGATCTATGAAAGACTGGTTAGGAAATAATTTTAACACTTGCAATAAGCTTAGTCAAGCTCTAAGAGATCGAAAAAGACCAATTCGAAACTTTGCAGAGCATACCCCTCTCATCCCACCAATGTTGGGTATTTTGATGGAGGTGTAGCACTAAGATTTTTTAGCTTATCCAAAAAGGATGAAGAATAATCTCATAAGGAAAAACTCTCACAAGTACTCGATATCCATTGAGATTGAGGTCATAATATGGACAAGTGCATATAGCTAAAAAATCCACTCAATGATGTTGTTTTGAGAAAGTTTGTCGAGACCTATACAAAGGTAAAAATTTGAGCAATAACCTTGGAACATAAAGGATTGACCTATTAATCAGGAATTGGTGGCACAAGATAATGAAAGAGATGACAACCATGCTCCCTAAGGTATTATTAATGTGATCTTTGGTAGACCAACAAGAGAGAGTGCTTTTTCCTCAACAAGTTCATCAAATGGGTAAGGAGATCATGTATTGATTTTAAGACAAAAGAGGCATAGAATTGATGATTTGATCGTATTTTCGAAGAAGGATGTGCAAGGAATTCAATTCCCATATGACAATGCCTTGGTCATTACAACCCAGGTGGCAGATTTTGAGGTCAAGAAGGTAATGGTAGATACAAGGAGTTCAATGGATATCATTTTCAAGTAAGCATTTGACCAAATGCAACCTAAGCTTTAGAATCTTAAGATGTATCCATGAAAATACAATTTATACAGGTTTAACGAACAAGTAGTTATGGTGCAAGGGGTAATCACCCTAACCTTACAGATTGGAGACCATGAGAACGTTGCTAAAAGGAAATTGATTTCGTGATAATAGACTGTTCTTCGCATTATATTGGTGTCATGGGCCGACCTTTCATCAACACTGATGGTAATCAGGCTATCAAACCTCTGACTTACAGCCAAGCCTGAGGATTAGAGGGAGTAGTACGACGAATCCTTCTATTCTAACTGACTCTTGTTAAGGCCGAGTACTTTCTTGCTGAGTCACCCTTCATGTTAAGCCGTATGGCTGCCCATCTTTCTGTAGTACACCGAATTGAAGATTATTCACTTGCGCCCGAACCGATCAATTACTTGGCATCTTCCTTGCCAAGAAGCTGAGAAAGAGAGACTCCGAACTAACTAAGCCATCTCTGTTCAAACAAGCCAACTGTCTGTACTTTTTGTCCTCATCTTCTAACAACCTCGCCAATGTAGCATCGCTTTGTATATAGTATCATGTGTAGAATCCGTTGCACCAATGATTGTTTATCTTGTTTATTCATTTTTACCCTTTTATATCTTATCCATTACTTCCTTAAGAAATACCCCTTTTGTCTTTTCCTTTTTAGGCAAGTTTCCCTAACTTATGAGTACAAATACCCTTGTACTTATAGCTGTAAGAATCAAATTATCCTTAATACACTTGAGTATTTTTCTTCCTTGCGTAAACACTCTATTTACTCTCGGCATCTCTATTTACTCTCGGCATCACTATTATCCTAACCCTTAAGCAAGGATAGGTGGTGAGTAAACTCACCAAACCGATTCGTACGTCATATCGAATTGTACTATGAGTCCCCAAAAGGTCTATTGGTGGATCATATCCTTTAGAGCTGTTTATGGGTTTTGTTTACCTTTCATTCATCATTCATTCCTTTCGCACTTTCTTCCATTAGTTCTTTCGAGCTTTCTACAAGCTTAGACATATCTAACAACTGGCCTTGTCTGTTCTTGGTCATAGTTCACACCATCTTGATATTAGAGCGAAGGTTTTGTTTGAATTGTTGGTTCTTCTGAAGTTCTGTTCATACTATGTTTTGTGTGTATGAAATAAAGCAAGTTACTATGTTTATTTGAATGCTATGTTGTTAACCGTTAATTTCTTGAAGTGTTTGTTTGAGCTTTGAACATGTGAGGAAAAATGACTGACACAAGTATGAATGCTAGTACCGACGATGACAGTAGAGTTGTCCATCATGGACGAAAGGCTTAGGGAACTCCTAGAACACTAACAAGAGACTTGATGAGGTATCTAACCTCTTAGTGGATTTAACCTGAGTTGTACGTGCATTATCTTGCTGACCCACTAAGACCGCACAAAATACCCCATAAGTTACTCAACTTGTTAGAGGTTAGAAACCAGCTCAACCCGTTCAAGGTAGAGGAGTAGGCGAATGAGTGAAGAGAAGGATTGATTTGGCAGGCATGGAAGATCTAGAAGAAGGGGGAGTATTTTGAAGAAGAGCATGTACGAGTTCCTAGAGTATCCAACCATGTGAAGCTTCAAATTCCAAGTTTCAATGGATCTAGGAATGCTGATGAATATCTGGAATGGGAAGAGAAGGAGGAGCATGTATTTGATTACTATCAGTATGAGGATTATGAGAAGGTAAGACTATTGCTATTGAGTTCTTCGAATATGCTGCCATGTGGTGGAAGAATTTTCAAGCCATGATGAGATGAGAGGGATACCAAGAGATTAATACTTGGCTAGAGATGAAGAGAATACTCAGAAATAGATTCATACCGGAAACCTATCTTCAAGATACTTTCACTTAACTTCAAGAGCTAATACAATGAGGCAAAACTATTGACGAGTATATTCAATAATTTTAAATGCTTATGATATGTTGTGAAGTAGAGGAACTACCAACTCGAACAGTCTTAAGATTCATTACTGGATTGAGAGGAGACATTCGAGATTTTGTGGAGCTCTAATAATTTGACACAATGGATGAAGCTATTAAGATTGCTTAGCGAGTAAAAAGGTAAAGGAGGAGCCGACTAAAGACCAGGGTGCCAACTAGCCAACCCAGATAGGGAAGTTACCGAACTTTACTGAGTATCAAGCCAAGCAGAAAGGTTGATGTCTTAGCTGAGCAAAAAGGCCAATTCGACGATGAAGTGCCGACCTGGACTTATGAGAAGGGGCTAAGGTCTGGGAAGAAGATGAATTAAATTAAATGTTTTAAGTATCAAAGGGTTTGGACATATGGCTGTTTAGTGCCTAAACCGTAAGACAATGCTCATAAGGGGAGAAGTCCCGAAGCTAGAAGTAGAAAGTATGGATGAAGAACCCGAGGAGGAAAAGGTCCCTATCGAGAAGGAAAATGTCGAAAAAGAGCTAATTGAGGAGAACGCATTTGCTAAGGACTTGGATAAGTTACTAATGGTTGTCTGATGCACTATGAACATGGAACCCTCACAAGAGGACGAGCAAAGAGAGAATTTGTTCCATACCACTTGTAAGGTAAATTATTAGGTATGTGCCCTCATTAGGGATAATGGAAGTTGCACCAATGTAGCATTAGCTAATCTTGTTTCAAAACTAAAGTTGCCAACTGTTACACATCCAAGGTCAAGAAAGGAGCATTACATGTCACTCGGAAAATACTATTGCCGATTACTATTGGGAACTACTCTAACTACATTCTCTGTGACATACTACCCATGTATGCTTCCTACGTGTTGTTAAGCTGACCGTAATTGTTTAATAGGAAAGTCATCCATAACGACTACAGGAACACATACATGTTCGAGAAGGATGACCAGAAGATCATACTGAACTTAATGCTGCCAAGAGACGTTAATAAGTTGCAAAGCAGACAAGCCGACCCTCATGTTGGTCGGGCGACTTTAGAAATGAAGGATCAGGGTGAACTACCCCAAGAAATGAAGGAGTTGGTAGATGAATATGCAAACCTGTTCTTAAAACAATTACCTAAGGGGTTTCCCCCAACTTGAGGCATAGAGCACTGCATTGACTTACTACCCAACACTACACTAACAAATAAGCTAGCTTATCAAATGAATCTCAAGCAGGCTTCTGATCTCTAATGTTAAGTTGATGAGTTACTAGAGAGAGGCTATGTAAGAGAAAGTCTCATCCCTTGTGCTGTGCCTACGCTTCTAGTAACGAAGAAGGATGGAACCTAGCGAATGTGTATAGATAATCGAGCTGTGAACAGGATCACATTCAAATATAGGTATCTAATCCTAAGGCTAGAAGACATGTTAGATGAACTGAATGGGGCCATGATTTTTAGTAAGATTAATCTTATATTTGGTTACCATCAAATCTGCATGAGGCCAAGAGACAAGTGGAAGACTACATTCAAGACTCGAAATAGACTTTACGAATGAATAGTCATGCCCTTCGGCTTATCAAATAACTCGAGCACTTTCATGAGACTAATGAACTATGTGTTGAGACATCTCATAGGGAAGTGTGTCGTAGTGTACTTTGACAATATCCTGGTCTATAGTACAAACATGTCAAGTCAATGTTAACATTATAGCAATCCTCGATATCCTCTATGCCAAGAGACCATTTGGTAATCTAAATAAATGTTGCTTTTGCCAAGAAAAAGTGTTATTCTTGGGCTATGTAGTCAGTAGAGGAGGGTTGTGAGTCAATGATGAGAAGATCTGAGCAATTTTTGAGTGGCCAACTCCTACTACTTGTGCTAACATGAGAAGTTTCTATGGACTAGCTTCATTCTATAGGCGGTTCATTAGGAATTTCAGCACCATCGCTATACCACTTATCGAGGTGCAACCACACCGAGGACTATGGGGTTTCTGATGCCTTCAACATTGCTAACCTCAGTCTCTATCACCCTAACGGAGAACTGCACAAAGACCATTCCAATTTGATCCCAAATCCAAAACAACTCGAAAGGAATGATAAGAATCAAGCTAACGAACCTTTGACTCGTAGCCGAGCCCGAGGACTAAAGGGACTAACATGACGAATCCTTCTAGTCTAACTGACCCTTGCCGAGGCCAAGTACTTCCTTACCAAGTCACCCTTCATGCTGAGTCATATGACTACCCATCTTTCTATAGTGTGCCGAATTGAAGATTACTTACTCGTACACCAAGCTAATCAATTACTCAACATCCTTGTCAAAAAATCGACAAAGAGAGACTCTATATTGATTAAGCCATCCCTATTCGGACAAGCTAGCTGTCCTTACTTTTTATCCGTATCTTCTAACACCTCGCCAATGTTGCATCACCATATATATAGTATCATATGTAGAATCTGTTGCACAAATTATTGTTTTTCTTGTATATTCATTTTTACCTTTTCATATCTTATCCATTACTTCCTTAAGAAATGCCCTTTTTGTCTTTTCCTTTTTAGGCAAGTTGCCCTAACTGTATAAATACCCTTATACTTGTAGCTGTAAAAATCAGATTATCCTTAATACACTTGAGTATTTTTCTTCCTTACATACGCACTTTGTTTACTCTCAGCATTATTCTTATCATAACCCTTAAGTAAAGTTATATGGCGAGTAACCCCATCGGACTGATTCGTATGTCATATTAAATTGTGCTGTGAGTCCTTAGAAATTCCATTGGTGCATTATATCCTCTAGAGATAATCGTATGTTTTGTTTACATTTCATTTGTCATTAATTCTTTTCACACTTTCTTCCATTAGTTCTTTCGAGCTTTCTACAAGCTTAGACCTATCTAGTGACTAGCCTTATCTGTTTTTAGTCACGATTCGCACCAAACATGATCAAGATGGTAGTGTCAACTACCTACTAAAAAGCGAAGTTTCCCACTCCAATTGGGATTGGAACATGCTATGGAGACTAATAGCTAGCTTTAGCTTTATATTTGAAGGCCTTTAAAAGGGATTAGGTCTACAATATTGAGCAAATTTTGAGCAATTGGATGCAAGTAAGAAGAGAGCCTGTATCGAAAACATCAACAATTCAACTCAATAACAATCTCGAGCATGTTACCATGGTCGAAGCCAACATGTCGGCCAACTTGAGGGAAATTGTAATACAATTCCTCTAAGCTAAGAGGGATATCTTTGCCTGGTCTCCTTTCGACATGCTTAAAATTATTGAAGATGTTATCACCCATAAATTGAATATTGACCCAACCATGATAGTTGTAAGGAAAAAGAAGAGACATTTTGCTCTAAAGAGGTAAGCAGCTATAGAGGAAGAGGTATAGAAGTTATTGAAAGTAGGTTTTATTAGAGAAGAGCCTTATCCTACATGGCTCGCAAATTTTGTTTTAGTGAAAAGGGAAAATGGAAAATAGAGGATGTGTATCAACTTCGCTAACCCAAATAAATCATGTTCAAAGGATTGTTTCCCCCCTGCCTTGGATAGACCAAATGGTTGACTCAACCTTAAGTCATGCCTTATTGAGTTTATTTATACATTTTCAGTGTACAATCAAATAAGGATGCACCCTTTTGATTAGGTACACACCCTTTCATTACAAACTTTAGAACTTATTGTTATAAAATTATGTCATTCAGGTTAAATAATGCAGGTGCCACATATCAAAGATTAGTTGCAAAGATGTTCAAACTCAAATATATAGAAATATTAAGGTTTACACAGATGACATGGTAGTGAAGAGCAAAACAATTGATGACCACTTAGCTAACCTTTAGGATATCTTTGACACACTAAGGAAATACAATATGAAATTGAATCTATAGAAATATGTGTTTAGTGCATCTTTAGGAAGGTTCTTAGCTTTTATGGTGAAAGCATGGAATTGAGGCCAATTCAGAGAAGATTCTAGCCATGCTTGACATGTTGTCACTAAAGTCTATTAAGAAGGTCTAAAGGATAATCGGTCAAGTGGCAACATTAAACAAGTTTGTCTCTAAGAGTGCCAAAAAACATGTAGCATTTTTCAATGTTTTGAGGAATCCATTTAAATTTCAATTGATTGAGGATTATGAGAAGGCTTTTAAGGCCTTCAAAGAGTTTTTGACAATGCCTTCAATCTTATCAAACCCTATCAAAAGAGAGACTCCTTACTTATGTTTGTTTATAAGTGATCAAGCTCTCTCTTTCATGCTTGTACGAGAAGAAGGGTAGATGTATAGGCAGTTGTAAACACCTCATTTTTGCGCCTTTGCAATTTTAGTTTTCCATTTAAATTAACTATGTATATTTTTTTTTTAGTGTCACTAGGAAACTCCAAATAAGTTGTCTTATTTTATTAAATTAGGTGTATTTTCAAAATTATTTATTTATTTTTGGTGCATTAGGGTTTTAATTAATTCAGGTTAGTTTTTTGTTGGACTAAGGTTTAGTGTTATTTTAGTTTGTCCATTTATTTATTTACTTTTATTAAAGGAAAAAAAAATTATATAAAGGGGCCCTAAGCAGGCTTTATTTAATTAGAGCCGTCCAAAATAAAATGGGAAAAGCCCATTTAGGTAAAAGTAGGGGCATGCAATTCACATTGTTTTTCTTCTCCAGTTTATCATTCATAGCTCACAGAAATAAAAAGGGAAGTTTCCCTTTTCGAATCCCTTACATTCAACCTACTTTCCAATTCTATATCTTAAGATATCAACCTAAATTTTATGTTATTGAAAACCATACATTGCATATTCCAAATTAGGATAGAAAACACATTCTAATTTTCCTAAATCACATATTAATTCAGACATGAAAAAGGAAAAAAATAAATTAACACACTTGAATGAAATTTGCAAAACCTTATTCCGCAGGTAATTTCCTCAAAATCTAAGATGTAAACAATGATTATTAATGTGTTCATGCTTATTTTCATCACTCAAATCAATACTTTCCTCAAATTTTGGAGCTAGATCGGGCAAGAACATATTAGGTCCCCATACTTGTAATCTTCCATTTTTGCATTTTTTCGGATTAAATCTATACTTCACAAGTATAAACAGGGTGCTACACTTCACATTGAGTATAGATTACAATTAGAAACTCACAAAAACCCACTCAATTCAAGCTTTCTCTCTCTAAGGATAACATTGCGACCAAACATCCACACCAAAAACCACCTTCAAGATCATGGTTATGGTGTCCTACACACTGCACTCCCTTGCTCCTAAATGCCCCCCTAGCCACACTACCATGAACCACCATCATCTTCATCCACTACCACCTCCAAATTTGAAATGCCTCGGAAACCACTACCATAACTCAAGTACATACTACTACTACCCCTACACCCCAAATCTAATTGAAAACACACAAAAATCGTGTTTTCCATTCGATGGAGAGATTGGTTAGAATCACATTTGGAAGTTGCTACAAGTAGATGGTCAATAGCTATCCATTTAGAAGATCCAGATCTAACCCAACCTGAGTTGGTCTAATTGAAATCAATCCAACTACGACCTGAACCAAGTATGTGCTCTCTTCCTTTTTTTAAATTATTTTGTTAGTTGTTTATTTATTTTTCTAATGAAAAATAAATAAATAAAAATAGGGATATAATAATAAATTAGTCTAAATCATTTTTCCCTTTTATCAAATTTTTTTAGGACTTTTAGGATTTTCTTTTCTAATAAAAAACATTTATTTTTCTTGAAGTCAAATTTTTACAGTTTTTCATAAGGTGCTTATTTCCAAAAGTTGATAAATTGTGAGTTTTAGAGAAGTAAAACAATAAAATTTCTTCTCACTTAGAAAAATTATTTTTCCCAAAAAAAAAGTAATAAATTTTTTCCTAACTTATAGAAATTTGAAAATGAAAGCTACATTAAATTAGGAAGCTTTTCTTAGAATTTTCTTAAAATAAAAACAAATTCACTAAAACATAAACTAAGCCATTTTCAACTTAATAATAAAAAAAAAAGCACTAACCCACTAAAATTTTTCAGAGTGAACTATTGTAATCTAATCCCGATTAACAGGTAGGAAGGTATGTAGGCATGTAAGCACCTAGGGGGTGACTTAAAATATATATATATATATATTTCCCCCTTTTATAAATAACTTTTCATTTTTTCTCTTTTGTAATTAAATATAATTTCATATGCTATTTGTAAATAAATTTTGTTCCTACATGAGTAACTTAAAAAATAAATTTAAATTTAGAAGGTTAAAATGGTACCCATTTAGGTTTAATGAGATAGCCCTCGAACCTAAGAAAATCTGGTTTCTTGAAATTTTTTTTTTTACTTTTCAAAACTAGGCTAGTGGCTAAATTAGAGTTAATCCACCTAATTGGGTTTAATTTAATCACCTTTTATTGGTTTTACTTAGTAGCAACTCCAAGTTTTACTTAAAAGAAAATAATAAATATCTGGGTTTCCTTAATTTTAGTCAATGATTTAAACTAAATAGATATAGGGTTTAACTAAAATTAAATTAAGGAAAAAGAAAAAGGGAAATTTTCAAACTTGATACCAATTTATTTTGCAAGCCATGTTCAGCTAAGATTAGAGTTGAGATATATAAAGTCAAAGAAGTTTGTTTTAGCTATTATTGTAGCTACTAAGAAACTCCGACCTTATTTTGAAGCTCACTAGGCCGTAGTTTTGTCTGTCCAACCACTAAAGCAAGCTTTACACAAACCTATTGCTTTAGGATGCATGGTAAAATATGTCTTAGAGCTTAGTGCTCTTAAGCTACAATATCGATTGAGAGAGGCATATAAAGCTTAGATCATGGTGGATTTTATAGTGGAATTTATGAGTATTGAGAGTTCTATCTTGAGCATAAAATAGCCAACCTAGAAGTTATATGTCAAGGGTTCATGGACCAATGAGGGGAGCAGAGCAAGTTTAATTTTGGTAAGTCCAATGGGAGCTTCAATCTCTTATACTATGAAATTTGGCTTCCTAGCCAACAATAATGAATCAAACATGAAGCACTATTAATAGGGATGAAGCTAGCTAAAGAGGTCAGAGCAAAGCGTTTGAATGTACTTTTTTACTCCCAACTTGTACATAACTAAGTTGCAGGGAGTAGTATAGCCAAAGACGAGAATATGATCAAGTATTTACAATTGGTAAAGGAGATGGGTTTAAATGTTAAGACTTAAAAGGTTATGAGGATTCTAAGGTTAGAGAACTATGCAATAGACAAATTGTCTAAGTTAGCCTGCACGAGCTTACTAAAATGGAAAGAAAGGGTCTTCATCAAATACTTGCTTGAGAAAAGCATAGAATTATGACCAGCAAAATGTTTGGAGGTTTAACACCATAGTATTGCTAAATGAATCCTATTTTAGAGTATTTGAAAAATGGAACTTTGGCTCAAGATACTAAGGAGGCCTAGTGACTTGTCTACAAGTAGCAAATTTTACAATAATTTATAGAACTGTGTACAAGACGGGCATAAGCATACCATACTTATGATGCTCGCAACCATTTAAGGCAAAGTAAGTTCTTTCTGATCTTCACTCTAGGGTATACAGCAACTACAATAATGCTATAGCTTTGTATAATAGAGCTCTAAGATTAGGGTATCAATGGCCTATAATGAAAAAGGATGCATTTCTTCTAGCTTAAACCTATGATTAATGTCAAAGGAATGCCCTCAATTAAGAGAGTCGTGAGCTCAAACTTGATTCTTCTCACCAGTCCTTAGCCTTTTAACCAATGGAAGCTAGATATACTTTATCTATTCACAAAGACAACTAAGTAAAGGTGATATATCATTGTGGCAATAAATAATATCAATAAATTAGCAAAGGCCAAGGCTATGGTGAGTATAACAAAATGGAATGTTACCATTTAGGAATCCAAAAACCTAGTTCTATGGTGGAATAATTTTTTTTCTTTTTTTTGGGAACAAAATTGAATCCCTAAAAGACCAGTAGATCCATATGGTAAATTAAATTGATATGAGTAAAGTTCTTTTACCTTATGCGAATCTAAGTTGTATTGGTGATGCTAATTTGTAGGTATTGTGATCTCGTAAGCCCTTTCTATGATATCCACACTTAAATGAATAAAGTGAAATAGATTGCAGTATGTGCTAGCACCAAAACCAAATGCAAGAAATCCCTCACAATTTCTCACATTTTCACTCTCTATTTTTTTATCTATAGAGTTTCTCTATGGGTCTAATGTTGCCAATATAACATTAGTGTAATCCTAATAGAGAGCTAACTATATCTATATATAGACTAACAAAAGTATCTTCTAGAAGATATTATAAGATTTGGTGAGATATTAAAGGATATTAATAATATAAAATACGTTATTTATTATTATTCACCAAAAATAATAAACATAATTATTTATCATTCATATATTATTAAGAATAATAAATATTTCAATACTACCTACTAGGTTTAATCAAAATAAACCCATAGCCTATTTCCTTCATTCTTTGTATGTGACATTGTAGGTTCACTTAATGTTAGCAATAGACCTAAAAACTCCTTTTAGGCCTACAAGACAAAAATGGCCTCTATCAAGACGCTATGTCTACCTAAATTAAGCGAAGATTGATCCAATTTTACCTAATCCATAACTTATGTTACGATCCTTTTCTTACACGATATCTAGATTGAACATAACACATGAATAGCATCACCCTTATATTGTTCAACCTTATTGTTTCTCAATCTCTAAGTAAACTGATATGACAAATGGCATCATAGTATCAATTCATTTGAGTATGGCCATGCATTTCTCGACCTCACTTATCGAAGGGCTTAGAGATATCTATCTCATAATAAGATGGATAAATCTTATCTTAATCACTTATCTCCCTTTACATGATTCACATTATGCCCAATCACAACCTTTATAATTATCTGGTCAAAGATAACATTTGATTGAGTCAAATCATAATGTTCTTCATGTTGGAATCCATGGTGATTTCAAGTCTAAGGATGCAATAACATCATTATAATGAGAATCACTTACGACATTAATCCATATAGTGATCTCGTAACATGCTGGTCTAATACATAGTTCTCTAACATGTATCTATGAGTTTGATTTATGTCCCCATACAAATAAACATCCCATGGTTATCAATCAAACCTTATATTAGATTTAATTCATTATTTTTCTCACAATAATGAGCATTTAGAGACATTTAGAATAATTATATGATTATTCAAGGATATTATTATAAATTAAGCAATCTAATAATGAATGCCTCTTAATTCATAAAATATAATAATGACAATATCCAATAATTAGCCTAAGGCACAATCACTAACGATATCCTACTTATACTAGGTCAAATCATACATTTATCTAATACCCATTAACCTAGTATGATGATCGTGCTTTGCTTGTACAAGAGCTTTGGTAAGTAGATTAGCAACATTGTAATTAGTTGATACTTTCCATATCTTCATGTCTCTTCTCTTGATGATCTCTCAAATAAGATGATAGTGTCTAGGTACGTGTTTAGATCAGTAATGTGATCTGGGTTCCTTAGTTTATGGAATAATACCATTATTATCACAATAAAGATTTCTAGGATTTGTAATGTTAGGAACAACACTTAGTTCAGTGATGAATTTCTTGATCCAAATGACCTCCCTAACTGCATTTGATGCTACTAAATACTCATCTTCAGTTGTAAAATATGCTATAGTGCTCTACTTTGAACTTTTCTAGCTTACTACACCTCTATTCAAGCAAAATACATATCCTGATTGCAATCTAAAATCATCCTTATTAGATTAGAAGCTTGCATTAGTGTAAACATTTACAACTAGCTTGTCTTCTAATCCCCCATATATCAAGAATACATCTTTAGTTCTTCTTAAATACTTAAGCATATTCTTAACCATTGTCTAGTGAAGTTCACCAACATTTTACTGGTATCTACTTGTCATACTGAATGCATATGACACATCTGTTTGAGTACATAAGGAATCTTACTCATCCTTTGTCATAAGACATTGAGTCTTGCTGAGATTTATACCATATGACATTGGCAAGAATCCTCTTTTCGAATCTTTCATACTAAACTTTTTCATAACTTTGTCTATATACACACTGTGACTTAAGTCGATGAGCCTTTTAGATCTATCCCTATAGATCTTTAAGCCTAAGATATAGGTAGCCTCACCTTAGTCTTTCATTGGGAAACACTTCCCTAACCAAGGCTTGACACACTATAAGGTAGGAATATCATTTCCAATGAGTAATATGTCAACTACATACAACAATAGAAATACAACTGCTTTCCTACTAATTTTCTTATAAACAAAAGGTTTTTTTTTTTTCATTTTTAATGAATCTAAACTCTTTGACTACTTCATCAAAACAAAGATTCCAACTTTAAGGCGCTTACTTTAATCCATAAATGGATCTTTAAAGCTTAAAACCATTATAGAATCCTCAAGACAAACAAAACCCTCAAGCTATGTCATGTACACATCCTCAAGTAAGTTTCCATTAAGAAACACTGTTTTGACATACATTTGCCAAATCTTGTAATCATAATACGTAACTATAGTAATAAGATCCCAATAGATTTAAGCATGGCAACCGGTGAATAGGTCTCATTATAGTCTATACCTTGAGTTTGTTTGAAACCCTTAGCCACTAATCGTGCTTTAAAGGTATGCACACTACCATCCATGTTAGTTTTCTTCTTGAAAACCCATTTACACCAAATGATCTTAGTACCTTTAGATGGATCAATCAAAGTCTATACTTGATTGTCATATATGGATTGCATTTTAGATTTCATGGCATCCATCCATTTCTTAAAGTCTGGACCTAGCATGGCCTCTTGATAGGTAATAGGATGATTTTGATCAATAAGCAACACATCACGACTATCTGTTATGAGAAATCCATATCTCTCAAGTTTACTTCACACCCTATCAGACCTACGTAAGCCTTATGTTACTTGTGAAGGCTCAACAACTAATTGTAAGTCTTGTTGAGTTTCCACTAGCGGTTCAATGCTATTTTGTGGATCTTGTGCTTCTTCGAGATGTACTTTGCTCTTACTGGTCCTTTCAAAAATACACTCCTTTTCCAAAAAGATGCTATTCTGATCAACAAATACTTTGTTCTTAAAGGGACTATAGAAATAGTATCGTTTGGTTTCTTTTAGATACCCCATAAAAAGGCATTTGTTAGATTTATGTCCTAATCTGTCTGAGACTTGATGTTTTACATAATCCTCACAACCCTAAATCCTAAGAAACGACAAACTAGGTCTCTTCTTAATCCATATCTTATATGGCGTCTTTTCAACCGCTTTATAAGGGACATGGTTTAACATGAACACAATTGTTTTTAGGGCATAGCCCTAAAAGGATAAAGGAAGATCTATTTGACTTATCATAGATTGAATCATATCTAATAAGGTTCTATTCCTCCTTTCAAATATACCATTCCATTGCGATGTTACAAGTGGAGTAATTTGTGAAATAATCCCATAATTTCTAAGATGATGAGTAAATTATTGGCTTAGATATTTACCACCTTGATCTAATCAAAGTGTCTTGATCATTTTTCCAAGCTAATTTTGTACTTCAGTCTAACATGTTTGAACATTTCAAACGATTTAGATTTATGCCTCATCAAATAGACATACCCATATCTATTGAAATCATCAGTAAATGTGATAAAGTACTGATAACCTCCTTTAGTAGTAATGCTTAACAGACTTAATACATCAGTATTTATTAGTCCTAATAAATCAGTTGCCCTTTCATTGTATCCAAGAAAAGGTTCCTTAGTTATCTTGCCTAATAAACAAGACTTGCAAACATCAAATGATTCAAAATCAAACGAGTGTACAAGTCCATCTTTATGGAGCTTTGATATATGATTCTCATTTATATGGTCAAGGAAACAATATTATAGGTAGGTCATGTTTAAATCATTTGATTTAAATCTCTTAGTAGTTATGCTATAGATAGATCCACTATTAAGCTTAAGGTTTAGAACATAAAGAACATCTTGTAAATCAACATTTGCATAAAACATGTCTTTATAAAAAATGGAGCATTTCCTATCTTAATAATAAATGAAAAACCATCATTATCTAAACATGAAACTGAAATAATATTCCTACTTAAAGTAGGAACATAAAAGCAATTATTTAGGACTAACATATGCCCATTGGGCATAATCAACTCATAAATCCCTACTACTAAAGCAACAACTTTTCCTAGATTGCCCACTCGTAAGTTGATTTTAACCTTTTCAGCTCTTTAATCCTATTGATACCCTACACACTTGTACAAATGTGAGATCTACATCCAGTATCCAATACCCATGAAGTAGAAGTAAATAAATTGATTTCCATGACATAAATACTTGAAATAGTAGTCTCATTACTCTTCTTCTTGATTAGATCTCGCAAGTAAAGTTTGCAATTCCTCTTCCAATGACCAAGCCCATTGTAGAAGAAACAAACTCCTTCCTTATGAGGCTTTTCCTTTAGTTTGGGCTTGGGCTTAGGCTTTGAACTCTTTATCACCTTTCTATTCCCCCATACCATTCTTCTTCATCCCCTTCCCTTTCTAAATCATTAAAACACTACTGGGCTTCTTTTCAATGTTTTTCTCAGTGGTTTTCAACATCACATGTAGTTCAAAAATTGATTTCTCTACATTATTCATATTATAGTTCATGACAAACTAGTCATAACTATCTGGCAAAGAATTTATGATCAAATCTGTTTCCAATTCTTGACTAATAGGAAATCCAAGCCTCTCAAGATGATCAATATAACCCTTCATTTTCAGAACATGGGCATTGACTAACCCTCCCTTAACCATTTTGTAGGAATGCGAGACTGTAGTAGTCCATAACTTTCTTGTCTAGCTTGTTATCGGAACAATTCCTTGAGATGGGCAACTATCTCATAAGCTTCCATGTATTCTAGATCCTTTTGAAGTTTTGGGATCATGGTAGCAAGCATTAACCATCCTACATTAAGAGAGTCATTAGAATGCTTGTTATAAGCATCCTTCTGTACTCTCGAGGCAATGGCTGGAGGCTCCTTAAGAATAGGCTGATCAAGGACATAGAGCTTCCTTTCTTGCTTAAGAACAATTCTCAAGGTTCTGAACCAGTTAAGGAAATTGGTTCCAATCAACTTGTCCTTCTCAAGGACAAATCGTAATGATAGTATAGAGGTGTTATTTGTAGCCATTAATCTGCAATTAAATCTACAAATTTCATTATTTAGAGACATAATTTTAATAACTCCCACTAAACCAATAACCTTCAATATTACTATAGTTACATTCAATTATTGTATTTTAGTGGGCTAAGATCCATATTTTACATAACTCTAAGTCAGCTTTAGCATAACACTTAAAGTTAAGTTATTTAGATAGGTAACTGTTTACTAATTACATTTCATGCAACCTTTAAGTACTTTTAAGGATTTTGACATCATATGTCCCAACATGTTTCAATCCCATCTAATGCCTTAGGCCTAAAACTGTTTTCATAGTCTAATTAAGTTCAATCATATTAAACTCATGAATAGCACCATAACTCATCCTGTCTTACTAAGATAACCTAATGTATACTACTTTGGTACACCTATATTTTGATGATCAAAGTCTCGGTAAGTGTTTAATTATGGGTAGCATTTAACTTTAAATTTGTTGAGGGATTTTAATTACTAATATTCCAATTTGTTTCCATATTTTAATAGATACTAATCACGGATTATTGCATACGTAATACTATATACATACACATGTATCATCATGCATGATATATCATACTCATAAAAACAATAAAATAAACGTGTCTTAGCGTGACACTCAAACTATATTGGTCTTTATAAGCAACTATAAAGATCAATAGTCAACCTTAGGTATATGTCCATCTCTATAGACATGAGATGAAAATCATTCTTATATCTCAATCATAACCCTTGCTTCTCCATTACCATGGACTAAGAATGGCCTTGTTAATATCTCTATGTCTTCATTACAATAATGAAAATATGATACATAAAATCCTACTATCAATAGTAGAATTAACCAGTAGTAAAATTAAATTACAACAAAATAAAAATGACGCATAGGCCATATTTAAGAAATTACAACCCATTAAACAAAAACTAAAACTTTTCAATCACATAAGTCATAAGGGGTCATGCTATGCACCTTGCATATAACATATATCATACATATACCATGCATATAATAAAAATCACATTTGTAACATGCATATATAACATCAACATTCCATATTAACCAATTTTAATTGTTGCGCTATGAATCGTATCATATATGATTGTTGAAAATTAGATCTGTTCAATGATTCAACAATCCGTATTTAACAATATTAAACATAGTAAATCTACAATAATATGTTGCAATCTAATTATATCAGATCTATTCAAACCTATAAAACAGACGACTATGTCAATGTTTAACGACATTAAACACCATTAATCAGTTATAATCTAATTATATTTTATCTGTTCAGCAATTAAACAATCCACCATATATATGTATATATCATTGACCTATATTGATTACTCATGCAAATTCATTCGCATCATATATACAAAAACTAGTTTAACAATTAAACAATCAGCAACAAGTATTAATTCATATTAATCATTAAAAGCTTATTCATACGTATCATGCATACATATAACATACAAAAACAACTTAATTGAAATCATAAGTGGCTTTGATACCACTGTTGGGATTTAGGGATCCAAAAACTTGGTTTTGTAGTGGAATTTCTTTTTTTCCAAACAAAACTAAATCCCTAAAACAATGATGGATCCATTCGATAAATTAAATTGACATGAGTGAAGTTCTTTTAAGTTGTACAAATCTAAGTTACGTTGGTGATGTGAATCTGTAGGCATTGAAATCTCGCAAGCCGCCTCTATGGTATCCGCACTTGAATAAACATACTAAAATAGACTACAGTATGTGCTAACACCAAAACCAAATATAGGAAATCCCTCACAATTTCTCACATTTTCACTCTCTGTTTTTTTTTTCTATAGAGTTTCGCTACAAGTCTAATGATGACGATATAATGTTAGCTTAACCCAAATAGAGAGTTGACTATATCTAAATATAGACTAGAGAAAATACCTTCTAGAAGTTATTATGAGATTTGATGAGATATTAAAGGATATTAATAGTATAAAAATGTTATTTATTACTTCTCACCAAAAATAATAAACATAATTATTTGTCATTATCAAAACATTAAGAATAATAAATATTTTAATACTTCCTACTAGGTTTGATCAAAATAAACCTATATGATATATCGTTTGTTCTTTGTATGTGATAAGCTCTAAATTGGATATATATTTTTTAGTGATTTTCATGATTTTCCCTTAAAATTTGAGTTAAGTTTTAGATAATGATACTTAATTGAGAAAAAATTTTTTTCTAGATTTTCAAACTATTTATGTGAGAAAACGAGAAAATAAAAATAAGTTTCACTTAATTTAGAGCTAAAATGAGCAAGTTATGAAGGTTTGAAAATTGACACAACCGAACAACATGACTATGTCGTTTCTAAGTGAATTTGGAGCTTCCTTTCAAGTATCACAATCTAGTACATGATCAAAAAACATGACCATGTCCTCAGTTATGTCGTTCCTAATTAAAAAAAAAACAGAGAGAGAAGCAAATGTGAATTACAATCAAGGATACAACCAAAGGATGCGATGGTATCCTCAGTCATGTCAATTGTAGATGACCTTTTTTTTCTTTTATCACTTCCTATATAAAAGCCTTATTAGGGGGTTTTTTTAGAGATAAATTTTTGGCATGACTTTTTGATAGTTTTTCAAGTTAAGAACATTCAAGAGAGCAAGGAAAAGAGAAGACTTCAAGATTCAACTTTTTGTAGACATCATGATTCTTACTTCTATTTCTTCCTATACTTTGATTTTATATTCTTATTTTATGATGCATAGAGAGTAGATCTTTGGTATTTAGGTCTTGTATAACCTATCTCTACTCATGTGACATGATTATTATTTGATTAATTTAATTCTTTAGTCTTTTCTTAGTTCACTATGTATGCTTCATAATTTAAGTTATTATTTCTGCAAGTAATAATCTAAAATTTGATATTTTATAAGAAAATTGGGAGACTTCTCATAAGATTAGATCTAAGCATAATTGCTAAAGATTGTTGTAAGATAGAGATAATTTACAAGATTTTTTTAGAATTTTTAGTTATATCATAGAGAATTCGTTGTGCAATAATGCGATCTTAGGTCATGCAATTGAGAAGAGATTTTAATAGGTGATTATAGGGTTAAGGTAAATTGATTTGAGAAAATGATTAGCTTTAGTAGAGAATTCTCTCCAAGAAAAATTAAAAGATAAATTAGATTATTTTTAAGGGAAATCACATGTTAGATCTAGGGAAAGTAAATATCTAGATATGGTTTGCGAATCTTGAAATAGTTTATAATTTTTTCTTTCTTTCTTGCTTTAGTTCTTGAATAATTATTAATTAGTTGTTAATTTAATAGCTGTAGTAATTAATTTTAGATTCTTTAAGTTTCTTAAACTCGAATTTGTTGGTTAAATAATAGAGATTTAGTGAGTATTAATAATCAAAATCCTTAAGGGATCGATGCTTTGACTTAATCTGCTTACTACGAATTTGATGGTGCACTTGCCTAACATCAATGTGCAACCCTATAGGTTCACTTAATGTTGGCAATATGCCTAAAAACTCCTTTTAGGCCTATGTAACATGTGGCCTCTAGCAAACTATTAAGTCTACCAAAATTAAGTAAAGACCGACGATTCAACTTTACCTAATTCATAACTTATGTCATAATTCTTTTGTTACATGATATCTAGATTAAATATAAGGCATGGATAGTGCCACCCTTATATGGTTCGATTCATTTGAGCATGGCCATGAATTTCTCAGTCTTCCTTATCGAGGGGCTAAAGATATCCATCTCATAATGAGATGGACAAATCTCATCTTAATGACTCATCAACCACTACATGATTTACACTATGTCCAATCACAGCCTTTATAATTACCCAGTTAAAGATAATGTTTGATTGAGTCAAATTATAATGTTCCTCATGTTGGAATCCATGGTGATTTCAGGTTGAAGTATGCAACAACATCATTATAATGAGAATCACGTATGAAATTAATCCATATAGTGATCTCATAGTAGGCCGGTCTAGTACTTAGTTCTCTAACATGTACTTATGAGTTTGATTTGTGTCTCTATACAAATAAACATCCCATGATTATCGATCAAACCTCATACTAGATTTATTTCATTATTGTTCCCATAATAATGAGCATCTAGAGACATTTAGAATAACTATATGATTACTTAAGGATATTATTATATAGTAAACAATATAATAATGAATGTCTCCTAATCATAAAATATAATTATGGCAATATCTAATAATTAGCCTAAGGCATAATCACTAACATGAAGCATTGAGGCTTTCATGGTCAATAACATTTGGAGCAAGTTTAGATTACCCTATGCTATCATGACAAGCATGTGCCACAGTTCAATAATGATAAATTTAGAGAACTTTGTGAAGCTCAGCAAATCAAGCTATGTTATACATTAATTGCATACCCCTAGAGCAATGGTCAAGTTGAGGCATTTAATGTTGTGATTTTACAAAGTTTGAAGAAAAGGGTAAATTGAGTTGGTAGTAAATGGGCAAACGAACTACCCAATGTTTTGTGGGGGTATAAGACTACTTAAGGACATCAATAGGTCGTACTTCATATCAATTGGCATTTGGGTTAGAAGCTGTATTGCAACTTTACCGTCAAGTGGAGAGTACGAGATTCCAAGCATATGACCCTAAGTGTAATGGCATTGGCTTCCGAGCTATTCTAGATACAATTCATGAGACACTTATAATTACTAAGGCTTACCTTACTGCTTATTAGCAATGAGTAACTCAATACTATGATAAGTAGGTTAAACACAAGTGCTTCTGACTTAGTGATTTAGTCTATAGGAAAGTAGAAGCATTAGGAGCAAAGGAATGCTAAGGGAAACTTACCCCTACTTAGGAGGATCCCATCATAGTGAAAGAGGTAGTAAGGAACAAACATGCCTACAAGCTAGAGAGGATTGATAGATAACTGATCCCTAAGGCATGGAATACTAAGAACGTCAAACCATACTTTGAATGATTGATGCTTGGAGAAGAAGGGAAGATATGTTTGTTTGTCTGTTTATGTATTTTCTTATTATCATGTTGGTGCTTGTATGACTTATGACATGTTTGTAGGTAGACCTACTCTACAGATTTGCTAGAATGTTTATTTCTTTCCAATTGGTATGATCTATCTTTTTCTTTGTATATGTGATGTAATTATGTTCTGAAAGGTTGGAGTTAATGGAAGATAAGTGAGTGATAGGCATGGTAACTATAAATCCTCTTAAGGATGATAAGCTAGTATGTATCCTTAAGTCTTTGGTTGATAATGGGAATGATGCATTAAGTCTAATAAATAGGCAATGAGCTATTACGAACTTAATCGCACTAAATCAACTAAAGGGATTACGCACTATGTTGATGTCCTAAGCTATTGAATTATGACAAACCTAAAGTTTTAAACCAACTAAATCAAGCAACCAATTAATTAGAAGCCTTAAGGTACGAATTCCCTCAATTAAATAATTTGTTAACACTATAAGACTTATAAATTAGTTATATTGGGATCTTTCTAAGGACCCCTAAGCTAGTAGATCGCAAGAATTACTCCAACTACCACAATAAATGTAGATAATGAAGTAAGTAATAAACTAAGGCAACTTATGAACATGTTAAAGTTTACGAATGCAATCAAAATTCAATAAAAGTAGTCAATAGGTAGCCATATAAGTATCTAGCAATACAAGAATGATATTAAAGTTCAAAGAAAGTATTGAAAAAGTCTTTCAAAAGAGTCATCACATTGCATTAAGGTTGACATACCCACTTAAGAACAAATCTTCATCAACAATAACAAAAATGAATAAAAAAAAAGATAAAATCATTTCTCTAAAACTTAAGTAGTGGTGGTATCTTAGACATTAGAATCTTAAATAAAGTTAGGTTGAAGATCGACCAAAGGATTAAGAGCACGTAACTTAAGGACCTTAGGAGCATCACTCCATTCTTCTGTATTGGTCGAATTAGCTACTAGAGTACCCTCATCTTCACTTGGTTGTTCTTCTATTTTAGCCTCTCCAATGTTGGCTTTATCAATGAAAGCTTCCCTCTCTTAACCTAGCTTAGCAAAATCCAAGCAACTAAGGCCTTAGTCAAGGTAGTGAATGAGGACTTCCCCTAAGCTAAATTGATCCCATTCAACACTTTCTTTTACATTTAATCTTTGTATTCCTCACTCTCTTAGATTTCCTTGTAAGCCTTCTAGTAAAGGAAGCTCTGCTCTTTTTTGGCCTTAGCCATCCTTATTTTTAGCTCTTCATAGGATCTTTACTAATAAGCGACCTCCTTGCTATGCTTACTTTTTAGAGATTCAATCTCACTCTGTACCTCTTGAAGGTCAATTACTAGTTTAGCACACTTTTTTGGCTCCTCTACCAAAGTAGCCTTTATCTCCTCTCGAGCTTGGGTTTCCTTCTCTACCTTTTCTCTTAAGGTTTTAAGGTCTACATCTACCTTCACTTTCTCCTACTCCAACTTGGCCTTTTCACTACCCCATTTTTCTTGGAGGTTCTTATTCTCAGCCTCCATCGTACTTACCTAATTCTTGGCTTCTTTAACAATATAAAGGAATAGGAAAAAAAGAGAGAAGAGAGAGAATGTTAGTTTAAGTAAATTAAAAAGACAACTACAGATAAGTTGGAGTCAAGAACTCATGGATTTCTTCTCCTTGTCAAGAGCCTCTACAATCATCATTAGGCATTGGGAATTTTAGGATATTAAAAAGAAGTTAAAATTAGATAGTGAGTTTGTTGGGTCAATGCCTACAAGGTCAAGAAAGAACTTACAACATAACAGTTGGAGGCAGTAAGGCGTAACAAGTTGTTAAATCTAGAGTTTTGGCAGAGCTTAACCATGTTTGTTAAGGGATGAACATCATTGGGCCGATGAATTCCCCTGATCAACTCTAATGCTATTCGACCATTCCCTAAGGCATGGTCGACAGTGCTTACACTCCAGTAGGGGAAGAATTGTAACACTTCAATGTTCTTCCTCTAAGGTGGAGTAATTGAGCTTAGAATCTTAAGGGTATCTCTTCACCCTCATTAAGATTTTAGAGTTTCCCCCTAACCTATCACTCCCAGGAGTTTTTCCCTTCTTAGGGTCTCTCTCTAAGGGTAGACACTCATTAGTATTAGTTGCTTCCTTGGTTTAATGACCTCGATGACCTTCATCTGTGACAACCTTAGTGTGCTAGGCATTCGTAGTCCCTTTAGGTTGTTGGTTCTCCTTCTCCTTGGAGGCTTAGGAGGCCGTAAACCTTGTGGCTTACTTTACCAAAGCTTTTAATGGTACTTTGGTCTGTGGCTTAGCTAAGACTTGTTTAGCAAATGTCTTTGGAATCCTCTTTCCCCTTTGACCTATTAACCTTCAACTCAACAAATAAATCCTTTGAGCTATGGCATTTAAGTAAGATTACAAAAATAATAAAACATAAATTAACGAACTTACAAATGCCATGCCAAGTACAGGAATGGAAGACCACTAAGCTTCCAAACTAGACATAGAGGTCCCTCCTCTTACAAGCCCCTCTTAGCATGGTAAGATCGCTAAAGCCTATACCTTGGCAAATAATAGTGCCTTCATATATGCCTTCAACATTCCCATCAAGAGGACCATTAGCACCTTCATCTACTAGAGTTTCCTTTCTAAGGAAGGTTAAAGTGCTACTAAAATACATAGAAATGACAACATCTACAACCTAAAGGAATCGCTTGCCATTGAAAGCCTCCATGATCGTATCATGAGCCTTTTGGTCATAAGGAAGTAGGTGCTTGATGTTTAATAGTCTAATTAGCTGACTCCAAGCAATGGGAAAATCTAGTTCAGAAGTCAACCTAACTACAACCATTTTTGTTTCCAATCAGGGATTGAGGATTCTAACCCTACTAAAAGCATTCTACAAGATTGGGCACATATTTAAAACCAACCCTCCTTCCTTTTCAATGTGAAAAAATACCTAAACAAAGTAATTGTAACCTTAACGTCTAAATCCTCAAAAATACATTCGAAAGCTATTAATAGCTTATAAGAATTTAGGGCAAGCATAGAGGGGCATATGTGATGATAAGTAAAATAAGACCTCTAAAAGAATGGAAAAGGTAACCTTAAACCAACCTCGAAGTGCTTTTCAAAAAGAGCAAATTCTTGGTCTCCAAGTATGGTAATTTGCTTGAGTGGTTGGGGTCTTTCGACTAACCAAGGTCAAGGGCACCACAAAAGCTAAGCCTTAAGGCATTGAATTCCTATTTAGTTAAAAACGTTGTTCAAACTCACATCGTACTCAATTCAAACATACAAAGGAAGAGCAAGAGAATTACCTTCATTGTCTGAAGGGTAGTCATCAAATTGAAGTTTCCTAACCTTCCATGACCTAAGAACATGGATTCTGACTAATCCAATCAACCTTAATAAATCCCTAGGACAATCAGTGACATCGAGGTCCATCATACTAGAGGTTCTTCACGAGGAGGGGAACCACCTATTTAGCGTATGATGGACAATTCCTAGCACCATTACTGTACGCAAGTTAAGTCATTGGATTCGGTGGTCAACATTATATACCTTAGCAAATGTGACGAATGAAGAATGAGGAACAATGAGGGAATGAATGGTATGGAGACTTAGAAAAAGGAAAATCAGAAGAAGAAGTTGCAATGGAAATTTGCAACAGAGTGAAAAAGGAAGAAGGAAGAAAGCATGGAAATGGAGAGTTAAGGATATGGACAATTATGGATTTTTTTGGATTTTGTATAGGTTATTGTTAATATTCAATGTGGTCCATCAAATCAAGCATGTATTACCTCGATCAGACTGTCCCTATTAAATGACATTTCCTAAAAAGCACATGTAGATCTTAACATGATCATATGATTCCTAATAATGTGATGTAAAGCATAATGTCTAGCTGATGAAAGGCTTCCACAATAAGCTAATTGAAAATGAGTTAGTATTTTGAGAGTAATTCATAACCATCTAAGGTTAAAACGTAAAGCTAATGGTTCAAATTTAAGTGTTAGCACAATTTCTTAAAGATGCTCTTGTTATAGAAGAGAAGTTGTCGAGATTACTCTCCTTAATGTACCCATCAAGAGGAGTCAGGGGGAAAATGTTGATAGAGGATTTTCATCAAGGTCAAGACTAACCTAAATAAGACTACATCTAATCTACTACATGACTATATCCTTTTCCTTCACTATTCTTGACCTTTTTTAGGTCTCGACATATGTGTAGACCAACTCAAGAAGACTGATTAGCTAAATGCCTCTACATTAGGTAGAATAACCAAATCAGAGCAATTCAAGATGACCTCATTTAGGTCAGAAAACCTACAGATCAGACTTTAACCCAGTCAACCCTAAAGGATTTGAATTCTAACATCAAGTGTGAATAATTAGAATCTTCATCTAATTAACCACCAACCAACCATCATGACATCAGCCACGTCCCCGAAAATCGAGAAGTGGTCAAATTAAATATACGTACTAAGTTTTGGAGGTAATCATTACCAACATCAAACTGACCTATGGCTATAAAAGGAGATCAGGGGACAAGCAGCAGGTTCTTCTAGACATTCTCTCACTTTATTTTAGTCCTTTTCCATTCTCTTAGAATCTTTAACTTAGGCATCAAAGTGGCCAAAATGAAATCACTCTAGCATCCCCCATAACCTTATTTCTTTTCGTTTTATGGATCAATCAAAAGCAAATATCCAACTTATCTCACACCCCAATTTTGAGTGTCAATATTAACGACACATCAGCTTTAATTTTCTACCCCAACAACAATGACCTCCTCCCAATCCCCACGATGATTATGGACAAGTAAGGACAATTTAATGTATTTAATTTTCAACCATAACAACAATGTATTTTTCTTGATACTTTGTATCATTGTAATCAAATGCCATCCATTGTAACTTCCTTTTTTCTAGAAAAAATTCCTTTTAATTTATTTCAATATCCTTTTTAATTTAATGAAATGTGCTTTTCAATTTAATTCTTTTGTTTTATCTTTTAATTTTTTTATCTTATATTAATGGAATCTTAAATAATAACTAATTAAATGTAACGTACTAGTTCCTAAACAATCAATATAACATACTTTCAAATATACCCTTATCAAACAATCATTATAGTATATATGAAATACAAATTTGTTATAACTTACATTTATTAATATTTAAAATATGTCATATGCATTTCCTATACATGCATAATTATGTTGTACGTATATATACATATTGTATTCACAATATTTTTTCCCACAAAAATTTTAGATTTTTTTTTAATTTTGAAGACACCCAAATAAAGAAAATTTTTAAAAGTCAACAAATAAATACAAAAAAGGGAAGGTGATAGAAAAATAATAAATAAATAAATCATTAAAGAAAAAATAAATAATAATAAAAGAAAATTGCTAATGTAGATTGCCACATGTCACACATGGCACTGCTATAATTAGAAAAAAAAAATTGGGCCCCCGCTCACCCTACACAGTTTAATGCACATTTAAGCACCCTACGCTACCCTCCAAGTGCATTAGAATATCATAAACAAAAAGATTAAAAAATAGGACATTTCCCTACCTAAAAATGTACCCAATTAAATCTTATTTTTTGCATCTTAAAATTAAGAAGAGATATGGAATAGATAAGGAAACACATGTACGATATTTTGAGTATAAAATCTTAGGAAATAATATAGGAAAAAATGCACTAGCAAAAAATAATAAAAAAAATATGTCTTTAAGGAAACTTTATGCATGTATCTTTAAATAAGTGGAAAATTGAACCTCTTAACATAATCCTACCATGGAATTGATATTTGTAATTTCCAATAAGATGTAAGAGACTAATTTTATCCAATGAATTGGCATAAATAACATAGAAAATGCATTAATATTCAACAAAAAAAGGCAAGAAAATAAAAACAAACCAAACCCCTTAAGATACAATTTAATTTAATTCCTTAATCAAAAAGGGAAGTTTCTTGGCTAAGAATCCCAAGTCTATACTATAAATAAGCTTCCTTTTGACGCATTGAAACACACAATTGCACAAGAGATGGATTAGAGTGAGGGAATTATCAAGTCTTTACTACACACTCTAGTTTTTGGGTTTTAGTGGAAACTTGATTTTCTTTAAGCAAATCCAAGGTAAGGAGCCTAATTTTACTACAAATTGGTGGAGTGGTTTCAAAGTTTGGAAAGTTGAGGGTTAGTAACCATCACCACTGTACCAAAAACTACCTAAAAAGTCACAAAACCAGCTATCAATTCATCACTACACGAGGTAAGCTTTCTTAACTTATACTTATTTTTTTTTCTTACTTTTTTAAAGTATTTGATGCATATTGTACAATAAATAATTGAGAAATCATCTTTTTGTGTATGTAAAAAACATGTTTAATGAAATTTTTGTAGTATAGTTAATAAGATTTGTGGTTTCTATAATATAATAACCATGGAGTATTCATAGTTCTTAATTGATTTGTTCAAATTAAGTATTTTGATCTAATGAATTGTAGAATGTTTATTATGAATTATGTTTAAATATGTGATTAGTCTTAATTATTTTAATTAAATTAGACGTTTTGATAAAAAAAATTATAGAGTATTTTCTATAAATCATGTTTGTGCAAAATAGAATAAATCTCTTAATAGTTGTAATTAATTTAGGCATTTAAATTTAATAAGTTGTAAGATATTTATCATAAATCATGTTTATATAATATATGATAGATGATTGAACATATAAATCATATAATAGATGTCCAAAAAATTAAATCATAAAATAGATGTTTGAATATGTATTGAAAAGTTTGAGGGTAAGCTCAAATAAAATATTAACGTTTTGAAAAGTTCAAATAAAAAATTTAAGTTTCAAAAAATTCAAATAAGGGATCACATTTCACAAAATGGTTCAAACAATATTACGGATTGACTATTGTAAATCAACTATTTGAATCATTTTGTAAAACTTTGATCCTTTATTTGAATTTTTGAAAACATAAATCTCCTATTAGAACTTTTCAAAATGTTAATTTTTTATCTGAACTTATCCCCAAATGTTGATATCCGCCATTGTAATTTTCCCCATTATAAAGTTAAGGAATAAGGGTGGTTCTTGAAGGAATTTTTGCTAAGCAATTATGATTCTAAGGCTGGACCTTTCTAAAATTAAAATTATTCACCTTATCCTTTAAAAATTTTCTTTGTTTTGCTTGAGAACAAGCAAAAACATAAGTATAAGGGTACTTAATAATGCAAAAATAGAATATATTTTTGTATGATTATTTTGAGCTTGTTTAGACCTTTATAGATACCCATTTTTTACAAACCCAACACCCCCCCCCCCCCCCCTTTATTTTTCAAAATTTTTAAGATAAGGTAAGAAGTCCTAATTTAGGAAATAAAGAAAAAAATTAAAAATTTGGAAAAATTAAAAAAATAAAAAAAAATCTAGAACATAAAAAATTTAGAAAATCACAAAAAAAAAAAGAAAGTTTTGAAAAAATTGAAAAAGTCACAAAAAAATAGAAAAAATTAAAAAATAAAGGATTTAGGAAATAATTATTTTAGATGGTATAATAGAATAGAATTTTTAATTTAGATCAAAATTAGGAAAAAGGTATTGGGCCTAGGTTTATATTCAAATTTAGCCCAAGCAAACTTTGTTCCTATGTACAATTTGATTGCACACATAAACAAGATATCGGCTAATGGCTTAATGATTAAATATTTAGATATAACATTAGGTTTAGCTTGAGGTCATGGGTTTAAACCTAACCAAAGGCATAAAAAATGCCTTTTATTTTTTCACAACACATACACAACGCATTACCACGTATTAGGATCTCATTTTCCTACATTTCCTAACACGTAGTATTCAGTAATTGGATCATAGCCAATGTAGCGCCACGTTAGTATGACATACACATACCAAGCCACATGGTGTACGCGTAACATGACTAGTATCCCTTGATGCGTCATGCCAACTACCATGTGTCTTGATAGGATATGTAGCATTTCCTTGTTAGATTACACAGCTAACATGGCGATACATTGGCGCTACATCGATGCTACTTTCCTTCTCTTCCTCCTCCTCATTTCCAGCAGTTTCCCCCTCTTCCTCACGTGAAATTTGCCAAAAGAGCTCACTTTCGAGCCCTTTTTCTTCAAGATTTCACCAAACTAATGGTAAAATCACGCAGACCGCACAAGACACTATGAATTAGTGCAAACAAACATGTCCAAATTCGACCTTTATAAGGTTAATTAGGATTTGAAAATTAGAAAAAAACTATAATTTCGGGGATTTACATTGAATTCAATTTTCAACTTTGTAAGCTTAGCTAAGTCGTTTTAAGTATAAAGAAGAGGGAATCAATCGATTTTACACAACTCTCACTCTAAAAAATTCTCTCTCTTTCTTCCTCGATCATTCTTCCTCTCTTCGCAAGACCGTGTTTCTCTCTCTCCAGCTAAGTTTAAGCTGCACCACCACCCTAGCTAGACTCCCCATAGCTTATGCTCTCTAAGCCGACCCATATTACTCTTTACCATCCCCCCTAACCGCGCTTCCAAACCTTCTGTAGCCAAACCATACGCCCTGCAACAACCTTCTTAAAACACTACCTCCATAACTCTATGACCAAAATTGGTGCCATGGTCACGCTTATGGTATCCAAAAACCTAGGTCCCAATATCCTTTCGAGTCACAACCATTACTACTCGAGCATCAACTACACCACTATCGCCACAAGCTTGAAAACCACTAAGCCAACTACCACTGACATCGGCATCTTCCAAACCCCCTAAACTCTACTCTAAAAATCATAAAAAAATAAAAAAATAAAAAGCCTTTCCCATTCATTTTAGTCTTAGAATCAACTAGAGAGACGTCCCCTTCCGCTGCTGCTATAGAAGAACACTAAAGGCTGACCTCGATTCGAACAACCCAACTTAGACCCAACCAAGCCAACCTAAAGACCCATTCCCATCCTGTGCATTCTTAGTCTAGCTCATTTTCTTGTTTTGTACTTCATTTTCTATTTCTTTTTTAATTATTTTATATTCTATTGTGTACTTGTAACTCAAAAAAAAAAAGAGAAGAAAAAGAAAAAAGCTTAGTTTAGCTTTTATTTATTTTTGCAATATCAACAAAATAAAAGGAAAAAATGATAATAAACAATCAAAAAATAATAAAATAGAAAATAAAGTTCTTTTATCACCTAGAAAAACCTTTTTTTAAATAAACAAAAATAAGTAGATCATTTTTCCAAATTAGGACATTTCTAAAACTTTCCAAAAATAAAACTTAGATTTAGATTTTTTTAAAAAAAAAAATGGAACCTACTTAAAAATGTAAAGTCGACGTATTTTAAAAATTAAAATAAATCCAACACACTAAAATTTTCTAAAAGAACTTCATGCATCTAATCCCGAATAGCAAGTATGTAGGCACCCGTACGAACAAAACAACTTAAAATGAAAAAAAATATATATTTTCCCCCTTTAGTAAATAATTCTTTAAATTCTTATTTTTTGTAAATAAATATAATTTCAATTATCACTTGTAAATAGATATTATTCTTGGAAGGTATTTGAAAAGTAAAATTAAATTCAGAAAAGTTAAAAATGATACCTGTAAAAAGTTTAATAGAATAGCCCCCGGACTTGGTCTTCTGGTTTTCAAAACCTGTTTTTAGAAATTGGTTCTTTTTAAGTAGAACTAATGGCTATGTTAAATCGGTATACCCAATCGATTTAACCTAACCTTTTTTTTTTTCCAACACTAGTCGGGTGGCAACTTCAAAGAACTTTTTTGGAAATACGTTTTAAAAATCGAGTTTTTCTTAACTTCTAATCGAAGGATAGTATTAAATAAGTTAGGGTTTAATATTAATCAGGTTAAGAAAAATTATAGAAAACTAGGAAAAAATCAAGCTCGACAGCTTAACAACTTCACTAAGGATGTCAAGAAGGTTAGTCACTTAAAAATTTTCCAAAATTATATTTACTTTTCAAAATACCCATGTTATTTATTTATTTATTTATTATTTATTTAGTCATTTTATGTAAATATTGTTGTTTTAATTGCCATTTTTGCATGCATTATAATTGGAATTTTGGGAGGAATGATTGCATCAAGAATACAAGGTAGATACGATCAGACTTAGGCTGTCTTAGGACCCTAAGAGGGAAGCCATTATGTAGGCTCAAGATATAATGGGGTGAACACTGTTCAAGGTCGATTAGATCACCCTACTTAAGCTTCGATGTAATCAATGAATCGTTTTCTTGAAAGTATGTAAGATTACAGAGCTTAAGGACCTTTTGAACCTATCCTAATTGCATTCACAAACCCTTTTCCCCAAAATTGGTTAATTAACACAATGTGATAAAACCAAACAAATATATATATATAAAAATTAATTGTAAAGTTTCTTAATCTTTTCCCTATAAATGTCTTCTTGTCTTTAGAATATCAATGTAACTCCTAAGTAAATAAGATAAGTTCTTATGTAATTTTCTTTCTATCCTCTTTGTAGAAAATAGTTAAGTCTTCTCTTATATTGACTCCTTTCAAAGAAGTCCATATCACAGGCCTCTAGAGCCCAAGGGAATACTTGAAAGATTGTTTTAATTTTTCAATCCAGATCAACTACTACTCACAATCTAGACTAATATTACCATGGTATGGGCTTTGGTCCACTTTCGGGACCCTCAAAGTCAGTCATGGCCCACGTTGATTGAGCCCAATCATTGGAGAATACTCCTATCTATTAAGAGTCCCCTTTATCGAAAATAGAAATCATCTCCAAAAATATCATGGCTAGCCTTACAAAGATTTTCAAAAAGCTCCTAAGCCTTTGCAAATCTAAAATATGCAAAATATAGGCAAATTCCCATAGGAAAATCATTAGGGTAAATGATCTTTTTACTTTGTTCATGACCTTGTCCAGTTACAACCAAAAACTCTTTTGTAATAGCTTTGAAGATTGGTAGCAACATAGAATCAACGCTTATATCTTGGCAGCATTTGGAACTATTTTATTTCCTAATAGGATATTTTACATACATCGCAGGATTGTAGAGCTAGTAACCTAATTTTTAGACGCAAAATCTTATATCCCAACATTACTAGCAGTACAAGCCAAATTGCTTAGTTGTCTCTAAGAAGAGAAGAATGGAGAATTAAAAACCAATATGGCCTTGCTTATGGTTTGGTTTATCAGCCATACTCGGAGCTATAAACTTGACTTCCTTCATAGGAAAGACACCTACAAGACGAATCCTATTAATGCATTTGCTGCTGTCATTAAACTCCGTAAAGATGTTGCTACCTATTATTGGTCAAAGCTTTTCAAAAATTGTACACTGAAGATATCTCCCAAGTTGCTAGATGGCTCAAGGTAACTGAGCTAGAGAAGAGGAAGAAGATTAAAGAGGAGCCAAGACACCATAAGAAAAAGAAGATCTAAACTTTATGGATTATTTGTAATAAATTTTTGAATAATGTAATGGAAACTTCAAAGATGCAATAAAAATCTTTTTTACCACATCACAGTCAATTTGCTAGCTCTCCTCTCTGCATCCGTATGCCCTCATATTGCATTTTTTATTTCTCTTTACCTGTAAATATTCATTAGTTTCTATTTGAATAACATCATGAGAGTTATGTCCTTAAGCTTGTAAATATTTAAGTCCTTTTGCTTCATGCCTTCCACTCTAAGTCTTTTTAATCTTTTCTTATAGGTTACCTTTTAAATATCTATAGATTGTCAATGATTGATTGTAAATATTTAGGGTCCAGGTCCCATAGAAATGTTTTTCTACTCCATTCCCATTACATGTAAATAAGCCTTATTTTTGTATTCCACTTTTTCAAAAAAGAGAAAATAAATCAAGAAATTCCTAACAGGTGAGGATTCCTATCAAGAGTAATGGCTAATAGTGGAAATAATGACAAACTTAATTACACCAACCCTATAGAAGTAAGGTTTCTTTCATTAGAGCAAACGGTGGGGAAAATAACTAAACAAATGAATTTCTTAGTTAACAACATCGTCCTAGTTAGAGCCACAATGTCATCAAATGAAGAGCCCCTGGAACCCCAACTGAGGAAATCTATTAAAGCACCTCTTCCTAAAGAGAAGATCGATCCTGCTTTCTAGCCTAAGACTTATTCTTTCTCGGTTGACCCAAAGCCAAGTTAAGAAAATATCAAAGAGCTAGAAATGAAGCTAACTCAATAGATAATTGAAAATATGAGAGCACTTAGGAATGTTGATGGATTCGAGCAGGTTAGGATCACTAAATTTTCTACATACGATGTTAAAGCCTGCTTAGAAAAATTCAAAATACCAAAGTTTGAGAAATACAATGGGACTAGATGCCCAAAGCTATACACCAGATTATATGTCTATAAGATGGGCAAATATGTTCAAAACAATTAATTCAAGGTACAAAGTTCCTAAGATAGTTTGATAAGGCCTGCATTAACCTGGTACACCTAACTCTGTCTCAACCAAATCAACACTTAGGAGAAATTGGTTCAGGTATTCTATGAGCAATACAAGTACAACATTGAGCTAACTCCATCGATTTGGGACTTATGTACAATGAGAAAGAAAAAAAATATAGTCATTTAAGGAATATGCCTAAAGATGGAGGGGCATGGTAGCTAGAATCATTCCTCCTCTCTTTAAGAAAGAATTAAAATCTATCTTTATTGAGTCATTAGAGGAACCATATTATAGGCATTTGTTAGGTAACACAATGACCAGTTTTGCAAACATTGTACTTATTGGGAGCCTAATTGAAGAAGCCATAAAGATAGGGAGGCTAACCAAAAAAAGACTAGCCCTACTAGATTCAAGGGCATAGACAAATAGTACAACATCAAGACCTACACTAGGCAAAAATGGCTCAAAAATATCCAAAAGAAAATTCACTCGGATTCCTACCTTGTTATCTTAAGTCTTTGACCAACTAAGAAACCAAGGCTTATTATAACGAAAAGCCCCAATGCTAAGATACAAGCGAAGGAAACATGACCCAAACGCACAATGTGAATGGCATATGGGTCAATAAGGGCATTCTATTAACAACTGCTAGGAATTGAAAAATAGAGTTCAAGACCTATTAGATGCAAGGGCATTCTAGTTGGAATCAATTCAAGGATAGGATTAGATTTAGCAATATTTGTAAAAGATAAGTGATTCAAATATAGTGCTTTGTTTGCATTTCTCATATTTTAAGAGACCCCATTAGTTAAAAGGTTTATAATGAAGGTAAAATGAATCCCAAACACCAACCCTAAGACACTTTGAGAGTTGAGTTACATCTTTGTGAGACTATTGGACTTATTCCTTAAAGGAAGTCAAAATGAAGTTAGAAAATTTTTTCAATATCCAAAACATAAAATCCTTTGTTAGCTCCGTTGAACCTTTTATTGGAGTATTTTCAAAATTAAACCTTATCGAGAACCACCCCCCACAATGGAGCAAAAAGGGATGGTTAGGAGCATCTATTAGAAGAAAAAGGTTAAAATTAATTTGTGCTTGCTTTAGTCACATCAATTTAAGAGTAATGGTTACCATTGATAACTACTTTCCTCTAAGATGAAGAAAGGCATCCATTCTAAACACAAAACACAAACCACATACACATTAAGCTGCAAGCCAATAGAAAGAATAATCATCTTTGCCTTACAGTCAAAGCAATTAAGCTTGAAAAATGCTAGGGTAATATAACAAAATTTCTTGCAAAAAATTATTATCCCTAAAGAAATTGCAACTAACACATGGCTCAAGGGCTGCCTACAATTCCACCCTTCCTTAAAAGCCCTTCTAATTAAAGGAGATAACTTATTCATGGTAAAAGTTACATTTGAAACTAGGGTAAGCACAATTTTAGTTTTACCTATAAGATTCTTGACTTGTAAACTTAGGTTAAAGAGAAATTCTTTCATAAAATCCATTTCAGTAACATCCATTTTAAAACCGAAGACCAAAAGCCTTTATTACATTTTAGTAAAAAAAAGACCTAACGGATTGATTAAGAACGTATCGCTTATAAGATAGATCATAATTTTTAGAATTAATGTCAAGAGAGAGGAAGTTAAGTTAAGAATGTGAGGAAGTCCTTTTAGACTAAACCTATCTTTAATGACATATTTTTCGATAAGAAAAAATTTGAAGAAGTCATGGAAAGTTATCTGCCCTTGAAGGAAAGAAAGGGTTCTCTTAGATAAAGGTAGCCTAGAAGATTGAGTTATTATGTCACTAAAAAGCTTACGCACTACTAGGAGAATCCAAACCTATTAGTAAGTTGAAGAATTGAAATAAATTTGATTCCCTCTCATTTCAATCCTTTCTTTGTTCCGTATCCCCCTTAGTGGTCTAAGAATCCTCATTTCTTTTTAAAGTCATCTTCTCTAGAGTCAACTTCTGTCACTACCCCGGTAACAATTGTTTTCAAAAGAATTTACTTCCTTTTGTCTAAAGTTCAAGGATCTGCTTCTACATAACCAAGTTAGCCTTAGAGGCTAGAGTCATCCTCTTTAACATGATAACCCTTATGACTAATGTCACAAACTATGGGCAGTCTAGTCGTAGCAAATGTCGTATACTATATGAAGAACTCCTGGTTGGTTACCCTTCCAATCATGAACTCTTTACATAATACATAAGTTTCTACAACCACTAGCTTCCTAAGAACATACAGATCCACATGATATCATCACATAAACATAATTATATAAAATTTAAACTACAAAATTTACAATAAGCAGTAATTTAGTACATCTAGGTCTATATTACTGATAAAGCAAAAATACATAAGTAAAATTCTACATAATCAATTCTCTCAACATACTGGATAGCCCACTATTACCCAGGTCCTCAAGCTAACTTATGGCATCTCCTAGCCAACCTTAACGAATATGCCATCCTGCAGCAAAAATCTAAGGGGGTGTAAGCCTAAGCTTAGTGAGCAAAACCTTTAACCATACTACAAGTAAGTTATAAATGCATTATATTCATGCATATGAATGAATGGACAAATAGAATGCGCCAAATAATATGTATAGTTAACTAGTCAATATACGTAACTCCGATTTGACACCCTCTGAAGTCAGAGTTGGGATATACATGGCACCAATCAGATTCTGATATTATACTAGAACTTGCTTTACTATGAAACTCCACATTTCGTACTTAAATCAAACAAGTCCTTTATTTTCATACAAACTAAGTTCTAATATAATCATGAGTAGGCTCCCGTAGCTCACACTCACCCCTAAACAGAAGCCTTTAGACTCGACCCTTAGCGTTAGCGCCTCCAACACCTAATATTTCCGCGAGCCAGGTTAAAGTTATTTTGCACGAGTGCACCATACAAAACCAATAAATTTAGAATAACAACTCCTAAATGGTCTCTCTCTACCTTCGTGTGATGTGACAATCGGAATTATGTCTATGCAATACATGTTAATGCATATAGTAGTTTCTTCTTATAAGCTGAGTATAGTTAAGTTCGATTATGATGTGACCATCCAATAGTACACACAATCATTATCTATACTACCATGCAACAAACAAAGTATTATTTATACTTAAGGTAAATTCACAACCTAGCACATACTAACATATACAAGCATTTCTCAACCCCACACAACAATCAATTAACAATATCATTTAGGTACACTATCTGCAATAACATACAAGCATGGAATCATAAGGTAAATATTCACTCGACCATGACGACTCGCTCTAGTCGTAGTAATCAATTGAGAGATCCTTGCCCGCATCGAGATCACCTGATTATTACGATATAATAATGATAGTAAACAATTGAAGTAACTAGTATTTCTAGATATCTATTTACCTAATTCTACTTAGATTACTATCAATTGTTATCCGATTAGACTTTATCATTAATTGTATGTAACTTTTTCATTCTATTTCTAATATTTACGAATTTATAGTTGTTTTTCATAGTTTTCGAACATATGTTCATACAGTGATGTCCGTTTTGGATGTTAAAACCAATGTTTTACGATATAAACTAAATTTATTGAAATGCTTTCTATTGAAGCTTAAATATTCTTATTGGCTAGTTTTATATTCTATTTTAGTAGTTAATGATTTCATTATCCATTAATTCTTACACTTAAATGATCTTATGGTTTATTATTTTAGAGACTTATGCCATCGCTTATGTCATCAATTGCTTATATCATCACTTATGTTATCATTGCTTACGTCATCGCTTACATCATCCATTACATATATACTCTTATCCTTATGTATTCATACACTTTATACATACGTTATATATATACTTATACTTCTAACATATTAGTATGTACACTTGTGTACTTATATGTATACTAATACACATACCCATATACACATACGGTGACATACATATTTTTATACGTATTTTCATATGCCTAATGTTCCCTCTTAAGAAAGCTTCGCAAATTTTATATTTTTTTCACTTTAAGGGTATATTTAGCAAGTTATATGTTTGTATAGTTAGTATATACATCTTTTTTTGTTATGTACATAATGGGTACTTATGTATAAAAGTCTTCATACATGTATTTATCAAGTATACTCTTATATACACATACTTAAGCATATGTACATGTGTTCTTCTTCCATTTACTAAGGATCTCCTATACTTCTAAGCATGAATATGAAGCTTCCACTTCTAACAACACATATACACATATTATACCAAATTTCTATACTAAGGAAAAAGAATGTGTAGAAAGTTAAGGAAAAGGAGAGAAAACTCTAGATGACAATGACATATTTGTTGACTTTTCAACTTGTTGACTTTAGTCAACATGTGTTGACTTAGTCAATCTTTGACTTGGTCAACATTTTAAAATTACATGTAATCTAAGTGTACATGATGAAGTAATTACGAAAAATTAGGATGAAAATTAAGGAAATGAGAGGAAACATAGGATTTATTGATTGATTAGTAAGAATAGGTAATGAGATCTATCTTTAGGTATTTATATCTTATATAAATCATTTAGTAAGCTACGTAATGTAATTATCATGAAAAAGTGTCATTTAAGATATGGATACTTACTACATGTAACATAAGCATCAACTAAACTCTTAACTCTATATAATACTAACCTAGTTATACACTTAGAAGATGAATGTGATCTATGATACAATATCTTAGTTTCTAAAGGATTACTTTAGTATTATATATATTTATGAATGATTGAAATTTATCTTTAATCTTTTACTAATGATTTAGTATAATACTAAGGTTATATTATAAATTAGGGTTTTAGGGTAAATTATGGTCAATTAGTGCTTTTATATCCTTAAAGTTATAGTTTTAGGGTTTTTATCACTTTCGGATGAAATCTTCAGTGTCTATATACATTTAAGGAAAAAAAAAAATTTATACACGATTGATTAGTTATTTTAAAGTTTTCACTTTCACTAACCTTGTCAACTCTTAGAAAAATATCTAATACACTTGAGTCTAATTCAGATGTTAGGTTGAAAAATTTAAGGAATTACAATTGATTTCATCTACTTCTCTTTCTATCAAGCGACTTTATCCTTAATATCTACCCCATCTTATACGATTTCTCATCAATAAATCTGTCTTTTTTTCATGTCTCCTAAGAATGTTTATAAAAGCACTTTTTTGCTTTGCCCCCCATGGATTGTTTGCTTTTTAGAGCACTCTCCATATAGTATAAACGTTAGTGATCGCATGCTCTCAAAGGGTTATCTTAACTTAAAACCCTTGGATCACATGCTCTAAGAGCGTTATCCTAACCTAAAACCCTTAGATCGCATACTCTTAAAGTGTTATCTTAACCTAAAACACTTGGATCGCATGCTCCCGGAGCGCTATCCTAACCTATCTAATGCTCTCAGAGTGTTATCCTATCCTAAGTCTAAATCCTCAAATCTCATGCTCTCAAAGCATTATCCTAATTCTTGTCGTTCTTTAAATTTTAGTTACACTTGAAGTATGCCCACCTAGTATAAGCTTAGTCTTAGAGTATACTAAGTCTTTTTTCAACCTTAAGATATAAACTTGCCTTGGTTAGTCATCTCATCGGGGCATGACTGAGTTTTCAACATCTTTTTAAGGTCTTAGCCAACTTAAAGAGCGTTTTCGCCCGTTTCGCATTGATTAGTCAACTCATAAGGGCACGACTAAGTTTTTAACATCTCTTTAGTGTCTTAGTCAACTTAAGGAGCACTTCACTTGTTTCACCTAGGTGAGTCAGCTCATAGGGATACAACCAAGTTTTCAACATCTCTTTAGGGTCTTAGCCAATTTAAGGAGCATTTTACCCATTTCACCTTAATTAGTTAGCTCATGGGAACATGACCAAGTTTTCAACATCTCTTCAGAGACTTAACCAACTCAAGGATTACTTTGCCCGTTTCACTTTGGTTAATCAGCTTATAAGAGCACAACCAAGGTTTTAACATCTCTATCAAGCCTGGTTTTTCACCTCTCGGTTCATTTAAATTAAGTTTTCTCTAAACAAATCAAAACTAAACCCTACCCGTTCAATATTGATCCTTGACTAGGGTTTAAAGAAAATCGATTTTTAATTTGAAAATGCCTCAGAGTCGCCACCTGACCAAAGTCGAGAAAAAAAAGTTAAATTAATCAATTGAGTGGATTGATTATAACTTAACCAACAGTTTATCAATAAAACCATTTTATAAAATGGTTTTTGAAACAAGAGAATCTGGATCTAGGAGTTAGGAATTTTAAACCCTTACGGGTACCGTTAACTTTCCAAATTTAAATTTGACCTTAAAAATCACATTTTGAAAAAACAATACTCAATTTTTCACCAAAATTGGATAATTTGAACAATCTAAACTAAAAAGGAAAATCAGGTTTTTTTATTTTTATTTTTTTTTACTGTCATCCTATAGGTGCCCACGTGCCTACGTAACCACTATTGGGGATCAGACGTACGTAGTTTTTTTTGTAAAACTTTAACGAGTTTGGTTTATTTAAGAAATTTCTAAAAACAACAAAGGGGTCCTAAATCAAAAGCTTTATTTTTGAAAAATCTAAAAGTATTCCTAATTTGCAAAGGGTTCATTTATTTTTTTATTTTTGTAAACTTGATTTTTCTAAGTGTTAAAAATAATTTATATTCTTTAACTTATGTACTTATTTATTTTATTATTATTATTTTTCGTTTTATTTTATTTTATCTATTAGATTAAATAAATAAACTACTTTTTTTCATTATTATTACATTTACATTCACAAATAATAAAAAAACAACAGCAAAATAATAAATAAATAAAAGAAATTAGACCTTAGATGTAGTGGGCACGCGAGTGGAACTTGGAGCAAATTCCGGGTCAGCGAGTTGGACTCAAGTTAGGCTTCGAATCTGGGTCAATTTCCAATTGAAGAAGAAGAAGGCAGTCACCTAGAGGGAGTTACGGGAGTAAGTGAAAGGTAGACAGCTGCTGTCTTCAAATGATCACGGGCGTTGATACGGAGATGGATGGCTACTGTCTTCAAATGATCACAAGTGTAACACGGGGGTAAATGGTCACTGTCTTCAATCGCTCATGGCCATGATTAGGGAGTGTAGTGGTTAGGGTTCTGTGGAGGTGATTCAATAGGAGGACTTAAGTGTTATGGTGTTGCACAAAGGTTGTCGCATTGAAAAGCTTAGAGCTTCATGATGTTGGCTGTACAGTTGGTTTTGCTCGATTTCCTCTAAGTGTAGCTGTAAGTTAGAGAAAGAGAGTATGGCTTCGGGGTAAAGGGAGAAAGAGTGGTGAGGGAGTGATTGTAAGTAGATTTACTACTCGTGAGTGATTGTTTATCTCCAATGAGCTCACCCAACACCCCTTTTATATACAAATTCAACCCAAAAACAATGGAAAGCTCAAATCGGCCTTGAACGAAAATGCCCAAAAATCCAGTTTTTTCCTAATTTTGGAGCTTGATTTAAATGCTCCTTTGATTGAATTTGGACGCATTATTGGGTTCAATTCAGAGTAGGCTATGTGGTAAAACACAATTACAGCAAGGAATTGCACATGTATGTGTAAAAATTATGTAAAAATTGGTGCTAAAGTGAAAGGGTCGGGTGTTCTTAATTAGGAAAGGGGAGGAAAATCTAGAGAAAAAGAGGGAAAATTGAGAGAAAGAGAATGAGAAAGAAAGCATCGACGTGGTGCTACCTTAGTCATCTTCGACTAATCCCAGCTTACCACCTGTCATCATGTGACACGTGGCATGATACGTAGCTAATACGTGGCGCCATATCAATACGTCGTCCAATCCCAACTTGCCAAGTGTCAAGATACGTTGTGCAATCAGATCCTAACATGTAGCAGTCTCCAATGTGATGACAAAAAAAAAAAAAAAACTTTGTATGCTCTCTCTAAGATTCGAACCCAAGACCTCATGCTCATATCCATTGCTATATCCATGTACTTATCCATTACGCAATTGACCTGTGTTTATCTAGATGTGCAATTAAATTTTACATATGGACTAGGTTAGCTTGAGCTAGATTCAAATCTAAGCCCAAGCCTAACGGCCCAACTTCTAAACTTATTGCAAAATTAAAAAATCTACCCTAATAAAATGTTATTTCCTATTTTTGATATTTTTCCAAATTTCTTAATTTTTTGTATTTTTTCTTTTTTTTTTATTTTTTAAAAGGTCTTAATTTTTTCTAAATTTCCTTATTTTTTAGGGTTTTCCTTAATTTCTTTTTTTTTTGTTTATCCTAATTTAAGACCTATAAAAATAAGATGCAATAAAATAAAGAGAGCAAAAATTAAGTGTCTAAAGCTGCCACTCTTTATGATGAAGTTTAAACAAGACTTTGCCACAAAGATAAAGAAGCACTATTTTTTCCCTTGGGATGACTTTAAAACAAGTACTAAGCTATCCTAAACTCAATCTACTGGGGATATGGCGAAGAAATGAAACTAGGTTGTGCCTCTCTAGGCTCACTAACCTAAGTAGGAGTGTCTCTAAGAAATTAACAATCCTAAGCTGATCAAGAGAACCTGGTCATGCCCTTCCGAGCTCACTAACCAAGGTGGGTTTGTAAGGAGTTACAAGAAATTAGGATAGCACTCTGAGAGCATATGATCATTAGGTTTCACCTTAGGTAAGGGTAACGCTTTAGGAGCATACAATCCAATGGTTTCAAGGTTTAGATAGCACTCTGAAAGCATACAATCCGATGATTTTAAGGTCAAGATAGCGCTTTGAGAGCATACGATCTGGGGGTTTCAAGGTTAGGATGGTGCTTTGAGAGCATACGATCCGATGGTTTCAAGGTTGGGATAACATTCTAAGAGCATACGATCCAATGGTTTCAAGGTCAAGATAGTGCTTTAAGAGCATACAATCTGAGGGTTTCAAGGTTAAGATAGCGTTTTGAGAGCATATGATTCAATGGTTTCAAGGTTAGGATAGCGCTCTGTGAACAAACGATCCAATGGTTTCAAGGTCAAGATAGCGCTCTGAGAGAATACAATCCGATGGTTTCAAGGTCAAGATAAAGCTTTGAGAGCATACGATCCGAGGGTTTCAAGGTTAGGATAGCGCTCTAAGAGCATACGATCCGATGGCTTCTTAGTTAGGATAGCGCTTTAAGAGCATATGATCCAATGGTTTCAACGTGAGGATAACGCAAGAGCATACGATTCGATAGGTTTTTACTACATAGATAGTGCTGTAAACAGCAAACAAACCATGGGGACCAAAGTAAAAGGAGTTTATGTGAAAAAATTCCCAGTAGTGTGTAGGCTTTTCAACAGCACAACAACTTGATCTATTGAGTCGCCTTTGTCTCAGAGGGCCCGTTCTTTCCTTCAGGGGCACATAGCTTTCCACGACTTCTTCAAATTTCTTCTTATCAAAGGATATCTCATTAGAGTTAGGTTTAGGTTAAAAGGACTTCCTCCTACTCTCAACTTAAACTCCTCCCTTTTGACTTCGATTCTAGAAATTATGGTCCACCTTGTAAGTAATACCCTTTTAATCAATCCATTAGGTCTTTTTTGGACTATAATATAATAAAGGCTTTTAGTCCTTAGTTTCAATAATGGATATTATTGAAATGTCATTTTATGAAAGAATTACTCTTCAACCCAGGTTTACAAGTCAAGAACCTTACAAGTAAAACTATGAACCGATCATGTTGATGGCAAAATCTGAATAGTCAAAAATCATAGGGCCATGGTTAGGTAAAGGGTTATTACTGACGTTTAGAACTAGAGCTTCCACGAAGTCTAATTGGATCGAACCTTCATCAATCAAATCATGAATTTTATTTTTGAGCCTCCAATACATATCAGTTGAATGACCCACCTACTCGATATGATATTGACACTTTACATTAGAATAAAAAAATCTTTTAGCCTATATCTTTCGTTAGAAAGCTCAAACTGAATCAAATTATTCTTCTTTAACCTTTCAAAGACTTGGTTGAGGGGAACTAAAATTCTGGTAAACTTTCTTAAGGCCTTGTTGGCTTAAGGCTAGCTTTTGAACTATTGTTGAACTTATGGAGGATTCATTCTAAAAGAGACCGGGTATTGGGTCTATTCACCACACAGATAGTAGCTTCTTTGGGCTTGCTTGTTGCTAGCTTCACAAATGGTGGTCTTCTATTTGAAGGCTCTTGGAGCTTTACCCTACCGCTACCACTTCTGAAAAGCTAGAAGGGACTTGCCTAATCAAGTAGGAGAAGTAGGTCCTTTTCAAAGTATTAATGAAAGCTGAAGTCAACTCCTTTTCAGTCATGAGGGTAGATACCCTTACAACTAGGGATCTTCATCTCTGTGCATACTCCTTAAATGATTCATTATTCTTTTTCTATAGGGTAACCAAGTCAATCATGGTTAGTGCCACTTCAGCATTGAACTTATACTGTTCATAGAACGCCTTGGTAAGCTTCTTCCATGTATTTACTTTATTTAGGTCAAGTTGGGTATATTAGGTCAAAGTTGGGCCTATCAAGCTATCTTGGAAAGTTTGTACCATAAGCTGGTCATATTGTACATATTTGCTTATCTTTTGCATGTACAACTTGGTATACAGCGTAGGGCATCTAGTCCCTTTATACTTTTCAAATTCTAGTACCTTAAACTTTTAAGGTAGCTTCCATAATCATAAGAAGAGAAGTCTGTGATACAAACCTACGTAAAACCATTGTAGCTTCCTAGCACCTTCATTTTCTCTATAATCTATTGAGTCAGTGTCCTTTTTAATTCTTTTGAACTGTCTTGGTTGGCTCTTAAGTTAATTGGCTTTGTATTGATTGGCAATGAGTAAATGTTGGGTTCAAAAGTCAAGTTGACTTTTAATTAAACCCCTTCTAATTTAAAAGTCACAAAAGCCAAATTAACTTTAAGATAGCTCTCTTCTTCTTCAATAGGTAAAGTTTCAACATTCTTCTAAGAACTGACCTTAGAGTTTTCTTCATTTCATGGTGCTATGGCTTTGAGTAAAGTACTACTGTCAGCAAAGAAATTCAACTAGTTTACGATTTTTCCTATGATGCACTCTAAAGAGCGAGACCTCAGCATAGTAGGATTAATGATTTCGAGGTTTAGATTGTTGTCGTCATTCTTGGTGTTGATGTTATCATTTCCTTAGCCAATCATTTTGGTCTAAGAGCGGGTGTAGATCAGACTTCTTTGCAAGATTTGACATTTAGGATCTATCTTTGTAACTTGGCTTTAGAAAACTTCACAACAAGTTAGCACAAATGTATTCAATTTTTTTCTCTTTTTCTTTTTATTTTTTTCTCTTTTTCTCTTTAAGATAAGGAAGTTTAATAAATAATTGGTAAAAAAAAATGCAAGTATATATGGCATATAGATGCAAAGAAGAGGATAGGTGATTAATTAACAGGATGGAAAGTTTATTATTTCACAACTCCTAAAGTTTTATTACATCACTTTTCAAATAGAAAGAAAAATTACAAAACAACCTAAACTATTCTTCTTTTCTTATGTTGGTTAAATAATGCTTTCTTCTTCTAACTGTTAGGTCCTACTGCCACTTCAAATTCTTTAAGCTTCTTTTAGGTCATCTTTAGTTGGTGTTCTAGGGTACGAGATTACTGTTTAGATTCCCAAAATAGGTTTTTCTACATGTCTCTTTCATCATAGATGACCTCTAGACAAGCTTTTACTTAATCCATTTAGGTTATCTTTTAGGGTTTAGATTTGGGGGTGTAAGTTGAAGGACTTCTAGTGATCGATACTATATTAAGCCTGCCTTATGCAACTAGTCATATGTATACTCTTTAGTGACCTTATGTTTGTCTACTTCACTTATTAATTCGCCTAAATCAATATTACGGCTTATAGTCCTTACATGACAACAAGCTTTAATTTTGAGAAGTTTTGATACCATTTTTAGGAGGTGAGGTTCTTCAAGATTAAGAGTGAATGGCTCCAATTAAAACCTATGAACTATGTCTTGGATGCCTCTAAACTACTTCACCATGGAATTCAAATAGTAGCCTCTACACCAACTCATTCCTATCAATGGTACAGTATCATAGGTCTTGCAAACCAATATGAATTTGGTGTAATTGCTCCATTTGGCAATCCATAGTATATCCTTGACTCGAAAATCTTGTAGAACTTCTATATAGTGAATGGTAGAGACATCTTTTGGCAATTTGATCTTAGAAGCAAAAGAGTCAATAAGATCAATCTTTTGAGTGAAGGTACTTCTAATCAAATCTAATCTAAAGCACTTTATGTAGCTATTGAACCTCACCATTAGTAGTGCTGTGCTTGACTTGAGATCCCCACAACCTTTTTTCTTATAGAAATTAAGGTTCCTTATTTGTTCAACAAATAGGGTAGGGATATAGGATTTCCCTTCCTAAAATTAAGCCACTAACTTTGTAACTCTAAAATGTATGAATAAAGACCTACTCAAAAACAAGATGGTAGCAAACGCCACTAAGATGTAAGCCTTAATCTGATTCTCCCTACATGTTCCGAAATCACCACAAAATAGAGCCCTTTTACTGAAGCTAGGGTTAGTCTAGAACCAATGGATTAAGTCCCATGTCTTAATAGCATAATTATGGTAGTCATTCAAGGCTTCATTTATTTCATATTTGCAAATCCCTAAATATTTGGAGAAGATGTTAGCTGGGCTAACCTTAAGCTCCGAAACATATATTTCATCCAAAGGAGGGGCTTAAAGTAACTAGGTGTATTCTTCTAGGGTTAGGCTGATTAGGTGTAGGAAGAGCCAAAATGCAACTTCCTTCAGTTCCCAAAAAAGTACCAAAGGCCCTTACTAGTGTGATGTTAACATTAACCTTGGATGAGAGTATGGGGCTAATTTTGTTGACAATGAATTCCTATTCTTTCGGGTTGAAGCTTTAGAACCACTAATTAAGTTTAGGCTTTAGGTTCGTAGGCTGGTGGATGTGAATCTCTTTGGCAAGGACCCTAGCATTGGATGAGCTAACCATATCTGAAAGATTATAAGAATTTCATAAATTACAAAGAAAAGGGAAAAAAATTAAAATGGTTACATTGAAAATTCTATTTACATCTTAATTACATAAAACCTCTTATGTACATTGGATCTAGGAACAAAATAAAGTAATATACAAGGAAAAGAAACTTCTGGTTGTTGTCTTTATTTATGCTACCTTGTTAGTTATTCACTAGTCCAAGAAAAATTTATGTATACAAAAGGGTAGATTCTAAAGGTTCTTAAACTCTATGACATATCATGTTTTCAAAGAAATGGTTCGTTGGTCACATTGAAGATTAAGTAAGGTAACCTGATTGGCTCCTAATAATGGTTGCCCTACTACACCTGAAACTTATACAATAGCCCCCCATCATAAGGACTTAAGACGACCTAAGTTTAGCCATATCTAACACACATTTATGATGCAATTAAAAGAAATCCCCCCAAATTTTTAAACCACAAAAAGATCAACCGCAAGAAAAGAAAATATTAGTATAACTATTTACACTAAAGAGGATTTTATTAGAAAAATAGAATTAAACATGGATATATTAAAATATAAAGTAAAATTCAAAATGTTTAAGTGGCTAACCCTCTTAACGTCCTTAGTAAAGTAATTAAGCTATCAAGCTTTAAATTTTCAGTTTTCTCATTTTCCTTAATTTAAGTTAAACTAAACCCTATGCTTATTTAGTTTAAACCCTCAATTGAAAAAAAAAAAAAAAACCCAGTTTCTTTATTTTGAAAAAATTTTGGACTTACTATCTGATAAAACTAGGAAAAGTGATTAAATTAGAATCAATTAAGTGGATTGATTCTAAATTGATTCTAATTTAGTCACTAGCCTACATAATTGAAAACTTTTTGAAAAAATTTCAAGAAACCAGAGTTTTCAAGTTTGAGGAGTACCCTATTAAACTCTAATGGGTATAAATTAACTTTCCGAATTTAAGTTTCCATTTTAAAATTACCCATCTAACTTAAAGGAAGGACCTTATATTTATAGGTAAAAGAAATAAAATTATAATTATTTACAAAGGGAAGAAACTTAAACAAAAAGGAAAAAAAATATTCAAAGGGGAGAAATAATTATTTTTTTTATATTATAAGTCGCCTTGTAATCACTTACAAGTGCCTACGTACCCGCTATTCAAAATCATACTTTCATAGTTCATTTAAAAAACTTTAATGGGTTAGTAATTTTTAATTCTAAAATTGATCGAGTTTACATTTTTATCAATTTATTTTCAATTATGAAAAATCCTAAAAGGGTCCTAATTGTTTTACTATTTGTTGAAAAATTATATAAAAAATCCCATTTTTGGAAAGGGTTTGACTAATTAGACTTTCATTTAAAAAGCAATTTTTCTAAGTGATAAAACACACTTTTTACTTTTACTTTTTTTTAATTTTTTTATTTTATTTATCTATTGATTTTATTATTTTTGTTTTTATTTTGACCAATGCATACTTTACAAATAAAATAGAACAAAGCTCCCTTTTTTTCTTCTTCTTCTCTCTTTTTTTTTTTTAGATTTTTTTAATTACAATTTGTACATGGAATAAATAAGTAAATAAATGAAAGAGAGAAAATATGAGTGAATTAGGGGTTGGAGCAAGGTGTCAAGCATAGGTTAAACCTAAAACAGGTTGCACGTATTTCACATGTGATTAGGTGAGAGAGAAAGAGAAATGGAAGGAAGTGGCAGGTTCGATGGTTTTAAATGTGATGGGTGGCAATGTTGTTCAGCTCATCTCATGCGATGATTACTAGACAATAATTGCTGGTTGGGTTTGGTGTTTTAAAGTGTCGCGAGCATAATAAAGTGATTGTTTTTATACAGGGGTGGTTAGACCCGCTAGATAATGGTAGCTCAGGTTTGCTTGAAAGCTCTAAGTGGTGGAGCTTGGGTTTAAGAGTACGATAGTGGATATAAAGGGTTGGGATCAAAAGCTTATCGCATGGGGAGCCTATTAAGAGCAATAGCTTTGCTCAATGTATTTCAAGCATAGACTAATTCCACACACAAAGAGAGCTTAGTCGCAGCTAGAGAGAAAAACGGTTGTGTGTGTGTGTTTTTAAGTGATTCTGATGAGTATACCTAATGGGGACTAAAGCTTAAACACCTATTTATACAAATCAAGGCTTAATTTTGCTTGGCAAGTTCAAAATCAGAATAAATTCGAAGATTTCAAATTAAGTGGGTCTTTGAACACAACTATAAGATTTATGTGAATTTGGAGTAATTGATAGTCAAAATGTGATGATTCATGTTTGAACTTGCTTGAAAAAAGCAAAAGAAGCTTCGAATTTTATTTTTGAAGCATAAATTAATGTCGATCAACTTGAGCTTAATCAAGCACATTCAAACTTTTTCCATTTATTGATTAGAATTGGACTACAATAATGCATGAATCTAGGCAAGATGATGGATAGATTCAGAGTTAGGAAGTGTTTTATATACAATTTTATCATTTATTTGATGAAAATTGTGTGTGAAACACAAAGAAAATCGAACTAAAGTGGGGGGTACAGGATGTTTTAAACTAGCATTTAGCATCTCAAGGATTACCTTAGTTATGGGATCATAAAACTTGTAACCCCTACACATTTTAGGGTACCATATGAAATGGTATCTAACAATCCTTGAGACTAGTTTCCTCATTTAGCCTATAAGACCTAGCTTCATCTGGACATCCCTAAAGATGTAAGTGCTCTAGACTAGGTTTCTTTCTCGTCCAAATTTCATGAGGGTTTTGTTAGCTACCTTAGTCAGTACTTTATTGAGTACGTATACTGTAATTTTCAATTCTTCTCCCCAGAATGATTCTGGTAAGGTAGAATGACCAATTATTCTCCTCACCATGTCCTTAAGTGTTATATTTTGTCTCTTAGCAACACCATTCATGGCAAGTGATCTGACATGGTGTGGTGTAAGATGATACTGCATTCCTCCAAGAATTTGGCAAATGGCCCTTGACATTGTTCACCTAACCCATTATATCTATCGTATTATTCCCTACCATGGTCTAACCTAACAAATTTACTAGTTTTATCAAGTTGATTTTCAGCTTTAACCTTAAAACTTTTGAACATGTCTAGTGATTGGGACTTTTCATGAATAAGATATCGATTGTGACTCAAAATGTGCACTTTTTCCAACTTTAAAACCTGCATTTGTGCATAAATTCTTGCTAAGTTTAGTTAATTTTTCGTGAAATTGGAGTTTATATACAAAATGGACCAACTTATGCAAAATTTCATAAAAGAGTGTTGTTTTTAAATGAATTTAATGCATTTTATATCCTACGTGTAAGTGCACAAAGGTGACCATGGTTTTAGTAGCCCCTACCATTCGATCAAGGAGGCTAAAGTGAAGGGCTTAGTAAATTAAGTGACCCATTAACCAACCGATCGCTAGAGAGGTAGGTGTCATGAATAAAATGTGTAATAATGGATTCAACCATACAGATGAATCAGTAGCTTCAACATTAATCGATGGGTAGAAGAAATTTGTGTTAGGGTTTTTCGACTAAAACCCCAATCCCCCTAAACGTCGCGTTTCATTAAACATAAAGACAACTTAGAGCCGATAAGTGTCTACCGATCGAGCGGTAGACCTTTCCATCGATGGATTAGTAGCCTAAATCTATATATACTCACATTTGCAACTAGAATTACGAGCAACAATTAGGATTTTAGCATTTTTAGGTTTAGTTTCACATTCTCATTGCCTATTTTCTTGTTCTAGTGACTTGTTTATGATACTTGATGCATGTTTCTATGATTTTGATGCACATTTAAGCTCATTTATTAAGTACTTACTCTATTTTGTTCATTGAATCTCTTCTTAAGTTGTTACCCTCTTGTTTACTTATTCATCTATAGAGTTTGTCACTATTTTTCAATCATTTCTTGCTACCATTGTTCTTAATATGAGTAGCTAGGTTAGTTTTAGTAGGTTTATGAATATGTTAAACGTTGTAAATGGTGTAACCTTGTAGTTACGATATAGGTATGTGTGTTTAATTTGGATTTTGATGATTAGTATTGCATTTAACCTCTTTGAGGTGCTTTTTAATGAAATTTTCAATAGGTTTCCTTATGATTATGAGACCAAGAGGAGATTAGTCCTAAGAAGTGCCATTAAGAGTTTATGGGGTTGCATGATTTTGAGATCAAGAGGACATTAGTTTCCTAATTCCAAATTTGAGTCATTAAGTCGATGTAATATTAGTAATAGGTTCTTACGCTTATGAGATTGAGAGGAGATTAGGTGCTTACCATTGAATTCACAATATGTTGTGTGGTCTTAGTAAGTTAGAACAGGTTATGAGATCAAGAGCAGATTAGCAACCTAATTCTTAAGACTAGATTACTTAACTCATGATAGATATTAAGTAATTTAGTTAATTGTATAGGGAAATGAGACCAAGAGGAGATTTTCAACTACATAGTTGAATGACATGACCTTCCCAAGATCGAACTCAAGTGAGTTATGTCAAAACTCAATTAAAAACCGCCCCTAATGCCTTAATAGCATACCTTCACCACTACCTTAGAAACGTGTCACATGCCCACGCCTTTAGAATTTGTGTTTGTTGTTAAATTTTATTCTCATTTAGTTGCATTTATTTTTAACTCCTTACTTCTTATTCGGTTTGCCTAGATTGGATTAGTAGGTTAGAATCCGGTACTTAACCAACCCTTTTTCCTTGAGGAAATGACCTAGAGAATACTCACCAGTTTTATTATTGTAGACATTTCGGCACACTAGTCAGATAAGAGATTGACACCATTTTGAAAATTTCTATTTATAAGGTTCCTTCAAATCAATCAATTTTTATTCTTTGTTCGTGTCATCTCATTAGTTTTTGGTTCTATTGCCAAGAAAAAAGCAACAATGTTAATATCAAAACATCCAAGGACTATGAGATTAGGCCCTAGTATAGCTTTAATGTAATGTAATGTAGTTGGTAGCATAGTTTAAAGTCTATTAAATTTGAGTATTTTAGTTGTTAAAGTTACAATCTGTAATTGTTTTCTTATTCAATTAAGCTAATTTTATTATTGTATTTTCAAATTAAGCTCCTTTGAAGGTAAATTTTGAAACTTTATGGTTGATTTTATTGAAAAAGTGTTGAATTTGTCCTTAGTTGATTTGTATCGAGCTAGGAAGTGTGATATTTACATTTTTGCATTGAAATTTTGCAAGCTATAGTTTGGCGATTCAGTTGGATTTAGAAGGAGTAGAATTAGGATTTGTTGTTTTATATGCAAAGAGTGATAAGATATTTAATAGAGGAATTTGACCCTAAGATTGACCAAACATTTTACCGTAGACATGGAGAAAGAAGGAGAGAGGAATTAGGAGAAATGGAAAACAACCAAGAACCCTTAAATGGAGAAGGTAGAAATGGAAACAATGGACATGGGGTAAATGGTAATGGAAATGGAAATAATCAAGCCTTATGGGAATATTGTCTACCAAATTTGAACAAAGTTGCACCACCGTTTACTTGGCCAACCATTTAAGTAAATAATTTTGAGCTTAAATCTACTTTGATTCAGATGGTACAACTTAGTCAATTTGGTGGACTGTCATTTAAGGACCCCTACAAGCATATTCAATTTCTTTTGCAATTATGTGCCACAATGAAAACCAATGGGGTTTTTGATAATGCAATTCGTTTAATATTATTTCCATTTTCATTACAGGATAAGGCTAGAAGTTAGTTGAATTCCCAACTACTCAATTCTATCACTGCATGAGATGACTTAGTCCAAAAATTTAAGTCTTATTTTTTCCCACTAGGTAATAAGATTTCTATGTTTAGACAATTTGATGGGAAATCATTATTTGAGAGTTGGGAAAGGTTTAAGGAGTTGTTAAGGAAGTGCCACATCATGGTTTACCTTTGTGTGAAGGATAGTGAATACCTTTTGCAATGGTCTTGGGAATCAAATGCGAATGATGATAAATGCCATTGATAGGGGAGTGTGAAGAATGAAAGTGCTGAAGATGCATATGACATGTTTGAGCAAATGGCATCACATTCTCATCTTTGGTATTCTAAGAGAACTTAACCTAAAAGGGTAGCAATTGCAACTCAGTTAGAGGAGATAAGTTGACTAAAGGAACAAATTGCATCACTTGCCACTCAACTTGCTTAGAGGGAAAGAGCCAACTAAGCTAGTAAACCCAGAAGTCATAAGTAGCCTAATGAGTATTGTCGTGTACATGGTGGAGTAAGGTATTTAAGCACAAATTGTCAAGTTAGAAACCCCTTTGCCCTATTGAGAGATAATTAGGAGGAATAATTAAATGCATTGGGGAATTTGAATCAAGAACAAAGAAACTATAACTCTTACTCAAACACCTACAACCTAGGTTGGAGAGATTATCCAAACTTGTTAGAGGGAGGTAACCCAAGAGGAAGATTCAATAGAGGTTTTCAAGGATCTAAATATTAAGTTGGCCAAGGCCAATCACTACCTCCACCTCAACTTGCACAAGGTCTAAAGGGAGAATCAATAAGGCAATAATTAAGGAATTTTATTTGAAGGCATGATGTAAAAATGAATGCACAAGAGGCTACTATTAAAAAGATGTACAATTGGCTGGTTCAATACTATCTAAACAAACACATAGGACAACTACCCAGCAATACTAAGCAAAACCTAAAAGATTAACCTAGGACATCCAGTGGGCCTGGTAAAGATGTTAGTATAAGGGGAAAAGAATTTTGTTTTAGTAGGAAGTAAGTGTTTAGAGGTGAGTACTTAAGTTCGGATGATCTTGTTGAGGAGCAAGTTGAACACGACAATGAACGGATGTTTGTACCGTCAGATGAAGAGTTAATAGCTCAACTTAAAGGGAATCTTGATGATGGAATGGATGAGGATTTTAAGGAGGAAGAAATTGAAGAAGAGGCTCCTAGCAATGATTATTTGTACAATTTGGGGATCAATTAAATGATGGAAATCAATGAAGACAAGGATCCAAGCAAAGGAGAAATTAAAGAAGATCCAAGTAAGTGCAAAGATGTAGGAATTAATCATGAGACATAAGAATCTGAAAAGGGAAGTGTAGTGAGTTTAGAACAAAAAACCAAATATCAATGAGTTCAAGATTGTAGACATGGGACTTGAGGAGAAGGGTGTCAATGTTTACCATTTTGCACACAAATTAGATGATTTAGGAAGATTCACTATACCATATACCATACTAAATAAGTTTTTCCCAAGAGTTATCTTGGATACTAGATTATCAGATAATTACATGTTGGTGAAAACTATATGGGAGTTAGGATTGAAGAATTTCATGAAGACAAGCTTATATTACATTCAAACCACTGATAAAGGTTAAACCATACCTTTAAGAGAACTCCACTTTATACCCCATTAGCATTGGACCATGTGACTTCCTAGTTAACTTCATAGTAATGGATATGAAAGATGAGAGCAACCCTTAGTTTTGTAGGAGATTGTTCCTGGCTACTTCAAGAGCTATATTAGATATGAAAGAGAGGGTGATTATTCTCGAAAGTAGAGAAAGTTAACTAATGCTCCAAGTAAAGGAATGACTTTAGCAATTAAAGGAGAATGGGGGTTTGATCAAGAGAAAGAGTTTGAATGAGGTAGTTATATGAAAAAGAAGAAGAATTATAAGAAAAGAGAATCAAGTATGAACTAGTGAATTGAAGGATTTAAGCCCCAAAAGGCATGTGAGGACCCACCTTGAACTTGAACCAAAAAGCTAAGCTTAAGGGTTAAAAACAAGCACTTGCTAAGAGGCAACTCAACCTACCATCTTTACTCTATCTTTTAATTTAAGTTTATGTCTAAGAATTGTTAATTTCGAGTCTTTTTAGTTATGTCTTTTTTACTGTTACATAAGCACGTGTGAATAAATAAAGGAAATATTTAATCCATTAATTTAGAGATACGGTCAATGAATTCTAAAGGGAATTAAGAAATTGGAACACACTAAGAAACCAGGAGAGTTCTGTTCTATCTTTCTCTTTTACAACCTATTTTTTGTGCACTAAATTATGAGATATATCTGAATTACAGTTGGGGGTAGGAAACTTAGACCTAAACATTGAAGTTATGTGATTCTGAATGAGCTTTAACAATTTAATTCTTGATATGTTATCCCTTTTACGCACTGATAAGATAGATTCTTTCTGAGAAGTTGGATCCATTTTCCTTTATGCTTTGTACCTTAATATTTGAGTATGTTATCATTTATAAAGTTTGCATGAAAGAAAGTAGAAAGAAGTGATTAGGGCTTTAATTTGAAAGGAGTCCCTTGTGAATAAGTAGTGAACATTTCTCAAAACTTTATAATCAATTCATGGCATCTTTACTTTGTTTAGTTATGCTCAATTTAAGCATAGTTTAGAGATTTAGAGTTAGGAAAATGATTAGATTAGGCGTTAGATATTTCCATTTATGGAAGTTGACCTATATATATGCACCATTATTTTAAGGAATCAAGTGTTCTATTAGTGTTATGTGAACCGAAGTAGGTATTGGATTATACCTAAACATTCTCTAATCAATATACAATGAATGCCAAAAAAAAAAAGTTGAAAAGAAAAAAAGCAATGGGTTCAAGAAAAGACTTTACATATAAAAAATATGACCCCATCACAAAAAAATATATATATAGTTGAGAAAAGACAAGAAAAGAAAGAAAATAGAAAAAGTGAAAAATCAAACATCTAAAAAGAGAATAACAAGCAAAGTCTAAGGGTTATTCCAAGTTAAAGAGGGAAAATAAGATACAATTTAGTGGTTACTCTTTATTTGCATGGCATTAACATGCTTAAGAGACCAATAAGGAAGAAGTATATATTCAAGCCAACCAATTAAAAACTGAGATCTTTCACTTAATCTAAAATGTTAGACTTCACTTCAAATTTCTTAAGCTTAACTTAAATGGGAAGTTAACTTTTTTAAGCATTAATTCCTAAATTAATTTCATGGTCTTTGATTTGTGAGCATTTGATTTGGTTCAAGTGGAACAATTTCAATATAACTTCTAAAGGATTTTACACTATATCAAAAGCATGCAAACTTTGAGCTTTCCATGTGTAACATGCTTATAATTACACCTAAGCATAAAGGAAATGCACACTCATTCTATTGTTTTCTAAGTCACTTGATTTTTAAACTTACTTGAGGACAAGCAAGGTTTTAAAGGTAGGAGTGGTAATCGTGACTCAAAATGTACGATTTTTCTTACTTTAAAACCTGCATTTGTGTATAAATTCTTGCAAAGTTTAGTTAGTTTTTCATGAAATTGAAGTTTATGCACAAAATCAACTAACTTGTGCAAAATTATCAAAAATGCATGAAAAAGTATTAGTTTTAAATCAATTTAATGCATTTTATATCCTATATGCAGGTACAAGGTGTGAGGTCCTACAAAAATTAGTGATCAACACATGACCAGTCGAATTGGAAACAGATTGCAAAATTTAGAGCGATCGTATAAATTTTCCAATTAAGCCCAAATTTTACAACAAAGTTAAGAATATTAGTAAAAGTGATTCCGTGAGTTTGGATTTAGGAAAATAAATAATTAAATATTATAATATTAAGTTATATATATATTACCATTTATTTAATAGAAACACAAAAAAATAAATTTCAATCATTAACAAATAGCTATAGATAAATTATATGTACGCCAAAAATTATAAAATAACTTAAATAATATTTATGAGTATTTATTTATACCACATATGTATTTACGTGTAAGTAAAAATACTCAAAATTACTTAAATTACTTAAAATATGTTCAAAATAAAGCTAAATTAATTAATAAAAAAATCAAGCAAATTGTTGAAAAATGTGGAAACATCCAGAATAAGGGTATGGAAAGCTAGGGATGTAAGCTGGAAATTCAACCAATAAATTTAAGCTAAATAAAAAGCAAAAAGAAGAAGAGATAAGGGACAAATGGCACAATTTAATTTATAATCACATCTAACCAGCTCCATAAATTAAAAGATGACCATCTACAATTCAATTGGTCAAGTTAGCATTTAAAAAAAAAAAAGGGTAGAGGAGAGAAGAGAGGTGAAACCAATTTTAGAAAAATTAGCAAAATTAATGTATAATTAAGGCATATAAGGAGATCTAATACCCGACGGCCACCTAGAACAAAATGGCCACCACCACTACTACACCCTAACACCACTGCCCCACCCTGCCAACACCCCTAGAGTTGCCACAAGTGGCTAGAAGCCACCTAATCAAGAAAGTCCAAATTTATATTCGAATTTGTTTACCCTATTAAAAGTATTAAATTAATGTACAAAATTATGAAATTTTGTATTCTAAGGTTTTCATATATGTAGATTTAGGAAAAAATATCAATTTGATGAATTTAGATTTGAAAATATATAATGCTTAAGAAATCCTAAAACCAAGCTTGTTTTAAATTTCGAATTAAATAGCCTTAATAGTATAGTATTCAGCTCAAAATTTTTGTATAGGCTATTTAGAATATTTAAAATACTGCTACAAAGAGAATTTTTAAAATTTAATTTTCAAAATTTTTAATTAATTTTTAGGGCTTTAAATTATATATAAAGAGTGATTTGTGAGCTTAATTTAGTGATTAAATGTATAAATACTGATTGAGCATATAATTAGGAGTTCTAGGATATTAATTCTAATGTAGTAAGAATTTGGTGATATTTGGGGTGTTAGATGTAAGTATTATGTAGCAAATATGTATAAATAAATAAAAGGTAAAAAGAGCATATTTACGTTAATCTTGTGATTTAAGGTTAAATTAATATAAATTCTAATTTAGGATGTATTTAGACATTTTGAGATATTAGTTGGTGATCAAATATGATATTTAAAGTATTGAGAATGTTAGATGTACATATTAGGTAATATGTAAACATAAGAAATTAATGTGTAGAAAATATTAGGTTAAAATTAATAAAATAATGACATTATGAATGTTATATAAATCTGATTTGAAATATGAATTTAGGAAATTATATAGAAAATGTAGGTTACTGTTATATTGGGAATTAATTTAGTAGTTAAATTAGGAATATAATATACCGTACTAATCAAAATACTGGTTAGAAGCTAAAACAAAATTTCACATATTGGTTTAGAGGAAAATTCTTAGCGTTTACATATAAAACCCATAATTAGGAACTGAATTAGAACTTAATTTAGAAACCGATTTAGAAACTAAATCAAAACCTAGCTTAAATTAAGAAAAATTGTAAGAGGCTAAAAAACCTAAATAATTAGATATAATAAAACTCTAAACTGAAGATAACATAAAGAGTTACAGAATACAGCCTATATAAGATAGTTATATGAATACTAAAGCGACCTTTGTATTATAGGGATTATCAGCGACGACCTATTGCAAGTCATACCTTAAGTGAGCAAATAGGAAGTCCAAGTAAGTTTGAGATCAATACATAATTGTATTTCGAAATACTATTTTATAGTACTTGGAGGCTTGAAATTATACTTGGTTATGTTTATTAGATAGTTGTTTGTATGTATGCCTCTGTGTATATGATTTTAGTTTTGATCGTATGATTTCAATTTACTATTATGGCCTATATTTATGTTATTTGTGTGAAATGATTAAACACTTTAAATTAGACGTAACTAAATATATGGTTTGTAAATCTAAAATGGACCTGCATAGCAACCCATTAGGAGAAATTTTTAGTGTTCTCCGGCTAAATACCAACCCCTTCGAAAAGGATACATTGAAAGCATAATTGGTCCCTTCTCCATCGTTAGTCGAACTAAGTGACAAGAAAGAAGGTCGCAACAAGAGTGAAGTCAAGGGTTCAAAGGTAATCGTAATAGTGTCTCCATTGCATAAGCTTAGGTTTAGTCATAAGCTGTTGAAACATGCACTCAACTCCTTAACTTAGGATTAGAGTAGGGTGTAATTTCTTTAATTTTACGATGAACCAAATAACGTCTTATGATAACATTTACTTGTATATGCATGACATCCGATTAATTTAGTTAATAACCTTGTTTATGCGTAATATATAGTTTTAAGTCTCTGCCCAACTTACTGAGCGATTGATTACTTACATCCCTATAAATATTATTGCAGGTGTACCTTGGAAGTGCTAACATAACTAACCTGAAACTAGCTATCATTAGATCTTAGGGAGTAAGAAAGTAAAACTGAAGAATTGATATATTTCTAAGTTTTAGTTCTTAGTTCATAATCTTCTATTGTTAAATGAAGTATTACTTAGGTAAGTTTATGCTACAAAATCATGTGAATATTAATTGTAATATTTAAATCCTAGTATATAATTTTCATACTTTCTTAAGCAAATAACATGTTTAATTTGTAAACTATTTACTTCAAAATGGGTTAGTCATGCACGCTAGATGCCCTATGTAAAACATGTCTAAAATAGCAACTGTAAAGTCAGCTTCTATCCTATAATAGTTTGTACGGTGGGACTGTTATGACTCTGTCACTTTAGAGTGTGACATAGGGCTACTTAAGGAGGCTAAAGTCAAAGGTGTGGTAAATTTAGCTTACTGATCGATCAGTAGCCTTGCTACTAACTAATTGATATGCCTTTAGGCTACCTATTAAGCGACCGATCATTAGAGAGGCCGATTGTAAGACCCACAATCAGCTATTAGAAATTTGGCTCGTAAAATTTAGGGCAATCGATTAAAGGATTCGATCGAACCTAAATTATCAAATAAAGTTAAAAATATTAGTAAAAGCAATCCCATAACTCGAATTTAAGAAAATAAGTACTAAAATAAAATAATATAAAATTTCTAAATTTTAAGTATATTACTTGTTATTTATCGAAAATACGTAAAATGAATTTTGATAACTAACGAATCAATAGAGATAAATTATATGTATACTAAAAATCATAAAATGACCTAAATAGTATTTAGAAATATTTATTTGTACCATATATGAATTTACATGTAGGTATAAAGACACATAATTAGTTAAAATACGCAAAATATGCTAAAATAATGCTAAATAATTAAAAAAAATTCATAATTAATTAAGGAAAAATAAATAAATATTAGAAAAAATAAAGAATGATCTAGATTTGGGTTGTGGTAGTTGGGGAAAAGAAGAAAAAATTCAGCCAATTAAATTAGAATAGCACAAAAGGCAAATTAGAAGAAGATAAAGTAATTGTCTAATCAAATTAATGCAGAATAATTCCCCAAAACCTCTATAAATACTCCAAATTTTTCAAAAGCTCATTTTGGATGTCTGGAATTGTAGAAAATTAGAGAGAGGCAAAATTAAGAGGAAATTTGGATTTTACAAAAAATTACAAAAAAATTTATACAATTAGAGCTTTGGAAGGAAACCCACATCCGACAGCCAATTGGAAATGAATGGCCACCACTCCACCACCAACACCCAACTCAGACGACACCGTTAGGGCCATCGCTAGTGACTAGAATCCCAACGGCCAGGTAAGTCTGATTCCAGCCTGATTTTGTAAAATTTATTAAAATTACTAATTTTCCTCAGAAAATTATGAAATTTGTTATTATGATGTTTTATTGTATATAGATTTAGGAAAAAATAGTGATTAATTTTAATCACATTTGTAAATATAGGGTGCTTAAGAAATTAAACAAAATCGAGCATTCTTAGAATTAGAAATAAATAAGCTTAAGAGTGTAGTTTGAAGCTCAAATTTTTTTTATAGACTACTAAGATAATATAGAACAATTCTATGAAGCCCTTTTTGAAAAATGAATTTTTGAATAATTTTTAGGCCTTAAGATGATGCATAAAATGGCTTATTTTTTGTTAATTAAGTAATTAAATGGTTAATTACTAATTTAGTGAATAACTATATGTTTTAGGATGTTGAAATCTGATGAAATAAGATACTTATAGCATTTAGGGTGTTAAATGTAATTAAAGGGTAATTATGTAATAAATAAGTAATAGGAAAAAATAGTAAATTTTAAGTTAATTTGTAAATTAGGACAATTAGGTATAAAATCTGAGTCAGGATGAATTTAGACATTTTGAAATGTTAATTAATGTTAGGAGATGGCAATTAGAGTGATAGAAATATTAGATGTATATTATGTACATAATACGTGATAACACATAATATGCAATTATTGGAAATATAATAAATAGAAGATATTAGAATAAAAATTGATATTAGATAAATAATAGGAATATATAATAAATCTAATGAAAAACTTAAATTTAAGTAATTATATAAGGAATAAAAAAATTTCTCACATCGGGAGTAAATTCAATACATTAATAAGGATTTAAGTGTATCGGATAGAATAAAAAACTGACTAGGAGTAATTATGGTATTTAAGATATCTAGAAGTAATGTGATTAATTTCACATTATGGGTTGAAATGAGTTTCTAGGGTTCATGTATAAAACTGTACTTAGAAACTGAACTAGAGTCTAATTTAGAAATCAATGCGGAAAACTGAATTCGAACTTAGCTGAATCAAGAATAATAGTAAAAAACTTGAGAACCTATATAATTGGGCATATTAAACCCTAAACCTAAAATAACAATAAGTGTTATAAGATAAAACTAACCTATAACAATTGTATGAAAACTGAGACAACGTTAATATTATAGGGATCATTGGCGATGAACTAAACAAGTCCCACCTTGAGTGAGCAAGCAAAGAGTCGAGTTAAGTTGGGATTAATACATTGTTGTATTTTGGAGGCTTGAAATTGTACTTGATTATGCCTATTCTAAGATGATGATATGATTTTTGATTTGCTGCTTAGCTTATATTGTATAATTTGTATGAAATGATTGATCACCCTAAACTGGATTTAATCAAATATACAAACTGTAAACATAAATCAAACCTACATAACGACCTATTAAGGGAAACCTAGGATTCTTTGGCCAAATACCAATCCCTTTGAAAGGGATAGCGTTGGATAGCATAATGGGTCTCTTCATCCTTAGTCGAACTAAGTGATAGGTGAGAAGGTCGCGGTAAGGGTGAAGTCAATGGTTCGAAGATAGTAATAGGAAAAGCGGTGTCTCCACTGCACAAACTTGGGTTTGGTTGTGAGCTGTTGCATTAATGATAACTCCTCAACCCAAATTAGAACAGGCGTAATTTCTTTAATCTCACAACGGACCAGATAACGTCGTGTAATGGCATTTGCTTGAACATGCATTACACCTAATAATTTGGTTAATAACCTTGTTTGTGTTTATGGTATACTTTTAAGTTCTCCGTCTCAACTTACTAAGCTGTGATTTCTCACATCCTTATAGCCGTTGTTGCAAGTGCTAGAGATGAAGCGGCCTATAATCACCTTGACACTAGCAACTACAGGATCCTAGAGAGTGAGGATGTAAACAGAAGACCAAGTTCATTCTCTAGTTAGATTTATTTTAAAGTTTTTAGCTTTAGTTTACAAATTACTCAATTAGATTGCAATTTGATTGCTAAATCTTGTAAAAACACTCAAATTAATTTAATGTGACTATTTATTTTTCTTAAATTCATAGGTAAACAATTTACTTAATTTATGAACTATTTACTTCAAAGTGAGTTAGTTGTGGATGCCTTATGTAAATTAGGTCTAAGATGAGGGTTGTAGGGTCCACTTCTATCTTAAAATAGTTTGCACGGCGGGGCTGTCATGACTCTACCACTTCGGGATATGACACCGGTGTCACAAATAGAATGTACAGGGATGGATTCAACCATACTAACCGATTGGTAGCTTCAACACCGATTGATGAGTACAAGAAATTAAGGTTAGGGTTTTTCAACTAAAACCCTAATTCCCCTAAACACCGCATTTCATTAAACATGGAGATGACCAAGAGTTGATACATGCCTACCAATTAATTGATAGACCTTTCCATTGATTGATCGATAGCCAAAATCTGTATATACTCACATTTGTGACTAGAATTGTGAGCCACAATTAATATTTTAGCATTTTTAGGTTTAGTTTTGCGAGCTCATTGTCTATTTTATTATTATAGTGATTTGTCTATGATATTTGATGCATGTTTTTATGATTTTGATGCACATTTAAGCTTCTTTATTAAGTATTTGCTCCATTTTCTTCATTGAATCTCTTGTTAAGGTGTTATCCTCTTGTTTACATATTCATCTATGGAGTTTGTTACTATTTTTTAGTCATTTCTTGTTGCCATTGATCTTAATAAGAGGAGCTAAGTTAGTTTTAGTAGGTTTTTGAATATGTGGATGTTGTAGATGGTGTAACCTTATAGCTATGATATGGGTGTACGTATTTAATTAGGATTTTGATGATTAGTATGGCATTTAAACTCTTTGAGGTGCTTTTTAATGAAATTTTCAATAGGTTTCCTTATAATTATGAGACCAAGAGGAGGTTAGTTATGTAATTCCCAATTTGAGTCATTGACTCAATGTAATATCAATAATAAGTTCTTACACTTATGAGACTGAGAGGAGATTAGGTGCACCCCATTGAATTAACAATGCGTTATGAGGTCTTAGTGAGTTATAACGGGTTATGAGACCGAGAGGAGATTTCCGCCCTAATTCCTAGGACTAGATTACTTAACTCATGATGGGAATTAAGTAAATTAGCTGAACGTATAGGGAAATGAGACCAAGAGAAGATTTTCAGCTACATAGTTAAATGACGTGCCCTTCCCATGATCAAACTCAAGTGAGTTATGTCAAAACTCAATTAAAAACTGCCCGTAATACCTTAACAGCATACCTTCACCACTACTTCAGAAACATGTCACATGCCCATGCCTTTAGAATTTGTGTTTGTTGTTAAATTTTATTCTCGTTTAGTTGCATTTATTTTTAACTCCCTACTTCTTATTTGGTTCACCTAGATTAGAGAAGTAGGTTAGAATCTAGTACTTAACCAACTCCTTTTCCTTGAGAAAATGACCTAGTAAATACTCATCAGTTTTATTACTGTAGACATTCTGGCACACTAGTCGGTTAAGAGATTGACACTATTTTGAAATTTTCTATTTATAAGGTGTCTTCAAATCAATCAATTTTTATCTAGTGTTTGGGTCGTCTTATTAGATATAGGTAACCATATCGAGAGAAGTCCACTACGAACATTATAAAATATTGTTGACCATTCCAAGAAGCTGTAAGGAATGGTCCATGATATTTGTATGAATTAGTTCTAAGACTTTTGTATCCCTATTGGCACCCAATCCTTTTACATGTGTTTGTTTCCCCTTTATGCAATTAACATACATGTTTAAACCTATAAAATTTAAGGGATCGAGAATACCATCAAATATAAGTATTTTCATTCTCTTATGACACAATGAAGCTAAATTCACATTGTTTAATTTGTGCTTTAAGGTTTTCCTATGAACATGTAAGAATTCATTATAAGGGGCAAGCATATCAACTAAATACAAATTATCAATATAAAACAAAGAACCAATACCAACTAAATTAAAATTATAATATAGACTAAATTAGCAATTACCAATTGAACAAGTATAACCTAATTTATCTAAAGTCATAACAGAAATCGAATTCCATCTAAAAGATGGTACAATGAAAGCCTCATTTAACTCCAAACAATAACCCATCCCAAGTAATTATCTAAAATTACCTATCACCTCTGCTACCTTGCCATTGCCAACATAGATGTATCTTTCACTATCACTGGGCTTTCAACAATTCTAGCAACCCTGTAAGGACACACTAATGTAAGTTTTTGCATCTAAATCGATCCACCAAGTGTGTCAAGTACTAAAGTCAAATAACCTCAAAACTAACAAAATTGTGAAGCATACTTATCTTTGCACACCAAGCATGATAGTTGGTATATTACTTCTTCTTGTGTCCCTTAGCACCATAAAAGAAACAAGTGTCCATAACTTACTCTTTATGTTGTTTCTTTTATGGTGATGGCTCTATAGTCTCCTTATCCTTCTTTCTTATATTAACTTTCTTACCCTTAGATGTACCAGCTAAGTGAACACTTTCAACCTTCTCATGGTTCAATCTCTCTTCTTCCTAAACATAATGTGAGATGAGCTCATTAAATGTCTAAGACTCTTTTTGGTAGTTATAGCTCATCTTAAACTAGTTATGCTATACAAGAAGACGAATCAAAGCTAATTGCACTAATAAGTCCTCATATAGATCCAATTTTAGTGCCTTAAGTTTTGAAGCTATGTAAGACATCTCCATGATATACTCCTTTATGTTCCTTTTTCCCTTTGTATCTTATCAAGACAAGCTTTGCCAAGACTATACTTGTTTCATCCTTTTCACTCCTGACAAATATTTTCTCGAGGTCCTCAAGGAACTCCTTAGCTATTGTAATGTCATTAGACATAATGCCCCTAAATGCTTCTCGAATGATACACTTTATGACTTTAAGACTTAAGTGATTTGATTGCTCCCATTTCTCCACTTCCCTCTTTTCATCAAAAGACTCTTGACAATGATAGCAAAAGGGCAATCTTTCCTTAGTGCTAAGTCTAGGTCCATGGCTCCAAGACAATCAACACATTATTTTTCCATGTTCTAAAGGTAGTACCATTTGGCATAGGAATGGAATTAATATTGGTAGTGATATTTGCAATAGAACCGTAAACTAAACAAAGAACAAAGAAACAAGCAAAACAAAACTAGTCTCACATATATATATTCAAACATTCAAATAATTATTCAAATAATGGTAAGGCCCATCCCAAGATATCTATCAAACCATCGACATCTACTCTTTGGATAGAGGTATCAACTTATAAGTGGTACCCTCACTATAGTGACCAAATATTAATAATAAATTTCTATCAAATAGTTAAGCTTTCATTTGGGCCGACTCACTATTCACATGGAAAACCAAATAATTATCACATATTTACCACCATAAGTAAATACGTAAATTGGCTAAATATTAACCTTCCCTTAAGCTAGTCAATATTTGCATCATTCATATGTACACAACTTTTTCTATTTACTCAAAATAAATGCCCCCCACAACCCCGCCTACACCCCCCATCCTTTACTAAAATAAACATAATATAATGGTTTGATTTTATTTTTTTTAAGTCGAACCTAACCATACAATTTAGTTTATAAAATTTTCAAACCTCATTAAAATCAGTTCAGTTTGGTTCGATCTATGGTTTGAATCATTTATGTCAAATTTTTACTAAATATTTTCATTTATAATAAATATGAAATTTCAAATGAAATTTACTTCACTTAATCTTAATAATTGATATAAAATTAATATAAAGAATAACAAGATATGAAAAATTTAATGAAATTTATACAGATTGATGGAAAAAAAATATAAAAAAGTATGAAATAATTGCATAAAATTTTTTTATTTTACTAAACGATTTGGTTCAGTTCAAAATAGTACAACTCGACTTACTTTCTCGAACCGAACCACAAACCGTTTATATATAATTGAACCAAATGGTTCGTAAAAAAAAAACAAAAAAATCTAACTTTTCTACTTAGTTTGGTTTGGTCCACATTCGATTTGTGGTTCGTCGTTTTTTTACCTAGCCTAAAGAACCACTTTGGTGGCATACTATTTAAATCACTCCTCTCAAATAATACATATATAAGATTACCAAAAATTTTAATTCAATTTCCCAAATTCATAAACCATATTTTCGTTATCAAGCCCATAAATTAAAATAACCATAGAAATAAGCTAATAAAGAAAACTATCCTAAGATATAAAATAGAATCTTTAACCATAATAAAATAATGGAAAAAAATGCAAATAACCTCCTAAACTTTGACTTAAGTGTAGATTGGTCTCTCGAACTTTCAAAATATGCTTTAAGACCCCCTAAACATTAATAAATTCACAAATAACCTTATAGGTGAAAAATAACCCTCTTAAACTTTAATTTTAGTATACAAATGTCCTCTAAACTTATCAAATTGTACTTTAAGACCTCTAAAACTTTGATAATAGTATGATTTTTTCTAACTAAAAAAAAAATATCATTTACAATGCCAATTTATTAAAGTTCAAGAGGTCTTAAAGCATATTTTAATAGTTTAAGAGTTAATCCATACCTAACTTAAAGTTTAAAAAAGTTATTTTTTAATTTTCTCTAAAATAATTTATCAATAAATGAAACAAATGATAATTTAAACCAATCTGTTTATAAGTTAGGCAATCCAATTATATTATATTTGGTATACGAGAATTGACCAAAATGAAATCAAGATTCTAGGTTCTATTCCAATTCTCTATGTTTGGAAATACATTTTGAAATTAAAATCGCGATTCCATAAAATTAACAATTTCAACTTCAAGGGGGAATACGATTCTGCCTTTCACGATTCCATTCCCACTTCTTTAAATATAATTGATTAACTTTACTTTTTTAACCTTCAAAGAAATTATAACATGATATAATTAAGTGTAATTTTGATAAACAATACTATTTAAATATTCAACGTCATTCTACTCCATTTCATTCTATGGCCATCTCAATATAGGAAAGGATTTCACATTCTAATATTTTAACTATCTCATTTTATTCCAATCTACTCCATACCATTCCATTTTGAACCAAACATTTATATCAAACATCACATTAATTATTTATCCTATTATAGGATATGCATAAGTTTTTATACTTTTGTTAATCTTTACCAAGTTTCGTCCAGATATGCCTTAACAATGCCTCAAGATTTCATCGGCAAGAAAAATAATTGACGCAAAGACATAAGCCTATCTCAACACATGTAAAAACGAAGAACCTTTTAGTCTAATGTTAACCATATCCGTAAAATCCGTCTCTTAAGTCTTATCATCTGAACTTCAACAAAATTGAAAAATGGCATATACTAGCGATCAATTAAATAACATTACGAAGGCTCTTTATTCTTAAAAGTCAATATGAATGAATCGAAAAGAACGAGCCACTCGGACTCCGTGGACACGAGAAGAAGAAGAAGAAGAAGAAGAAGAAGAAGAAGAAGAAGCACAAAACGAAGAAAAGATTATGCCGTTAAAAAAGGAACCTTCGACGAAAAGCCAATTGAATTGAATCGACAACTACTATATGATCTTCATGATAATATATAATTTAACTTTGTTCCTTAGAAACCCTAACCCTTAAAATTAGGAAAAATAGTACCTTATGTAAAATACAATGAATCTTAATGATTTTAATCATTTGAATCCTCTAATTTCACACATTGTTACTCTAATACCACTTATTATGATTAAAAGATCTTAATCTTATAAACTAAAAAATTAGGAACGACACATTTATAAAATTAAGGCACAAAATAAAATAAAAATATGTAAAGGCATACCTGAATCTACAGAGTTAATTACGTAATTGCCTAATTGTTAATCTTTCAAGTCAACCATATAATTCCCCTAAGATATTATCTCTTTTATTCTTTCTTCTAATGGGAAGTTAAAGAGAATAAAATGATACGTATAACATAGGGACCATGACCTTCTATAATATGTCTATTAGGGTTAATTGCCTTATAACCCTTTCATTATTATTTTCAATTTTGCTCCTCATACAATAGGAAATAATATCTCTAGTCTCTACACATATAATCCCATACTTTATATGATGCATTAAAGTCCATAAATATATTATATCACTTTATTTGGACTTTTTATAATATGATAGCTTTATTACATAATCATTTTATTAACTCATATAAGCCCATAAAATTTATTATTAAAATAAAATCAATAATAACTGTTGTAAAGATTTAACGAACCAAGATGAGCACAAGGTTATAGTAGTGTTATAAAAAGATCCACTTGGTGTAAGCGCCATAGTTGTGTGACTAGGTTCTAGGCGACCAATTTAAGGCATTTAAGAAAGTAACTGATTAGACTAGAAATTTAAGAGTAGATTAGTAATATTAATCGAAAAAACCCGAAAGGCATGGAATGTGAAAATATAATAAAAATATTAAGAATATAGCTAAATAGAGAAAATTTACTATATTATTTTATATGTACCGAAAATGCATAGATTAAGCATTGTTAATTAATGAACTCCAAGAGATAAATTATATGAGTAATAAAATTATTAATGAACATAAAAAAAAATATGTAAAAGGTATATATATACATTAGATATAATAATTATATAAATATAAGTACCCGTAATTACTAAAAATATCCAAAAATGTGGAAAATCTACTAACTTAAAGGAATAAATAAGGAGAATTATAAAAAATTCCATGGAAATTAGGAAAAACATTCCATGATGCATGGGAATCTTAAATGATGGCTGAATATTACGAATAGATTAAGGAAACAAAAGATTAACACCTCATCAAGGCATGTAACCACATGTTTAATAGGGATAAAAATCAAATCACTTGTAAAACTCCACTATAAAAATACAAAACCTCCTTCTTCTAAAAGTTTAGCTCATTTGAGGGTCTAGAAAATTAGAAAGAGAGAGATTAAGGAGAAAAAGTAAGGAGGAAAAAATTTAAAAAGAAAATAGTGTAAGTAGGGTATTAAAGGGTTTCCATAGATTTCCATAGATAGCTGCAAACTAAGAGTGAAGCTAGACCACTGCCTAAAGGAGTAGCCATTGCTTGGATTTGCCAACAAATCCCCTCCTTCCTATAATGGTCAAAGCTTCAAGTTCCAGTAGGCGCTCACAATGCCTTGATTTGAACCAAAATTTATTAAAAATAGTAAACAATCTTGAAAAATTTGAAACTTAGCTTCTCAATTATTTTTATATGAGGACTTCAAATCTCAAACTAGATTTTCAAAATTTTGAGTATTTGTATAGAGTCCTAAAGAAAAACATCCCGAGCATTGATTTTCAATAGCATTTTCAAAAAAACCAATTGTTGTAATTTTGACTTGAATTTTTATAAATAGACTCCTAAAATGTTATACTTTGATACTATGCGGTTAGATTTTCAAAATTGAGTCATTGGGTTTTGGGAAAATTTTTGTTTTCTATGAAACAATATACTTGAAGTGGTTTTTCCAAAAGAGCTTTATTGCATTTTCACAAAAACATGCTTTAAATATATTTTCATCAACGCGTAGCAACTAAAAATGAATGATATGAAGTTTTTAGTTGAGTGTATATACATTGAAATGTAGTAACAAGTAAGCTTAATTTTCTAGTTTTCTTAAGAAATTATACATATGCGAAGCTTTGATGAAAAGTTTAATAGGTGGTTATAGAAATTTAGTTGTTGTCATGCCATAAATATAGGCTGGTTATGGTTTTATAACTTAGGGCAAGTTGAGTTTAAGTGTAAAGTAATGACGTGTTGAAGTAACAACAAAGTCAAAAACTATATCAGAAACTAGGTTAGAATGTAGCTTGATATTAAATATTTTCAACAAACAAAGAATCGGACAATAGGTTAGAAAGTGGTTTATATATGGACTCTCCACCCTTATCAAAGTCAAAATGTAAATCAAAACCTTCTTAGCTAAGAACCTATATTAGGACTTAGGTTAAAACCTCAGTTAGAAACTTGGCCAAAACTTACCTCATTTAACTAAAACTTAATAAATGGTTAAGGAAACTTATTTAACTCAAATGAAAAATATGCCTAATGTTGAAAATGAACTTCTATTTCATATGGTTATTACAAAATAAAACGTGTATTAAATTTTAAGGATCACTAACGAAGATACACATGATGTCTAAAGGATAACATGATACTGCATTAAGGTAAGTTGGGATCGAAGCTTCACAACTTGTTGGGGTACTATACTAAAGTATCTAAAAGCTTAAGAGTACATCTACTTGTAGTTGTAACTTAGTTGTTTGTGTGCTTACTATGCATGTGATTGCTATTTTGATTTGTAATGAGAGTTGAACTCCTTAAAGTGTTGTTCTATATGATTATGAACTGTTTGGTTTGCTTAATACTTGTTTGGCCATCTTTAAGTGAAACTAATCAAAATCCAACTTCAACCTAACTGGACATGAATAACAATCCATTAGGAGAAACAATTAGGTGTGTCAAACCAAATGCCAACCTCTTTGATGTGGATAGTTGAAATAGTCATTTCCCTAACCTCATCGAATTAAGTGGCAGGAGAGAAGGTCACATAAGGAAGGGGATAGTGGTTCGAAGGTAGTCTCGGGAAAAAGGTGCTCTCTATTACACAAGCATGGATTTAGTTCGATTTGAGTCACATTAAAACTCATCAATCTAAGTTAAGGCGATGCAATTTCTCTAACATTATAATGAACCAGATAACATTGTATGATATTGCATATGATTGGTTACATTGCATTTCATTAAAAATTAATAACCTAGCTTGTGCATATATTGTACTTATTTATCTCCATCTCGCTTACTTAGTTAGTTGTGCTCATATCCCTATAGATACTATTACAAGTACTGACTAAAGAATAAATATGCAGCAATACACTCAACCGCAGGTTAGTATACAAAGGGTTAGGGATTGAGGAGATATAAGAAGACTGCTGAAAATGGATCACTTTGGAAGTTTTATCCTTTTGAGGAAACTAACTAGTCTCCCTAGGTAGCCACTAGTTTTCTAATGAAATCTATGTATATGTGTCTAAACTTGAGGATTTTGAAACTTCTCTTAAAAATTGAAGTCTTTTGATGTAAATGTTATTATGTAAATATAAATCAAGCACTAACAATATGCGGAATGGGTTTTCTTGTATAAATATTCTGATGGAAATACTACAAGTTCTAATTATAACAAGCACCTTACCAAACACTCCAAGCTAAGTAAGCCGTGTTAATATTATGTAGGCTATATCTATAATAGCGGCTATGAGGCCAGTTTTTATTTTAGATTAATTTACATGGCGAAACTATGACAACTCCACTTGTTCAAGGCATGACACTTTGCTTATAAGAACAATGGACATGTATGCTATTTCTCCAATAGTAAAACAAGGTGTGTAGTTTCAAGTGAATGAGGTACCCAACACCCTAATATAACTTTGAGACAGTTGCAATATAGATTGATTTAAATCTTTGAATACCATTCCTTATGTATTTTCACAATTAAGAAGAAAATAAGATAATTGATAATCTAGTAGGAGAATTTTATATAGATTTTTTTTTATTATGTAAGAAGTTAAAATGAAAGTTTTTATGTTATTTAGTTATGAAGAAATACATATATATAGATAAAAGTAGGATACACAATCACTATACAACCGTATTGGAGTTGGGTTTCAAGTTATGCAAGAATTAAAAAAAAAATAAGAAAGAAAAAAGATACACAATCTTTAGACATAGTCGTGTCTATAGGTCGTGTCTATATATGCAATGATAAGATTTGGGGTACCAACTCAACCCAAATACTAAGGTCGAGCTCATTTACTCCTCACTCAAACATTTTATTTGACTAATTATTTTAATTTGTATTATTTAGATTTCCTATTTCTTATATTTTCCCTAAACTACGCTAATGTTTATTTTGTATATACGAAAATGCCACTAAGGTATACTTTTAGTACTTTTATTTACAAGTTTGCCATTATATATAAATAGAATGTATGTGTAAGGTTTTAGACAGATTTACAATATTAATGAAAAACCCTTTTAAATCTTTTCTCTCAGAAAACTCTCTTATTATCTCTTATCAATCTTTTTAGTAAAGATTACAGTGGGCAACCTTATCCCTTGGACTATTGAGTCACATCTAGCTAGTCTTAGGCTATATAGAATCTAGCTAGAGCATCATATCCAGTTCGGTAGCTCATGAATGAATTCGCTCAAATTCTCACTAAACCTACTCTATTTTCGTTCCTTCGGTAGGATCGGGTCCACTTCGATATCGCCGCCCTTATTAATTCTTGTCACAACATATCATCTTGGTATCAGAGCGAAGATGTGATAACGAGAAAACCTTATTTTACTAATTTTTTTGTACTCTCGGAGGATTTATAAGTTGGAGATTTCGTTTATGATTCCCTATGGAAGTTCTTAGGCAATATTGCTTAAAGCATTGCTTCATGGTGTGTTGCTACGTGGACCCACGGGTTTACTCCTAAAGTTTTACATGAGTGAATAGAGCTTTGGTAAGGGCACCAAGAAATTGTCATGGTGGAAGTAATTTAGGGTTTTGATTGAACCAATGTGGGAAATTGTAAAGGTTGAATTGTTAGTGTTTATCGATTAGTGGTTGCAGTAGTCGAGTTGTGTGTCAATTTGTGTTGTGGCTATCGCTTGATAGTAAATTGCTACAATTGACCGTATGTTCAGTGGTTGGTGGCTATTAGAGTCATACTTGAGTTCAGTAGTGTCCGGAGATACTTTGTTTTTTACCTTGAGTGGAGGTAGTATGGTGTGTGGTGAGTAATATTTCGTAAATTATAGTAGGTATTGTAGGTTGGAGTTCTTACTGTCACATTGTGGCTTCGCTATCTCCAGTGTTACTATTGTTGTGAGTTAGAGTGAACTATGGCAGTGGTTTTACGACCGTGACTGGTAGCGAGTATAGTAGTTGTAATGGTGACACAATTGCAAGCGTAGTTGGGTTTGGGACATCCAATTGTGTATAAGTGGCTTGTGTTTGAGTCGTGTGGAAGGCGCTTGAAGTGGTTGCGCACCCTGCTTTAAGAAGTTGTCAAGTTAATTTTGTAGGTCGTGTAGTAGTGTGTGGGGTAAGTAGTACAATGACTGTGGCTGCGTGTACTACTATTCCATCGTAAACTGCAGTGGCAATCAGTAATTGCAGCTCTGTCACAGCTATCATGGGTTGTGTATAGGGGACTGCAGTGGCGAGACTTAGTGACCGTGTGTGGCTCGTGTCTTGATCGATGCTAACCTAAAGTGTGTGTCGCATACTCAATTTCCGAGCTACTGTCCTTAAAGACTAGTTCATGATTATGCCGAAGCCTTAGTTGTGCTATCAGTGCCAAGGTGAGTTTGCCATTGTGTGTGTGCTAGTTGTGCATTCCACATGTTGAATTAAAGTGCCGAAGTGAATTGTAGTAGTGATCTGAGCTCTACGCTACTAGGATTCGAAGTGCCGACCTGAGTAACTTTGCTGAACTTGCCGAGCTAACAGCTCAAGTGCCAAGTTGCTGAACTGTTGCCTTGTCGAGTTGAAGATACTCTTAATCCGAGCTGCTCACTCGCCGAACTGCTGGGAGCTTTATCTATGCTGAGCTGACCAAGTTCAGTGCTGCGATTTAAGGAGTACCAAGCTGTCACCATTACTTGACCGAGCTGTCCAGATTAAATTTCAAGCTACTATGTTTCAAAGTGTCGAAATTGAATTCAAGAGAGCTGCTGTAGTGAACAGAAGTTGTTGCCGAGCTGTTCCACTTGGTGTTCGAGCTGAAGTACTAGTGTTCGAACTAAGCTAGAGGAGTGTGTCTAAACTGAAATAAATCTTGCCGAGCTGTCGCACTATCGAAGATCAGAGCACTAAAAGTGTCCAGACCGAGCTACTGTGTAAGAAGTACCGAAGTGGAGTGAACCTATTTCCGAGCTACTGTGAACTATGGGACCGCAAATTACTTGTCCAAGCTGCTATTGGCTGTGTTCGATTTGTGTCCAAAGTGAGCAAATTTTCGAGCCATTAGGAACTGTTACCGAACTGCTATTATGAGTGCATGCTATCTTTGACAGGTCCGCACTACCATTTGGTATTAACTGAACCGACTTAGTTCTACTGATGTGAGCTCAACCCACTACTAGATTGCAAAACAACCGACCTTATTATTGTGTGTGGCTGATAACATATCGAACTGATTTGCCTTTCACTAAGATTGCCAATCAGCTATAAATATCCAACTAAAGGTGCAGCGTACTGCTTTGTATAATTGGTGCCAAAGCCGAGCTCTGTTGCGTTATCACCGGGCTGAAACTAAAGTGTAGCTGATTGAGTTATGTGTTTCGTGCCATGAACAAACCACATTCATTATCGAACTGATTGGTGAGTGTCAAAGCTAAGTTGTTTCAAGTTGCCGAGCTTCTTCGTAGGATTTTATCCGAATTGAATTTATCGAAAGTACATATCCAAGCTACTAAACTGATTATGCCGAGCTCGCCAGCGTAGTCGATGGCCGAGCTGATGGATTGTATTTAACTGAGCTAAGTTGGACGATTGACAAACACGTGGCGATCTAATTTCTGTCAAAGGAGGCATGTATCATTTCTGGGCTAAACCCAAGGCTTTGATGCTACCATTCAAGCAATTTTCGAACCGCATTGAGTGTAGGAGTTCAAGTTGCTAAGTTGAAGTATCTAGTCCGAGCTACTATCAATTCGAAGTGATTATCCGAGCTCTTGGTTATTTCAGCCAATGTCTAGTTGCTAAAGTTCCAAGCCCATGACAGTTAGTACCGAAGAGTTTCCATGTGTATCTAAGCTTATGCATGTATGTGACTGGTTGCTGTCAAGCCATTGTATCGTGAAAATTTGTGTGACAAACTGAATCAAGAATTGCCAAGCTGATTTGTTCGAGAAACTACCAAGCTAACTATTTCGCAAATAATTTCCACGCTGATTGTAGTGCCGTCCATTGTACCCATTAACCTTTTCAAGCTATATTTGCTTATGCCAAGGTAGTGTTGAATTGAAATTTATCCTATATGGCTAGTAGAGCTCAACATATGAATCATAGTATACGAGGCTTGAGGGCGAAGTCTTATTACCAAACCCTAAATTATGTTTTCCCTTATGTGTTGGGACAATTAGAGGTTATACTAACCAAGGTTAAGGAGATTAAGGAAGAAAGAAGGTGACAAAGAATTACTCAACCAAAGAATATCGAAGAGGAGAACAAGAAGGACAAGAAGTGTTACCACTCAACACCCCTATTCCTGACATAATCCCATTGCCAATGACACTTGGTACTATTGACAACCCCAGGTACTACTATATTAGCCTTCCACATATGAGACTCTTCTATTTTGATCCATTACTGAGGTTGTCTAGAAGCGAAATGTTTGTAGTAGTATCGTACTTATGAGATGCTATAAATTGTGTATTAGTGTTTTTCAAGGTCATGGTGATGGATATTCCTATATGGGTTTTGTTGTTCTTAACCTTAGTACTCTTACATTAGAAAAATTTGAAGTATATAGATGAGAGGAGAAAGAAGTGATTTCTAAAGAAGTGGAAGAGGAGAAGGCTACCAAGCATGATGTTGTGAGGCTGACATTGAGAGCGCATGAAGCTTTAAGGATTCTTAAGTTAGAAGAGAAGTTTGAGATCTTATATGTTCAAATTCCCCAAGCTCATCACATGATGTTTGAGCCAAAAATTGTGTTATTCTCCTTAATTGATAGTTGTTGGGGTTACTTAGATAAAGTTTATCGGATGCACGATGAATGAAAGGAAAGATCCTTAAAGAAGAGTTTGGTAGATCAAGCAAATGACAAATGGAAGGAGTATTAGCTAATGATAACACTAGTGGAGGAGCTGGAGTATTTCTTTACATTTACATTTCATTTTTGCAAGTTGGAATTTGATCTTGGTGGGATTTGGAGCTGCCAATTACCAAGTTTCGGGCTAAAACTTCTCAAAGAAGAAAGAGTGATAGGATTTGGGGTATCAACCTAACCGAAATGCCAAGGCTTAGCTCATTTACTCTTTACCCAAACATTTTATTTGACTACTTATTTTTATTTATATTATTTAGATTTCCTGTTTCTTGTATTTTCCCTAAACTATCCTCTTATTTATTTTATATTTACGAGAATACCACTAAGGCATCCTTTTAGTTCTTTTACTTACAAGTTTGCCATTATATATAAATAGAATGCATATATAGGGTTTTAGACATATTTACAACATTAATGAAAAACTCTTTCAATCTTTTCTCCTAGAAAGCTCTTTCTTACTAGCTCTTATTAATCCCTTTAGTAAGAATCTAACTAATGCTTTATATTCAGTTATGTGATTCATAAATTCGCTAAAACCCTCATCGTTCCTTTTGTACAATCGAACCCACTTTGATATTGCCGCTCATGTTAATTCTTAGCACGACATATCATGCAGTGTTTAGAAAGATACATGATCTTTAGACATGGTCATATCTGTAGGTCATGTCTATTAGGGTTAGGTGAAAAAACTACAAACTGTGGATCGAACCATAAATCAAACCAAATATAATTGAAAGTTCAGTTTTTTTGGCAAACCATATGATTTACGGTTCAATTTAGTTATTTATAAATGATTCACGGTTTGGTTTAAGGAAGTGAACCAAACCTCACCATTTAGTTAAACAAAAAAAAATTTATGCAAATATTTTGTACTTTTTTATATTTTTTCATCAATCTTTATAAATTTCATCAAATTTTTCATATCTTATTATTTTTTATCATAATTTTGTATCAATTATTAAGATTAAGTTTAGTAAATTCCATTTAAAATGTTATATTTATTGGAAATAAAAATATTTAGTGAAAATTTGACACAAACAATTATTGAGCCTAGTTTTTCTCCCTCCTAATTTTTTTTTTTTAAATTAGACTTTCTTTAAACGAATTAGTATTAAACTCTTACTCGTTTAATACTGGCTCTCAACTAGGGTTTAAAGAAAAACCAATTCTTAACTTGAAAACATTTTGGAGCCGTTACTCAATTGAAGTCGAGAAAAAAAGTTAAGTTATAACCAATTGAGTGGATTTGTTATAATTTCGCTACTAGTCTTTCGATAAAAACTGATTTTGTAAAACGGTTTTGGAAACCCAAAGATCTAGATCCAGGGGTTGTGATTTTTAAATGCTTACGGGTATTATTAACTTTCCAAATTTAAAATTAAACTTAGAAATCACTCTTTTAATTTTAAAAGATAGAACTCAATTTATTAATTACTCTAATTAGATAAATCGAAGTAACAAGAAAGGAAAATTAGATTTTCTTATTTTTATCGTCGTCCCTTAGATACCTATGTACTCACTATTCGAGATCGACGTACGTAGTTTTTTTTGTAAAACTTTTTTGGGTTAAGTTAATTTTAATTTTGAGAATATGCTAAGTTTACGTTTTTAGGTTTAATTTGGTTTACTTAAGAAAAATTTCTTAAAAAAAATGGAAAGAGCCCCAAATTGGGACTCTTTTTTTCTTTTTTTGAAAAATTATAAAATGTCCTAATTTGAAAAAAAGATCCGTTTAATTTTATTTTTAGAAAAATCGATTGTCTAAGTGACAAAATAACTCTAATCACCAACATATATACCTATTTATACTATCCTATTTATTTATTATTTATTCTATTAAACTAAAAAGTATATAAATAAATGAACTATCATTTTTTTTCTCTTTTATTGTTTTTTGTTCATTTCCATTTGACTTTTTTTTCTCTTTTTTTATTTAAATTTACAATTATAAAGAAAATAAAAAAATCAAATCAAATAACAACAACAACTAAAAAATAAAGGGAAATAAATAAATAAAATAAAAAATATAAATAAGAAGCTTCGGATGCAGTGGGCTCACGGATCAGATCTAGAGCGGGTTGAACTAGTCGACAGGTCGAACTTGGGTTGAGCTTCAAATCCGAGTTGGTTTCCAACTGGAGAAGAAGATGAAGACGGTTGCTCAAGTTAGTTCTACATGAATCAGCCACCGAATCGAAGGGGAAAGAGTGGTTTTGTGAATATTTTATTGAGGAATGGGGGATTAAAACCAATGCCATGACCTGGAGTGGTGGTTTGGTGGGTGTTTGCAAGTGGTAGCCAACGGCGGTCAATGTGGTGATTGGGTGGTGTGTGCTGGGTTCAAATAGGTAACTGGGGTAGGTTTTTTAGAGTGTAGGGAGCTTGGCCATGGGCTTAGTTTGAGTCATAAGGGGTCAAAGATGGTGGTTTAAGAAGGGATCGCAATAGTGAGGGTATCACGAAAACCCTTGGTAGTCGACACACTAAAGGCTACGGTGAGGCATCAGGGTGATTAGGTTCGGGTACCTAAGCTATAAGGAGTGTTCCTAGGATGGTAGGCTGTAGTGGTAAACTAGAGAGAGAAAGAGACTCAAAGAGAGAGAAAGAGAGAGATCTATGGTTAGAGAGAGAAAATGAGAAGCGGAGGGCCTTATGAGTGAATTCTTTGATTGTCTCGTATTTGTTTATGATCAAGAGAGTCCCTTTTATAGTGATTTTAGTTAGTGTAAGCTCGAAAAGTCCTTTAATTGTGATTTGCGTGTGAATTCACATTTTTGAAACTCAAGCTTTTTTTCGAACTTGGGAGCTCAATTTGACTGTGCTAATGTATGAATTTGGACATGTTATTAGGTTCAATCCGAAGTAGCTTATTCTAGAACAGAATTGGAGTAAGAAATTGTATGTGTATGTGTGAAATCTATGCAAAAATTAGCTCTAAAATGAAGGGGGGAAGCTATTTTTTAGCTAAGAAAGGAGGGAAAATCGCGAGAAAGGAGAAGAAAGAGAAGGGAAAGAGAGAAAATACTGATGTAGTGCCAACATAGCGCCACGTCAACCGTGCCAACCTACTACAGCTTACTACGTGTCATTACGTAATACGGTGTAGCTGACATGGCATGCTACATCAACACACCGTCCAACCCAACAATGCCACGTGTTAGGACACTTGACATAATCAGATCCTGACATATGGCAATGTAAAGTGTATTGTCTTATCTAAAAAAAAATAAAAGGCTTTCATACCTTTACCCAGATTCAAATCCTTGACCCCTTACTTAAACCAAATGCCAAGTCCATGTGTTTATCCGTTAAGTCATTAGCTTGTGTCTTATTCATATGTGTAATTAAATTGCATATATGAACTAAGTCAGCTTAGCCTAAATTTGAGTCTAAACCTAAACCCAACGTCCCAATATCTAAACTTATTTTAAAATTAAAAATCTACCATATTAAATTTTTATTTTCTAATTTCCTTAAAATCTTCTATTTTTTCAATTTTTCAATTTCTTTTATTTTGTAAATTTTTTTCAATTTTATTTATTTTCTAAATTTCTCACTTTTGGGGTTTCTTTGTAAATTTCCTATTTTTTATATTATTCCAAATTTCTTTTTTTTTTATTCTTCTTAAATTCTTATTTTTTCTAAATTTCTTTTTTTTGGGGGGGAGGGGGGTTCTTTAATTTCCTTTTTTTTGTGTTTTTCCTAATTTAGTACCTATTGAGGAAATAAAATAAAGTAAAATAAAAATAAATAGGGCAAAAATTGGGTATCTACAGTTGTTCCCCTTTGTAGCGAAGCTTGAACAAAACTTTACCACAAAGACAAAAAGACACTATTGTTGCCCCTTAAGATGACTTTCATACAACTAATTGGCTATCTTAAAATCAATTTATTGGGGATTTGGGTGAAAAAGTGAAACCAAGTCATGCTTCTTTAAGCTCATTAACCTAGGTGGGAGTGTCTGTAAGGAATAAACAACCCTATTCTGAAATTGAATTAGAGAACCCCGTCGTGCCCTACTAGGCTTACAAACCTAAGCGAAAGCATTTCTTGGGAACTAGCAACCCTAAATTAGGATCAATCTAAAACCTAATTATGCCTCATTAGGCTCACTAACCTAATCGAGAGTATCTCTCGGGGACTAACAACCCTAAATAGGGATTGATCTAAAGGACCTAGTCGTACCTCACTAGGCTCATTAACTTAGGCCAAGAGCGTCTCTCAGGGACAGTAACCCTAAATTGGGATTGATCTAAAACCTGGTCGTACCTTACTAGGCTCGCTAACCTAGGTAAGAGCATCTCTCAAGGACTAGCAACCCTAAATTAGGATCGATCTAAAACCTAGTCGTGCCTCACTAAGCTCACTAACCAAGGTAAAAGTGTCTCTTGAAGACTAGCAACCTTAAATTGGGATCGAAATAAAACCTGATCGTACCTCATTAGGCAGACTAACCTAGGCAAGAGCGTCTCTCAAGGACTAATAACCTTAATCTTGATCTTAATGTTGTGCCTTATGGATTTGTTAAGAGAATATTGGGAAGGAGAGTGCCCTAAGGGCTTAGTAAGAAGAATGAGATGAAAGGAAGTACCCTATGGGCTTGCTTTAGAAAATATTGTGAAGGAGAGTGGTCTTACAAGTTTGGAAAAGAAACTGAGTGAAGATCGTATCTTCAAAGGCTGACTAAACACTAAATGCAAAAAGTAAATGTCTTATGGGCTGGCTCCAAAAGACTGTTGGGAGTAAAAACTGGTCTAAATGTAAGTAGAAGATTCAAAAATCGATGTGCTAACATTGTGTGGAAATACTTACCTGGTCTTTACCGATAGCACCCAAATTGTCAAACCTTTTTGAAAAGCCCCATAAAAAATAACTAGCTCATGTTTTGGTCCTTTGTTATCTACCCGGATGTTCTTGATATAGAACGTTTGAGACTTCTCCAGCTTTTTTAGAGAAATCATGGAAATTAACACAATATAGAAAGCCATCCATTGTTTTTTATCTTTTTGGAACTTTTATGTACCAAAAGCCTTATTTTTTACTAACAAACATCTACCATGAGGTGATTGCTTACTCAGATTTCGCATTTCCCTAAAGAACAAACAATAAAACTCCTCATCGAGGGGATAAATCCGTAATAAAGTATTTTAAAATGTTTTGTTAAAACTTGGATTTCGCATTTCAATATATGGGTTCAATTAAATGGAGTAAAGGGAGTTAGACCTTTCAATGGAGAGGGTGACTATTCTAACGTCAAATACCAATTTTGCTTGCAGATAATGAAAATTAGACTATAATGACATTCAAAATGACTAGCATTTTCGTGTTTTGAGTAAAATTTTCACTGACTTCTCATGGATAGTACAACTTTACAGCATCAATATTTACAGGGTCTCTTAATTCTAGACCATCCATTTGAGATAAAATTAAAGCCTCTTCTAATAATACTTGCTTCATGACATAAGGGTCTCCATAATTGAGAGCAAACTTCCCTCTAGAGTTTTGTGCATTAGGAAGGGCCTTTCTCAACACCATATCTCCCTCTTTAAAGTTTCGGGGTCATACCCTTTTATTGAAGGCCCAAGCCATTCTTTGTTAATAATACTGATTATGACATAGGGCTATCAATCTCCTCTTGTCAATCAAATTTAGCAGCTCGACACGTTTCCTTACCCAATCTGCTTCATCTAACTGAGTTTTTGATAGTACCTTGTGCAAGGGGATCTTAACCTCTACTGGTAACACTACTTTAGTGCCGTATACCAAAGAGTACGGTATTGCCCCAATTGACATTCTAATGGAAGTCTAATAGGCCATGAGTGCGAATGGCAATATCTTATGCCAATCCTTATATGTGATAGCCATTTTTTCAATGATTCTTTTGAGGTTTTTGTTAGCTGCTTCAATGGTTCCATTCATTTGTGGTTGATAAGGAATAGAGTTCTTGTAAATAATCCGAAACTGTCGGCACAATTCTGACATAAGCTTGTTGTTGAGATTAGTGCCATCGTCAATGATGATTGTTTCTAGAGTCCCATATCGGGCCAAGATGTCTCTCTTGATCAACTTAACTATAAACCCTTTAGTAACGCTCAAGGAAGACAAAGCCTCAACCCATTTGCTGAAGTAGTCAATGACGACTAGTATGAAGTAATGCCCATTGGATGCTTTTGCAGTGATCAGGCTAATGATATCTATGCCCCACATTAAGAAAGGCTACGGTGCTGAGACGGCGTGTAATTCCCTAAGACAAGGCGTTTATCTTATTTGCATAAACTTAGCATAAATAACAATACCTAATGTGTTTGATACAATCACTTTCTATTGTTGACCAATAATACGCTAGCCTCATAATTTTCTTCACCAGCATATAACCATTCATGTAAGGGCCACATACTCCTTTATGTACTTCTTTCATTAACTTCTCAACCTCCACGTCGTCTACATACCTTAAGAATGTACCATCAAAAGAGTACCGGTATAAAGTGGACTCACTTATTAAGAATCGAGTGGCCAATCTCCTAATCATCTTTCTATCCTTTTTCTCAACCTCTTCAAGGTACGTGCCTTATTGTAGGAACGTCTTAACATCATGATACCACAGCTTTTGGTCATTAGTACTCTTAATTGCTAAGCAAAAGGCAGGCTTGTCTTTAATTTCAATAGTAAAGGGCTGAATCTCGATTCCACTAGATATCTAGATCATAGATGCTAGAGTAGCTAAGGCATCAACAAATTGATTTTGAGTTCTTAGTACATGATTGAAAGTGACTTCTCTGAATTTCTCTATTAATTTAGTCAAATGCCAGTGATAAGGTACCAGTTTAGAATCTTTAGTCTTGTACTCTCCCCAAGCTAAGCCGATAATGAGTAAAGAGTCCCTATACACTTTTAATTCTTTAATGTCTTTATCTAGGGCCATTTTAAGTCCTATGATGCATGCTTCATACTCTATGATATTATTAGTGTATGGGAAAACGAGCCTTTAGCCATAGGGTATTAAGTGCCTTTAGGAGATATTAGTATTACCCCAATTCCATACCTAAACACATTGGCTACCCCATCGAAGAACATCTTCCATTTTGGTGGCTCATCATCTTCTCCTTTATCAGAGCTTCCCTTAACTACTAAGATATCCTCATCGAGGAAAGTGACATGTACCTCTTAGGGAGTGCTATCGGAGGGATTTTCTACTAATTAATCTACTAGAGCTTGCCCTTTGACTAAATTCCAGTTCATGTACATAATGTCAAATTCTGGTAGTAACATTTTCCCCTTTGAGATTCTACCAATTAAGGCCGATTTGTTTGCCAAATACTTCAGGAATTCATATTGAGTCAGCAATTCAACCTGGTAATAAAGTGTGTATTGTTTAAGCCGATGCATTACCCAGACCAAAGCATAGTAAGCTCTTTCAATTTCTGAATATTTATATTCCTCTTTAGTGAATTTCTTATTCAAGTAGTATATAGCCCGTTCTTTTCCTTCTTCGTCTTTCTGATCGAGCATACACCCCATAAACTTCGATAATATTGTCAAGCATAGGAATAAAGGCTTCTTAGGTTTTAAAGCTACCAAAATTGGAAGGTTCATGATGTATTCTTTGATTGTTGTAAAGGCCTGCTTACACTCTTTGTCCCAATTGATCTTGGCATTCTTTTTCAGTAACTTAAATAAGCGACAGACTAGATGGCACTTGTCCGTAAGTTGAGATACAAACAAGGCTATATATTTTTAGCGGCCCAACAAGCCTCTAATTTCTTTGAGTGTACATGGCGGGAGCAAATCAACTATTTCTTTGACTTTATTAGGGTCCACTTCGATGCCCCTTTGGATGATGATAAAACCCAACAATTTCCCTAAATTCACTTCAAAGGTACACTTCTCTAAGTTTAGCTTCAACTGGAATTTTCTCAACCTATCAAACAATCTCCTTATATTATCTACATGATTTTCTTTTTCCTTGGACTTTGCAATCATATCATCAACATATACTTCAACTTCTTTGTACATCATGTCATGAAAGATCGTTTCCATGGCCCTTTGATAAGTTGCCCCAGCATTTTTGTGTCTGAAAGGCATTACTTTGTAGCAAAATATACCCCAAGTTATGATAAATGTTGTCTTGGCTTTATCTTCTTCAAACATTCAAATTTGATTATACCTAGAGAATCCATCCATGAAAGACAAAAGATGGTTTTTGGTTGTGTTATTGACCAAGACATCAATATAAGGTAAGGGAAAATTATCTTTAGGGGTTGCTTGATTAAGGTCTCGAAAGTCTACAAACACTCTAACTTTTCCACTCTTCGTCATTATGGGGACGATGTTAGCTACCCATTCGAGATAATCAAATAACTCGATAAAACCAACCTTTAGTAAGTTTCTGACTTCTTCCTTGATCTTCAACAAGACGTTTGGTCAGAAACTTCTTAACTTCTATTTCTTGGGTTTGATATCCTCTCGCGTGGGTAAACGATAGACCATAATCGATATATCTAATCCAAACATATCTTCATAAGACCATGTGAATACATCTTAGTATTTAGATAGTAACATAGTTATTTCTACCTTTTGGTCTTCTTTCAAATTTCCTCTAATCTTTAATACCTTAGGTTATCATTAGTCCCAACATTAATTATCTCGGTTGGCTCGTCAATAGAAATTCTACTCATTTTATGTTTTTGCTAGCTTTCTTGGATGTCATTATGGTCATTAACATCACTCCCGATGACTATCCCAATAGGGCTAGGGGTGATATCCATATTTCATCACTTATCTGCATGAGGTATCCATGGCCTTTATTCAAATCATTGGATCTAGGAAAAAGAAAAGTATGAAGAAGAAATAATGTAAGTAAAGAAGAAGCCAAGGGAAAAGAAACTGATTTTTATTTAGAGAAATCTTCTTTTAAGTACAATTATTCATAAAACAAAGGTAATTTATTACAAAACTTTATAAAATACTAGACCGTAATTTATCGTTTACCCTAGGAAGACTTATTGTTATTCATAGGGATGGAGAACCAATTATTCAAGTGTTAGGACTCGTTGGATGGACCAGCCACTTTCTTTATGTTGGAGGTGTCCTCTTTGGCAAGTTTTGAGTTTTAGACTTCAGCCTGGATGAAAATTTTAACAATGGTGGAAAGGTCATCGGGGCATGATACAACCTGTCACCTTTTCTACCCCTAACTTACATTCTTTGCAACTCCTCCATCGGGGTTAGAATGTATCCTAACCCATAGGTTCCAAATTGGCCTTCTTTGAATTTTGGCCTCTCATCTTTCTCCCGATCAGTGATCATGTATACCTGTTCAAACATTTAGAGCCTAAAGTTCTCTTTGTCCTCAATGTTAATATAAGGTATAGCCATCTCTTTGTAAATTTCATAATCTTAATCATCTAAAAGCGTGATGACCTGGCCATTGGAGATGAACTTAACTTTTTGGTGAATACTTGATGATATGGCCCCTAAATGTATCCAAGGCCTTTCCAATAACAAATTGAAGGTCCTTAGAATGTCTAAAACTCATAATGGGATGTTGAATGTCTATAGGCCAATATCAACTGGTAGGTTGATCTCCCCTATTATTTCCCTCCTGGATCCATTAAAAGCTCTTACTATTATCGAACATAGCTTGATAGCGATCATATCAATGCCTAATAGGTCCAAAGTGGCTAGAAGGCAGACATTTAGGGATGAACCATTATCGATGAGGACTCTTGTTGTGATGATGTTATTTATCTTCCCTATTATGAATAGAGGCTTTATGTGCTAGTTACCTTCTTCGCTCAATTCCTTGGCAAAGAAAGAAATTTGATCCATAGTAAGGATGGAATTGGTGACAGATCTAATCCTTTCAACTGATATTTCATGAAGGACTTTGACTTCCCTTAAAGTTCTAAACAAAGCTTCCCGATACAGATCCAATGCCATTAAAAAACTCATGAGGCATATTTGTGCCAAAGTCTTAGCGAGCTAATCCATTATTTTATACTTGCTAGACTTAATCATCTTGGTGAAGGTAGACAATCCTTCTTCAGTTTGTTCATTGTTTGGTCTTTCCAACACGACTTTCTTTTTTAGGTCTTCACTTAGATCATAGATCCTACTAAAGCAAGTAATCTCCCCTACAAGAGAGCTTGACTACCCCTAGTTTATTGCCTGGTAGTTGAGAGGGGAAATTTTATAATTTTCGAGGGCCATAAGTACATGGAAGGTATACCATTTAGTTTACTTCTCTTCTTGTCTATAGAATCCATAAACCCTAGGCTCTTAATTGGATTGATCATGTTAATGGTAGGCCTTGAGTCATTAAATATCATATTGATGATGGACCCATAGTTAAAATTACTTCTCAACAAGTTCACATATGAATGTGACTAATGAACTACACCATTAATAGTGCCATGCTTGACCTAAGATCTCTACAGCCTCTTTTTTTAAGGAAATTAAGGTCCCTTCTTTGTTCAACAAGTAAGGTAGGAATATAAGACTTTCCTTTCTAGAACAAAGCCACTAATTCTACTACCCTAAAGTTTATAAGAAAAGACCTACTTGGAAGTAAGATGATCTTGATTTGATTCTCCCTCCAATTTCCAAGGAATAGAACCCCGTTTGTTAAAGCTAGGTTCATTTTGAAACTAATGGATTAGATCCCATATCTCGATAGTGTGTTTGTTGCAATCATTTAAGGCCTCATTTATCTCAGTCTTACTGATTCTCAAGAATTTTGAAAAAAATGCAGGCTAGACCAAAGCTAAGCTCTGGAACATATATTTCATCTAAAGGAAGAGCTTGGAGTAGTTAGGTATACTCTTCTAAAGTTGGACTGATTAGGTATGGCCTAAAACAAAACGCCACTTCTTTGGGCTCCTACAAATGGACTAAGGTCCATACTAGCATGATGTTAACATTCACCTTGGTTAGTAAGAGTATGGGTCTAATCTTGTTAGTAATAAACTGTAGTTCTCTCAAGTTAAAGGTTTGATAACTAGCTAAGTATGGGCTTTATGTTTGTAGATTTGTGGACATGAATCTCCTTAACAAAGACCTTAGCATTGGATGAGTTGGCCATTTCTGAAATATTACAAGGAAAGCATAAATTACAAAGGAAAGCCTATTTACATGAAAAGAAAATACATAAGACTCCCTATGTATATGATTTTTAGGAAAAATACAAGGAAAGAAAATCCGGGTTTTGTCATTTTTCCTTTTTTTTAAAACATTGCCGCCTTGTTAGTCATTTGTCAAACCCATAAAATGTATGAAAAAAGGGTAAGTTCTAAAGATCTTTAAACTCTATAATCTCACACTTTCTTTAAAAAAAAAAAATTTATTCCTTGATCACATCAAAGTTTAAGTAGGGTAGCCTAATCGGCCTCAAACAGTAGTTGCCTTACAACGCCTGAAACTTACACAATAACTCCCCTTTTTAAGGTCCTAAGACAGCCTGGGTTTGATTGTATCTATTATGCGTTCATGGTGCAAAAAGTAAATTCCACCCTACCTCCCTCTCCTTTAAAAAAAATACATAAAACTAAACCTGCGAAGACGTTATTACAGTTATGATAAATAACAAAGAACGAAAGAAAACAAATTACCCTAAAGTGACTTTTAGAGATCAATTTTAATTTTGGAAAATTAAATGGCTAACTCTCTTGACCGTCTCCAGTGGAGTCACCAAGCTGTCAGCCTAGTTTTTTACCCTCCTAATTCTTTTTAAATTAGGTCTTCTTTAAACCGATCAGTATTAAACTCTTACTCGTTTAATATTGACCATCGACTAGGATTTAAAGAAAAACCAATTCTTAACTTGAAAACATTTTAAACTCGCTACCCGATCAAAGTCGAGAAAAAGAGTTAAGTTATAACCAATTGAATGGATTTACTATAACTTAATTACTGGTCTTTTGATAAAAACTGAATTTATAAAATGGCTTTAAAAACCCAAAGATCTGGATTCAATGGTTGTGATTTTTAAACCCTTACTAGGTACTATTAACTTTCCAAATTTAAAATTAAACTTAAAAATCACCCTTTAATTTTAAAAGATAGAACTCAATTTATTAATTACTCCAATTGGATAAATTGAAGTAAAAAAAAAGGAAAATTAGATTTTCTTATTTTTATTGTCTCCCCATAAATTTCTACGTACTCACTATTTGGGATCAGACATACATAAGTCTTTTTGTAAGACTTTAGTGGGTTAAGTTAATTTTAATTTTGAAAATATGTCAAGTTTACGTTTTTAGTTTCAATTTGGTTTATTTAAGAAAAAATTCTAAAAAAAAAAATGGGCCCCAAATTGGGACTCTTTTATTTTTGAAAAATTCTAAAATATCCTAATTTCAAAAAAAAAAGGATCCGTTTATTTTTATTTTAAAAAAAAAAATCGATTTTTTAAGTGACAAAATAACTTTATTCACTAATATATGTACCTATTTATACTATCTTATTTATTTATTATTTATTCTATTAAACTAAAAAGTAAATAAATAAATGAACTAGCCTTTGTCTTCTTCTTTTTCTTTCTTTCTATTTTTTTCTTTTTTTATTATTTTTTGTTCTTTTCCATTTTCCTTTTTCTCTCTTTTTTTTTATTTACATTTACAATTATAAAGAAAAGAAAAAAAATAAAATTAAACAACGACAACAACAATTAAAAAAAAGGAAATAAATAAATAAAATAAAATAAAATAAGAAGCCTTGGATGCTATGGGCTCGCAAGTTGGACTTAAAGTAGGTCGGCAGGTCGAATTCGAGTTGAGCTTCGGATTTAGGTTGGTTTCCAATTGGAGAAGAAGATGAAGACGGTTGCTCGAGTTGGTCCTATACGAATCAACCACTGAATCGAGAGGGAAAGAGTAGCTTTGTGGATGATTTATTGAGGAATGGGGGGGTTAGAACCAATGCCGCGGCCTAAGATGGTGGTTTGGTGGGTGTTTGTAAGTGGTGGCCAACGGCAGTCGATGTGGTGATTGGATGGTGTATGCTTGGTTCAAATAAGAAGCTAAGCTAGGTTTTTTAGAGTATGGGGAACTCAACCATGGGTTTAGTTCGAGTCATAGGGGGTAAAAGATGGTAGTTTAAGAGGGGACCGCGGTGGTGAGGGTTTCACGAAAACCTTTGGTAGCCGACACACTAGAGGCTAAGGTGGGGCATGGGGGTGATTGGGTTTGGGTACCTAAGCTATGAGGAGTGTTCCTAAGGTGGAAAGCCGTAGTGGTAAGTTAGAGAGCGAGAGAGAGAGAGATCCACGATTAAAGAGAGAAAACAAGAGGGGGGGCCTTTGTAAGTGAATTCCTTGATTGTCTCATGTTTGTGTATAATCAGGAGAGTCCCTTTTATAGTGATTTCGATTGGTGTAAGCTTGGAAAGTCCTTTAGTGGTGATTTGGGTGTGAATTCAAGCTTTTGAAACTCAAGCTTTTTTTCGAACTTGGGAGCTCAATTTAACTGTGCTAATGTATGAATTTGGACGCATTATTAAGTTCAATCCGGAGTAGCCTATGTCTAGAACAGAATTGGAGTAAGAAATTGCATGTGTATGTGTGAAATCTATGCAAAAATTGGCTCCAAAATAAAGATGGAAAGCTATTTTTTAGCCGAGAAAGGGGAGAAAATTGTGAGAAAGGAGAAGAAAGAGGCGGGAAAGAGAGTGAAAATGCTGACATGGCACCAACGTGACACCACGTTAGCCGTGCCGACTTACTATAGCTTGACATGTGTCATCACATAATACATGGCAACTAAAGTGGCATGCCACATAGCTTAACACATGGTACTATGTTAGTACACCATCCAATCTAATAATGCCATATGTCAGGACATGTAACGCAATCAAATCCTTACACGTAGCAGTGCAAAGTATGTTGTGGTATCTAAAAACAAAAAAAGGATTTCATACCTTTGCCCAGATTCAAACCCCTGACCCCCTTGCTTAAACCAAATGCTAAGTCTATATGTTTATTCATTAAGCTATTAAGTTATACCTTGTTTATATATATAATTAAATTATACATATTGATCAAATCAGCTTGGGTTAGATTTAAATCTAAGCCTAAGCCCAATTGTCCTAATATCTAAACTTATTTTAAAATTAAAATTTTACCCTATTAAATTGTTATTTTTTAATTTCCCTAAAATCTTCTATTTTTTCAATTTTTCTATTTCTTTTTATTTTGTAAATTTTTTTCAATTTTTTTATTTTCTAAATTTCTCGCTTTTTGGGTTTCTTTATAGATTTCTTATTTTTGATATTTTTCAAATTTCTTATTTTTTTTCTTATTTTTGTATTTTTCTAAAATTCTTATTTTGGGGGGTTTTCTATAATTTCTTTTTTTGTGTGTATTTTTCCTAATTTAGGACATATTGAGAAAATAAAATAAAATAAAAATAAAGAGGGCAAAAATTGGGTATGTACAATGATCCAAATCGTAAATTAAGCCAAACCGAATCAATTTTAATTAGATTTAAAAAATTTATAAACCAAACTGTATGATTAAATTCTATTATATTAGATTTGGTTCGATTCAATAAGAGGAGCGAACTATAGCAATGCGAATCGCGCCTACCCTTAGTATCTATGTATCTAATGTCCAAAAGGATATATAAACCATGACAATGTCACTTAGCCATGTTTACTCTATTAGTGCAACTCCTCACTTTGATGTTTTCAATTAATGAGTGTAATTTATCATCTCCCAATTGTTACATTACATCTAAATGAACAATCAATATCAGTTTTTAACTAATCTAAATGTAATTTAATGATTAAAAACTAAGTGATTTTAATGAATATGTTCTTAGGAAGAATTGTAATACTTGGAATGTAATGATTAGATGTCTAAGTATATATTAATGTTTATAGATTTTTTTTTTTTTGCACAAAATTTTTCATTCTTTTTCAGTTTTTACAATCAAAACACTTCGTGAATAAATCACAAATTTTCTTCCAAAGTTCTTTAAGCTTATGTGTTCATAAAGAATTAAGGATTACTACCTTATTCTTGATACTTACTTAATTGTATCCCAAGAGAGTTTATGCCTATCCTTAACAAACTTAGTATAGGATGTGTATAACTCTTAAGAATAGCATTCACCACTGCATGTGAGTGTCCTAATATCCCCATATTTGATATAATTTTCTAACATATAAAAGGTCTCATCAGTATATAGTCTCCATGTTCCTTCATGTTTCTTTGCATTTCCCCCTAACCAAGTATTCCAAACCACATTCACACACACATAGATATAGGTTGCTAACACTTGAAGACACTTACCATGTTAGAGAAAATATGCAATGACATTGCCAGTAATCTACCTAGTATAAAAGTTGGTAAGGGATACATTTAAGAACTTGTTTAATTGTTAATTAATTAGAAGATGGTGTTCATAATTTTCCTAATTTATACCATAATCTTTTCAGCTTCTTTTGGAAATGCTTTGAATCATGAACCAAAATGAACTAAATCATTCTTTTTTTTTAATTTAGAATATTTTAATATTTACAAATTGAACAATTTGGTTAATTCAATCTAAAAAGTATCGAATTAAACCATGCCCATCCCCATGGTTTATGTAATCTAATATTTATAGTTTTAGCCATTCATGACCCATAATACAAAACAAAAGGAGGGAGGGGAGAGAGGTTGATAAAAAATAGGTTCGTATCTAAGTTGAATGCATGGAAGTGGAAGTGGATCTAATAAAAGTATATCAATTCTTCTTAGGAAATTATTGAAGATTTAAATTTATGGATATTACACACCATAAACTAAATCGAATTAAGAGGTTTTGACTTAATTAATAGATTTGACATGGAATCAACTAGATCAAAGGGTTTTTATTTAATCAATTGATATTATGCACAACCGATTGAAAAAAGGAATGAAATTTGGTTAATTAATGTTATGCACAGTTGATTAATTTCAATGAAAAGCTATAGGGACAAGACTCTAACAAGGAGGGTTTGATTTAATACTAAAAGCTGACCAACCTTGTAAGATTGTTATGATATAGTTTTTATGTTGACCCCAAACAACTCTAAAGGCAGGTAATACCCCATGACATAATAATAGGTACCTAGATAACTATTGACGAATAAATATCATAACAATTAAATAAAACAGTAGAAAATTATAATCCTCTATTCCTCTATAGATCTTCTTCAAACCATAATGAATTGCTAAACAAATCAAATAGGGAATTTGCACGCAGAGAGGCATCATGTGTGCAAGGGGTTAAACATATTTGCAACGGTATTGGGGCTGGCAAGGCTTTTGATGGCTAGTTGAGGGGTACTTGGCTTTTGTTTGCGCTTTTTTTTCTTTTCTTTTCTTTTTTTTCTTAGTTTATTTCTCTAATTTTTTTCATACTATTTTGCTATTTTAATGATATGATAATGCCATATCATTCTTTCTCTCATTTCAGCAACCACATAGGCAAGGATACCAATACGCCTCTAAATAATTCGTGTGGAATACACCAATAGTTATTTATTCAAAGCATGATTGTTCTATCATTTTAGTTTTTTACTCTCTATAGAAGAAATAGAAAATGCTATTTTACAAAAAGCAATAACTGTTTATGTAAGGCAATATAAAAGTTAATTGGATTAGTACCAACTTGCAAATAAATATAAGCACAAAAAGTATGGGAATAGTTATTTTATTCAGTCTCTCATTATCTCTAAGTAAACTAACTGTAAATACCATAAATTTAACATTATTTATTTATACTCACACATATCGCATATACAATTCCTGCTAGTATCATTTTGTTTGAATTCATTAAACCTGGTAACTCTAACTTCCATTTCCATATTGAACAGTGTACCGAAAAGAAGAAAGAAGAATTGATAATTATTGGCACAACACCATAGAAACACGTAAAAATTGAATTAGGTAAATTGAAAATTCACCCTCTTATATTTGTGTCATATGTACTTAGCCGGCCCTTCCAACTTTAAAATTGAGTATTTAGATGATATATATATATATATATATATATATTGGCCAAATAGATCCCCAAATATTTGAAAGATATGCTTTTAGAACCCTACTTTACTATTTCACCTTTACATAGAATAATTATAAATAAAAAAAAAGCTAAAATTAAAGAATTGCACAAGACAAATGGCGAAAAATAGTCTCGCAGGAGTTCAATGCACTTTTTTTTTTTTTTTTTATGATTCAGAGCCTAAACACGGAAGTTAAGTCAATTTAAAAAAAAATGCAAAGATGTATTCTCTAGTTACCTTAAATTTTATCATCATTAAGGAAATTCGCTTGGATTGATTTTATTTGAGTAAATGCATCACATTTAATTCCGAGAAAAAGCAAATAACATTCCAACATAAATTACAAGATAGTACTTTTCAATGAAACTTATCTTATTTATATTGAAACTAAGGTGAAAGTTTCAATTCAACTCATAAACATCATCAAAATTTATCACTTTAACACTTTAAGAAAAGATGCATTATGTGTATATTGTTCATTGAGAACATTTATTATCAAAAGTACATTATCCTTATAGTTAAATGGAGTGATTCTTAATATAGGTCGAGTTATTGAACTTTATATCTTATAAAAAGATAAATAAATAAGCTATTGGAAGTGTACAACTATCGTACCAATTTCGGCATAAACTATTCTACTTTAATAATTGCGAATCCTAATTCTAAGTGCAATTTTCCTGGATCTGTTAACTTCGTGCAAAGGCCTATTTTGCTTAAAATACTATCAATTGACCCTTCTTTTCTATGAATACGCACCGTAAAAGTCCTTAAGCATTATATCTTTTACTTTATTCCTACTAAATTTTTTCAAAAGATCAATTAATCCTTAAATTTTTTTTTAATCTATAAAGATCAAACATGGGCAAACTATAGCGTATATTGAAATGTAAAAAGGATGAATAATTATTATCTTCATATTAAGGTTCCATAAAATAGAATTACCTTTTAGTGGATTCACACTGACTATTTCATGCAATTGTTGCTATCAAAATGCGTTGCACAAAAATTGAAAATGAAAAATGGAAAAATATTTAAATATTCTTGAAGACGAGGATGTTTTTGGGCCCTAAGTAATAAGACAGCAGATCTATGAAACGGACTGGGCTCCACAATACCAACTACAGAGCCCATTTATCACATTCACGAGCTCAACCCATTATCAGACACTTTTTCCTTGTTGAATTAGCATGGAGCCCAATTTCAATCCTTTCGTTAGTCATATGCCTTCCTAGTTCTCATTGCATTTATATATGGTTACCCTATGAACTTGCTTATTTTCATCAATGAATTGCAAATAATTGCTCTAATGCTTATTTTATGTGCATTTAGATTTATTATCTTTGAAACCGAGTAGATAGACCCTAAATTCTTGAAGAAAAATATTTTTAGACCCCACTTTACTATTTTTAACCCTTGAATCACATAATTGAAAAAATACAAAATCACCCTTTTAATTATTTTATAAGAGGCAAATAATCATTTAGGGAAAAAAACTCCACTTTCCTAGAAGATTTGGGATCTCAAAGTTCAGTTTCAAAGAGAACTAAGATAAGTGCACATAAAAGAAAAAAAATATATATATATTTACAATTTATGATGAGTTATTTGCTCAAAATCTTATTATTTCCTTTGTTTCTACTTTATAATATAGTTGTATGTGTTTAGAGACTTGGAAGAGTAACAAAAAGAAAAATGGTTGTCACATAAAAACATGGAATTTCGACACTTTTCTCCCCATAAAAATAACAATTGCCCTAAGACATCCGTTAACATTTTCTATAATATAGTTAGGTTCATGAGAGTGATAGGAAAAAAGATATATTCTTTCATATCAATCTAATCTATATTATGATGAGTGCATAATGTTAATAAGAGAATACTGGTTTAATGTATTCCCCATTATTCAATAATTCATATATTTGTCAGTTTGACTCATGAGTAACATTTAAGATAAAAACTTCCATATCAACATAGGTCAGGATAACCATTTAAGAACACCTTAAACTTTCTCTTTGTTAACTTGAATACCACTATCTACCATAACATAGCCGAGTAATATTACTTCCTTTTAGTGGAACATACACTTCTTTAAATTTCTATACAACCCTTCAGTTCAACTAATATCAAACATAACTCTCAAATGCTCAACATGAGAAAGTAGGTTGACACTATAGACTAAAATGTTATCGAATTAAACTACTACACACTTCCCTATCAAATACCTCAACACATGGTTTATGAGCCTCGTAAAAGTACTTGGTGCATTTGCAAGTCTAAATGGTATGACCTATTACTCGTAGAGACCATTCTACACTTTAAAAGTTGTCTTCTATTCATCATTAGGTTCACATAGATTTGATTAATAGCCACTCTTCAAACTAATCTTAGAAAAGATCTATGCACCATCAAGATCATCAAGCATATCAGCTAACTACAGTATAAGGTACCAATACTTGATCATTATCTTGTTAATGGCCCAATGATCAATGCACATGCACAATAAGCTATCATTCTCAAGGACAAGTAATGCAAGCATAGCATAGAGGTTCATAATTTCCCATACATGTCCCCAATCAATGAGTTCATCCACCTATCTTTTGAGCTCAGTCACCTACTCAAGCTTGAGTCAATAAGATGGCCTATTTGGTAGGGAAGCTAATGGCTAGAGATCAATGTAGTCTTCAATCCTTGTCATAGGAGGCAATCCTTTTAGCGACTCATCAGGGAATAGATGTACAAACTCTTTAAGCAGTTTCTGAATCTCTATAGGTAAGAATCCAGTCTCCTTCAATTCCAATAACTTTTAAACCACTAAGAACATAAGCTCTTGTGACTTGATGGCTTAGGTCAACTCCACTTGTGATAGCGCAAGAAATTTCTGCTTAACGGCTTAAGAGATTTGTGCTTAGGCTTCTTGGACTTCCTTAGGAGTCATAAATGATAATACGACCTTCTTTCTACCCTTATGGAACATGTAAGTGTTCATATGGCCATTATGTATCACTCAAAGATCAAAGAGCCAAGGTTGCCCTAGAAGGATGTATGATGTACACATCGCTAAGATGTCATACATCACCTTGTCCTTATATCTTTCATCTATAGAGATTGACACTAACACTTGTTTGGTGACATGTAAGGCTCCTTTCTTGTACAACCATTAAATTTTATAAGGATGAAGGTAAGAAGTCATTGGTAACTCCAATGCATTGACTAAGTATTATACAGCTACATTAATGCAACTAACCCCATCAATAATCAAAGCACAAAAGCTCCCTTTCACTTTGCAAATTGTATGGAAGAGATTTTCCCTCTACTCATTCTCTTCGAAGGGAACAGTTTTGAGCACTCATTACACTACCATGCTTAAGTAGTAACCTTATTCAAGGCAAATAGTGGCCTCAAGGTTATCTTGATAACTCTCCAAGAAATCATCAACTTCTTCATTCGCTTTTTTAACTTCTTCCACTTTATTATCACCCTCAACTTCAAATCAAGGTTCTTATCCTTTAATAGTCTTAACATGTTGGTTTGGACATTGATTAGTTATGTGTCCAAATCTAAGGCATTTGAAGCACTTAATTCTTTCTTGTCTTACAAGTAAAGCTTTGCTCAACATCCTTCATCTGTTGAGCTTATTTAACTTAGCCTTCACTTAAGCATCTATAGGTTGATCATTGCTCAAACCATGTCAATCTACTTCCCGATTATAATTAAGTCAATTACAAACTAGTTAGCCCTGAGAAATAGGTTAGACCACAAGAGCTTGACTTGGTTGACTTCGCTACTACCTTTTTACTCTTTATCCTACCCTAATGGCCTCATCCAAGAATTCAATCCTTTAGACTTCAACAACATGGCATATGTTGCAAGTTGATTCTAATTTCTTCTACCATAAGGCCATATAGCCAATGAACTCTAGGGTGGCTAATGATACCCCATCATAGTCTTCATAGCCATGACATTCAAAAATCTTTTTGACCTTTTCTTCACAATCAAAATATCAAGTGGCATTGCCTCTTCTAAATAAGCTCAAAATTTACATTTTCATATTATCCATACCTCTAGGAGTTTGGGCTCTTCTATCCTCAAACTTGTATGCCATCTTCCTCTTCTTCACCTCCACTCTCCTCAACTACGTCATTGAATTAAATCCTTCTCCAATCTCATATTTCAACTCCTCTAACTCTATCATTTCTAGTAGGATTCACATTCTCATTATGGATTTCATCAACGTACATCCTTTATCTCATATGAATAGCTTCATTATTAACAGGGAAGGCTTTGACAAGCCAAACTTCAACCAACCATTGTATAGTGGTCACCAAATTAGCCATAACAACAATTAAATCTTGAATTTTTTCATCCACTGTTTGTAAGCTTGCTGGCCCTGTCTTCCTTAAACTAAGAAATTTCCTTCCACATCACCTATGCTACCATGAACAATTTAACTTAACATCTCTTTAACTATTCAAACCACAAACCTACTACTACTCGAAACATTAACAATTATGCTACTTAGAAATGCTACCATCCTATATTATACAACCACTCATGCACAACAATAGAGGCAACATTTTGTTGACTACTCCATAATGTAAACACACCAGTAATTCAAGCAACACTCCCCCACTCAAACTACAACATAAAGCAACTATAAGCACTACCATCACCACCAAGAATGTCAATAGCACACACACTCAAAGCTGTTTTGATTGAAACCTTAAGCTCTAATATTGGGTTTTCACGGTATTCCTAGGCGTTGAGTAATTACTAAGGTTTACTATAAGTTAAATGGGTCCTTTGAATATCAAATAAATTTTAATGGGTAAAGAGAAACATGTAGCTAATGGTGAATAATCTTGATATGTTGTGCTTAGGACAGATAAGAGCAACGTTATTAAAGTAAGTCTAAGTTTGTAGAAAGCTTGAAGTGTAGGATGGTAAACTCATGAAATAAAAAGGAAACAAGAAAAAACCTACAAACAATTCCAAACATATGACACACCAAGGAACCTTCGTAAATTCAAGAACAAGCTCGATATAATGCATGAGTAGCTCTGTGACGCCATTGCCACCTAATCTGGCTCAAGGGATAAGAGAAGAGTAAAAGAAGTAGTAAGCTAGAAGCAACTTAACACCAAGAGGAAAATGTAGTATATATAATAATGCCAAGATGATGATCTTTGCGGCTGCTTACAAGAGGGCATTTATATCCGAAATATCAAGGCAACTACTAAATATGGAAAAGACAAAAAGCTTACTATTCTAAATAAGTAAAGTATAGGGAATAGATAAAGGGTATAATGAAAATTTTACAAATAAAAGCTTCGTTGGTTGACTCCTTCATACGATATATGGGGATACGTAGTAGGTAGTTATTGGGGAGGTTCCTATAAAAGCAAACAAAATAGTACAACCTGATTTAAGAGATTTCTAGCTAACCTACAAGCTCTTTAAGGCTATACCAGGTTGGATACGATCTGGGGAGCTTAAAATAGGTGTAGCAAAACTAGTCAGCAAGTTGGCTGAGCTATAAATAAAGCAATCCTCACATGGGTACTCGATTATTGAAAAATAGGGAGGTACATGGCTTAGCATCTATGGCGGGTTGGTAGTCAAAAGTAGCTCAAATTCTTCAGGTATGGGTTGGGATGAAGGGATGCACCTTACCATGCTCTCAAGTCCTTATGCTCAAGCTCAGGTTAAGAGTCTAGTGGCTTAATTCCTATCATTCCCTTCGGGATATTGCGATTTAGGGTCAAATCTAGCTGGTCTTTAGTTTGCTCTTCCTTCGATCATTCAAGGCTAAGATCGGCATTATTTAACACATTAGAAACTCCAAAGTCTTTAAGTAGTTCCAATCAATAAGCATCGTCGTTGATCTTCTAGAGTATCTTGAATGGTCCTTTAGCTCAAGTAAATAATTTGTTCTTCCTTTTGTTGAGAAATCTCTATTTGCTTAAGTGCAACCATACTAGATCATTAAGCTGAAACTACTTTGCCTTTTTTCCTTTCCCTTTTACCTCTACCCTTTTGGCAACTTGATAAATCCACTAAGCAACTTGCTGGTAGATCTACTAAAAAGATTTAGCTTTGGCTCTATCTTTAAGGTCTTCTTACTTAGTATAGGTACTAGGGTATGATTAACAAGTAGCTCAGGAGTGAAGTCGTAAACAACCTCAAAGGATGTCTACCTAATGGTGTTGTGCAATGTTTAATTGTAAGTAAATTCTACCACAAACAAACATATATCCTAGTATGTCGAGTTCTTTACCAATGTAACTCAGAGTAGTAATCCAAAGTGCAATTGAACACTTTAGTCTAGCCATCGGTTTGGGAGTGCCAAGAAGTGCTAAAAAGTAACTTTGTCCTCATCCGACACCAAAGAGTTCTCTAGAAATAGCTTAGAAACTTTAGGTCCCAATCTAACACTATGCTTATAGGTACCCCATGCAAGCGGATGATTTCCTACAAAAACATAAAAGTAATAGTTGAAGCATTGTTAGTTTTGGTACAAAGCACAATGTGTATCATTTTGCTGAATTTGTCCTTAATGACCATTACGGAATCTTTGCCTCGGGCAGTTCAGGATAATCTAAGGACAAAATCCATGCTCAATTCAACCCATAGTCTGGTCAAGACAAACAGAGGTATCGCTCTCCCTTACTTAGCTTTGCTTTTGGCCTCCTTATAAGTTACATAACTTCCAACAAAATGGTGCACATCTCAACTCATCTTAGGCCTGAAGAACTAATCATTCAATAATTTATAGATCCTCATTGCTCTAAAATGTCTAAAGAGCCCTCTACTATTTGCCCCAATAGCTCTCTGATGGAACAAATTAGTATATAAAGTTTGTTAATTCAAAACAAATATCCTTCCTACGCATGATATTTATCTACTGTCTTTCCTTCTTTACAACACTCATATATTAAACCAAAATGAAGGCCTCGAAGGTATTGTTCTTTGCTTGCAAATCTAAATAACTTAGTTTGTAGTTCAATGAAAAGAGTATGCCTTCTTAACAAGGCATCGGCACCAATGTTGATCTTTCCTTACTTATACTTGATCACAAAATTAAATCCATCTAAGAAGTCTATCCATCAAGCCTATCTCTTCGAAAGCTTGGCTTAGTCTTGCAAGTATATCAAAGACTTGTGGTCAGTGTATATGCGAACTTTCTCAGTAAAAGATAATGTTACCACACTTAAAGAGCTTAAATTAATGTAAGGAGTTCTTTGTCATACATGAAGTAATTCAACTGCAATCCTTTCATCTTCTCATTGTGATAAGTAATAAGTTAGCCTTCTTTCATCAATAAAAATCTATTGCCAATGCTTGATGTATCATATTCAAGCTCAAATATCTTCTTAAAATCAAGTAAGTGCAATACAAGCTTAGAAGTCAATCTCTTCTTCACCTTAGCAAAACTTCTCTCTTCTTTCTCTCCCCATTAGAATTTTATGTTCTTCTTTGTCAACTTAGTAAGTGGTGCAAGGTACTAAATCCCCAAATAAAACGTTGGCAAAAGAAAGCTAAACCATAAAAACTTCTCACTTTGTTAAAAATGGTTGGGGTTGGCCAATCAATAATAGCTCAAATCTTCTCATCATCAACTCATAAACCTCCTCTACCAACTACATATCTTAAGAAAACCACCTCCTCCTAACAAAAGCAACACTTCTTCAAATTTCCAAACGATTTCTTAGCTTAAAGCATGTCAAATATAGCTTAGAAATGGTTTATATAACTTGCTAAGTTGGCACTTTACACAAGGATGTTGTTAAAGTATATCACAACAAATTTTCCAATTAGATTCCTTAATATATGATTCATTAATCTCATGAAAGTGCTCGAGGTGTTGGATAAGCTAATGAGCATTACTAACCACTCATAAAGACCATATTGAGTTTTAAACACAATCTTCCATTCATCCCTTAGTTTCATTCAATAATTGGACTTCAAGTCAATCTTGTTGAAAATTCTAGCACCATTCAGTTTGTCACGCATATCATCCAACCTCAGGATTAGGTATCTATACTTAATTGTTATCTCATTAACCACTTTGCTATCCATACACATACACCAGATAACATCATACTTCGGCATAAGCAATGCTAATATAGCACAAAGAATGAGGCTCCCCCTCACATAACCCTTCTCCAGCAACTCATTAACTTATCTTTGTAGTTCAGTTACTTGCTTAAGATTCATTCGATAAGTAGACTTGTTAAGAAGGGTAGAGCCAAGCACTAAGTCAATATAGTGCTCAATCGCTTGAAAAGGTAGCAATCCTTTAAGCAACTACTTAGGAAAAAAGTCAACATTCTCATTAAGTAGTTCTTGGACCTCATTTGGTAGCAAAGCTTACTCCTTTATCCCCAACAATCTTCTTATTAACAAAAAGGTTGGTTCCTCAAATCGGATGATCTCTCTTAGCTCAAAACAACTAAAAACCTAAGTCTTCTTGGATCGTCGAGCTAGCTTAGTCTACAGCCTACTCACTTAACTAGAGATCATAGGGTTCAATATGGTCTTCCTCCTATCTTTCTCAAACACGTAAGTGTTATTGAACCCATCATGTATGACTTTGTCATCAAATAACCAAAGTCGGCTTAGCAACATGTGAGATGCATACATAGGTAACATATCATAAAAAATTTTATCAAAATAGTTCCCAATCAAGATCGACCGCAATACTTGCTACGTAACATGTAATACTCCCTTTTTATTTAACCAATGGAGTTTGTACGGTCTCAAGTGTGTGATCTAGGCTATTATTGACATTTGCTTCATATGCACCAAATTTTTTCAAAATGTTTGGAACTTTAGCTGCATTCCTCACAAAAAGAGAAATTTTTTACCCAATTTTTTCGATTCTATGCCTTTTTCAACTTAATCTTGAGTAGGGTGCTCTTCACTTCTCTAGAGTTAAGACATAAAATCTTTGCTTTATTTAGTTACTAGGTCTTTGCACTTTTAAGCTAACTAGTACATATACATATTATTTGAAGTTCCAAGAGCCCAATATGATCATGTAAAAGATGGAAAACTTGAGTTGACCTTGAATGTTTCTTCTAAAATACAAAAAGAACCTAAGTTAGAGGTAAAATAAACCTCATTCAAATGATAAATATAAAAAAAATAATAATAAAAAAGATCAAAAGCAAAAAGAAAGTATAAGTAGACATCTAGGGCACCCAATAAACACATGGCACATCTCCTTGAATGAATAATTCTTAAAAAAGTTCATAAGCCCCTGGTTCCAACTTGTGAAAAATGTGAGAAATAAAGAGCTCCCCAATGTAAATGAATCAAATAAAGGATACATATGTACTTGAAGTAAAAAAAAAAATGAAAATAGGAAAAATCAGGGAGAGTAAAGTAAAGGAAGAGCTTATAGTTTGCATCATTTACTTGGTAATATCATGCTTATGATATGGATTAAAAGTGTATACATGCATGTTTAGTGTATAAAATGTGAGGATCTCCTCTTTAGTTGATGGACGTTATATTTGATCTTTAGTAAGAGAATCTCATTTTAAACTTGGTGATCCGACTCTATTAAGTAAGTGATTAGTGCCTTAAGTCTATTGCTAGTGATTTGTGTGCACGTTAATTGATTGAGTAGCTAAGAGGTAAGAAAAAGTTGTTTGAACTTGATTTATAGTACGGAGAATGCAACTGGTTCCAATGAGCCTTATGGTTTTAGTGCCATTAAGAAGTAGGTGTTGATTATAGTTGAGTATGCTTGCTTTCTTGATGAGCACTTTGTTTTGAGGTTGACATATAGATTTGCTTAAGGACAAGCAATGTTTAAAGTTGGGGGTGTATGATAAATGTGCAAAATCCCACTAAAAGCATAGATACATACATGTAATATGCACTTTGGTGGTGAATTTGCTTAAAAATTGATAGATACATATATTTTGGATTAAGTATGTCAAGATTGAGAAAAAGGATTATAACTTGGTTTTAAATGGTTGCATGAAACACGTCTTTAGCTTAATTATTTTCCATTTCAATGTTCTTGAGATGTGGCACTTATAGAAACAATGTGAGTAGGAAGTTTAAAGCATATCCAGCACAATGTAGGCCAAGCCAACGAATTGAACTTGATTTCTGAAATTCTCATACCAATACATAAGGGGGAGCATGTATGATTAAGACAAGCATGTATATATATCACTCCTTGCCTATACAAACAGTTCCTAAGTGCAAATAATTTAAAATGCAGGATCATATTCATTTGCAACTTGCTCCATAATTTGCAATAGCAGCAGTAGCTCGTGCAGCTCCAGTCAAAGTTCACGGTATTCAAAGACGGGAGCCCCTCTCTATGCAAATACTAGCATTTGATATTTAACAAGCAGCACGGCACACGACAAGCTCTTCAACTACTCGGTGCTCCAAACAGCAGCAGTACACTCCATGAAACAGCAATTTCTTGTATCCTAGGACGCACCAGAGAAACTTGAGAGCTCCAATTCATTTCCAATTGACAAGCACAGTAGCTGCAACTAAATTGTGGCAAGGACTAAACAACTGAAGTATATATTTTGAGTTTCTTGTAGCATCTATGTCATAGAGAAACTGAATAGTTCAATTGGAGAACTATACATGCCACTCTCACATTATTGCCTAGTTGAACCTGTGCTAAAGTTTAGAGCAGCAACCGAACCAAGCTGCTAAGCAAGAGTAATCAGCAGGTTGATCCTTTAAGCGCCAATCGGAGCAATTTCTAGAAGAACCGAACACATACAGAGTAAAACCAGTAGTTGAGATACTTCACGTGACAGCTGCAATGAACTGTAGCAAAGCATTAACCAAGCGCAGTAGCATTGACTTAATTTATATGCTTACAGAACCAAAAATAATAGCTTGAATTGTGAAGTTTGTGGAACTTTATTGTAATCAATTTTTTTTAATTGCAGCCTATGTACGAGTCACAACAGTCTCAGCTCCAATACATAATAGCAGGTAGCACCTAAGCTAAAACTCCAAATATCCTGAATCAAGAGCCTCACTTCATGATGCCAACTCACACACGACAGCAAAGACTCCTAGTTGAAAGCACCTTCATGTGACAGATGCAATTCTTAGCAGATTATTTAGACAAAGTTAGCAACAACCACGACATTCCACAGTAGAAAACAAGCATTAGCCGATCCAATTTCAACCAAACAGCTCCAGGGAGAAGCCCTTAACAGCAGCAACTACAAGTAGCGCCAACATGGTGCTCTACAAGAACTCCACCGAGACCACCAAACAAGTGAGCAGCCACAGCACCTAAATTGTGAAGCAATCACACAAGGCCGAAAACCACTTCAAGCAGCCAAAGTTCCAGCATATCGAGCAACCATGCATCCTCTCCTCCCAAGCGCCCTAAGTAGCAGCTAGAAAAGCAGTCGAGAACAACAGCTCCAACACTCCATATCAGGTGGCAGCAGCAGCTTGAGAGCCCCTCCACGTGACAGCTACAACTAAATTGCATTTGGCCGAGAACTCCAAATGACAGCAAAGCCAAGAAAATAGCAACACACGCAACTTCCTACACTTGCCGAGAAGCTTTTGTCCATACAGCATGCCGTCAAATTCCATAGTAGCCACCGAACCAAAGGCAGCAACTCTACTAACAGCAGCAGCTCCAACTTGTCCTAAGCAGTTGCAACCGAGAACCAAGATCCACAGCAAATATCAGCTACGGCATGCACTTCACGAGTAGTAGAGAAGCCACTGAGCGAATTCAACACGCGTGACCAGCAGCACTTCAAATCCCAACTATAATTTGTTAAAATTTGATAGTAGCAGCAAGTGAAGTAGAACACACACACTAATCAATAGCTCGATGTGACCGAACAGAGCAAGTACAAGAGCTGTACACCAAGACTCCAAATATATAAGCCCAAAATAGAAAGAGGATGTCACCCCATTGTCATGCTCAACGACCTACGTGGACAGAAATTAACATAACATCACAGCATGTTAGGAAGGATCAGCAACATTTATTTGGAAATAATATCCGGCACATAAAGTAAACACTTACTTAGACTGAATATTCAATTGTGGATCACGTTACTACTTTGGGGACCCTTATCCATTCCTATTACCATCAATTGGCGATCCATTTTGCAAAAGGAAAATGGGGAGCATGTGTGAGGGCTTTTGGGGGCACGAATCGAAGAGAATATAAGAACAAAAGAGGAACTTTGAGGAAAGACTGGGAGGAGAAGATAGCAGCCGAGAGAATACAGCAGCTTACAAGAATTCTTAAAAAAGGGGTAACTTAGAGTACTAGACAGTAACTTTATTTTCATTTTTTAATTTGATAGTGTTTTTTTTTTTTTTAATTTCAAGATACTAAAACCCTTATTTTAACTCATTAAAGGTCATCACCAGTTTTGGGATAATACAAGATATGCCGATTTAATATCGAAAAATATAATTGAAAATACTTGTGAAGTCGATTATAGGTGCTTTCTATTCCTTTGTAATTTTATTTGTCTTATATCTTTACATATTCATATTATGAAATGAGATTGAGTTTATATTTGTCGAGTTTTGCATTGATGAATTCAATAAATTGATGTGTTTTATATATTATTTTGATATCAATTTTGAGTACTTGGATATTTTTTTCTTGTGTTCAACGTTTAGTTATTTAGTATTTAGCTATCATTTTAGTTAAATAAAGTTAGAGGATATTCAAAAGGGTTCCAATAACTCGTCTTGAATATGACTTAAATTTTTTAAAGGGCTTGTCAATAGGATATGTGGGTTTTAATTAAATTTACAAACTCATGTACTTAATACAGTTGGAAATATGGTTCAAGTCATAGGAATATACTCAAATCATATTTCCAACGAGAATAGTAATTCCAGTATGAGCGGATTACTATTTACTTAATAATTATAGATAAATCGCCTTGGTGAGTAGATTTATGTTATAATTAGAATTTTGCTACTCCAAGAGGTAAGTGAGTTTTAATCTCGTTTAATAAATTTCGAATATTGATTCAAGATATCACATCGATTTAAATGAGAATAGATATATGAATCCCGTTTTAATCCCTTTTTATCTCTTAGACTTGAGACCTCTATAGTGTAGTTAGGATATTTAGTTTAGTGTTCTCCTTATTAATTAGTTTTTACTCTCTTTTAGTTTAATTATTGATAGCCTAACTTAGGGAAGAACTCAACTGATTTAATACTTAACACCTATCTCTTTATGGAATATGACCTTAACTTATCATTTATACTACTTCCACAATCTAATTTACTTGTCGATTCATGCTCATGCTTTTAGCGAGCAAAGTTTCTCACACAATATGTACAAGAATCAAAATGTGAGCAAATCATATGCAGCTAACACGAGCACAATATGCAGCCAACACAAGCATAATATGCAACCAACACATAGAAACAAGTAGATAATCAACTTAGTACAATACAAATCAACACAAATCCACCAACTACTCCATCATACATCAGCTAACACAACCCCAACTACAACTCAACACAAAATCTAACCCCAACTTTTAGGACAAACATTGTCCTCATTGTTGAGCACAATAAATATAGATAAAAGAAGAGGGAAGGAGAGAACAAGGCTACCTCGGGGTACTAGTCGATGAGCTGACTAAATCCATGTAAGTCTTCAGCTAACTCTATGTTCTTAAGCTCTCAACTATCACCAAAGCCACTATATCAATGCTCTCAACTTCAAGCCAGCAACATAGCCAAATCAAATATGCTATAAATCTTCAATCGAACATACTTGTGCCAAGTAAGACAAGAGAGGTCAAAATAGCCTAATCTAGGAAGAAATAAGCTAAGGAAGAAAAGGACAAACAAACATGAATATGAGAGAACATTTAAAAAGAACAAAAGAAAAACTGAAATAAACACAAACATGGAAAACGAAAAGGAAAGTGAACATAAACAAAACAAAAGAGATTCAATAGTGGGTTGCCTTTTACTCAGCACTTGGTTTATAGTTCTCAGCCAGACTTTTGTTTTTGTACTCATCCTAGATCATGAAGATCCAAACCTCTCTAACTCTTGTCCAAAGTTTCCCCCTTCATGAAAGTGCTTAAGTTGGTGACCATTGACCTAAAAAAGTTCCTTACCATCCTTCTTAATCTTTACAACTCCATAAGGGAAGACTTTGGTGACCACAAATGATCCTAACCACCTAGAACTATCCTTCTTAATCTTTACAACTCCATAAGGGAAGACTTTGGTGACCACAAATGATCCTAACCACCTAGACCTCAACTTACCAAGAAATAACCTCATATGAGAGCTATATAGTAATACTTTATGTCCCTCCTTAAACTCTCAATTAAGGATCTGCTTGTCATGCCAAATCCTAGTTTTCTCCTTATAGATACGAAAATTCTCAAAAGCATCATTCCTAAACTCATCAAACTTGTTCAATTGGAGCAAACTGTGGTTCCAAGCAACTTACCTATCAAAATTCAAGAATTTTATGGCCTAGTTTGCTTTATACTCCAACTCCACCAAGCGATGACAAGCCTTGCCAAAGAGCAGGCAATATGGGGACATATTAATTGGGTTCTTGTAAGCAGTTCAATAAGCCCAAAGTGTATCATTAAGCTTAAGTAACCAATCTTAGTGAATACTATAGCTAACAAATCTTCCTCTACGGTGGCATAGTTGTGCCAAGCACCGTTAAGCATCCTATTAGAATAGTAAATCTCTTAGAAATCTCTTAGAAATCTCAGTTCCTCCGCTGGCCCAGTATAGCACTAACTGCAATGCCATTGGCATTCATAAGTTAACATGGTAGCCTTCAATCAAGTGCGACAATCATAAATGTTGTAGTCAGTTTCTCCTTCAACAACTCAAATGCCTAAAAGCATGCCACATCAAATGAAAATGGAGTATCCTTCTCTAACAAAGTACACAAAGGTCTATTAATCTTAGATAAATCCGTAATGAACCTCCTATAAAACCTGGAATGACCAAGAAAACGTCGAATTCCTTTCACATTCACCAATGGTGGCAACTTTGCAATGACTTCCATTTTGGCATTATCCACTTTGATTCCCTTTCTTAAGATCCTATGACCAAGCACTATCCCTTCTTTCACCATGAAGTCACATTCCTCCCAATTCAACACCAGGTGAGTGTCCTTACACCTCTTAAGCACAAATGACAAGTTCTCTAAGCAACTATCAAAGAAAGCTCTAAATATAGAGAAGTCATCCATGAAGACTTCAATACATTTCTCAATCATATTAGAGAACAATGCCATCATACATCTCTGGAACGTACTAAGTACATTATAAAGACCGAAAGACATGTGCCCAAATGTGAAAGTGCTATAAGGACAAGTGAATGTAGTCTTCTCCTGATCCTTTGGGGCAATGGGTATCTGATTGTACCTAGAATATCCATCAAGAAAGCAATGATACTCATGCCTCACTAGCCTCTCGAGCATTTAGTCTATGAAGAGTAATGGGAAATGGTCTTTACAAATGACATCATTAAATTTGCGATAGTCAATGCATACCCTCCATCTAATAACAGTTCGGGTAGATATCAATTCATTCTTCTCATTCTAGACCATTGTCATACCTTCCTTTCTTTGACATCACTTAGATAAGACTCACCTACTTGCTGTCTGATATGGGATAAATGATCTTAATATCAAGAAGTTTCAAAACTTCCCTTTTCACCACTTCCTTCAAAGTACGGTTAAGTCGTCTATGTGGTTGGACTATCGATTTGCATTCAACTTCCATAAGAATCCAATGCATACAAATCGATGGATGGATCCCAGGAATGTCAACAATAGTCCAATAAAAGTGATCCTCTCTAAACTCCTCTACTAACCGATCAATAAGGTCTCTATGGAAGCAAGAGTCACTCTCAGCTAGGTGTCTAAAGGCTCAAAAAATGCTAAATGTGACTCGCTCATCCATAACCCTAAGTATCAACTTTCCTTCCTCCACATCAATTAAGGCTTTACTTGTGGCCAAGAATAGCCTACCCAAAATCAAAGGTACCTTCCGGTCCTCCTCCATGTCAAGACTACTGGGAAGATAAACTTGTTCGCTTTCACCAATACATCTTCCACAATCCCCCTTTGATGCTTGATACTCCTATTGACCAATTGCAAAGAAACTATGGTCGATTTGCACTCTCCAAGCCCTAATTTCTTAAAGATGGAGAGTGACATAAGAATAATGCTCGCTCCAAGATTGCACAAGGCCTTATCAAAGTAAACGTCTCTAATGATACATAGGATAGTGAAGCTACTTGGATCTTTCAACTTAGGAGGTAACTTGTCTTAAAGGATAGCTGTACTCTCTTAGGTTAAGATTACAGTCTCATGACCAACTAGCTTCCTTTTCTTAGTGAGGATATCTTTCATAAACTTAGCATGAGAAGGCATTTGCTCAAGTACATCCATGAATGGGATATTGATGTGAAACTTCTTAAAAACTTCCAAAAACTTGGAAAATTGATGGTCCAACTATTGCTGCATCAACCTCTTAGGGAATGGGATGGGTAGGGCATATGGCTTCACTCCCGATTTCTTCTTTTCAATGTCTTACACCTCATCTTTCCCTATATCTCCACTTCTTAATGACTCACCCTCCATCCGCTTTCTCTCCACTCTAAGATCATTATCCTTCTTTTCCTAAACTTCCTACTCTCTTCCTTTATCAACATTTCTTCCATCTTATCTAATTGACTCTTACTCAACTATCTTGTTTTCTCCATCCACCCCAACTTAATCCTGATTTTTTCTTTTCTAGCTCCTTCCTACTTCTCAATGTAACTACTTTCATCTCTTCCTTAAGGTTCTTTTCAGTATAACTAGGAAAGGTAGCTTGAGGATAGCCATTAGATGATTGGGAGAGCTGGCTAATTGCTTTTACAAGTCTTAGATGACAACTTTTTGGTTTTGAGACTCTTGTAACAGGGTCTTAAGCATCTCCACTAAGGTGTCATCCTTTTCTTTTTTCCTTAGGTTAAAATGTCCATTGTTAAACCATAGGTATGGCTTTAGGAGCATTTATATCTCTCCAACTAAAATTTAGGTGGTCCCTCTATCCTTGATTGTATGTATTCAAGTAAGGCTTCTAATTCTCCACTCCTTTGTTAAACTTATTCACAAAATTTACCTGTTTCATACCTAAACTTGAACTAGGAAAGTAAGAATTGCATACTAAACAATCTGGAAAGCGCATAGGAGGACCCCCAAAAGGCATACCACTCTTAGATGGACCAAAGCTTGAGCCTACCCCCTACTAGGTTACATACGAATCAACTAAGCTGTAAGAGCCGCTACTTAAGCTTGAAGCTTAGCAATAGTATCTGATCCATGTACAACAACCACTTTCCTTAGCTTTTCTCTCTCACTATGCTAGTTAAAAGAATTGAAAGCCATCTCTTCAAAGAGTTCATAGGCTTATTCCACATTCTTCCTCATCAAACCGCCTCTAGAAGCTACATCTATCATCATCCTCAACTGATCACCTAGTGAATTACAGAAAGTGTGAATCAACTAGTGCATAAGTATACTATGATGAGGAAAATGCTTAAACAACTCTTTGAATCTTTCCCACACTTCATAGATTGCCTCTCCTTCATACTGACGAAAGGAATTGATCCCATTTCTTAATTGGGTGGTCTTGTTAGGTAGAAAGAACTTTGCTAGAAACTTCTATGCCCATTGATCCCAAGTTGTAATTGATTGTGTCGATAAGGAGTTTAGCCAGCTTCTCATCTTATCCTTAAGAGAAAAAGGGAATAGGCAAAAGTGAATCACATCATCTAAAACTCTATGGCTATTAAGTATAGCATAAATCTACAAAAAGTTCATCAAATGGTCATATAGGTCTTCTAAAGGTCCGCCACCAAATTAATTTACCTACACCATTTGAATCAATATGGGCTTTAACTCAAAATTGTTCACTTGAATTGCAAGCTACGCAATAGCCGATATAGCTCCCTTAACAGTGGGCATAAAATACTCCTGCAATATTCTTGCATTCTCATTTCCACTTACAAACTATCCATTTTACCCATTATTATCATCTCCATTCCTATTACCTTCTATGATTCTCAATTGCTCAAGATTCACTCTTCTTTCTCTCAAAAATCAATGAAATATACGCTCAATTTCAAGATTGAAAAGAAAAGTTAAATCAAACAATCTTTCACCAAACATACATCAACAAAACCTCAAGGAAGAATCCTTCCTTTTAGCTCTTCTAAAAAAACTTTTAGCAACTTTTTATGGATTTTTTAAAAATTTGGAATCTTTACAAAATCTTTAAAAGATAAATCCTAAAATGTAAAAAGATTGAAATTTTACATACCAAAATAAACTATCACTACTCTAATATCATAAGTAACAAGCAAAAACATGATATTCACAAGAAAGGTAAATAAAACACAAGAAACATGATGATGAGATAAGGCTAGAAATCTATATCAACAAACTATGGTAAACAATACTAAATACTTAAAGACCAATAAGAGAATTTTTTGTTTTTTCTTAATTAATTGCAACTTCTACAATGAAAAATTAAGCAAAGAAAATGAAAATTAAGGAAAGACTAGAACGATAAACTAACAAGAAAGATGAAATCTAAGAAGAAGCTAAACTAAACACAAATTGAAAAAGATCATGCTAAGAAATCAATAAACATAAACAAAGATTCTAAAATCTTAGAAAGATTAAAACTTTACATATTAGAGCATACAACTACTATCACTAAAACTAAAACAACAATTCCAACTACAGTTCAGCTATGAAAGATGCATGAAACACAAAGAACACCATAATAACATAAAATTGAAAATTATGGGGAAAATGATCAAACAAGTAAAAGTCTAACAAATATTTAAGCACAAACCAACTAAGAGCTAAACTAAGGATGAAACTATCAAACTAAAAAGCAACAAGCTACGATAAGTGACGCCAAGAAATAGAAACAAAGCTGAAAATTTTTTAAATTTTTCACTATAAAATGCACCACCAAGAAAAAAAGTCTATTAAATAAGCAACTAAAAAAAAATAGCAATAAGAAGCTAACTAGTAAGCAACAAAAATAAGAGGAAATGCACCAAAATTTCACTAAACTAGTCATTAACACAAAAGCTATCAGCTAAGAATTAACAAATTAAATAAACTAATGGAGCTACTACTAAGCTACTTTACTAAGAAGGAAAGGAACAAATGAAAATAAAAAGAGGCCTAATCTAAGAGACCAACTACTAACTAATATTAGCAAAACTGAAGCTCCCTGGCAACAATGCTATAAGTACGAGTGTAAACCGATAAGTAAATCAGATCATAGAAGTAGCATAAATGGTAAGTCAAGGTCATATTCTATAGGGAGCTAGATGCTAAGTACTAAATCACTTGAGTTTTTCCCTAAGCTAAGCTATTGATAATTAAACTAAAAGATAATAAAAACTAATTAATAAGATGAATACTAAACCGAATGTCTTAACTACATTATAAAAGTCCTGAGTATAAGAGAAAAAGGGATTATAATGGGAGTCACAAATCTATTCTCATTTAAATAGATGTGATATCTTGAATTAATATTTAAAATTAACTAAATGGGATTTAACTAAACTAACTATAACTCGCCTACCTCATGAAGTAGTTGAATTCTAATTATAGTATAAATCCACCTACCTAGGTGATTTATTTATAATTATTAAGTAAATAGTAATTCACTCACACTAAAATTACTATTCTAGTTAGAAATATAGTTTGAGCACATCTCCATGACCTAAACCATATTTCTAACCACATTAAGTGTATGAGTTCAACACTAAATATCCTCTAACTCTATCTAACAAAAAAGTGATAACCAAACATTAAATAACTAGATAATGAACACACAAAAAAAAAAAATGCTCAAGAACTCAAAATTGATATCAAAATAATACATAAAGCATATCAATTTATTGAATCCATCAATGCAAAACCCAATAAATATAAACTCAATCTCATTTCACAACATGCATATATCAAGATACAAACAAGTCAAATCAAATCACAACAGAATACAAAATACCTATAATAAACTTCATGGATATTTTCGATTCCCTCTCTTGATGTTAACTCAACGTATCTTGAAATACCCCAAAACTCGAGATGACATCTAATGAGCGAAAACAAGGGTTTTAAAGCTTAGAAATTAGAGAAAACAACATCAAATTAAAAATGAAGATAAATTTTTTGTTTAGTATCCTCCATGTCTTTCCTCAAAGCTCCTCTTTTGTTCTTATATTCTCTTCAATCCCTGCCTCCTAAAAGCCCTCAAACATGGCTCCCCTTTTTCTTTTTGTAAAATGGATCCCTAATTGATAGTAATTATAATGAATAAATGTTAAGTTAGTTATTTATTTACACATGTCTGTATTTTATTAGTCCACTTGTCTTTCTGTTATTAGTTTAGTTGTTGTAATTAGTTAGACAGCTGTATAAATAGTTGAACTAATACTCTGTAGTTAGTTTTTCATTTTTACAATCTAATAATACAACAACATTGATCTCTTACGTCTTCCTCATGAAAGCAGATGTTCCTTCACATTACTGATATTCTAGTTCCTTCACATGGTAACAGAGCACACCAGGTTTCTCTATACTTCATCATTTTTTTTTTATTGATCATTCACTATTTTCTTTTGAACCCTTGTATTACCTATGCAATTTGTATGATCAAGGATGAGTAGTTCAGTAGACAATTCTATTATACATCAAGGTGATACGATTGTAATGGATCCACTGTATATTTCATCATCTGATAATCCATCTTATAATAATCAAAATTTTGATTTTTATTGGTATGAACTATCTTGCATGGAGTCATGCAGTTCATATGGGTTTAGGGGTTAAGCTTAAGTTAGGTTTTATTGATGGGATAGTTGCTAAGCCAAATGATAGTTCACCAGATCTAATTAATTAAACACGAAATGATTATATAGTTCATTATTGGTTGTTGAATTTCATGAGTCCAAAAATTTCACAAAATTTTTTATATGTGAATTTTACTTTCGGTCTATGGAAAGAAATAGGAGAATAATACGGTCACGGTAATGGTCAATTAATTTTCCAGTTACAATATGAAATTGAGAATCTTAGACAAGGAAATCTTATTGTTAGCATATATTACAACAAACATAAGAGAATTTGAGATGAAATTCAAGCCTTGAACAATTATCCTTCATGTGAATGTGGTCACATTATGTATTGTACGTGTGTTGTGCTCGAGCAAATTGCTAATTTTAAAGCTCAAGGAAGGTTAATGCAGTTCTCAAAGGGTTTAAATGAGGAATTTGAAGCTGTATGTAATCAATTCTTATCTATGAGACCCTTGCCTACCGTTAATCAAGCTTTTTATCTTATCAAACAAGTCAAAAAGCAAAAACAGATCACTAAATCTTTGGTTACTGATCTTAAAAGTTCTACATATACTATGAATAGGAATAAAATGTTTACTGATAAGAGGGAGGGCAAAATTCTTGGTGGAGGTAAGCTGTTTTATAAATATTGTAAGGCTGACGAACACACTAAGGAAAATTGTTTTCAATAAATTAGATATCTAGAATGGTACAAAGAAAAGAAGATTACTAAGTCACAATCAAGAATGGTTGTAGTAATAGAATCAAATTGAACACATCATAGTTTAGCATATTTGCCTTTTGATTATCCTTCTGATCTTGCAGGTAAACAGAATGTATGTAATGCGACATTAAATCTAGTTAAGATTCAAAATATTTCTCAGGAAGCATTGAAGATGAGGAAAGGAAAGCAATTTTCTAATGGCAAAAGTTCAATCGTGAATGCGGGTATAATTGTTGAATTTGCAAGTACATCTAATTCTTTTCAAACCTTTAGCCTTATGAATAATAGTATTTGTTCTTAGATTGTTGATAGTGGTGCTACTGATCACATTAATCTATATTCTAACTTACTTTCTAATACCCAATAGCTCTTTAAACCAATTATTGTTCATTTACCTGATGGAACCTCTAAATTTGTACACCTCATTAGATTTTCTTACCTCACATATAGTTTTGTTCTCCATAAAATGCTCCATATACTAGATTTTATACATAATCTTTTATCTGCTTACAAAGCCATTGCTGATAATCCACTTATAGTCACCATTAATCCAATCTCCTCACACTTTTAGGACTAGAAAACTAAGGTGACTATAGCTACTGCATAAGCTCATCATGGGCTGTTTATTTTACAGACATCAGCAAATTCTTCATGTGCTCTGGCACATCCTGTTTGTTTTCCTACTACTTTGACTTTATCATGTAATAAACTAGAGGATTTATACTTGTTACATGCTTGTTTAGGCCATTGTTCAATCAACAAATTCTTACATACTCATGTTGTCATCTAGCAAATATTTCTCACTTCTCATGTGAGACTTGCCATAAAGTTTCATAGATTTACTTTTAGTCATTCATTCAATCATTCTACTACTCCTTTTCATCTAATAAACATTGATATTTAGGGACCTTATAAGACCCCTACCTTTTCTGGTGCTTCATACTTTCTTAACATTTTAGATTATTGCACTTGTAGTACATGGACATATTTGCTACACAATAAATCTCAAGTTCCACATATCCTTTCCAAATTTCTTTAATATGTGTCAAATCACTTTTCCGTTGCTCCAAAGTTCATATGGTTAACCAATGGTATAGAAATTTTATCCTATCAGTGTTAAGCATTATTCGACAATTTAGGAATTGTGCATCAGCAAACTACCATATGTACCCCGCAACAAAATGGGCATATGGAACGTAAACATAGGCATTTTCTGGATGCTGCCTGAGCATTGTTGATTTACGCTAATTTGCCTAAATTTTTTTGGGGAGAGTATATTTTGACTGCCACCTATCTCATAAATAGAATGCCCATGGAACTTCTTAGATAGAAATCACCATATGAATTGTTGTTTGGAACAAAGCCTGATTACAACCATCTTCGTATTATGGGATGCTTGTGTTTTGTTGCTTCATATCCTTCTAATGGAGATAAATTTGATTCTCATAGAGTTAAGTGTGCCTTCTTAGGATATGTAAGTGGTCACAAAGCATATAAAGTTTATGATATTAGTGCTCAAAAACTTCTAATTAGCAAGGATGTCATTTTCGTCAAAGATACCTTTCCTTATAAGGAGCCTTCTTTTGTTCATCCTGATGCACAATCTCTACAACTGTTTCATCATGTTTCTCTTGACTATCCATACACTTCTTCTACCGCACGCCCATCTAATTCTATTCATACTTCAATTGATGATTCTTCTAGCTATAGCCATGATAATAATCTTTCTAGTTCTTCTATACCTGAAATTTCTACTTCAACACTTTTACCCAAGCTTCCCCAATCCACTCGATTACATAAGTCTCCTCAATGGTTATAGGACTATGTTCATAATATTACTTCTGACCCTTATAGTCCTCCTACTTTGCCTAACCACAGTTATTTTTATCCAATTTTCAGTGCTCATAAATTTGCCCAATATCCCCCTATTTTTATTCAATCAATAGCATTGATGTTAACCGTCAAAGAACCTACTTCTTATTCACAAGCTACTAAAAATGAAGAATGGATACTTTTTATGAATAAAGAGTTAGAAGCCTTAGAGTTAAATAATACTTAGGAACTTAGTTCTTTACCTCCTCATAAAAAGCCTATAGGATCAAAATAGGTTTACAAAATCTAATATAAACCCGATGGTAGTGTTGAACGGTTAAAAGCTCATTTAGTAGCCAAGGGATATAATCATGTTGAAGGAATTGATTATCATAATACCTTTTCTCCAGTTGCTAAATTAAGCACCATTCGTATGTTACTTGTTATTGCTTCTGCTAAAGGTTGGCCACTTTTTCAACTTGATATCAATAATACTTTTCTTCATGGTTTTTTAGATGAAGATATATACATGTTGCCACCTCAAGGCTATACTAAGGCACAACTAGGGTAAGTTTGCAAACTTAAAAGATCATTATACGGACTTAAATAAGATGCTCGCCAATGGAATGTTGAGATTTTGACAATTTCTCCTTTCCGAAGGATTCTTTCAATCCAAAAATGACTACTCTCTTTCTATTAAACACACTGCTCGCGAATTTACTATTTTGCTGCTTTATTTTGATGATCTTCTCCTCACTAGTACCAATGTCACTGTTATTTCTGCACTCAAGGCTGATCTACACAATGCTTTCACAATCAAAGATTTAGGGGATGCTCAGTTCTTTTTGGGTCTTGAGCTTTCTCGTACTTCTCATGGCATTTTAATCAATCAACACAAATTAATTTTTTATATTCTTTTAGATGCAAGAATGACAAGTTGTAAACCTGCTAATACTCCATTGCCTTTTAGTTTATGTTTAACTAAAGATACTAGTGATTTGCTTAATCAACCTCTTTCTTACCAACGCCTTATTGGGAGACTTTTGTACTTAACTATTACTAAACCTGACTTAGCTTATGCAATTCATTATCTCAGTCAATTTCCTAGGCATCCTCGTATTTCTCACTTCCAAGCTGCTCAACATGTCCTATGTTACTTAAAGAATACTGCATCACTTGGCAAGTTTTATCCCTCTTCTAGTTCTTTTGAATTAACTACTTTTAGTGATGCTAATTGGGGATCCTTTTTTGCTGATCGTAAGTCCCTTTTTGGTTATTGTATGTTCCTTCGTGATTCATTAATTTCTTGGAAGTGTGAGAAACAAGCTACTATTAGTACTTCTATGACTAAGACCGAATATAGAAGTATGCCTGCTTCTACCAAAGAGCTTCTTTGGGTTTCTTATATTTTACAGGATTTAGGCATTCATTTTCCTTCTCCTATTCCTCTTTTTTGTGATAATAAGTCAACCGTTCAAATTGCTGCTAACCCATGTTTTCACAATTGTACTAAGCATATTGAGGTTGATGTCCATTTTATCCATGACCATCTTGCTAAGGGATTTTTGAAGACCTACTATATTCCTTCTCATTTACAAGTTGCTGATCTTTTGACAAAACATATTTCTTCTTCCAAGTTGCTAGCTAGAATTTGTTTGCAAGTTGGGCCTTTGCTCAACTACACCATAAGGGGGGGATGTTGAGTTAGTTATTTACTTACATGTGTCTATATTTTATTGGTCCACTTGTCTTTCTGTTATTAGTTTAGTTGTTGTAATTAGTTAGAAAACTATATAAATAGTTGAACTGATACTCAGTAATTAGTTTTTCATTTTTACAATCTGATAATACAACAGTATCGCTCTCTTACGTCTTCCTCATGAAAGCAGAAGTTCCTTCGCATTAGTGATATTCTAGTTCCCTCACAATAAAGGCCCCCAAATTAGTAACATGACCCACAATCTAAGTAAGTGTTTACTTTATGTGCCGGATAGTATTTCCAAATAAATGTTGCCGATCTTTCCTGTAACATGCTATGATGTTATGTTAATTTCTGTCCACGTGAGCCGTTGAGCATGACAATGGGCTAACATCCTCTTTCTATTTTAAGCTTATATATATGGAGTCTTGGTGTTGAGCTCTTGTACTTGATTTGTTCGGTCACACCAAGCTGTTGATTAGTGTGTGTGTGTTCTGCTTCACTTTCTGCTACTATCAAATTTCAACAGATTGTAGCTAGGATTTGAAGTGCTGCTAGTCGCCCGTGTTGAATTTTCTCAGTGGCTTCTCTACTACTCATGAAGTGGATGTCATAGCTGATATCTACTGTGGATCTTGGTTCTCGGCTGCAGCTATTAGGACAAGTTGGAGCTACTGCTGTCAGTAGAGTTGTTGCTCTTGATTTGGTGGCTGCTGTGGAATTTGACGGCCTTCTGTATGGACAAGAGCTTCTCGGCAAGTGCAGGAAGTTTCATGTGCTACTGTTTTCTCGGCTTTGCTGTCATTTGGAGCTCCCGGCCTGCTACAATTTATTTGCAGCTGTTACGTGGAGAGGTTCTCAAGCTGCTGCTGGCATCTGATATGGAGTGTTGGAGTGGTTGTTATCGGCTGCTTTGCTAGCTGCTACTCAGGGCGCCTGGGAAGAGAGGATGCAAGGCTGCTCGACATGCTAGAACTTACGCTACTCGAAGTGGTTCTCAGCCTTGTGTGATTGCTTCACAATTTAGGCGCTATGGCTGCTCGCTTGTTTGGTAGTCTTGGTGGAGTTCTTGTAGAGCACCATGTTGGCGCTACTTCTTGCAGTTGCTGCTGTTAAAGACTTCTCCCTGGAGCTGCTTGGCTGAAATTGGATTGACTAATGCTTGTTTTCTACTGTGGAATGCGAGGGTTGCTACTAACTTTATCCAAATAATCTACTAAGAATTACAGCTGTCACATGAAGGTGCTTTCAACTAGGAGTCTTTGCTGTCACGTATGAGTTGGCATCATGAAGTGAGGCTCTCGATTCAGGATATTTAGAGTATCGGTTTAGGTGCTACTTGCTGTTATGTATTGGAGCTGAGACTGTTGTGACTCGTACATAGGCTGTAATTAAAAAAAAAAAAAAATTATTACAATAAAGTTCCACAAACTTAGCAGTCGCAAGCTATTATTTTTAGTCATGTAAGCATATAAATTAAGTCAATGCTACTGCGCTGGTTGATGCTCTACTGCAGTTCATTGCAGCTGTCACGTGAAGTATCTCAGCTGCTGGTTTGCTCTATCAGTGCTCGGTTCTTCTAGAAATTGCTCCGATTGGCGCTTGAAGGATCGACTTGTTGATCACTCGTGCTTAGCAGCTTGGTTCAGTTGCTGCTCTACACTTTAGTACAAGTTCAACTTGGCAATAATGTGAGAATGGCATCTATGGTTCTCCAAATGAACTACTCAGTTTCTCTATGACATAGTTGCTGTAAGTAACTAAAAATATATGCCTACTCTATTCAGTTGTTCAATCCTTGCTGCAATTTAGTTGCAGCTGCTGTGCTTGTCGATTGGAAATGAATTGGAGCTCTCAAGTTGCTCTGGTGCGTGCTAGGATACAAGAAGTTGCTATTTCATGGAATATACTACTGCCGTTTGGAGCACCGTATAGTTGAAGAGCTTGTTGTGTACCATGCAGCTTGTCAAATATCAAATGCTGGTATCTGCATGGAGAAGGGACTGCTGTCTTTGAATTCTGTGAACTTTGACTGGAGCCGCACTAGCCTCTGCTGTTATCACAAATTATGAAGCAAGCTACAAATGAATATGACCCTACACTTTAAATTATTTGCACTTAAGAATTGTTTGTACAGGCAAGGAGTGGTCTATATACATGCGTGTCTTAAACGTATATGCTCCCCCTTATGTATTGGCATGAAAATTGCAGAAATCAAGTCCAATTCCTTGGCTTTTCCTATATTGTGCTGGATATGCTTTAAACTTCCTACTCTCTTTGCTCTTAAAAGTGCCACATCTCAAGCACATTGAAATGGAAAATAATTAAGCTGAACACATCTACTTCATGCAACCATTTAAAACAAAGTTATAATCCATTTTCTCTATCTTGGCATACTTGATCCAAAATACATGTATCTACCAATTCTTAAGCAAATTCTACACCGAAGTTCATATTACATGTATGAAAATGTGCTTTTAGTGGGGATAAATGTGCCATTTTACACATTTATTAGTGTGACAAGGCTAGCAACCTAAGCCTTCGAACTATGCCGATAGATATAATGTTGGTACAACTCCTGCTATCTACAATGAGTGCACACACTTATTCATTCACCTTACATGTGATACGGAATAAGTTTTCTCGTTGCTCCTCTTTGACAAAAGGTTGAATGCTCATTACTCATCGAACAACTAAGGTAAGCTTGTCTAGATTTTCAGCAAATACATCCTCTTCAACAAGTTCCTCATTATTTTCAGTATCCCTCTCCAATTCTTCTCTTTCTTAAGGTTCCTCATCCATCCTATCTACTTTAACTTTCAAAAGTAGATCTTTAATGACCATAGTTCATCTAATCAGACATTGGGCTGCCATATGCTCGAATTCTTAATACTTAAAGCACTTGATCTAGATAATCTTTCACCTTAATCCTTATCCTTTCTCAAATGTCCTCTTAGGTGCATCACTATCGCCAGGTTAGCTCTTTTGCTCAATCATGATGTCTATTTGTCTACTTAACTCACTGTTATATTAAGCTCGATGACTTCCTTAAGTAAGTCAGCTAGTTTGCATAAGTCAACTCATTCGATGTTGGATCGGCTTATTCCTCCTCTATCTTTCTATACAATGAGCAATTCTCATAGCATCATCTAGAATGACAAAATGTTATAGCTCTACTATATCCTGGTCGAAGGTTTACTAACTTCACATCTGATCATAAGCATTTGAAATTCTTGTATGTACTCATCAAAAGTATAGTTCCCTTACTTTAACTCTTGGAGCCGAGCAAAAGTGTCCTAAAGATGAGTATCCAGCACAAATCTAGCCCTAGGAACCCTTTTCATCTAGGGCTACGTACTTACCTCTCTAAATCCACCTCATCTCCTCATGGTCTAAAAATTTCTCTACTACATCGTAGTATACAGTAAGAATTCTATAGTAACAATTCTCACCTTATCATGGTCTTCATATTAATAGTAGTCGAAGACTCATTCTACCTTCTCTTCACAATTAATGTAGTCATTAGCATCTCTAGAACCATTGAAACTCATATTTGAACCTTCACATGATCGACAGCTCAAGGTGCGTCTGCTTTTCCTTCCACGTTATTGTACTCTTCTGGATACTCCTCATCTACTTCTCCTAAGTCTATCCTATCCACACAAGTCCTCCTACTCCTCTACCTCAATCTTGCTAAGCTAAGAATTTCCTTTAGGCAGGTTGAACATTACAGGCTACGACACCAACTTCAGGAGTAGCTTGAGGGGTATTCTAGATGACCACAACAGTCAAGCGGCTAATGTAAGAACAGCTCAAGTCAAGTGGGCTATCAAATTGGTCATTTCATCAAACCATTCATCAGAACTTCTAGGGGTATTCTAGGGTTGTCGACCATAAATTCCTACACTTATAGTAATGTAAACACCCCATTTTTTGTCCCTCTATTATTTTTCAAAATTTTTAAGATAGGATAAAGAGTCCTAATTTAAGAAAAAAAATAGAAAAACAGCAACAAAAATTGGAAAATTTACAAAAACCAAAAAAATATAAATTAAAAAAACATAAAAATTTGAAAATTTAAAAAATTACAAAAAATTGGAAAATTGAAAAAGTTGGAAAAAATAGAAAAAATAGAGCATTCAGGACATTTAGAAAATTTTTTAGATTATTTTATAGAACTAAATTTTTAAAAATAAGGAGAGGACCATTGAACATAGGCTTAGATTTGAATCGAGTCTAGGCTGACCTATTATTGCACAAATGGACAAGAAACAAGCCAATAACATAATGGATAAGTACTCGAGCATGATCTTGAATTTGCATCAAAGGTTTTGAGTTCAAATCTCATTAGAGGCACAACAAGTACCGACCATGTCACTAGCTACGTATCTTTCAAGACACATAACAGTTTCTCATAGGCTAACGTGACTATCATGAAGCCATGTCAATGCAACATCAGCCCCTATTTTCTCTCCTTTTCTTTCTCTTTCCTCCAATTTCCTTCCTTTTCCCCAACATTTCCCATACTTTCTTTCTCAAATAGTGCACTTTGTAGGCATTTTTTGTTCCTTTTTCTTTGTAATTTCATCCAATTAACAATGAAATCGTGAAGCACGCTTAGCCTACTTTGAATTAGGGTAAAAAACACATCTAAATCTAAGCATTTAGAGCATCAAATTGGCAATAAGAAATTGAAAAAAAAAAAGTGAAAAATAAGGAATCGTCGTTTAATCTTATTATCAATTTTCCAATTCAAAAAAGCTCCCAACACGATAAAAACAAAGATAGCTTCACTCAGTCAGACCCCAACATCCCAATCATGACTAACCAATTCACCAACTACACCTCATCCTCCTTAATCTTCAATCATATACCATCCCCTGTTCAGTATACACACAACAATCTGGATCTCTCTCTCTCTCTCTCGGCCACTCACTATCCACCCCAAATCTGCATAACACACGTATGGCAGCCCTTTCTCTCTCACCCATAACCCTCTATCAAACATCCCAAACACCACCCACATTCACTCATTGTCTATGTATAAACCCTAACCATTGTCAAATAAACCAAACAACAACTCCACCCAACCCCCCTTCATCATCAATCCTACTCCATCGACAACCCTACGACCAAACAACCTCAATCCCTTTTACCAAACACACATACAGCCACTCAACCGTCATCCTTTCTCCACCAAGCCCTTCAACTATTGTCCACTCCATCTACGCCCCAATAATATCGTAACTCGAACATACTAACCCTATTCCCAATCTCCACCAACCCACTCTCATACATAAATCATCTCTATTTTACAACAGTACACCCACACCATCTCCACAAAAACACACACATCAACCTAAATGTTAATCTTCACACATTGCTCAAGAAGGAGCAACTATACAGCCATATGCCATAACCTCATCCTTGCCCGACCCAAGGACAACATGCAAACCCCACCGCACGATCCACACATTACAGTAACCTACACATGACCCAAGTACGAATATCATCCGAACCCAAAGCTCCGCCACTACTCTTCATTGGATATTACTCAAACGGCCATCACAAGTTACAACGTTGATGCCAATGGAGTTTTTATTAACCACTTTCTCATGAAAGTGAAGCTTCACCATCGTTTCAATGCTTGAATCTACCTATGTGAAGAAGGATAGCATTCGCTAGTGAAGGAGGAACTCAATTCGATCTAACCTAACTAACTAGAGCTCCAACCCAAACCTTTCTAAGACCTGATCCTAATCGTACCCTAACTAACTAACCCGTTAACTTGCTCAAGTTTAGCCTTTTCCTTCTTTATTTATTTATTTATTTTATTATTGTGTTATGTTTTCTAATATAATTGAAAAACCAAAAGAGAGAGAGAGAGAGAGAGAGAGAGAGAGAAGAAAGAAAAAGAATAGTTGAAGAAAAAAAAGAAAAGCTAAAAAGAGAAAAAAAAATTAGTTTAGTCTTATTTTTTAATGCATAAATAAAAAAATAGATAAAAAATAAAATAAAATAAATAATGGAAATAATAAAAAAATAATAATAAAGGAAAGTGTTTTATTTCTAAGAAAACCTACTTTTCAAATAAATAAAAAATAAACCAACCTATTTTCCAAATTAGGACTACTTTAGAGTTTCTAAGAAATCAAACCCCAATTAAGACCCTCTAGAAAAATTCCCTTAAATAAATTGAATCGAATAAAAACGTAAACCCAATCTTTTTCAAGAGTTAAAATCAACCAACCCGCTACATTTTTCATTGAACGAATCATTAAAGTTTGATCCCAAACAATGAGTACATAGGCACCCACAGGTACAGTACGACTTAAAATATGGAAAAAAAATTATTTTCCTCCTTTAATAGATAATTCTTTAAATTCTTATCTTTTTTTTTTTTTGTAAATGGGTCTAATTTTTGTTGTGCCTGTAAATAAACATTATTGGAAGAGTATTTCAAAAGAAAAATTAAATTTAGAAAGTTAAAAGATAGTACAAGTTCAGGGTTTAATAAGATAACTACCAGATTCACCTAATTGATTATACCTTCATTCTTTTCCCCACTTCGATTGGGTAGCAACGCCAAACTATTTTTAAAGGAAAACCCATTTTATTTAACATTTTGTTAAGGACCAACATTACATAGGTTAGAGTTTAATACTGGCCAGGTTAAAGAAAATAGTAAAACTGGGAAAAAACTAGGCTCAATAGCATGGCGACACCATTGGGGACATCAAGAAGACTTACCATTTAAAAACTTTTTGAAACTAAAATTGCTTTTCAAAATACCTATGTTATTTATTTATTTATTTGTTGTTAACTTCATGTGCACTCTTTGTTTTGATTATCATATTTATTTTGCCTACAACATGCATTGGGATAAGGGAGGTGTCAAGCTTGGTTTTTCAACCTCCCGGTTTTTTATAAAATAAGCCACCTTTAAATTGATTAGTACTAAACCCTATCCGTTTAATACCAATCCTCGACTTGAGTTTAAGGAAAACAGTTTTTTTTTTGTTTTAAAAACAACTTTAGAGAACTTAACCACTAGTTTAACGATTAAAACCAATTTTACAAAATCATTTTTAAAACTAGAGAATCTAGATCCAAGGGTTAGGAATTTTAAACTCTTATGAGTACCATTCACTTTCTAAAATTAAAATTAAACATTAAAATCACCTTTTTAATTTTGAAATATAAAACTTGATTATTGGCTACTCTAGTTGGATAAATAATCTAAACTAAAGAAAAAACGAAAATTAGGTTTTTTCACTTTTATCGTCGTCCTGTTGGTGCCTAATACCCGCTATTCGATATCAAATGTACATAGTTTTTTTTTATGAAAACTTTAATAGGTGAAGTCGTTTTCAATTTTTGAAAACAATCGGGTTTATGTTTTTAGTTCAATTAAGTTCATTTAAGAAAATTTCTATGAATATACTAAATTGGATATTTTCTTTATTTTTGAAAAATTCTAAAATGACTTAAATTGGAAAGGGTTCGTTTATTTTTATTATTTTTGAAGAACTTTGATTTTTCTAAGTGCTAAAAGGAAAGAAAAAATATTTATTCATCTCCTTATTTACATACTTTTATTTTTATATTTTTTTATTTCTATTTATTTTTTATTTTATTAAACTAAAAATAAACAACTAATTAAACTACCTTTCCTTCACTTTTTCTTTCTTTCTTTCTTTCTTTCTTTCTTTCTTTTTCTTTTTCTTTTCTTTCTTTTTTCTTCTTTTTCTTTGTTCTTTTTTTTATTTGATTACATTTACATGGATAAATAAGTAAAACAAATAAATTAAAAAAAAAGGTTCGAATGCAACTAAACTTACTAGTCAGACCTGAAACGGGTTAGATCTGGGTCGTTGGGTCTAGTCGAGTCAAGTTCCACTATCTTCAACAATAGCAATAGCTTAGGTCAATTTAGCACAAATCAGCTACTAAATCAAAGGGGAAAGAGTGGTTTTGTGGGTATTTTATCGAGGAATTGGGTGTTAGGACCAACGCCTCAGCTTGGGGTGGTAGTTTAGTGAGTGTTTGTAAGGGGTCAACTGTGGCAGTTAGCTCGATGGTTAGGTAGTGGTTGCTGGGTTCTACTTAGTGATTGGCGCAAAGGTTTTGGAGTGTAGGGAGTTCAAATGTAGGTTTAATTTAGGCCTAAGGTAGTCCGAGGTGGCGGTTTGAGAAGGGAGTAGTACAGTGGTTAGGGTTTTTAGGGTGGTGTTTTGGTGAGGCAACTTGGAGGTACAGTAGAGGTTGAAAGAGGTTAGGTTGGAGAGCCTAAGCTATAAGGAGCTCGGCCATAGTTGAGGCTTAGTTCGAGAGTATTTAGAGAGAAGGGTTCAAAGAGAGAGAGAGAGAGAGAGTTCGACTGATGGTTAGAAAGAGAGTGTGTGCTTGGGGGGTGATTGGAAAGCTCTTCCCTAGTAGTATATATCCCATGATCTCCCTCAACACCCAATTTATACTCACAATTAACTGAGAAATATGGAAAGTTCTAATTAGAGTGAATGGGGGTCATTCGAATTTTTAGTTTTTTTTTTCCAATCTTTGAACCTCGATTTAAATAGGTTTTTGACTAAATCTAGACTTGTTTCTTTTGCTAATTTACAGTAGGCTATGTCTAGTTTGCAATTTCACCATTGATTTGGCGAAATTGCAATGAAAAGTGATTCAAAAATTGAGTCAAAGGTAGCGGCCTGAAGAGGAAAGTGCAACAAATCTAGAGAAAACGAGGGAAGGAGGGGGAAAGAGAAGGAAAGGGAAAGAAAAATGAAGCTGACATAGCACTAACGTGGCACTACGTCAGGCAACTCGACCAACCAAATGTTGCCACGTCTCACTACGTGACACGTAGCAATTGACGTAACATGCCACATAACACCACGTTAGTCATCATCCAATCCGGTATTGCCATATGTCGAGACATGTAGTGCAATCAGATCTTAACGCGTGGCAATATGTTGAATACAAAAAATAATAAAAAGAAAAAAGGCCTTCCTACATTTGTCAAGATTCGAAACTAAGACCTCATGTTTAAACCTAAACCAGAGTCTATGTGCTTAACTGTAAGGCCGTTAGCCTGTACCTTGTCCATATGTATAATTTAATTGTACTTGATCAGCCTAAACTAGATTTAACTCTAAGCCTAAGTTCAATGATCAAACTTCTAAACTTATTTCAAAATTAAAAATCTACCCTGATAAAATGTTATTTTCTAAAATATTTTTACTTTTTTTTGTAATTTTTCAATTTTCTAAAAAAAAATTATTAATTTTCTTATTTTCTAAATTTCTCAATTTTTTTTGTTCCTTATCCAAATATTTTTTTTGTATTTTCCTAAAATTATTATTTTTCCTAAATTTCTTAATTTTTTGGGATTTCTTTAATTTCCTATTTTTTTTGTATTTTTCCTAATTTAAGGCTTATTGAGAAAAGAAAAGAAAATAATAAAAATAAAAATAAAAGGAGCAAAAATTAGATGTCTATAGGGGGTCATTTATTGCATCAAAGATACAGAATAGTTTTTCAAACCCAGATTATCTTAGAACTATAGGAAGGGGGTATTGTGTAGGCTCCAAGTGTAATGGTGTAGCTACTACTCGAGGTTCATTAAGCCACCCTACTTAAACTTGATGTAACCAATGAATGTGTTTTCTAAACACAATTGAGGCTAAAAAGCTTAAGGATTTTTTAGAACCCACTTTAATTATATATACTCTCCTTCAAGTTTAAGTTAATACACTACTCGTACGAATTATAACCCTACTAATTATTCAAAAGTTTTAATGCAATCAAGTTTTTGAAATTAATAGTAGGGTTACAACTTAAGGAGTAATGTATTAACCTAAACAATCCTAACATATGCATATTTCCACGTACTTTCTTTTATTGCATTGATGATTCATCCTTGTCCATAAAATGTGTAGACTTGGAATGGTAGATAACCAAGCAAACAATCAGGAGAATGATAAGCTATGAGACATCTCTAAGATTTATGAGCAATTACTAAAAGATGATATTGCTTACTTGAAGGAAAAGCTTGAGTGTTTTGAAGCTCATAACCGGGCCTTAAGAGCCCTTTTGGGACAAGACATTAGGGAAACCTATGAAATGATAGAAGACCTTAAGGTTTGCCTACAAGAATTAATTTATTGTTTTTTTTTTCCAGTTCATATCTAGTGAGTCTAGGTTTCATAATAAATTTTAGGTTCTCTACCTTTCTTTTCTATATTCTGACCTTTCACAATAATGAAAGTTCTCTTTATTTCACCGTTCTTCATTCTTTAGCATTCCTTTCTTAGTAAATATCCCTTCAATGGGCATCTATCGAACCGTTGTTCCCTCCCATTCAGGGAAATGTGAAATCTCATAAACTTGTAAATAGAACTCTAAATATCACCATTTTTATTTTTAAATTATTTTCTCGATTCCTATAAAATAAAAATTTATCTCTCTATCAAAAAAAAGAAGAAGAAGAAGAAGAAGAAGAAGAAGAAGAAGAAGAAACAAAAATTAAAAAAATGAAAATGAAAAAAAAAGTTGCTAACGGCTATAAATCCTTATAGGCTCAAGCAGCCAACTCAAACACTTAGCTTTCAACCCATGCAAGGTCTTTCGACTTATTAAGAGTCTCGTGGCCTATTCAATCTAAACACCAACCTTAAGCCTATTAAGGCAGCCAACCTAAATACAAGCTACTTAGCCCATTAAGGCAACCAATCCGAACATAAACCATAACCCATCAAAGAAGCTAACGTAAACACAATCCTCAACCCATAAAGGTAACCAAGCCAAGCTAAATCCCCTAGGCTATTGGGCATGTCAATCTCTATCGCAAGCTAAACAAAAAAAATAGACTCCTCCTTAAGGAATTGGTAACTCACTTTTAAAGAAAAAGGTTTAGAATAAAAAAGGCAAACTATATCATATACACTAACCCTGGAAACACTTTGAGAGTTGAGCAACTTAATTGTAAGAATACTTTAGACTCAATCCTTAAAGGAGGTCTACTTTGAATAATTGCCTCTAATTAAAGCTTCTAAGCTTTACAAATTACAAACCTATATTCTATTATTAACTCAGTTCAACAGGCAAGTGTACCTATCATTTTATAGAATGGATAACTATAGGGTGGTCTCCACTGAGAAAAATGACTTAAACACTAGTACTTAATAATTTTCCTATTATTTAGCAGCCAAATTTATCAAGTGATCGATTATTAAGACTCTAATTGTTAACTAAATTTACTAACCTGCAAACAAAAGTAATTAATACAATGATTACAAAAACAATTACCAAAAATACACTTAACATGCAAACTTGCTTCACCACTTTGCATAATCTTACCAAAATACTTTTTATCCTAAATACTTCTTAACTACAAGAAATTACAGTATATAAGTATTCCTCTCAAAACTACTTACTTCTAATCCTAATTATATCTATTGGAATCTCTTCCTAATTAATAGCCAACTAAGATCACATTAATATCATGTTAATGTATTGATTCCCCCAAGGATGCGACAACTTTCCAAATAATATCTCTATTATTAGAAGTAAGTTGTTCCAATGAACTAGATCTATTCAATAGAATTATCTCTTGACATATTCTATTGAATTCCATTCTATGTCAATGTTGTACACTACACCACACTTAGATTTATTAAATGCCATTCATCAAAATTGGCAAACGTTAACTTAATCATACTAAGTGTGTATCGAACCCTAACGGATTACACACATATGATAAAACAACAACACAAACTAACAGGAAACATAATTAAACAGAAATAAAATGTGGAATAAGTTAAAAGTAAAACCCCTTTTTATTCTAATGAAGAAGTCTAACGAATATAAGAACAACGAATTCTTGTCGTCTCTCTCGAGTAATTTCGGGAATATATAATACAACACTTAGAAAACTGTACAGAAGATGGGTGAATGGATGTGTTGTAGGTAGGTGATGTGTTGTTCTTAATGATGTTTTACTTTAATAAAATTTGATGTCTGAAATTGACAATTCTTTTCTCTATAAGTTACAGTATTTTTATATTCTCCCCATTAAAGGACTCGAATCTACCCCTTTATGGCACCACTTGACGTTTTTCATGTACTAATTCGTGTGAAAAGGTTGACAAGAACAGTTATACCCCATCCATCATGCCCATGACTTAGGGTGTGATAGTCTCAAAAAGAATTATTTTTAGCCAATCACAACTATAATGAATGCCATGAACTCCTGGTTGCATTATTAGATCTCATCACGTTCATGAAAATAGTCGTGATCATCCTACTACTATTCAATCATGCCCGTAATTAACAAAGGAATCATCAATACATTCTCGATCACAGCCGTGATTAAGGATACAATCAAGTCTAGATTCTTCATTACTTCATTATCACGCCTGTGATTGATGCTACTTCATTGATTTCTTCTCTTCACGGTCGTGACCGACCTAAAAGTTATTATTCTTATATATAATCCATCCACTTGCTTGTGATTTACCTAAAATCCATATTTTATATAATTAAGTACCCAAAACTTAAGAATTAAATCACATTTATGATCAATTCTATGCCCAAACATACCTTAAAAGTGTAAAGTAATTTACACATCTCATTAGGCATTCATTTTCAAATCCTAAACACAATTATCTCATATCAACCCCGTTGAACCTATTTAGAGAACTTTTAAATTTAAACCCCATTAAGAACTAACCCAAAACAAGGAAATTCGAAGGTTAAGGTTATTGATAGGAGAGAATGATAAAATTGGCTTGTGCTTGCTTTAATAACACTAAATTCAAAGACAACTTATATTTCTAATAAGTTATTTTCCTTTCCAAACACCACCTCAAACTTATACATGCCTCACTCAAGCCCATACACTAAAATTCTATGGATTTAGGGCCTTAAATTGCTTAAAAGGCAAAAACTCAACAATTGAGACAATTGTGCTTGGGGCCGAAAAAAAAAAAGAAGAAAGTATAATAAGAGATAATGGAGCAAAGTACTAATAATAATAAAAAGAAAAAGTAAAGGAAGAAGAAGAAGAAGAAAAGAGGTCGAAAGATTAAGTCTAAGTATAGGATGACAGCCTTAAAGGATATATCACATCCCAGTAGGTCCTGCCAAATCGAATCAAAAGGCTGAGAGTCAAAGCTCAAATAGCCCCAAAATCATAAGGCCTTAAATCATATTCTAAAGCCCGAAAACTCAAAATCTCTATATCCACTCTGAATCCTTTCTTGTCCATACTAAATCACACAAGGCCTTTCTACCCATAATACTACCCTTATGTAGTGAAAGTTCTTCTAATCTTAAAAGATAATTTATCTTTAATAAAAATTATTTTTAAAACTAAGCTAAGAATACTTCTAATTTTTCCCTAAGATTCTTAACTTATATACCCAGGGTAAATAAGAGTATTTCTTTTTAACATAAGCCTCCTCATTAGTCATTTTTTAAACCCTTTGATTAGAAACCTAAATTTATAATGTTGAATCGAGAAAACCTAACAGATTGATCAAAGTATATCATTTACAAAATAGACTGTAGTTTTCAGAACTGTAATCAAGAGTAAAATCTAGATCGAAAGCTAGTAAGGAAGCCCTCTTCAACTAAATTAGTCATAGGTTATCTTTTCCATAGGAAAGGAATGTTTAAAATCACAAAGCTCCATGAGAAAGTCTTAGGGTCAAGGGAATTGAGAAACTCCATATGATTACCAAGGGTAAGGGTAATTATGAGCTTATTCCTTAAATAAGAATTTACAACTATCGACAAAACTTTCAAAAAAAAAAGGAGGAAGAAAAAATAAAGAAAGAAGAGAAGGGAGAGAAAATAAAGGCTTGTCATAAGTTTTCTGTCCCATTTTTCAAATCCATGTCAACTCGAATAGATAAACTTTTAATTCACATCATTCGTTTCCTTTTTAATGTGGTTACATTTTTTAAAATTGACCATAATAGTCTAGGTCATCCTTTTATAACGTAGTTTTTAATCTCCATTAACTCTTTTTCAAATCAAGGGGCCTATCCCTAAAGCCCTTTTTTTAATGGTTTTTTAACAAATTCCCTATAAATATTTTTCCAAGAGAAGAAGTTTTCAAACTAGTTGCTTCCCTTACTGTACTTCTTCAATCCTTCATCAATTCCCCTTAAAGGGTTCAAGCCAGTTGTCAAAGCAGTATCCCCTCTTTTAATTCATTTTTATGGATCCAGCTATCTTTTAGGGTGCTTTATCGTCTTTCATTTTTAGGGTTCTAGCCATCCCTTAGAGCGCTATCCCCCCCCCCTTCTACTCTTTTTAGGGTTCTATCTAGTCTTTAGGATGTTATCTTGTCTTTCGTTTTTAGGGATCTAACCAGTCTTTAAAGTATTGTCCCATCTTTTATTTTTGAGATTCTAGCAGGCTACTAGAGCGCTATCTCCTCATTCCATTCTTTTTAAGGTACTAGCTGGCTCTTAGAGCGCTATCCTATCCTTCATCAACTTTCTTTTCAAGGTCCTAGCTAACTCTTAGAGCACTAACCTCTCTTTTATTATCTTTAAGGCTCTAGCCAACTTTTAAAGCATTGTCCCCTCTTCTATTCTTTTAAAGGTTATAGCTAGCTCTTAAAGCGTTATCTCGTCTTTAATCGATTCTTTTTAGGGTTCTAGCCAACCTTTAAGGCACTATCCTACCTTTCATTTTTAGGGTTCTAGCTAGTTCTTAGAGCACTGACCCATCTTTTATTTTTTTTAGGGCTTTAGCCAGCTTTTAAAGTGTTGTCCCTTCTTCTATTCTTTTTAAGGTTCTAGCTAATTTATAGAGCGTTATCTCACCTTTAATCCATTCCTTTTAGGGTTCTAACCAGCTCTTAGAGCGTTGTCCCCTCTTCTATTTTTTTTAAGGTTCTAGCCAACCTTTAAGACATTATCTCACCTTTCATTTTTAGGGTTATAGCCAGCTCTTAAAGCGCTAACCCCTCTATTATTCTTTTTAAGGTTCTAGCCAACCTTTAAGGTGTTGTCCCATCACTCTAGGGTTCTAGCCAACTTTCAAAGCACTACCCCTTCTTTTATCAATTTCCTTTAGGGTTTTTAGCGAGCCAATAAGGCGCTTCACTTCACCAATTTCTTTTAGCAAGCCCATTAGACACTTTTCATCACCAATTTGCTGTAGTGAGCCCATAAGGTGCTTCTCATTGTCAATTCCTTTTAGCAAGCTCATAAGGTACTTTTCTTTATCATTTTCTTTTAGCTAGCCCATAGGGTGCTTCTCCTCACCAATTTGTTGTAGCTAGCCCGTACAGTACTTTCCATTTCCAATTTCTCTTTTAGGTTTCTTAGCTAGCTTTAAAGGCACTATCCTAATTCATCCTCCTTTCAAAGTTCTTAGAAAGCTCATAAGGCGATTCTTTTCATTAATTGCTTTTAGCAAGCATATAAGGTGCTCATCTTCACCAATTTCCCCTAAGTAAGGCCATAGGGTGCTTCCTTTCATCACTGATTCCTTTTTGCGAGCCCATAGGGCACTTCTTCCAAGTTAATTTAGGGTTACTAGTCCCCTACAGACGCTCCTACTTATGTTAGTTAGCTCAGTGGGGCATTACCAAGTTTCAATTTAAGGTTTTAGTCAGCTCAATGAGTGCTTTTCCCATTTACCTAGGATAGTCAACTCCAAGGAGCACTTCCAAGTTTTTTCTAGAATCAATTCTAAGGAAGGGTTGCTAGTCTCCTAGAGACGCTCCCACTTAGGTTAGTTAGCAGAATGAGGCACTGCCAGGTTTCTCCTTAGGGTCTTTGTCAACTTAAGGAGTGCTTCGCCCGTTTACTTAGGATATTCAACTCAAAAAAGCACTTTCAACTTTTTCATGAATCAATTCCAAGGGTTGTTAGTCCCTTAGAGTGCTCCCACCTAGGTTAATTAGCTTAGTAGGGCACTACTATGTTTCAATTTAAGGTCTTAGCCAGCTCAAAAAATGCTTCACCCATTTACCTAAGATAGTTAACTTAGAGGCACACTTCTAGGTTCATATCGAATCAATTCTAAGTAAGGGTTGTTAATCCCCTAGAGATGCTCTCGCCTAGGTTAGTTAGCTCAATGGGGCACTACCATGTTTCAATTTAGGGTCTTAGCCAACTCAAGGAACGCTTTGACCATTCACCTAGGATAGTCAACTTAAAGGAGCACTTCTAGGTTTTTCTCGAATCAATTCCAAGGGTTGCTAGTACCCTAGAGACGTTCCCAACTAGGTCAGTTAGCTCAATGGGGGCATTACCAGGTTTCAATTTAAAGTCTTAGGTAACTCAAGGAGTGCTTTACCCGTTCACCTAAGATGGTCAACTCAGAAAAGCGCTTCCAAGTTTTTCTAGAATCGATTCCAAATAAAGGTTGCTAATCTCCTAGAAACACTCCCGCCTAGGTTAGTTAGCTCAGCTAGGCACTACCAGGTTTCAATTTAAGGTCTTAGCCAGCTTAAGGAGCACTTTGCCTATTCACCTAGGATAGTCAACTCAAAGGAGTACTTCTAGATTTTTCTCGCATTGATTTTAAACAAGGGTTGCTAGTCCTCTAAAGAAGCTCCCACCTAAGTTAGTTAGCCCAATGGGGCACTACCAAGTTTCAATTTAGGAGATTAGCTAGCTCAAGGAGCACTTCAACCATTCACCTAGGATAGTTGGCTTATAAGAGCACTTCCATATTTTTCTGAAATCGATTCCAAGTAAGGGTTATTAGTCCCCTAGAGATGTTTTCGCCTAAGTTAGTTAGCTTAGTAGGGCATTACTAGGTTTCAATTTAGGGTCTTAGCCATCTCGAGGAGTGCTTTGCCTATCTTGCTTAAGTTAGTTAGCTTCAGAAGGCAATACTAGGTTTCTCATTAGGTTCTTAGCCAGCTCAAGGAGCACCTCGCCCATTTTACCTAATTTAGTTAACTTAGTGGGGCACCACCATGTTTCTCTTTAGGGTCTTAGCTAGCTCAAGGAATGCTTTGCCCATTCTGCCTAGGTTAGTTAGCTTAGTAAGGAATTACTAGGTTTCTCTTTAAGGTTTTAGCTAGCTCATAGAACGCTTTGCCCATCTCATCTTAGTTAGTCAACTCATAAGGGTACGACCAAATCTTCAATACCTCTTTAAGGTCTTAGCCAACTCAAGGGGTACTTTGCTCATCTTATCTTGGTTAGTTAGCTTATAAGAGCACGACTAAGTTTTTAACATCTCTTTAGGGTCTTAGCCAGTTAAGGAATGCTTCACTTATTTTACCCTGGTTAGTTAGCTCATATGGGCATAACCAAGTTTTCAACATCTCTTTAGGGTCTTAGCCAACTTATGGAGTGCTTCATTGATTTTACCTTGGTTAGTCAGCTTATAGGGGAATGACTAAGTTTTCAACATCTCTTTAGGGTTTTAGTCAACTTAAGGAGCGCTTACCCATTCACCTTAATTTATCAGCTCATAAGGGTACGACCAAGCTTCAATTCTTCTTTCATTCTCTCAACTAACTCTTAGGGTGTCTCCTCTCTCTTTTTACTATTTACCAAAATTCCCAGTAGACCGAACCTAAGGTAGCTAACCAAGGTGTTCCTTAGGGCAAATTCTACCCTTGGGGCAAAACTAATGTCTCATTTGTCACTACTCAAACAACCCTCATAACTCACAATGTTGATGCCATTGGAGTTTTTATTAATCACTTTCTCATAAAAGTGAAGCTTCCCCATTGTTTCAATGCCTAACTTGATCTATGTGACGAAGGATAGCATCTACTGGTGAAGGAGGAACTCTTTAAGGGGTCTTGGATAGCTTGAGGAGTACTTCGCCCCTTTTGCCTAGTTTAGTTAGCTTATTAGGGTACTACCACATTTCTCTTTAGGTTCTTAATCAGCTCAAGGAGTGGTTCACCCATTTTGCCTAAGTTAGTTAGCATAGTAAGGCATTACTAGATTTCTCTTTAAGGTCTTAGGTAGCTTAAGGAGCGCTTCGCCCGTCTCATCTTGGTTAGTCAGCACATAGAGGCATGACTAAGTCCTCAACATTTCTTTAAGGTCTCAACTAGCTCTAAGAGTACGTCACCCGTTTCAGCTTACTTAGTCAACTCATAAGGATATGACTAAGTCTTCAACATCTCTTTAGGATCTTAGCCAACTCAAGGAGCATTTCGCCTATTTCGTCTTGGTTAGTCAGCTTATAGGGGTACGACCAAGTCCTTAGTATCTCTTTAAAGTCTTAGCCAGCTCAAGGAGCACTTTACCTGTTTCATCTTGGTAAGTCAACTCACAAGGGCACAACTAAGCCTTCAACATCTCTTTAAGGTCTTAACCAGCTCTATAAGCGCTTCATCTGTTTTAGCTTACTTAGTCAACTCATAAGGGTATGACCATATCTTCAACATCTCTTTAAGGTCTTAACCAACTCAAGGAGCACTTCGCCCGTTTCATCTTGGTTAGTCAGCTCATAGAGGCACAACCAAGTCCTTAATATCTCTTGAAGGTCTTATCTAACTCAAGGAGCGCTTCGCCCGTTTCATCTTAGTTAGTCAACTCATAAGGGCACGACCAAGTCCTTAATATCTCTTTAGGGTCTTATCCAGCTCAAGGAGCACTTCACCCATTTCATCTTGGTTAGTTAACTCATAAGGGCATAACCAAGTCTTCAACACCTCTTTAAGGGCTTAGCCAGCTCTAGAAGAGCTTCTCCCATTTCAGCTTACTTAGCCAACTCATAAGGGTACGACTATGTCTTCAACATCTCTTTAAGGTCTTAGCTAGCTCAAGGAATGCTTCATCCATTTCATCTTGGTTAGTCATCTCATAAGGGTATAACCAAGTCCTTAATATCTCTTTAGGGTCATAGCCAACTTAAAGAAAGCTTCATCTATTTTATATTGGTTAATCAGCTCATAAGGGCATGAATAAGTCTTCAATATCTCTTTAGTGTCTTAGCCATCTCTAAGAGTGCTTCACTTGTTTCATCTTGGTTAGTTAGCTTAAAGGGGCATCATCAAGTCCTCAATATCTCTTTAGGATCTTAGCCAGCTCAAAGATCATTTTACCCAATTCACTTTAGTTTGTTAGCTTATAGGGGTAAGACCAAGTTTTCATCATTTTTTTGAGATTTTAGCCAACCTAAGGAGCACTTCACTTATTACGCCTAAGTCAATTAGCTCAATAGGGCACTATTAGGTTGCAAACTTTCATTTATGGTTTAATAACCAATTGTTTCACATTCTTTTAGGGTTTTTGCTAACCTATAGGGTCACTGCCCTTTTTAAAATTCTATCATGTCTCAGCCAACTCTTAAAGCACCTCCCCATTCTTTCGTCTATCATCATTAACCAAATCACCAATGAATCAAACCTAGGATAGCTAGCTGGTTGTTACATTTCTTAGGTTAAAGTCATCCTCAGGATAAAAATAGTATTTCTTTTGTTTTTATAGTAAAGTTTTACTCAAACTTCAACATAAAGAGGGACAGTTGTAAATGCCTTATTTTTGCTCCCCTTTTATTTTTTAAAATTTTTAAGATAGGGTAAAGGGCCCTAATTTAGGAAAAACAAAAAACAATAATAAAATTTCGAAAAACAGAAAAAAATGGAAAATTTACAAAAAAATCAGAAAAACATAAATTTCTTCGAAAAATTAAAAAAAAATAGAAAATTTAGAAAATTACAAAAAAAAATGAACAATTGAAAAAGCCACAAAAATATAGAAAAAAATAGAGGATTTAGGAAATTTAGAAAATTTTTTACATTATTTAATAGAATAAAATTGAAAAAAAAAAAAGAGTACCGTTAAGCTTAAGCTTGAATATGTCCTAAACTAACGTAATCTATATGTGCAATTTGATTGCACATATAGATAAGGCTTAGGCCAACAATATAACAGATAAACACTTGAGCATGGTTTGGAATTGCATTGGAGGTCTTAGGTGTAAGCCCCACAACCAGTCACATAGGGTTTCGATCGACTCAAAGATCCACATAAGCTTAAATTTTAAGTAAAGCTAGAATTATTAGTAAAATAATCTTATAAGTCTGAATTTAAGAAAATAAGCAATAAAATAAAAAATATAAAAATTCCAACTTTTAAGTATATAACTCATTATTTATCGAAAATGTGTAAAATACATTTCGATAATTAACGAATCGCTAGAGATAAATTATATGTATACTAAAAATCATAAAAAAACCTAAATAGTATTTAGAAATATTTATTTATACTATATATGAATTTACAAGTATGTAGAAATACGTATAATTACTTAAAATACACGTAATGTGCTAAAATAATACTAAATAATTAAATAAAATTCATCATTAATTAAGGAAAAATAAATAAAAATCATAAAAAATAAGGAATGATCCAGAATTGGGTCATGACAGCTAGGGAAAATAAGAAAAAAATTAGCTAATTAAATTAGACCAACATAAAAGCCAAAAATTAAGGAATTTCGACAATATCTTGTCTAATTTAATGCACATTAATTACCACAAAGCTCTATAAATAGGGAAAAAATCACAAAGCTCATTTGGATAATTAAAAATCAGAGAAAAATTAGGAGCATCGAAATTGGAAGAAAAAAATTTGGGTTAAAAAAAATAAAAAAAAAATGTAGTTGGGGCTTGTAAGGAGAACCCAGACCCTACGAGTAACTGGGAGTGGATGGCTACCACCACCACATTGTAGAGACAGCACCCAAGTGGGCCGACACACACATGGCCGCCGACGGTGGCTAGAACCACCCAAATCGGTGAGTTCGATTTCCAGCCCAATTTTGTGTAATTTTATAAAAATATTCTTAGAAAATTATGAATTTTATTATTCTGAAATATTTTTGTATTTAATTTTTATAAAAGATATTATTTTGACGAAAATATATCCCGTGATATGTGTTCCTTAAGAAATCATGTAAAACCGAGCATGTTTCCGTTTAGAAATAAATGACTCTAGGATTGTAGTTTTGAGCCCAAAATTTTTGTGTAGATTACTTAGATGATATATAATAATGTTATGAAGCCTGTTTTCAAAAATTAATTTTTGAAAATTTTAGATAATTTTTAGGCCTTAAAATGAGACATAAAATGAGTTATTTAAGATTAATTAAGTAAATAAATGGTTAATTACTGATTTAGTGAATAATTATATATTTTAGGATGTTGAAATCTAATGAAGTATGATACTTGTAGTATTTAAGGTGTTAGATATAATTATTAGGTTAATTATGTAGTAAATGAGTAATAGGGAAAAATAGTAAATTTTAAGTTAATTTTGTAAATTAGGGTAATTAGGTGTAAAATCTGATTTAGGATGAATTTAGACACTTTGAAATAATAATTGATGTTAGGAGATGGTAATTAGAGTGATAGAAATATTAGATGTGTATTATATACATAATAGGTGATAATACATAATATGTAATTATTAAAAATATAATAAATAGAAAATTTAGAATAAAAATTGATATTATGATAATAATAAAAATATACAATAAATCTAACGAGAAACTTAAATTTATGTAATTATATGAAAAATGTAAAAATTTCTTATATCAGGAATAAATTCGGTACACTATTAAGGATTTAAGTGTACTAGATATAATAAAATACTAACTAGGGGTAATTATGGTATTTAGGATATTGAGAAGTAATGTGATTAATTTTACATTATGAGTTGAAACAAATTTCTAGGGTTTGGGTATAAAACAGTACTTCAAAATTGAACTACAACCTAATTTAGAAATCGATGCGGAAACTGAACCTGAACCTAACCCCAAACCGAGAATAATTATAAGAGATTTGAGAACCTAGATAACTGGATATATTAAACCATAAATAAAACATAAAAATAAGCGTTATAGGATAAAACCAACTTATAATAGTTATATGAAAAATTGAAACTGCATTTGTATTATAGGAATGATCGGCAATGGCCTGAGCAAGTTGGACCTCGAGTAAGTGAGCGAGGAGTCTAGGTAAGTTAGGATTAATACGTTGCTGTATTTTGGTGGCTTAAGATTATCCTTGGTTGTGCTTGTTAGATAGTTGGTTGTGTGCATGTGCTTGATTATGAGTGATGCTATGATTTTGTCTGTTGTTCTGGCGTGTATTGTATGATTTGTATGAAATGATTGATCACCTTGAATTAGACCTAATCAAATATACGACCTGTAATCATAATCAAACCTACATAGCAACCTATTAGGGGAACCTAGGATTCTCCGACTAAATACTGACCCCTTCGAAAGGGATAACGCAAGATTGCATAATGGTCCTTTCTTCATCCTTAGTCGAACTAAGTGACAGGAGAGGAGGTCGCGGAGAGGGTGAAATCAATGGTTCGAAGGTAGTCACGAGAAGAGCGATGTCTCCATTGCACAATCCTGGGTTTGGTCATAAGCTGTTGCATTAACGGCAACTCCTCAAACCGAATTAGAGCGGGTGCAAATTCTCTAATCTCACGATAGGCCAGACAACATCGTGCGATGGAATTTGCTTGAACATGCATTATACCTAATAAGTTGATTGATAACCTTGTTATGTTTATGGTATAGTTTTAAGTCCTCCATCCTAACTTACTGAGCTGTGGTTGGTCACATCCTTATAGACGTCGTGCAAGTGCTGGTTAAGAAGCAGCATACAACTACTCTAAAACTAGTAATTGCTGGATCCTAGGGAGTGAAGAAAAACATTTGAAGAACAAACATATATTTTTAAGGTCTAAGCTTTTATTTTAGAATTTTTCATTTTTGAATAATGTAATAATTAAATTATAGTATATATATATATATATATATATTCTCACTTTCTTAGGTAAATGATTTATTTAAATTATAAACTGTTTACTTCAAAGTGAGTTAATCATGGACGCCTTGTGTAAATCAGGTCTAGAATAGTGGTTGTAAGGCCAACTTCTATCTTAGAATGGTTTACACAGTAGAGCTGTTACGACTCTGCCGCTTCAGGTCATGACATTAGGTTTAAATCTCACTGGAAGCATAAAAATGCTTTTTATTTTTCTTTCACAAAACATACAACCACACATATGTAGACACCCAATTCTTACCCCCTGTATTTTTTTCTTTATTTTTATTTTTCTTTCTTTTCTTAATAGGCCCCCAATTTAGGAAAAACACAAAAAATTAGGAAATTAAAGAAAACCTGACAAATTAAGAAATTTAGGAAAAATAATAATTTTAGGAAAATATAAAAAATGAAAAAAAATAAGAAATTTAGAAAATAAGAAAATTGAAAAATTGAAAAAAAAATCAAAGATTTTAGAAAATAACTTTTTATTAGGGTAGATTTTTAATTTTAAAATAAGTTTAGAAGTTGGACTGTTGAACATGGGTTTAGATTTAAATTTAGCTTAGACTGACCGAGTCCACATGTGCAATTAAATTGCACATATGGACAAGGTACAAGTCAATGGCCTAACGGATGAACATATGAACTTAGTTTTGGTAATAAGTGTGAGGTCTTAGGTTTGAATCTTGGTAAAGGTAGGGAGGGCTTTTTTATTTTTGTTGATAAGCACACTGCCACGTGTCAGGATCTCACTGCATCACGTATCCTGACACGTGGTAACATCGGGCTGGACAACTTGTATTGACATGGCACTATGTGGCATGCCATATCAACTGCCACGTATCACTATTGATACATGATAACTTCAAGTTGGTCGAGTCGGTTGACATGGCGCCACATCAACCAACTTTTCTTCTCTTTCCCTCAGCTTTCCTCCATTTTCTCCCAATTTTCCTCCTTTTTCTAACTTAAGAATAGCCCGACCCCTCACTTTGGCCTCTAATTTTGTGCTTTTTCCTTGCAGAAACATACCAATTTATAGTGCTAATTCATCCTAGACATAGCCTATTGTGAATTAGTATAAGAAACAAGTCTAGATCCAATCAAAAACCTAATCAAATTGAGCTTCAAAGATTGTAAAAAACTGTATTTTTTGCCATTCCCATCAACTCCGATCCGAGCTTTCCTTTGTTTTTAGGCTAATTTTGAGTATATAAATGGTGTTAGGGGATGTTCAAAAGCATACATGACCATGTACAATCAAGAAAATCACTCATAAATCCTCATTCTCTCTCTAGCCACCACAACTCTCTCTCTCTCTCTCTCTCTCTCTCTCTCTCTCTCTCTCTCTCTCTCTCTCTCTCTCTCTCTCTCTCTCTCTCTCTCTCTTCCTATCTCTCTCTCTCTACTCGACCTTAAGCAAAAGTAATTTCTTATCAAGCTTCCTTAGCCTCCTAACTCTCTAACTTGACCACCTCAATGCCTCACTGTAGCCTCTAGCAACACCGCCGAACCACCACCGTCAAAACCTAACCATCGAACCCCCTTCCTTATCAAATCGACACCTCCAACCCTCTTCAACCTAAACCAACCATACGGCCAACTCCACCATCACTCAAAACTCCAAGCTACTCCATCCCCTAACACCTAGCATCCCCCGACAGCACCACCCGTACACTACCACCAACCACCACTCACCAATGCCCTCCAAACCACCCCCAAACACTAAGGCATCTTCCTTAGCCCCACTATCTCCAATCTAAAAATCACAAATCCCCCCTTTCCCATTCACTTTGACCACTAAATCAACCCAAATTGCGTCTCGCCGTGCTGTTGAAGAGAGGTTGAAAACAACTCGACCCAGATCCATGCACCAACCCAAACCCGACCTGACCGACTTGCTCCAAGTCCAACCCATGCACCATTACACCCGAAGCTTAGTATTTATTTATTTCTTTTTTTTCTTTGTTGTTGTTAGTATTGTTTGATTTTTTTTTTCGTTCTTTCTTCTCTTTATAGTTGTAATAATATAAAAAGAAAAAAGAAAAGAAAACGAAAAGAACAAGGAAAAGAAAAAAATGAATAATTTATGAGTTTATTTATTTTAGTAAATAAAATACATATATATGTAAGATAAAGATAAAATAAATAACTAAGGAAAAATAAGTAAAATAAGAATAAATAATTGTTTTGTCACTTAGAAAAACATTTTTCCAAAATAAGAAGAATAAATTAATCCATATTCAAAATTAGGGCATTTTAGACTTTTTTTAAAAAATAAAAAAATCCAGTTTTAGACCTTATTTCTCATAAATTTCCTTAAATAAATCAAATTGGCTAAAAACGTAAACTCGACCTTTTTTTTAAATTAAAATCAATGTAACCCACTAAGGTTTTACAAAAAGAATTACATACATCTGATCTCGAATAGCAAGTATGTAAGTAGCTATAAGGCAATGATAAAAATAAAAATAAAAAATCTATTTTCTTCTTTTTTTCTAGATTACTTAAATTATCCAATTAGAATAATTAAATTGAGTACCATCTTATAAAATAAAAAAGTGATTTTTAAGTTTAATGCTAATTTTGGAAAGTCTATGATATCCGCAAGAGTTTAAAATTACTAGCCCTCAAACCTAAATCTTTAGTTTTCAAAAACCATTTTCAAAAAATTGATTTCAATTGTTAGACTAGTAGCTAAGTTATAACCAATCCACCTAATTGATTATAACTTAACTCTTTTCCCTGACTATGTTTAGGTGGCGACTCCAATGTACTTTTCAAATTGAAAAACAGTGTTTCTTTAAACCTTAGTCGAGGATCAGTATTAAATGGGTAAGGTTTAATACTGATCGGTTTAAAGATGACCTAATTTTATAAAAAGAATCGGAAAGGCGAAAAACCAAGCTTGACAACTTGGTAACTCCATTGGGGACCATCAAGAAGGTTTAATCATTTAACTTTCCCAAATTAAAATTAATCTCCAAAAACCACATTTTTGTAATTTATTTACTTATTCATCCTTTGTCTATACCATAATTGTACTAACATTTTCTTTGCAAGTTTAGTTTTATTTATTTAATTTAGATAGAATTTATTTTATGTACCATAAATGCATGATAGATACAATCGAACCCGAACTGTCTTAGCACCTTAGGACGGGGGACCATTATGTAGGCTCCAAGTGCTATAATGTAACCACCGCTCGGGATTAATTAGGCCATCCCCACTAAAGCTAGATGTAACCAATGAAAGTGTTCTTTAACAAGTGAGGTCGCACAAGTTTAAGAACTTTTAGAACTTACCCCTTATGCATTCATTACATCCAGAATAGACGAATAATCGAGCAAGATAGAAATTAAAAAAAAATGGCTTAGAGTTTCCTTGATTCCTTTGTAATTTTCACATATTGTAAATGTAGAATTGCTGTAAATAGGTTTTGTCGTTATTAGATGTTATCGTAACATAGTTTCTCTTTTATAACATAGAAATGGTTTGCCCCAAACCTATCCTGGACCAGTGGTTATGGCACTTTAATCTAAGCGAACAAGAGACCATCTTTAGTATGATTAGGCCCATTCTATCATTTCTTAAAAGAAAGATAGAGATTAATTTGATTAAGGCTTTGAACAACTTTTGGGAACCCGAAAAAGTGGCATTTCGAGTTGGGCCCCACTTGATTAGCCCAAAACTTGAAGCCTACACCCAATTACTCCAAGCCCCTTCTTTGGAAAGCATATACACCCCAAATTTAGAAATGGATCCTGTGAATGCCTTCTTAAGATGCCTAGGTATTAGAAAAATGGAAGTGAACAAAGCCCTCAGAAGCTATAACGGTAACTGCATCAAACTGGAGGACTTAAAAGCATGGTTCACCATTGAACCTAAATCCAACCAACGGGTTATCTTCTGTAGCAATCTCAAAGCTTGGGGATAGAATAGAATAAAGGCCTTTATCCTGGCTGCATTTAGGACCCTCTTATTCCCTAAAAGAAAGTTCCTCATACATTTCAGGGTCGCTGAGTTAATGAGCCGATTTCTTGAAGGCAAATCATATATCCCAGCCTTCTTCATAAAATAGATCAGAAGCCGCAGTATTTTGAAAGAAAAGAATGATGGCGCACTAAAGACCAGCATGGCATTACTAACAGTATGGTTCGTGAGCCACATTAAATGTTATGAGCTTGACCTAATCTAAGGAGAGTTTACTCACAACATCGATCTAATTGATTCATTCATTGATAAGGTCCATCTCCTAAAAGGAAAAACCACATACTGCTAGGTAGAAGTACTGAGAAATTTCCAAGTCCTTGATATCTTATAGACAGGAAGATCGAGTCACTTCAAAAGGGTAACCCTAGTTTCTAAAAATTATCAAGCGATACCCCTAATCAAGATGACGTTATGTATAGGCTATTACCCTAACAACATGATCAGACAATTCAAAGGTAACCAAGATATATTCTATAGACCTCCATTAGATATCATAACCTTGGATTATAAAGATCTTCATATTTCACTACCATAGAAAATGTCCAAAATTAAGGCAATCAAATAGTTATGGGAAACAAAGATTGTCAGCCTAAACATCAATTTATGAGAATGCCTAAGAGAAGTGAACAAGCGCCGAGTTACTAAAGAATATTTATATGATCAGCACCATAAGGTTGGGGAGATCTAGTATGGAGACCTATATGGACCAAGTACAAGACCTACAAGTTACCAAAGAATATTTGTATGATCAACTCCACTCGTAGTATCTAAACTAGATCCTGATGTCAAGACCTACATGGACCAAGTATAAGCCTAAGTAGAAATAATCTATGAAGAGTGAAACATGTGGGAGGATCACTTTTGGGAATCAAAACAACGTTCAAAGGCCTTAGAACATAAATTAAGGATGACCCAAAAGAAGCTCAAAGAATTTGAGGAAATGAAAGAGCCCAATCCTAGAAAAAGGAAGGCAACACCAACAGGGTCTAATAAGTAGAAAAGGGGAACGCTTGCCAAATACCAAAAGAACATTCAGAGGTAGGAATAATCTTTTTGAATGTATTTTCTATTTTCAAATAATGTAAAAAGAAAACTCCAAAAGCCACAAAAAAATAAATAAATAAAATTACCATCTTGCTGGTTATTAGTTAATTATGCCTCTCTGCATCCGTATGCCATACATTTCCTAGTTTGTCATTTATCCCTTTTAAAATATTGGTATACTAATCTGTTGAAAAGTGATCTTATCTAAGTCATCAAGATAGCTCCTAAACGTCAAACCTTCTAGAAAAGTCCTATCAAAACTCGCTCAAAAACCAAAATGGCTAACTAAGGAAACAACAACAACATTAACAATGGCAATGACAACCCTAAGGTTATTGATCCTACTAAGTTGAGGTTCCAATCTTTGGATCAAATAGTCGGGAAGATTGCAGATCAACTGAGCTTTCTTATTAATAGCATCTCTCTACTTAGGTCCACGGCTCCATCAAATGAAGAAAGTTCTAAAGCTCGACTCCTTTGACTGAAGTGGGTGCTGGTAGCTTTTCTATTATCTCCACTTTGGCTCTATCAACTTCAATCCCCTTTTTTGATACCTTGTGACCTAAGACTATTCCCTCTCTTACCATAAAATGGCATTTTTGTCAATTTAAAAGTAGATTAATCTCTTTACACCTTCTGAGCATACAATCTAAATTAGTCAAACATGAATCAAATGACTTCCTAAAGACAGAGAAGTCATCTATAAATATTTCAATAAAATATTTTAACATGTCAGAGAATATAGACACCATGCATCATTGAAAATTAGCAGGTGCATTACAAAGACTAAAGGGCATTCACTTAAAGGAAAAAGTGCCATAAGGACATATAAAGGTGGTTTTCTCCTAATCCTCAAGTGTGATATGAATTTGATTGTAACTAGAATATCCATCTAAAAAACAATAGTAATCATGCCCTAAAAGTTTTTCTAACATCTAATCTATGAAAGGGAGTAGGAAGTGGTCTTTACGAGTGGTATCATTCAATTTTCTATAATCTACGCAAACTATCCACCTGGTCATAATGCGAGTAGGGATTAACTCATTGTCCTCATTTTTCACCATGGTTATACCACCTTTTTTTTACATTACCTGAATGGGACTTACCCACTTATTATCTGAGATAAGGTAGATAATACCTACATCCAGCAATGTAAGTACCTCTTTCTTCACTACCTCCTTAAGAGTTAGGTTAAGTCATCTCTATGGTTGCACTATGGGTTTGCACTCCACTTCAAGCAATATCTTGTGAGTGCAAATTAAGGGACTAATGCCCTTAATATTAGCAATGGTCCATCCAATGGCTTCTTGATTCTCTCTCAGAACTCCTAGAAGTTGTTTCTCCCGGTCGCCTGTCAAAAAAGAGGAGATAATTATTAGCAAAGTATCATTTGTTCCAAGCTAAGCATATTTTAAATGACTAGGTAAAGGTTTAAGTTCAAGCACCATAGGTTGTTTCAATGATGGGACTAGCTTCTTCCCACTAGTGCCTAGCTCTTCATAGTATCAAGCTTTGATTTTAGATACCTATTCCCTTCCTTCTTCTTTAGGCTGGTCGTCATTGCTCCAATCATCCAAATCCCCAAGAACTAATTTCGTGTTATCCATTCCCGCTTTCTCTTCTATAGACTCATAGGTAATCTCATAAAAAATATAGATAGTGTAATAGGATTTTCCATCATCAAAATGCTTTATGGCTTCATAAACATTAAACGTTACTTGATCAACTATAACTCTTAAAGTAAGCTTACCCTATTCCACGTCTATCAATGCCTTACCTGTTGCAAGAAATGGTCTGCCCAAGATCACGAGTACCTCTTTATCCTCTTTTATCTCTAGGATTATAAAGTCGACTAGGAAGATAAATTTGTTTACCTTCACCCAGGACATTTTCAACAATACACCTTAGGTATTTGATACTCCTGTCACCAAGTTATAAAGTGACATGAGTCTCCTTGCAATCTCTAAGTCCCATCTTACAGCTAGACGCTCAACATGAGCTCTTCTAATCTAGACTAATTTTGCTAAGGTAAAGTGTTCTGAGTAGGACCTTGCTTCTAGAATCCAAGTGATGGTTGAAATGCATTGTTCTCGTTTCTCCATGAAAATTTTGGATGATTACGCCACCCAAGATTATATGTATTCAAATATCGTCTTTGATTGTTGCGTTGAAAATTGTTGACAAAATTCACATGTTCTCAATTAGATAAAGCTGAGTGATTCCTAATTAGGCACTCAAGAGTTAAATGTAGTCTTAAACATAACTCACAAAAAACAATTGAATTAGCATTAAAAGATTGTGTTGAGGTGAGTTTACTCACTTGAGTAGTGAGAGCTACAATCTAAGCTGTTAATTAAAATACAATGTTATTGTCACTGGCTACTGCAACTCCTAACTTACTTCTCTCGTTTTGCCAGTTTTGTGCACTAGAGGCCATCTCCTCTATTAGTGCACTTGCTTCATTATAAGTCTTACCCATCCAAGCACCTCCAGCTGCAACATCAACTAAGGACCTTGGTGTCTCATCCAGATTGAGATAAAATATCTTAATCAAGAGATTATCTGGCAAGCCATGATGTGGCCAATTTCTTATCACCTCCTTGAATCTCTCCCATGCCTCATAAAGTGACGCACCACTAAACTTGGTGAAGTTGGTGATGTCATTCCTTAGTTTTGCAGTCCTAACTAGATGGAAAAATCTCCTTAAGAACTTCAATGAAAGACTAGCCCAGGTGGTGATAGACTCTTATAGTAGTGAATGAAACTAAGCTCTGGCTTTATCCCTTAGGAAAGAGTTGTAATCTCATAACCTCATCGATCACGTTATTCATCTTAACTGTATTGCAGTATTGAAGGAATCCTACAATATGCTCATCAGGACTTTCATTAGGATATCCTCCAAACTAATTCGTCTGAACCATCTAAATGAAGGACAGCTTCAACTCAAAGTTGTTAGCCTAAATGGTAAGCTTCCTTTTAGCTGAACCCATCACCGTGGGTATAGTGTAGTCTTGTAGTGATTGTAGAACTCCTTGTATCTGATTATTATCCTCATTACCTGCCATCTCTTCTATCCTTATTTTGTTCTCTCTCCTCAACTGATGCAAAGTGCGCTCTATTTCAAAATCTAATGGTAGAATTTTAGCACTTCTACTCCTGTGCATAAAACACCTGCAAAGAGAACAAAAATAACACACAGAGTCAAGTGCACCTAAATTACCAATAGAATTAAAAAATTTAATATTTCCAATCCCTAGCAATGGCGCTAAAAACATGATTAGCTTAAATTATAAATATATAAATAAATTTTGAATACTCCAACAAGTATACTGGGTCGAAATCAAGTAATACAAATCAAGTAAGGTTGTCGATCCCTTGAGAACTATAATATTACTAAACCTATGATAGTTCCTATCAATATTCAAACAATCAAAAATAAATTAACTAATCTAATAATTATACTAAAACTATTGAAAAGAAAATAACTATAAAATTTCTAAAACTAATCAATCAATTGAGAATTGTAGGAAAAATAAAATCCACCCTAGATTATGCAGATCAAAATGTTATCATCTTATATAAATTATTAGCTATATGGTTATTCAAGTGAAATTATTATGCCTTAAAACTTAAGGATTTAAACTCCTAATTAATCAATCAATTCTCACATCTCTAATTAACAGTAAACTCTAAATTACAATCGTATGTCTCCCAATCCTATAATTGTCTAATGTCCTAAATCAACTATTCCTAATGTCTAAATGAATAATCAATCGCCGAACATAGCATTAATCTTTAGATAATTTCTAATTAATTCAATTAATGCTACTTCAACATTAATTAATCAAATTAACAAAGAATTTCTAACAAACCCTATATCAACTCCCGTATCACTAAGGTTTCTAATAATTATAATCAATTAAACAACTATAATTGAAATCATAGAAATTGCAATCATAAATCATCCCTACATCTATTAATCTTATAACATGAACACAATCATCATCTCAGCTATCTAGGGTGTCATCAATTCCCACAAAAAAATTTAGCCAACCATGGAATTTGAAACAAAAGTGCAACTATAAATTGAAATTGCAAAGAAATTCATAATTGAAAGCATGAATAATTAATAGAATTGCATAAATATAATTAAAATAGATGTCACCAATTTTGTAATTAGAAAAGATAAACTTCAAATGCAACTCCAAAACTTGGTCTCCAAAGCAAAATCTTCTCAATGATCCAAGCGATTCTATAGAAGAATTCTTTAAGAACTATCTAATGACTGTTCTACGACTCTCTAAGTCTAAGAAAAGTGTGTGTGTCTCAAAAACAACAAGTCTCTCAAACGGTGAAACATAAGGCTATTTACAAGAAAAATTAGGGTTGGCCCGCGAAAGGCCTCTTTTTAATGAAGGCTGGCTGATAGGCTAACCATATGAGCTTTAAGGCCAATAACATAGACTCCAACTTCCATCGCTGTAAGTGTAGGCTGGCTATGTTGAATTCCAATTGTGCCATAGCTCTTTTTGGGCTATTTTGTTTACGTAAAATTCCTCTAAATCGTCTGTATTTCCACTTTCAATCCTCCAATTCCTAAATTGTCCAAATGATAATAATCAGGTACCATTTCTTAATGATTTCTATAAAATCAATAATAATTCTATCTAATTTACACATTAAAACATAAAAAAAAAATATGCCTTTATCAACGTATAAGAAAGCTGGAAAAAACATGAAATGAGTAAGATTTCTATTGACGAGCCAACCGTAATAGTTAATGTCAGGACCAATGACAACCCTAAGGTATTGAAGATGGGGGAAAATTTGAAAGAAGACCAAATGGTAGAGATGACCACTTTACTATCTAAATACTAAGATGTATTCGTATGTTCTTATGAAGACATGCCCGGATTAGATCCGTTGATCATGGTCCATTATTTAGCTACACAAGAGGTTATAAAACCTGAGAAACGAAAGCTAAGAAGATTCCGACTAGATGTTTTGTTGAAAATAAAGGAAGAAATTAGAATATTACTAGAGGTCGGTTTTATCGAGATATCTGATTATCCCAAGTGGGTGGCTAACATTATGCTCGTAACAAAGAAGAATGGAAAAGTAAGAATATGTGTGGACTTTCAAGACCTTAATGAAGCAACCCCTAAAGATAATTTTCCCTTGTCGCATATCGATGTCCTGGTTGATAGCATAACCGAAAACCATCTTTTCTCTTTCATGGATAGATTTTTCGAGTATAACCAAATTCAAATGGTTGAAGAAGATAAAGCCAAGACAACATTCATCACAACTTAGGGTACATTTTGCTATACAGTAATACCTTTTGGACTCAAAAATGCTGGGGTAACTTACCAAAGGGCTATGGTAGTAATCTTTCATGACATGATGCACAAAAAAGTTGAAGTATATGTTGATGATAAGATTACTAAGTCTAAAGAAGGAGAAAATCTTGTGGAAAATCTAATGAGATTGTTTGATAGGTTAAGAAAATTCCAACTCAAACTCAACCTAAAGAAATGTACATTTGGAGTGACTTTAAGGAAATTATTGGGTTGTATAATCAACCAAAGGGGCATCGAAATAGACTCTGATAAAGTCAAAGCAATAATTAACTTGCCTCCACCACATATGCTTAAAGAAATCAAAGGTTCTTTGGGCCATTTAAACTATATAGCCCGATTCATATCTCAACTTACAAACAAGTGCCGTCCCTTATTTAAGTTGTTGAAAAAGAATATCAAGATCAATTGGGATAAAGAGTGCAAGTAAGCTTTTACAATAATCAAAAAATACCTCATGAACCCTCCAATCTTAGTAGCTCCAAAACCTAGGAAGTCACTATTCTTATATTTGATAATATTACCAGAGTCCATGAGGTACATGCTCGGCCAGAAAGATGAAGAAGGAAAAGAAAGGGCTATATAGATATTTAGAATTTCAAAGAACTTATTGTACTTTGGTCTGAATAATGCATCAGCTCAGACAATACACACTCTATTACCAAGTTGAATTGTCAGCTCAACACGATCCCCTGAAGTACTTAGCAGACAAACCGGCACTAATTAGTAGAATCTCAAAATGGCAAATGCTACTATCAAAGTTCAAAATTACATACATGAACTGGAATTCAGTCAAAGGGCAAGCTTTAGCATATCAATTAGCAGAAAATCCCTCTAAAAACACTCCTTAAGAGGTACAAGTCAGTTTCCCTGATGAAGATATCCTAGCAGTTGAGGGAAACTCTAATAAAAGAGAAGATGCCGAGTCATCAAAAATGAAAATGTTCTTTGATGGTGCAACCAATGCATCAGGGTGTGGAATTGGGGTAATACTAATATCCCCTGAAGGTACTCAATACCTTATAGCCATAAGGTCTGTTTTCCTATACACTAATAATATCATTAAGTATGAAGTATCTATCATGGGACTCAAGATAGCCCTAGATAAAGACATTCAAGAATTAGAAGTATATGGGGACTCTTCACTCATTATTGGCCAAGCCTAGGGAGAGTACAAAAGTAAAGGTCCTAAGCTGGTGCCTTATCACCGACACTTAACTGAATTGACGAAGAATTTCAAAAAAATCACCTTAAATCGCGTACCAAGGACTTAGAATCAATTTGTTTATGCCTTAGCCACACTAGCATCTATGATCCAAATATCTGGTGGAGTCGAGATTCAACCTCTTACTATTGAAATTAAAGACAAGCCTACCTTCTGCCTAACAATTGAGGGTATGAACGACCAAAAACCGTAGTACCATGATGTTAATACATTCCTACAACAAGGTACATACCCCGAAAAAGCTGAGAAAAAAGATAGGAAGATGATTAGGAGATTGGTCACTCAATTCTTAGTAAACGAGTCCACTTTATACCGACGCTCATTTGATGGTATGCTCTTAAGGTGTGTAGATGACAAAGAGGCTAAGAAGTTAATGAAAGAAGTGCATAAAGGAGTATGTGGCCCTCACATGAATGGATACATGCTGGTGAAGAAAATTATGAGGCTAAGGTATTATTGGTCAACAATGGAAAGTGATTGCATCAAACACGTTAGGCATTGTCACCTATGCCAAGTTTATACAAATAAGATAAATGTCCTTCCTCAAGAACTAAACACCCTTCCTCAAGAACTATACGCCCTCTCATTACCATGGCCTTTTTCAATGTGAAGCATAGATATCATCGGCTTAATCACTCCAAAAGCACCCAATGGGCATCACTTCATACTAGTCGCCATCAACTACTTCAGCAAATGGGTTGAGGCTTCATCTTACTCGAACATCACTAAAGGGGTCATAGTTAAGTTCATCAAGAGAGACATCTTAGCTATGTACAAGACCCTAAAAACAATCATCAGTAACAATGGCACCAATCTCAACAACAAGCTTATATCAGAATTGTGCCAACAATTTCAAATCATTCACAGGAACTCTACTCTTTGTTGACCCAAAATGAATGGAGCTGTTGAAGCAGCCAACAAAAACCTCAAGAGAATCATTGAAAAAATGGCTGTCACATATGAGAACTAGCATGAGATGTTACCATTTACACTCATGGCCTATCAGACTTCCATTAGACATCGATTAGGGTAACACCGTACTCTTTGATATATGGAACTGAAACAGTATTACCAATAGAAGTTGAAATCCTATTGCTTAGGGTACTATCAGAAACTTAGCTGGATGAAGCAGATATGGTAAAGAAATGTATCGAGCAGTTGAATTTGATGGACAAAAGGAGACTGACAGCCTTGTATGATAATCAGTGTTATCAACAAAGAATGGCTCGGGCCTTCAACAAAAGCGTACAACCCCAAAACTTCAAAGAAGGAGATTTGGTGTTGAGAAAAGCTCTCCCTAACACACAAGACTCCAGAAGGAAATTTGCTCCCGATTATAAAGGTCCTTATGTTATAAAGCAAGTATTACCGAGAAGAGCTTCGATTTTGTGCCAAATAGATGGTCCAGATTTGAGAGACCCTATAAATGCCGACGCTGTAAAATTTTACTATCCATAAGAATTCAATAGAAATTTTACTCAAAACATGAAAATGCCAGTTATTCTAAATGTCATTGTGGTCTAATTTTCATTATCTACGAGCAAATGTGGTATCCTTGGCCGTTGTCATCATTAAAATAATCACCCTCTCCATGGAAAGGTCTAATTCCCTTTACTCCCTCTCATTAAACCCATACAATGAAAATACGAGAGAAGTGAAGTGAGACCTAAAACATTAGTAATTAACAAAACTCTTTAAAATACCCTATTATGGATTGATCCCCCTCAACGGGGAGTTTTATTGTCTATTTTTTAGGGGAATGTGAAATTCGAGTAAGTAATCACGACAAATATTTGTTAATTGAGAATAAGGCTTTTGGTTCATAAAAGTTCCAAAGAGACAAAAACAGTAAGTGGTTTTCTGTACCGGGTTAATTGCCATGATTTCTCTAAAAGAATCGACAAAGTCTCAAACATTATACATCAAGAACATTCAGGTTGATAATAAGGGACTAAAACATGAGCTAGCCGTTTCTAATGGGGCTTTTCAAAAAGGTTTGGCAGTTTGAGTGCTATTGACAAAGACCAAGTAAGTTTTTCCATACAATGTTAGCACACCAATTTTTGAATCTTGCACTTGCATTTAGATTAGTATTTTATTCCCACCAGTCTCATTAAGCTAGCTCATAAAAGCATTCACTTTCTACATTTAGTGTTTAGCCAACCTTTAAAGATACAATCTAAACTCAGTCTCTTTTTTAAGTTTTTTCCCCTCATCGCTTTCTTCTTAGCAAGCCCTTAAGATCACTCTCTCTCAAGATTACCCTTAAGCAAGCCCATAGGGAATTTCCCTCTATTCACCAAATTCCTGATCAATTCCTTTTTTAACACCAAGTTTAAGGTTGCTAATCCCCGAAAGACACTTTCACCTAGGTTAGTGAGCCTAGTGAGGTATGACTAAGTTTTAGATCGATCCCAATTTAGGGTTACTAGTCCCCAAGAGATACTCCTGCCTAGGTTAATGAGCCTAGTGAGGCACGGCCAAGTTTTAAATCAATCCCAGCTTAGGGTTGCTAATTCCCGAGAGATCCTCCTACTTAGGTTAGTAAGCCTAGTGAGGTATGGCCAGGTTTTAGATCGATTTCAGCATAGGGTTGTTAGTCCTTGAGAGATGCTCCCGCCTAAATTAGCGAGCCTAGTAAAGTACAATCAGGTTTTAGATAGATCCCACATAGGGTTGCTAGTCCTCAAAAGATACTCCTGTCTAAGTTAGTGAGCCTAGTGAAGTACGACCAGGTTTCATTTCTTCATCCAAATTCCCAATAAATCGAATCTAAGATAGATTTCCAATCATTTCAAAGTCATCCCCATGAGCAAAAATAGTATATCTTTGTTTTTGTGGTAAAGTTTTGTACAAACTTTGCCACAAAGAAGGGCCACTATAAATACCTAATTTTTGCCCCCTTTATTTTTATTTTTATTTTTATTTTTCTTTTTCTTTCTTTTCTCAATAGACCCCCAATTTAGGAAAAACATAAAAAAAATTAAGAAACTAAAGAAAAACCAAAAAATTAAGATTTTTAGGAAAAATAATAATTTTAGGAAAATACAAAAAAATAAAAAATAAGAAATTTCACAAAAAAAAGAAATTTAGAAAATATCAAAAATAGGAGGAAACACAAAAAATAAGAAATTTTTTGAAAATAAGAAAATTGAAATATTTTAGAAATTTTGAAAAATTGAAGAAAAAATAAAAGATTTTAGAAAATAACTTGTTATTAGGGTAGATTTTTAATTTTGAAAAAAGTTTAAAAGCTAGATCGTTGAATGTGAGCTTAGATTTAAATCTAGCCTAGGCTAACCGAGTCCACATGTGCAATTAAATTGCATATATAAACAAGGCATAGGCCAACAATCTAACGGATAAGCATATGAACTTGGTTTAGGTATTAAGTGTAAAGTCTTATGTTCGAATTTTGGCAAAGATAGGAAGCCTTTTTATTTTTGTTGACTAGCACGATGCTACATATTAAGATCTCACCGCGCCATGTATCCTGACACATGGCAGCATCAGGTTGGATAACCCGTGCTGACATGGTGCTACATGGCATCTACGTGGCATGCTATGTCAACTACCATATATCACTACTGACACGTAGCAACATCGAGTTAGTCGAGTTGGCTGACGTGGCGCCACGTCAACTGACTTTCCTTCAATTTTCCTCCATTTTCTCTTGATTTTCCTCCTTTTCCCAACTCAAGAATAGCTCGACACCCCCTCCCCCACTTTAGCCTTCGATTTTGTGCTTTGTCCTTGCTGAAACACACCAATTAATGGTACGAATTCATCCTAGACATAGCCTACTATAAATAAGCATAAGAAACAAGTCTAAATTCAATCAAAAACCTATTCAAATCGAGCTTCAAAGATTGTAAAAAAACTGTATTTTCGACCATTTCCATTAACTTCAATCCAAGCTTTTCCTTATTTCTAGGCTAATTCGAGTATATAAAGGGTGTTAAGGGATGTTCAAAAGCACTCAAAACAGTACACAATCAAGAAAATCACTCGTAAATCCTCAATCTCTCTTTGGAAACCGCAACTCTCTCTCTCTCCTCGCCTCTCTCTCTCTTTACTTGACCTTGAGCAAAACTAATTGCTCGTCAAGCTTCCTTAACCTCCTAACTCTCCAACCCAACCACCTCTATGCCTTACTATAGCCTTTAGTACCACCGTCAAAACCTAACCATCAAACCCCCTGCTTATCAAACCACCACCTCCAACCCTCTTCAACCCGAATCAACCATATAGCCAACTCCACCACCACTCAAAACCCTAGGCTATTACATCCCTTAACACCCTGCATGCTCTAACAACACCACCCGTACACCACAGTCGACTGCCACTCATTAACACCCTACCCCCAAACGCCAAGGCATCTTCCTTACCCCCTAATCTCCAATCTGAAAATCACAAATCCCCCCTTTCTCGTTCACTTTAACGATTAGATCAGCCCAAATCACGTCTCGTTGTACTATCAAAGAGTTAAAGACAACCCAACCCGAATCAATGCACTAACCCAACCGACCCACTCCAGTCTGACTCGTGTGCCACTACACCTAAAGCTTTGTATTTTTCTTATTTATTTCTTTTTTTTTTCCTTAGTTGTTGTGAGTATTGTTTGATTTTTTTATCTTTCTTTCTTTTCTTTATAATTGTAATAACATAAAAAGAAAAAGAAAAAGAAAAAGAAAAAAAGAATAGTTTATAAGTTTATTTATTTTAGTAAATAAAATACATATATATATAAGATAAAGAAAAAATAAATAAATAAGGAAAAATAGGTGAAATAAGAATAAATAATTGTTTTGTCACTTAGAAAAATATTTTTCCAAAATAAGAAAAATAAATTAATCCATATTCAAAATTAGGGTCTTTTACAATTTTTTCAAAAATAAAAAGTTCCAATTTAGGACCTTCTTTCTTAGAAATTTCCTTAAATAAATCAAATTGGCTAAAAACGTAAACTCGACCTTTTTTTTTTAAATTAAAATCAATGTAACCCACTAAAGTTTTACAAAAAGAACTATATACGTTTGATCGCGAACAGTGGGTATGTAGGTACCTACAAGGTGATGATAAAAATAAAAAAAAAAATCTATTTTTTCTTTTTTCTAGATTACTTAAATTGTCCAATTAGAAAAATTAAATTAAGTTTCGTCATATAAAATTAAAAAAAAAAAAGTGAGTTTTAAGTTTAATGCTAATTTTGGAAAGTCAATACTATCCGTAAGAATTTAAAATTACTAGCCCCCAAACCTAGATCTCTAGTTTTCAACAACCGTTTTCATAAAATTGGTTTTAATCATTAGACTAATGACTAAGTTATAACAAATCCACCTAATTAGTTATAACTTAACGCTTTTCCCCAACTCTGTTCTAGCAGCAACTCAAAAGTACTTTTCAAATTGAAAAACTATGTTTCTTTAAACCCTAGTTAATTATCGGGATTAAACAGGTAGGGTTTAATACTGATCGGTTTAAAGAAAACCTAATTTTACAAAAAGAACTCAGAAAGCGAAAAACTAGGCTCAATAGCATACGCACACACATGACACATGTCGCTACGTGGCACAACACTAGTCAGCCATGTCAACGACAACATATCTTTCGGGACACGTGATAGCTTCTCACTAGCTGACACGACTAACGTAGCACTACATCAACCCCTTTTTTCTCTCCTTTCTTTCTCCTTCCTCCAATTTCCTTCCTTTTCCCTAACATCTCCTGTACTTTCTTTCTCACACAGTGCACTTCGTTGACATTTTTGGTTCCTCTTCTTTGTGATTTCATCAAATTAATGATGAAATCATGGAGCACACTTGGCCTACTTTGGATTGGGGTTAAAAACACATCCAAATTCAAGCATTTAGAGCATTTAATTGACAATAAAAAATAGAGAAAAAGCGAAAAATGAAGAATTGGCATTTAATCCTTTTATCAATTTTCCAATTTAGAAAGCTCCCCACACGATAAAAATGAAGACAACTTGACTCAACCAAACTCCAACATCCAAGTCACGATTAGCCAATTCACCAACCATACCCCATCCTCCTTCATCTTCGATCATATACCATCCCTTGTTCAATACATACACAACAATCTGAATCTCTCTCTCTATCGGCTACTCATTGTCCACCCCAAATTCACACAACACACACAGGGTAACCCATTCTCTGTCGCCCATGACCCTCTCTCGCACATAGCAGACACTACCCATACTCACTCATTGTCCATGCACAAGCCCCGACCGCTGTTGATAGAACCCAACAACAACTCTAACACCACCACCCCACCCCACCCTCTCTTCATCGTTAATCCCACTCCATCGACAACCCCACGACCAGACAACCTCAATCCCCTTTGCCAAACATACACATAACCACTCAACCTTCATCCTTTCTCCACCAAGCCGCTCAACTACTGTCCACTCCATCTACACCCCAACATTGTCGCAACTCGAACACGCCAGCTCTATTCCCAATCTCCACCAGCCCACTTTCACATACAAACCATCTCGATTTCACAACAGTATACCCACACCATCTCTACAAGAACACACACATCGACCCAAAAGTTGATCCTCGTACACCACTCAAGATGGCGTAACCACACGACCATGTGCTGTAACCCCACCCTTGCACAACCCAACAACAGTAAGCAAACCCCACCGCACGATTCGTACATTACAGCAACCCACACGCGACCTAAGCGCGACTATCATCTGAACCCAAAGCTCCACCGCTAGTCTTCATTGGATACTACTTAAATGGCCACTGCAAGTCACAATGTTGATGCCATTGGAGTTTTTATTAATCTCTTTCTCATGAAAGTGAAGCTTCCCCCATCGTTTCAGTGCATGAATCGATCTGTGTGATGAAGGATAGCATCCGTTGGTGAAGGAGGAACTCAATTCGATCCAACTCGACCTCTGCAGAGCTTCAACCCGAACTGCTGTAAGACCCGATCCTGACCCATGCCCTAAATGACTGACCCACTAGCTTATTCAAATTCAACCTTTTCCTTCTTTATTTATTTATTATTATGTAATGTTTTGTAGTATAATTAAAAAACCAAAAAAAAATAAAAAGAGAGAAAAGAAAGAAAAGGGATAGCTGAAAAAAAAAAAAGAAAAAAAAAAGAAAAGCCAAAAAAGAGGGAAAAAAAAGCTTAATTTAGTTTTATTTTTTAATCCATAAATAAAAAATAGATCAATATATAAATAAGTGAAATAATGAAAAATAATTATAATAATAAAGGAAAGTGTTTTATATCTTAGAAAACCTACTTTTCAAATAAATAAAAAATAAACCAACCTGTTGTCCAAATTAAGACTACTTTAGAGTTTCTATAAATTAAAACCTCAATTAAGACCCTTTAGAAAAATTCCCTTAAATAAATTGAATTAAATAAAAATGTAAACCTGATTTTTTTCAAGAATTAAAATCGACCAACTCGTTAAAGTTTTCGTTGAATGAACTACAAAAGTCCCATCCTAAATAATGAGTACATAGGCACTCATACGTACGAGATGACTTAAAATATAGAAAAAATTTATTTTCCCCTTTTAGTAGATAATTCTTTTTTTTTTTGTAAATAGATATAATTTCAATAATTGCTTGTAAATAAGCATTATTAAAAGGGTATTTGAGTAAGCAAAATTAAATTCGGAAAGTTAGAAGGTGGTACTCATTTAGGATTTAATAAGATAGCTCTCGAATCCAAACTTTTAGTTTTAAAAACTATTTTAAAAATTGGTTTTATCAATAAACTAATAGCTAAGTTTAACCAATTCACCCAATTAATTATAACTTAACTCTTTTTCCGACTCCAATCAAGTAGCGACTCCGAACTATTTTTAAAGAAAAATCCGTTTTCTTTAACTTTCTATTGAAGGCCAATATTAAATGAGCTAGGGTTTAATACTAGCCAAGTTAAGGAAAATAGTAAAATCAAGAAAAAACAAGACTCAACAAGGAAAATCAGTCATCTTCTCCCAACTCAATCTTGTCCCCATAACAAAAACATAGAGTACTCAAATTCTCACATTATCTAGAAACAATACACATTATCTCCGGTCCAACCAACTCACACACATACTTCTTCATACGAATACCCAAACCCAAGTAAACTCTATTGCAAATTACTAGAATGATAGCTACTACTAAGAACAAAAATGCTCAATTAGTGCTTGCCCTATTTCCTAAGGCTTGAATAGAGTAAAACAGAGTACCGTACAGCAACTACTATAAAGAATAATGACACTAGTTCTACTACTTGCCAAACACTATAGCTACCTCTCACAAAAGCACATAAACAACAACACCTTCTCTTTTGCACACTTTACTACAATAGTTCTTCAATGCAATATTGTAACAAAAAAGTACAACAATAACTTACCTAAAACAAACCTTCGCTCTTATACCAAGATGATACATAGCACCAAGGACAGATAAGAGCGACGTTATTTAGGTTCAAGCTTATGGAAAGCTTGAATTGTAGGATGGTAAACATATGAAATAGAAAGGAAATAAGCAAAACCCATGGATGATTCTAAGGATATTGTAAACACCTAATTTTTGCCCTTCCGTGGTCTTAATTATTGTAAAATATAGAAAAACAAAAGATATAGATGCCTAGTGAGACTCAAACCTAAGACCTCAAATTAAATCCAATCCAATATTCCAATACTTATCCGTTAGGCCGTTGGTCTGTGCCTTGATTTTTAATATAACTAAATCCTACTTAAAACACTCAATTGCCTAAAATAATAATTTTTGACTAAGCTAAACTAAAATGATTGACTCTAAAATAATTTTCTTCCTATAAAAATCGTTATATATTTTTTCTTTTTTCATTATTCATCTTCTTTTAATTTTCATCGTTTTTTAAAAAAAAATTATTTTTATTTTTTGAATTAGGACCCTTTTTTTGTAAAAATAAAAATTAAGACTACTTAATTTATTCGGTTTATTTAAAAAAAATAAATCTAAAGGATCCTAACACTTAAGTGTTGTTATGATTCAATCCACTTTCACAACTCCCCTATCCAATTTGCTCTGTCATTCCCAATCCAAACACCAGTTAAGGTCCGCAATTGCTGATCAGCCCACTCACGTACATTCGAAACAAAGATTACAGTAATCCTTCACCTACAAGTCGCTCGTGACTGCAAACAATCAGCAAAGCACCAGCGATTAGCCCTCACTCACTATCCAATTCCACTCTAACTCCTCACTGCCATTCACGCCAGCAAACCTACCGTAACCATACAATTGCAGCTACACAGGAACATCTTTAACAGCACTCTATGAACAGTTCACTCACCATCTACTACCGGAAACACAGCACGCCTACGTTGGCACCAAACCAAGCACCCCAACCAACATCCTAGCTATTGTCCAATTAGCATACACGTTGATCCAATTCACTTGCACACATGTACGATTGTGATCACCATTCAACTGTACATACAGTCTTCATTAATAAGCCACTGCTCGATACTTCAATCACACTTCGTGCTGCACTATACAAGAAGCACCAATAGTACCGACAACAGTCCTCTTCGTCGACGGACAACCCCCGACGCTAAAAACAGCGACTGAACCTAATGCCAAAAGCAAGTAACTAACTGCGCCAGCAATTGTCGATCCATTATAACATGTCCAAGCAAGTCCATTGCAAGCGATAGCAGACGCTACACCTGGATCAAGATCCGACAATCGCAATTCAAACCAACATGCTCCAGCAGCCGTAATAATGCTACTCCGCATCAACGACAGCAACAACCTTGGACAAACGCCGTACGGCAGTCATCCTTTGCACACGATGCAGCAAACAACACAACGTCGCACAACGAATTCAGCACAATCGAATCCACATAATGGTAAGCCAAATCAGGTTTCGACTGTGTTTGTTTGTTCTTTTAAATTTCCTATTTATTATATGATATTATATTATTATATTTTATGACAATCTTATGTAATTTAGTATAGTTTATATATGATAGTTCTTTAGCATTAGTTTTAACATAGATTTAAGTGAAAGTTTATTTAAATAGGAGTGATATAGATATAAAGGCATATAAAGATATATAGATATTAGATAAGGGATTGTTAAGATTAGTTTTATCTTATTGTTATCTATTAGTACACATAATATATAATATATGAATAAGTCGACATAGGGGTTTTAGTATTAGTTCTTATACAAGTGTATTATATGAATTATTTTATTTTTGATAGATAGTTATATATATTAGTTTAGGGGTTGTTAGGATTGGTTATTTTCTTTTAGGATTTGGTCTTGTTTAAGGATTTGGTCTTGTTTAAGGATTTGTCATATAGAAAGTTTTTTTTTAATTAATAAAAAATATTTTAAAAAAATTTTAGGACTTTTAGTGAATTTTTTATAAAATAACAACACTTAAGTGTTAGGACCCTTTAGATTTTTTTTTTTTAAATAAACCGAATAAATTAAAAATGTAAACTCGGACAGTTTTCAAAATTAAAATAAATCAACATACTAAAGATTTTCCAAAGAACTACGATCGTCTGATCCCGGCTAGCGAGTACATAGGCACCTTCGTGGTGACGATAAAATCTATAGAAACTTAGGTTCTTTTTTTTTTCTCTTTTGACTTTATTTATTTTTCAAATATTAGAAAAATAATCCTAATTTCGGTAAATAGATAATGGTACCTGTTAAGGGTTTAATAAGTTAACCCCCAAACTTGAAACCTTCTGGTTCTTCATTTAAAATTGAAATCAAACATCGGTAGCCAAATCGTAATCAATCCACCCAATTGGTTACGGTTTCTTTTTATTTTCCCGACTTCAGTACCGTGGCGACTCCAAAAATTATCTTCAATAAAAACCGGAATTTCTCAATTTCTTTAGTCGAGAATTAATATTAAATAGGTTAGGGATTAGTATTAATCGGGAAATGGGAAAATCAATTTCTAATAGAAAACCGAAAAATCGTACTCGATAGATATGATACACCAAAGGAACCTTCATAGACTCATGGACTGGCTCGATATGATCCACGAGTAGCTCAATGAGATCACTTACCACCTAGCCTTGCTTAAAGGATAAGATAAAAGTAAAAGAGGTAAAAAGCCAAAAGTAGCTTAACACCAAAAGGAAAATGTAGTATATTCGATATGTTAAGATGATGATCTTTGCAATTGCTTATAAAAGGGTATTTATACCTGAAATATTAGGGCAACTGCTAAATATGGAAAAGATAAAAAGAGTACTATTCTAAATAAGTAAAGTATAAGGAATAGATAAAGTGTACAACAAAAATTGTAGGAATAAAAGCTTTGTTGGTTGACTCCTTCATGTGGTGTATGGGGACATATGGTAGGTAGTTACTAGGGTGGTTCCTATAGAAGTAGACAAAATAGTACAACCTGGTTTAATAGATCCCATGCTAATCTACAAGCTCTTTAGGGTTATGCCAACTTGGATGTGATCTCGAGAGCTCAAAATAAGTGTAGCCAAGCTAATCAGCAAGTTGGTTGAGCTGTTAATAAAGCAATCCTCACATGGGTACTCGATCGTTAACAAATAAGGAGGTGCTCGACTTCGCATTTATGGTAGGTCAACAATCAAATGTAGCTCAAATTCCTCAGTTGTGGGTTAAGATGAAAGGATGCGCCTTACTATGCTCTCATGTCCTCATGCTCAAGCCAAGGTCAAGAGTTTAGTGGTTCGATTCCTATCAAATCCCTTTAGATATGACATACTAAGAAGACCCACATAACTCAACCTTAGGCTAATATGAAATATAAGCTTTGACCAAGGTCTACTTACTACTAACTCTTGCTACAATCGAGGTAGACTAAAGTGTAAGGGTTATAACTTAGGGAAAATGTCTCATACATAAAGAGAATATTCGTTAATTAAAAAATAAATGATTAGGCTACATCATTTAGAAGCCTTTTAAAGTAAGCTTCTAGGGCAACAAAAAGTCAAGAAAAACTAGCAAATATGGTAATACAAAAGTAACAACCTAAGACAATCCCAAAGGGGTAAAAATGACATAGTACAAAGGAATGATAGTACAAGTTGCAGAAAGGTAAGTAGATGCATGTTAAGAGCTTGCCAATACCGTACTTTGCATAGGATTTGTACGAAGAAGAGGGAATGGGGTTTAACCTAAGTGAAGCTAATGTAGGCTAGTAGGATAGCAAATATGTTCACTAAATCAAGAGGCACCTTGAACATGCTGAGGATCATCTCAAAAGTAATGGCCAAGATGTTAACAATGCTTATCAAGCTACTGAAGTATTTAACAATGAATTCATTAGAAGGATATCGACTTAGACAAGTGTTTAAGGGTTGAAATAAGCAAAGAGTAAATGTTATAGAAGGCCTTCTAAGTACTTCAACACATCTTGAATCGATTGTTAGGATAAAACCCATTTAGTTAACCCTTGGAGGCCTTGAAGTTTAGCTCAAGTCAAGGGTTCAAATCTTGAAATTCCATCAACTCCTCGAGGGTGTTGAAGACTTGACCTCAAATTAATGGGGCCATCTACATTTGTATCTTTAGTCACATATAGAGTCAAATTGGATACATTAAAGATTAGAGACACTCCATATCCTTCCAGTAGTTCAAGTTCCTAAGTGTTGTCATTGATTTTCCGAAGAACCTCGAAGGTTCCATCTACTTCAGAAAAAAGTTAGTCAATTCTTTTGCTTGGAAAGCATTCTTTACTCAAATAGATCTAAACTAAGTCTCCAAGATTAACAGTGACAACCACTTAACCATTGTTTCCAAGCTACTTTTGCCTTATTACAATCGGTGACTTTCCTATGCTGCCTCTAAAATTCTTTGGCTCGTTCCATTCCTTACAAACCAACCTCCTTAAAGGTCAGTTAATGATCATGTTTAAAGGTAAGCTTGGTAGATCACATAGATGGCCTCAAAATGATGGGTTACCGAACTATTGCACTCTTACTTATACGCGCCTCTAAAGTCTTCAATCCCTCATTAAGACGATTCTCTTTCATCAGCCTACCGAAGACAAGATACAGTACACGAAAGAATGGTGGGCAAACTCTTTGAGAGCTCAAATTGGGTATACCTTACTCTACTCTATCTTTTGTGTCGCTGCTGACCACTCACTTGCCAAGGCTAATCTGCTGAGTGATGAGAACCAAGCCTTTACACATCAAGTCTTGCTCCAATTACCTAGACCTTTAGGTACCAAGAGAAACCTATTGAATGCCAAGACCTAAGCTCCTACTTGATGAGTACTTCTCCTTCGACCTACTACTACTACTTAATGGCATTCCTTATTTGTCTTAGCTACTCCTAATCTGCCATGTCATGACCTAACTCCATAGCTATACCCGAAGATTCCCTAGTACAGATCCATTGAAGAGCTGCCACTTATCCATTTTTCTAACATTATACAAGTTTTACCTTTTTATCATTTATCCCATTTACTCTTTGTCGTATGTACTAAGAATCTCTTCTCTTGTATGCCTTTTTATAATTTTCCTTATTTGTAATGTTATCCTAAGGACTTACTATAAATAGTCTCTTCTCTTTGTAGCTAAAATATCTTACATTCCTCTTAAGTAGTGAATATATTGGTTCTTGCGAGATATTCCTCTTTAAGTCTATTTTTCATATACTCTTATCTAGCCTTGCCGAGTAACTCAAGATTAGTGGCAGGTGGACCTTGATATTAGCTTATGAATCATATCAAGTAAAGTGTCAAGTCATATCATGTTCGTTGGTAAGTTATATCCTCCAAGCAACTTCACGTAAGCTACTACATTTAGTTTGCTGACCCATCCATTATATTTTCTTCAATATTTTAAAAGAACCATTGGTTTCTATCTCTTGCAGTATGCCCTAGTGATTATTGAGCTCCTAGGTCATCGTATAATCCTAGTATCAAAGCTTAAGGTTACGACCAGGTGCTATGTTGAAATAGTTCTTACTAGTCTATTATTTTGTTATACTCCCTTTTCCTTTAGAAGAATAGAGCAAGTTCTCAAGTCACTGCTCAATTTGTTTTTTCTGTATACAGTGAGAATTTCTTGTGTAAAGAGTGTTTTCTAAAGCTTTGTTTTGCAAATGTCAAAGCTTAGCATTCAAGGAGAGATTAATGATGTCAAGAGTAACACTCGTGGTCATAGCCATGCTCCCCTATGAACTACTGATGAGTAGATACAAAACCTTGCTATTATTGTAGCTAATCTACCTGTTTCTGTACAAAAAGTCATAGAGACTAGGCCGCAAGAAAGAGTTGTTGTTGAAAAAGGTTATGAAAGGAGAGATAAGTTGAGAAGGAAAATGGTTGAACAATGGGACGTAGAGACCCTTCAAATGAACTAAGCTCCACCCTGATGTACAAATAAAGTTGCAATAAGGAGACTAGATTTGGATGAAGTGAAGTAGTACGAAGAGGAGGAGCTATATGATGGAGTTGACGAGCGTAAGCTTAGAGCCCCTAAGGGAGCTGAACACCTAAAAATGCAAATCCCGATCTTTAATGGGTTTAATAGTGCTGATGACTACCTAAACTAAGAAGAGAATATCGAAAAGATATTTAACTTTTATGATTATGAAGATGTTGTTCATATTCAAGTGGTTGCATTGGAATTTTTTTAGTATGCAGCAATATGGTGGAAGAAGTTGTTAAATGTTTACCCGAGAGCCCAACATAAAGTCCGAACATGGGAAGAGATGAAAAGAGTCCTGAGAAGTAAGTTTATTCCTGAACACTATGAGCAAGGCACTTTCCAACATCTCCAAGACTTAAGACAAGGTAACAGATTAATGGATGAGTATGTCCGAGAGTTTTAGTTGCTTATGATCCAATGTAATGTTGACGAGCCTAAGACACAAACTATAGCATGATTCATTTTTGGGCTAAGGACTGAGATTAGTAACATAGTGGAACTATAGAGGCTTGTATCTCTAGATGTGATAATTTAAATGACACAAAGAGTCGAAAGACAAAGGCAGAACCAAGTTAGCTAAATGTCGAATATTCGAATAGGATTGCCAAAAAAATGTGGTATGCTAAGCCAACCTGGAAACAACCGTACACCAAGCAATTTCGAGGTAACCCACCTAGGACAGGTGCTAGACCGACTTGAGCAGGGCCTACATAAAGGCAAGGCTGAAGAGCTTGAGGTCCAAAGAAACTAAGGTCAGAGCTTAGGAAAGAAGATCGGTGAAATCAAATGTCTTGACTATAAACACATGGCTAATCAATGTCCAAACCAACGTGCTATGACCATAAAAGGAGACAAACCCTAGTTCAATGTGGAGAGTACTAGTGAAGGAGAAGAAGAAATGAGAGTTAACCAAGTGTTGGTAAAGTTTTAGGAAGACCCCGATGCTGCAACACCACCTGAAGTAGGTAACGAATACTATTTTACCGTTCGACGATCTCTAAGTACTTTTGTGGCAAAGGAAAATGAATAGAGAGAGAACCTCTTCTATATGAACTGCCGAGTGAATGGAAAATTATGTACATTGATCATTGATGGGGGAAGCTATACCAATGTCATAGCGCAAGAAGTCATCAAGTCCTTAAAGCTACTAACCTACCCATGCCCTAAGCCTTACAAGATTCATTGGTTAAATGAGAAGAGAGGTCTACCAGTTGTCGGGTAAGTTAAAGTACCAATTATTATTGGTGACCGGTACAAGGATGAGGTGTTGTATGATGTCTTTCCTATGTGTACTTCACACATCTTACTCAGTCGACTGTGGCTATTCAATTTGAAGGTGTTGTATGATGGATATAGAAATACCTAGATGTTCTAAAACGAAGGAAAGAAGGTTATACTAACTTTAATGAGCTCTAGGGAAGTGTAAGAGTGTTAAGATAACATTATCTGCTCTATGCAACAAAAATCCCTAATGATTTCTTATACTCAATTTTACCAAGAAGTTGAAGATAAAGAATGTGTGCTCTTGTTAGTCAAGAAACTCTTAGAATTGAGAGAAGCCGAAAGCTTACCTACAGAAGTGTAAATACTGCTACGGAAGTATGTCGACCTATTTCCTGCTAAAAGGATTACCACCTTTAAGAGGCATTAAACATTGTATTGACCTTCAACCTACAGTTGTTCTTCCAAACCGACTTGCCTAGAGGCTCAACCCTGAGCAGGTAGTCGAGCTAAAAAAACAAATGGATGAGTTAACAGATCACGGATATGTCCAAGAGAGCATAAGCCCTTATACCATTCTAGTCGTACTAGTGTCAAAGAAAGATGGGTTGTGAAGAATATACATTAACAGCCGTACCTCAACAAAATTATAATTAAATATTGATATCCGATCTCATGGTTGGATGATATGCTTGATGAATTTCATGGAGCCCTCATATTTTCAAAAATTGATCTAAATAGTGGCTATCATCAAATACGAATGAGACCTAGAGACAAATGAAAGACAACCTTCAAAACAAGGGATAGTCTGTTCAAGTGGATGGTGATGCCATTTAGACTGACAAATGCACTGAGTACTTTTATGCGACTAAATAATCATGTCCTGAGAACTTTGATTGTTAAATGCATTATGGTATACTTCAATGACATTCTAGTCTACAATGCCAACCTTATCTCTCATGTAGAGCATTTGAGATCCGTGTTTGATATTCTCTATACCAAGAAGTTATTCGGCAATTTAAAGAAATGTGATCTACCAGAGCGAGGTTGTATTCCTTGAATATATAGTTTTCGAAGGAGGAGTCCAAGTTGATGATAAGAAAATATAAGCTATTCTCGAGTAGCCAACACCGACTAATGTTATTGAGGTGAAGAGTTTTCATGCTCATATTGTTCGGATAGGGTACCAAATCCAACAAAATGTGATGCATTAGGAGTCAAAATTATTGTTATTCTTATACAAGAGCGTTGACCAATCGCCTATTTTAGCGAAACACTCAGAAGAGCCACCTTAAATTATTTGGCATATGACAAAGAGTTCTATGCCTTTATCAAAACATTACAAAACTAGCAACATTACTTGCTACCGAAAAAATTCATCATCTACTTAAATCATGAATCTCTCAAACATGATGAAGGCAACAAAAACTTTCTCGATATCATGCCAAATGGGTTGAGTTCTTAAAGTTATTTTAATACATCATTTGGTAAAAAAGTAGAAGCACCGACACTTTTTCTCATCGTCATACTCTCATTACAACAATACAAGCCAAAGTACTTAGATTTGGTACCCTGCCCAAACAATATGAGCATGATCCATATTTTAAGCCCTTGTGGCCAAATGCAACATTAGAGGAGTTGTGGGTGGATATTATTTAAGCCAAGGGTTTTTTATGAGGGGCAAATAAACTTGCGTGCTGAGTGGTTTAGTTAGGAAACTACTCATCTGAGAAGCTCATGGTAAAGGTTTATTTGGGCATTTTAGATGAAAGAGAATAACTAAAATATCGAGAGAACATTTTTACTGGCCTAAGATGATGAGGGATGTACGCCAAGTTCTTAAGAGGTACGAAGTGTCTAAACATACAAAAGGAAGGAAAGAACCGTATGGAGAATACACATCCTAGCCTATACCTGAGTAGTCGTGGACCAACCTAAGTATGGATTTCATGCTCGACCTTCCCCGAAAGCCGAGAAAACATGATTCTATTATGGTAGTGGTCAATCAATTCAATAAGATGAGCCACTTTATTCCCTACCATAAAACTAATGATGCTTTATTTGTCATTAATCTCTTTTTGCAAGAAATTGTGTGACTGCATGGAGTACCGAGAAATATTGTATCTGACCATGACTCAAACTTTACAAGCTTCTCCAAGAGGACCCTGCGGAATAAGCTTGGTACTAAGCTTATGTTCAATACTTCTTGCCACCCTCAAACAAACAGCTAGACCGAAATTGTGAACAGGACAGTCGGCAACTTCTTACAAGTAGTTGTTTGGAAGAATTTACATGATTGGGATGTATGCCTACTTGTCATTAAGTTCACTTATGTAGACACCTAATTTTTATCCCCTTTTTTATTTTTCAAATCAGGTCATAGGTTCCTAAATTAGAAAAAAAAATACAAAAAAAAATAGGATATTAAAGAAAACCCAAGAAATTAAGAAATTTAGAAAAATAAGAATTATGGAAAAATACAAAAAATTCAAAATTAAGAAAAAGTACAAAAAATAAGAAACTTTATAAAGAAACCCTGAAAGATAAAAAGTTTAGAAAATAAAAATTGAAAAATCACAAAAAATTAGAAAAATTGATAAAATAAAAGATTTTAGAAAATAACTTTTTATTGGGGTAGGTTTTTATTTTTTAAATTTGGTTTAGAAGATGGGTCGTTGAACCTGAAGTTAGATTTAAATCTAGTCTAGGCAAATTGAGTTTATATGTGCAATTTGATTGCACATATAAACAAGATACAAGCCAGCGGCCTAACGATTAAGCATATAGACTAGGCATGGGGTTTGAGTGTGAGATCTTGGGTTCGAATCTTAACAAAGGTAAGGAAGCCTTGTTTTCTTTTTTGTTAATTAGCATACTACTACGTATTAAGATCTAATTGCGCCACGCGTCCCAACACGTAGTAGCATTAGGTTGAGCGACCTTGCTGACGAGGCACCATGTGGCATGCCACGTCAGCTGCCAAGTGTCACATGATAACATGTGGCAGGTTGGGAGTGGTTAACATAGTTGATGTGATGCTACGTCAACACTTTCCCTCTTTTTCCCTCCTCATTTCCCTCGTTTTCCCCTTGATTTTCCTTCTCAAGAACAACCAAACCCCTCACTTTGGCCTTTGATTTCATGCTTTTTCCTTACTGAGACACACCAATTAATGGTGTGAATTCATCCTCTGCATAGCCTACTGTGAATCGAACTCATTAACAAGACCAAATGTAGTCAAAGGAGCATTCAATTTGAGCTCCAAAAATTAGAAAAAAAAATGATTTCCTAGAATTTGCATTCAAATCTGATTCAAGCTTTCCTTAGTTTCTAGGTTGAATTCGACTATAAATTGGAGCTCATGGACCATCAACAAGCATACATAACCAATCACAAGCAACTCCTAAGCATTCTCTCTCTCACGCGGTCATTTGTCTCTCTAACCCGTACTTTCTCTCTTTGACTCCCTCTCTCTACTCCAACTCGAGCCTAACCACCACTAAAGCTGAACACCCATTAGCTCAAGCTCTCTAACCCGACTAGTCTCAATCACCACTGTAGCCCTTAGCAACTTCTCCGAGCCATCTTCCATCAAACCCTAACCACTGCCCCTCTCTCTCCTCGAACCACCATCCTCAGCCACCCTTGGCCCAAACTAAACCTACAATCAAACTCCCCATACTCCAAAAAGCCTACCCCAACCAATCAATCACGCCCAGTAAACCCCACACAGCCGGACCACCACTGCCACCCACAACCAACTTTCAAAAACCACCTACTTAAGCCCCTTTAGTCACAGCACTTCGCCTACCCCCCATAAACCCAACAAAATACTCACCAAAACCCCTTTTCCCCATCGTTTAAGTGGTCAGAAACGCTTAGAGCCTCTCCTCCACAGTCGCTGCTGCCTCTATCCCAACTGCAACTCAAATCTATTGGGGTGACATAACCCGAATCCGAGATCCGCTCTGATCCAAACAAACCCACGTCCCTGACCCTCGTCCTATCCAGCATCTAATTTAGTCCTTTTTCTTTTTTTATTTCCTTTTTTCTTTTTTTTCCTTTTCTTTCTTTTCTTTTCTTTATTTATTTATTTATTTATCTTTATTTTTTTATTTAATTATTCACTTATGTACCCATTTATGTGCATGTAAATGTAGTCAAGTATAGAAAAAAAGAGAAAGAGAGAGAAAGAAGAAAAGAAAAGAAAAAAGAGAAAAAAAAAAAGAGTAATTTTGTTTTATTTTACTTTTACTAGTTTAATAAAAAAATACAGAAAATATAATGAGTAGTAAATAACTAAAATGACATAATGAAATCAAAATAAAATAGATAAGATAGTGAATAAAATTATTTTGTCACATAGAAAGATTGATTATCTAGAAAAATAAAAAATAAAAATAAAACGGATCCTTTCCAAATTAGGACACTTTAGGCTTTACAAAGAATAAAAACCAATTTGGGGCCCTTTAGGAAATTTTCTTAAATAAATCAAAATGGATAAAAATATAAACCCGGTTGTTTTCAAAACTAAAATTAACCCAACCTACTAAAACTTTTATAAAAGAACTATGTACATCTAATCTTGAATAACAAGTACATAGGCTCCAATAAAGCAACGATGAAAATGAGAAAAACCTAATTTCCCTTTTTCTATAGTTTAGGTTGTTTTGTTGATCCAATTATAGTAACCAATAACCAAGTTCTATCTTTCAAAATTAAAAGGTGATTTTTAAGTTTAATTCTAATTTTGGAAAGTCACTGGTACCTGTAAGGGTTTAAAATTCCTAACCACCGGATCCAAATTCTCTAGTTTCAAAAACCGTTTTGTAAAATTGATTTTAATCGTTAAACTAGTAGCTAAGTTACGACCAATCTATCCAATTGATTATAAGTTAATTGTTTTTACTTACTCCAATCGAGTAACAACTCCAAAATTATTTTCAAAACAAAAGGGAACGGTTTTCTTTAAACCTTAGTTAAGGGTCGGTATTAAATAGGTAGGGTTTAGTACTGATCGATTTAAAGAATGTTTAATTTTATAAAAGAACCAAGAAGATGAAAAACTAGGCTCGACAACTTACAACTACTTAACTCACAACTTAATAAGAAGGCCATTGTTTGAGGTCGTTTATAGACTTAACCTGAATTTACCCTTAGATTTGATTATCAACCCAATCACTCAAGGGGAAAGCCAATCCGGCCTGCAATGCACTGAGAAGTTCCAGAAGTTGCATCAAAAAGTTGCCAAACAACTGGCCAAGACTGTAGCTCAACATAAGGAGTAAGGAAGTAGAGGAAGGAAGCAAGTCGTTTATTCTCCTAGAAACCTTGTCTAGATCTACCTTAACAAAGAACGTTTCCTTAGAAAGAGGATAAACAAACTATCCCCCAAAGCAGATGGACCTTATAGGATCCTTAAGCGTATCAATGATAACACATATGAGATTGAGTTACCTGAAAGGCACAACTTATCTGCAACCTTCAATGTTGCTGACCTAACGCCCTATATGCCTGACAAAGAAGAAAACCAAGATTTGAGGGCAAATCTTCAATAACCCTAGGGAGCTAATGGATTACCGACCTCTGGCCCTCTTACTCGGTCATGCCTTCAAGGTCTTCAATCCCTCATTAAGAGGATTCTCTCTCATCAACCTACCGATGATGAGATATAGTACATAAAAGAACAGTAGGCAAACTCCTTGAGAGCTCAGATTAGGTACGCCTTACTGTACCCTATCCTTAATACCGATACCGACCACTTACTTGCCAAAGCCGATTTGCCGAGTGATGAGAACCAAGCCTCTACACATCAAGTCTTACTTCAATTACCTGGACCTTGAGGTGCCAAAAGCAACTTGCAGAGTGCCAAGACCTAAGCCCTTGCTTGACAAGTAATTCTATTTTAGCATACTACTACTACTTAATAGCATTCCTTATTCGTCTCGATAACTCCTGATGTTGTAACATCATGACCCGACTCCACGGTTATACCTAAAGATTCCCTAATGTAAATCCATTAACGAGCTGCCACCTGTCCACTTTTTGACATTATACTATTTTTAACTTTTCATTATTTATCAATTTACCCTTTCTCGTATGTATTAGGAATCTCTTCTCTTATATGCCTTTTTATAATTTTCCTTATTTGTAATGTTGCCCTAGAGACTTACTATAAATAGTCCCTTCTCTTTGTAGTCGGAATATCTTACATTCCTTTTAGATAGTGAATATATTGGTTCTTGCGAGATATTCCTCTTCAAGTCCATTTTTCATACACTTTTATCTAGCCTTGCCGAGTAACTCAAGATTAGTGGCAGGTGGACCTTGATATTAGCTTATGAATCACATCAAGTAAAGTATCAAGTCGTATCATGTTCGTTGGTAAGTCGTATCTTCTGAGCAGCTTCATGTAAGCTACTACATTTAGTTCGTTGACCTATCCATTATATTCTCTTCGATATTTCAAAAGACACATTGGTTTCTATCTCCTACGGTAAGCCTTAATGATTAGTAAGCTCCTAGGTACATCATATAATCCTAGTATGAAAGCTTGAAGTTGTGACCAGGAGCTATATTGAAATAGTTCCTATTAGTCTGCTATTTTGTTATACCCTCTTTTCCTTTGGAGGAATAGAGCAAGTTCTCAAGTCACTACTCAATTTGTATTTTCTATGTGCGGTGGGAATTTCTTGTGTGAAGAGTGTTTTCTGAAGCTTTTGTTACAAATGTCAAAGTCTAACGTTCAAGGAGAGATTAACGGTGCCATGAGTGATGCTCATGGTCGTAGTCGTGCTACACAACAAACCCTACGAAATATTGATGAGTAGATACAAAACCTTGCTACTATTGTAGCTAATTTACCTGTTTTTGTACAAAAAGTCATAGAGACTAGGCCGCAAGAAAGATTTGTTGTTGAAAAAGGTTATGAAAGGAGAGATAAGTTGAGAAGGCAAATGGTTTAACAATGGGACGTAGAGACCCTTCAAATAAGCTCCACCCTGATGTACAAATAAAGTTGCAATAAGGAGACTAGATTTGGATGAAGTGGAGTAGTACGAAGAGGAGGAGCTATATGATGGAGTTGACGAGCGTAAGCTTAGAGCCCCTAAGGGAGCTGAACACCTCAAAATGCAAATCCCAATCTTTAATGGGTTTAATAGTGCTGATAACTACCTAGACTAAGAAGAGAATATCGAAAAGATATTTAACTTTTATGATTATGAAGATGTTGTTCATATTCGAGTGGTTGCATTGGAATTATTTTAGTATGCAGCAATATGGTGGAAGAAGTTGTTAAATGTTTACCCGAGAGCCTAACATAAAGTCCGAACATGGGAAGAGATGAAAAGAGTCCTGAGAAGTAAGTTTATTCCTGAACACTATGAGCAAGGCACTTTCCAACATCTCCAAGACTTAAGACAAGGTAACAGATTAATGGATGAGTATGTCCGAGAGTTTTAGTTGCTTATGATCCAATGTAATGTTGATGAGCCTAAGACACAAACTATAGCATGATTCATTTTTGGGCTAAGGATTGAGATTAGTAACATAATGGAACTATAGAGGCTTGTATCTTTAGATGTGACAATCTAAGTGGTATAAAGAGTCGAAAGACAAAGGTAGAACCAGGTTATCCAAATGTCGAGTATTCGAACAGGATTACCAAATAAAAGTGGTGTGCTAAGCCTACCTAGAAATGACCGCACACCAAGCAATTCTAAGGTGAACCGCCTAGGACAAGTACCAAACCAACCTGAGGAGAGCCTAGGCAAAGGCAAGGCCGAGGAGCTTAAGGTCTAAAGAGACTAAGGTCAAAGCTTAAGAAAGAAGACCCAAGAAATCAAATGTCTTGGCTACGGACACGTGGATAGTCAATATCCGAACCGACGTGCTATAACCATAAAGGAAGACAAACCCCAGTTTAAAGTGGAGAGTGTTGTGAAGGAGAGGAAGAAATGGGCGTTAACCAGGTGTTAAAAGAGTTTCAAGCAGACCCCAATGCCATAACACCACCTAAAGTAGGTGTCGAGTACTGTTTTATCGTTCGAAGATCTCTAAGTACCTTTGTGGCCAAGGAAAATGAATAAAGAGAGAACCTCTTCGTTAGTAAGCACAACATAAGGGTTCGTGCTTTTCCAGACATATCCCTTACCAATGAGTTTGTCCACCTATCTTCTTCTCAAGGTTAAGTTAATAGGCTAGCCTATTTGGTAGGGCAACTCCTAGTTGGAGATCAATGTAATGTTCTATCCCTCTTATAAAAGGTAACCATTTGACAGTTCATCAAGGAGTAGATCCACAAACTTTTTAAGTAGCTTTTGAACCTTCACAAGTAAGGACTCAATCTCCTTCAATTCCAATAACCTGTGAACCAACAAGAACCTAGGCTCTTTTGACCTAATAGCTTTAATTAACTCTAACCATGATAACATACAAGATTTCTTCTTAATAGTTCACAAGATTTGTGCTTAGGATTCTTGGACTTTCCTAGGATTCATAGGTGATAATACAACCTTCTTTTTACCTTTGTACAACATATAAGTATTCTCATACCTATCTTGTATCACTCAAAGATCAAAGAAACCTAGGTCAACCTAAGAGGATGTGTAATGCATACATCAGTAAGAAGACATACGTCACCTCATATGTATCTTTCGCCTATAGAATTGGCACTAACGCTAATTTGGTGACATGTAAGACTCCTTTCCGTACAGCGATCAAATTTTATAAGTTCAAGAGTATAAAGTCATAAGTAACTTCAATGCATAAGCATTAAGCTACTACATTAGTGTGAGATCCACATTTTAGTAAATAAGTCCTCAAAACTAAAGCTTAGGACATCGTATAAAAAAAAAAAGCTCTTTTTATAACCTAAAATATACAATAAGGCAGCAAATTAGTTGAACGAACTAGAAAATTTAAGTATTTGAAATGGAATTATAAAATATTCACATAAGTTAAATGTTAAAATTTTCAAATTTCATTGGTTATCCATCAAAACAAGAAAATCATAAAACTCGATGCCCAATTTAAAGTAATCTCAAACATAAATTAATTAATTATAAAATATAACAAAACAACATGAGTTATTTGCTTAGGCTTAAAATTTACAATGGGACCCAAAAGAAATTCAAAGTAAACTCGTAAATTTCGATTCTTTACATTGAGTAATAAAACATTAATAATTTAATATATGTTAAAACATTAAAACCAACTTATTCATTTATCAATTTCCAAATTTTCAAAAACTGCGATTCAAGATATAACGGGAACTTATAAATAATTTAAATTGTCGAGCTTGGTTTATTCTCTTGGTTTTTATAAATTAGGCTTCTTTAAATAGATAAATATTAAATCCTACCCGTTTAATATTGACTCTTAACTAAAGTTTAAAAAAAAAAACAATTCTCTTAACTTTGAAAATATTTTAAAGTCGTTACCTAACCAAAGTTAAGGAAAAGAGTTAAATTATAACTAATTGGGTGGATTAATTATAACTTAGTTATCGGTCTATCAATAAAACTAATTTTTTAAAATAGTTTTTAAAACTAAAAATATAAATCCATGGGCTATCCTATCAAACCCTAAATGAGTACCACTTTTAACTTTTCAAATTTAATTTTTTTTTTCAAATATCCTTCCAATAATGTTTATTTACAAGTAATAACTGAAATTTTACTTATTTATAAAAAAATAAGAATTTAAAAAATTATGTACTAATAGGGGAAAATAAATTTTTTCTATATTTTAAATCGTCCCGTACAAACAAGTACCTACGTACCCACTATGTGGGATCAAACTTTCGTAGTTTGTTTAATGAAAACTTTAGTAAGTTAGTTAATTTTAATTCTTGAAAAATATTGGGTTTACATTTTTATCCAATTAAATTTATTTAAGGAAATTTTTCAAAGGATCCTGAACCAAACTTTATTTATGGAAAGTCTTAAGAAAAAGGTCCTTATTTGGAAAGATGATTGGTTACTTTTATTTATTTTTGGAAAATTGATTTTCTAAGTGGCAACAAGATTTCATTTTATTTTTTTATTTTAATTTATTTTATTTTTACCAAAACATAAATAAATAAAACTAGACTAAACTCTTTCTTTTTTTCTCTTTTTTTATTTCTTTCTTTTTTATTTTTCTTCTTTATATATATATAATTACAATTACATGAATCAAATAAGTAAATGAACAAAAAATGAATAAATAAAAGAATTAACAAAAAATAATAAAATAAATAAAATAAAACTCAAGCTGGGCTGGAGAATAGGTTAGATGCGCAAGTTGGAGCTGGGCACGGATCCAAATCAGGTCGGGTCAGGTTAGGTGCTCGGATCAAGCCATGGATGGAGAAAGACAGTAGCACGTGGTAAAGAAGCTCCAGGCGTTTCTGATCACCGAAAATATGGGGGAAGGTGTTTTAGTGAGTGTTTCATTGAGCTTATAAGGGGTAAGGAGAGTACTGCGGGGTTTAATGGTGGTTTAAGTGGTGGTTGGAACTTAGGCCGATGGTGGTAGTGGTCGTGGTATCCAATAACCAAGGTGGTTTAAGCTCAGAAAGTGGTCAAGTGAGAGTATGGGTCATTCGGTGGTCTGTTGTCACTTCTATGGAGTCAACAGGGCTCGGTTATCATGAGCTGATAGGCGCTGTGGTGGCTTATACGACAGTCGTTGTGCGATCGATGGTAAGGGTTGTTAAGGTGTAGATGTAATGGACAGTAGCTAAGGGGCTTGGTAAAGAGAGGCTGAAGGTTGAGTGGTTATGTGTGTATTCAGCAAAGAGGGGATTGAGGTTGTCTGGTCAAGGTTGTAGCTATTTTTTTGTATTTTTCTAAATTTTTTTTTTTCTAAAAGTTTCTACTTTTTGTATTTTTCTAAATTTCTTATTTTTTTTGTTTTTCTAAAAGTTTCTACTTTTTGTATTTTTTACTTTTCCTAAATTAGGATCCATTATCCTATCCTAAAAATTTTGAAAAAAAAAAAAGAAAAAAAAAAGAGGGGTAAGGTAAGAAGGGGAAGGGGGGTGGGGCATAAAAATTGAGTGTCTATAGCTACGTCTCGTTATAGTGAAATTTAAATGAAACTTTACCACAAAGACGAATGAGACACTTTTTTTACTCCAAGAGTGAAATTTGTCTAAAGGAACACCGTAGCTAGCTACTTTAGGTTCAATCCACTAAGGATTTTAGTGAATAGTGAAAAGAGAGAGAAGGCACTCTAAGAGCTAGTCAAGAGACTAAAAGAAGAATTGAAGCCTAGTCATGCCCTTTTGAGCCGATGAACCAGGGTGAACGAGTAAGCATTCCTTGAGCTAACTAAGACCCTAAAGTGATGTTGAAAACTTAGTCATGTCCCTTTAATCTAAGTAACCAAGGTAAAATGGGCAAAGCACTCCATAAGCTGACTAAGACCCTAAAGAGATATTAAAAACTTAGTTGTGCCCCTATGAGCTAAGTAACCAAAGTAAAACAGGCAAGCGCTCCTTAAGTTGGCTAAGACCCTAAAGAAATGTTGAAAACTTGGTCATACCCCCATGAGCTAACTAACCAAGATGAGATAAGCAAAGTATTCCTTGAGTTGGCTAAGACCCTAAAGAGATATTGAGGAATTTGTTGTGCCCTTATGAGCTAACTAACCAAGATGAAATGAGCGAAGCACTCCTAGAGTTGGCTAAAGATTTGTTGAAAGCTTAGTCAAAGGCTTAGTCGTGCCCTATGAGCTGACTAACCAAGGTAAAATGGGCGAAGCACTCTTTAAGTTGGTTAAGACCCTAAAGAGATATTGAAAACTTAATCGTACCCTTATAAGTTGACTAACTAAGAAGACATGGGCGAAACGCTCCTTAAGTTACCTAAGAACCTAAAGAGATGATGAAAACTTAGTTATGCCCCTATAAGCTGACTAACCAAGATGATAGGCAAAGCGCTCCTTGAGCTAACTAAGACCTCCTAAGAGATGATGAAAACTTGGTCATGCTCCTATGAGCTGACTAACTAAGATGATCAGCAAAACACTCCTTAAGCTAATTAAGACCTTAAGAGATGATGAAAACTTGGTCATGCCCCTATGAGCTAACTAACCAAGATGATGGTCAAAGCACTCCTTGAGCTAACTAAGACCCTAAAGAAATGTTGAAAGCTTAGTCATGCCCCAATTAACTAACTAACCAAGCTAAGACGGGCGAAACGCTCCTTGAGTTAGCTAAGACCCTAAACTGAATGAGATGGGTAAGCGCTCCTTGAGATGGGTAAGTGCTCCTTGAGCTGGCTAAGACCCTTAAAGAAGAACCTAGTCATGCCCTACTAAGCGAACTAACCTAGGCAAGAGTGTCTCTAGTAAACTAGCAACCCAAAATTTAGAATCGATTCGATACAAACCTGGAAGTACTCCTTGAGCTAACTATCCTAGATGAATGGGTGAACCACTCCTTGAGTTAGCTAAAACCGTAACTTAAAACCTGGTAGTACACCACTGAGCTAACTAACCTAGGTAGGAGTGTCTTTGGTAGATTAGCAACCCTAAATTTGGAATCGAAAAAGTGCCCTATTAGCTCGCTAAAAGAATCAATGATGAAAAGAAGTGCCTTATGGGCTTACTCAAGAGAAATTTGTGAAGGGAATTGCCCTTATAGGCTTGCTACAAACTGGGTGAAGAAAAGCACCCTATAAGCTTGTTAAGAGAAATCGATGATGAAAGGAAGTACCTTATGGGCTCGGTTGGGAGAAATTAGCAAAGGAAAGTGCCCTACGGGCTTGCTAAAAGGAAACCGATGAAGAGAAGCGCCCTATGGGCTTGCTAAGGACTTAGTGAAGAGAATGGCCCTATGGGATCACTAAAACCCTAAAGGGAATTAATGAAAGAGAGCGTAACGCTTTAAAAGTTGGCTAGAACCCTAAAAAGAATAAAAAAAGTAGGTCAGCACTCTAAGAACTAGCTAGAACCCTAAAAAGAATAGAAAAGGGGACATCGCTCTAAGAGTTGGCTGAAATCCCAAAAATGAAAGATGGGAGAACACCCTAAAGGCTAGCTGAAACCCTGAAAAGAATAAAAGAGGGGACAATGCTTTAAGAGCTGGCTTAAATCCCAAGAGGAATTGATGAAAGTGAAGATAGCGCTTTGAAAGCTAGCTAGCACCCTAAAAAGAAAGATAGGATGGCGCCTTAAAGGCTAGCAAGATCCCTAAAAATGAATGATGGGATAACACCCTAAAGATTAGTTGAATCCCTAAAAACGAATTAAAAGAGGGGAAAATGCTCTAAGAGCTGGCTTGAACCTAAGGGAAGTTGATGAGGATTGAAGAAGTAAAGTAAGGATAGCAAGGAATGCAACTAGTTTGAAAAACTTCTTCACTTTGGAAAATGTTTACAAGGAATTGTTGAAAAAACCGTTTATGAAAAAGGAAATAAGGATAGGCCGCTTGATTTGAAAAAAAGGTTAAAGGATATTAAAAACTGCAATTAGGGAAGAACGATCTAGACTACTATGGTTAATTTAAAAAATGTGACGACCTTGAAAAGGAAATGGATAACATAAATTGAAAGCTTGGCTACTCGAGCCAATATGGATTGGATAAAAATCTTATGACAAGCCTTTACTTTCTCTGTCTTCTTTTTCTTTTTCTTTTTTTTTTTTTGAATTTTTTCCAATGGTTATAAATTCTTACTTGAGGAACAAGTTTATAACCACCCCTTTCTTTGGTAACCATGTAGGGTTTTTCAATGCCCTTGACCTTGATGTTGGTTTCCCTCGTAAGGCTTCATGATTTTAAAGATTCTTTTCTTAGGGAAAAAGGTAACTCATGATTAATTTAGTTGAAATGAACTTCCTTGCTAACTCTTGGCCTAGATTTCACTCTTGACTACAGTCTCAAAATTATAGTCTGTTTTGCAAGGGATACGCCTTGATCAATCTGTTAGGTCTTTTTCAGTTCAACATTATGAATTTAGGCTTTTGGTCCAAGGGTTTCAAAATGGACTAATGAGGAGGCCTATTTTGAAAGAAATATTTTTATTTATCCAAGGTATACAAGTTAAGAGCCTTAAGGAAAAATTAGAAGTATGTTTGCCCCAGTTTCAAAAACAATTTTTGTGAAAGATAGGAACAGTTTTTACTACATAAGGGTAGTATTGTGGGTAAGTAGGCCTTATGTGCTTCAGTATAGGTAAAAGAGGCTTCAGACTAGATATAGAGATTTTAGGTTTTTAGGCTTTGGAATGTGATTCAAAGGCTTATGTTTTTGGGGCTATTTGAGCTTAGACTCCCGACCTTTTGATTCGATTTGGCTCCCCCTACTAAGATATGATATATCTTTTAGGGTTCTCATCCTACACTTGGGCTTAGTTTTTTAGCCTCTTTTCTTCTTTCTTTCTTTTTTTATTATTATTACTTTGCTACAGTATCTCTTGTTGTTCTTTCTTTTCTTTTGGCCTCAAGAATAATTGTCTCCATTGTAGAGTTTTTGCATCTTAAGCGATTTAGGGCCCTAAATCCATAGATTTCTAGGGTATGAGCTCGAGTGAGGTAGGTATAAGCTTGAGGTGTTTGAAGGGTATCAATTCTTCCTTATTTCAAAGAAAAATAATTTATCAAAAATAAAACTTATCTATGAATTTAATGTTATTGAAGCAAGTACAAACTAATTTTATCCTTCTCTCCTCATCAGTAACCCTAACCTCCAAATTGCCTCATTATGGGGTGATTCTTGATAGAGTTTAAATTTGAACATTCTCTAATGAGGTTAACAAGAGATAATTGTGTTTAAGATTTGAAAATGAATGCCCGACTTCATTTTAATCTATGTGTTACATTTAAAATGGACCTCCTTTAAGTAATGAGTTTAAAATATCATTACCATTATGTCGCTCAACTCTCAAAGTGTCTTTGGTTAGTATATAGGATATAGTTTGCCTCTTTTCATTCTAAACCTTTAAAAGTAAGTTACCAATTTCTTAGGGAAGAATCCATTAAGGTAGAGATTGACTCTGCCCCCCTAGGCTCTTAAATCATGCCCTAATATTTGACTTTGTGTTTTGGCTTAGCTTTCTAAGTAGACTAGGGGTTATGGCTTAGCTTAGTTATTTGTATGAACTAAGGATTGTATTTGGGTCAACTGTTTCAATCAGATGTAGTTTATGTTCGAATAGGCTACCTTAATGGGCCAAGTGACTTGTGTTTAGGTAGGTTGCCTGAATGGGCCCAAGGTTGGTGTTTAGATTGAATGGGCTAAAGGGCTAATGTTTGGGTTGAATGGCCTAAGGGGCTTATCTTGGCTTCCTTAATAGGTTAAAGGGCCTTGTGTAGGTTAAAAGCCAAGTATTTGTATTGGCTACTTAAGTAAGCTAAAGGATTGAGGTTGAATTAGCTCCTCGAGCCCATAAGAATTTATAGCCATCAACAACTTTTCTTTTCATTTTCATTTTTTCAATTTTTGTTTCTTCTTCTTTTTCCTTTTTTCCAATTGAGAGAGAACGATAAAGTTTTATTTTATAGAAACCAAGAAAATAATTTACAAATAAAGATGGTGTTTTCTAGGGTTCTATTTACAAGTTTATGAGATTTAACATTTCCCTTAATGGGAGGGAACAATGATTAGATAAATGCCTATTAAAGGACTATTTACAAAGAAGGGAATGCTAAAGAATAAAGAATAATGAACTAAAGAGAATTTTATTACTGTGAAAGATCAAAATAAAGAAAACAAAAGTAGAGAACCTAACATTTATTCTAGAACTTGAAACTTATTCTAGGCGCCCTTGGAAAAAACCTTAAATTAAGTTTCGCAAATAAGCCTTAAGGTCCTCTATCATTTCATAGGTTTCCCTAATGACCTATCTCAAAAGGGCCCTTAAAGCCCGATTGTGAGCTTTAGAACACTTAAGCTTCTCCTTTAGATAGATGATTTCATCCTTCAATAGCTGCTCGCGAATCCTTTAGAGGTCTTATAGCTTATTATTCCCCTTATTGCTTGCTTAGTTATCTGCCATTCTAGGTCTACACATTTTATGGACAAAAATCAATCATCAATGCAACAAAAGAAAGTACATGAAAATATGTAGATATTAGAATCGTTTGGGTTAATACATTCTTCCTTAAGTTGCAACCCTATTGTTATTTTCAAAAAACTTGAGTGCATTAAAACTCTTAAACAACTAGTAGGGTTGCAATTCTTAAGAGTAGTGTATTAACTCAAGCTTGAAGGGGAATATATACAATTAGGGTGGATTTTAAAAGGTCTCTAAGCTTTGTGACCTCACTTGTTTTTAGAAAACACTTTCATTAGTCATATCAAGCTTGATTGGGGTGACCTAATCAACTCCAAGTAGTGGTAACACCACAACACCCAAAGCCTATACAATGCCTCCCCTCCTGGGATCCTAAGATGGCTTGAGTCTAATCATATATACTTTGTATCTTTGATGCAACAAATGCTCCCCCCCACCCCCCTAATGTCTCAATGCATGTTGTACACAAAATAAAAATAATAATCAAAACAAAGTATATACATGAAATAACAAATAAACAAACAAATAAATAAATAACATGGGTATTTTGAAAGGCAAATTTAATTTTAAAAAGTATTTTAAGTGGCTAGCCTTCTTAATATCAGTAGTAGAGTTGCCAAACTGTTTTTTCTCCCGATTTTCATAAATTAGTCTTCTTTAAACAGATCAATATTAAACCTTACCCGTTTAATATTACCCGTTTAATATTGACCATTGACTAAGAAAACCAATTCTTTTAACTTTGAAAATATTTTAGAGTCACCACCCGATCGGAGTAAAAAAAAAGAGTTAAGTTATAACCAAATAACTTAGCTATCGATCTATTGATAAAACGAATTTTTAAAAACTGTTTTTAAAACTAAAGATCAAGATCCGAAGGCTATCATGTTAAACCCTAAACGGGTACCACTTTTAATTTTTAGAATTTAATTTAGTTTTTCGAATACCCTTCCAATAATGTTTATTTATAAGCAATAACTGAAATCATACCTATTTACAAGAAATAAGAATTTAAAAAATTATCCACTAATGGGGGAAAATAAATTTTTTTCATATTTTAAGTCACCATATACATACGGGTGCCTACGTAAACACTGTTAAGGATCAAACTTCCATAGTTCATATTTGGGATCAAATTTTCGTAGTTCGTTTAATGAAAACTTTAGCAAGTTGGTTAATTTTAATTCTTGAAAAAGATTGGGTTTACGTCTTTACCTAATTTAATTTAAGGAAATTTTTCAAAGAGTCCTAAACCAAACTTTATTTATGGAAAGTCTCAAGAAAATGGTCCTAATTTAGAAAGAGGATCATTTACTTTTATTTATTTTTGGAAAATTGATTTTCTAAGTACTAACAAGATTTTATTTTGTTTCATTTTATGTTATTTTATTTTTATTTTCATTTATTTTATTTTTACCAAAGCATAAATAAATAAAACTAGTCTAAAGTCTTTTTCTTTCTTTTTTTATCTCTTTTTTTCTTCTTTTTTTTATTTCTTTTTTATTTTTCTTTTCTATATATATACGATTACAATTACATGAATCAAATAAGTAAATGAACAAAAAATAAATAAATAAAATAATTAACAAAAAAATATAAAACCAAAGCTGGGCCGAAGAATGGGTTAGATGTGCAATTCAAGGCATAGGTCGAAGCTAGGCGTAGATCTAGATTGGGTCAAGTTGAGTCAAGCACTTGAGTCACGAATGGAAGAAAGACAGTAGCATGCAGCAAAGAAGCTCTAAGCGTTTTCAATCACCTAAACAAAGGGGAAAAAGTGTTTTGGTGAATATTTTATTAAGCTTGTGGAGCGTAGCAAGAGTACCACAAGGTTTGAAGGTGGTTTAGGTGGTGGTTGGAACTTGGGCCAATGGTAGTGGTGGTCGTGGTGTCCAATAATGAAGGTGGTTCAAGCTCGGAAAGTGGTCGAGTGAGAGTAGTGTGGATTGTTTAGTGGCGTCCACTATCGCATATATGGAGTCGATGGGGGTTGTTTATCATGACTAGATAGGCGCTACGTTAGCTTATTCAATAGTGGTTGTAAGATCGACGATGAGGTCTACTAGGGCATAGATGTAGTGGGCAGTAGCTAAATGGCTTGATGGAGAGAGGATGAGGGTTAAGTGGCTATGTATGTGTTCAGCAAAGAAGGGATTGGGGTTGTCTAGTCAAGGTCGTAGCTGGTAGTCATAGCTTTGATGGAGAGATAGCGAATTATTACAAGAGGAGGGATCAATGTTGGTGGTACAATAGGTATCGGGTTGAGTCAAGGGGGTAAATGCAAGCATACGTGTGTGCAGTTAGGTACCATAACTATTGGTGGAGGAATGGGTTTGGGGCTCAGGTTGATGGAGAAGGACGATACAGTGTTGAGAAAGAAAGTTGCCATGCAGTGTTGATCTATTGATGTTGTTGAGCGTCAGTGTAGATAAGAAAAGGATCGAGGATGAAGCTGATTGTACTTTCCAAAGGGAGTTTTAGTGTAGGTTCTTGGATTAGTAAAGTGATATGCAAGAGAGATTGTGCGAGAGAAGGGTAGTTTGGTAGAATTGTGTTCTGTTTTTAAGTGAGAAAGGGAGGGAAAGAAAAGAAAAGAAGAGAAGAAGAAGGGAAGATGTGTTGTCAAGGCTAATCATAAAGTACCACGTGTTACGACCAGACACATAGCCTAGTGATCTCTTGACATGTGGTAGTGCGTTGTGTTGCAAGGGAAAAAACAGAAGGTATTTTCTACCTTTGATGAGAGTTGAACCCTCGATCTTCAAGCTAAACCCAAATATAAGTCCAAGTATTTATCCATTAGGTCGTTAGTCTGTGTCTTATCCATATGTGCAATTAAACAAGGTCAACCTAGGTCATATTCAAAACTAATCTTAAGTCCAACGACCCTCTCTTTATTTTTTATCTAAATTAAAAAAAATCTATTATATTATAATATCTAAACTTATTATTTTTCTATATTTCCCAAATTCTCTATTTTTTCTATTTTTTGTAACTATTTAGTTTTTTGTATTTTTCTAAATTCCTTTTTTTTTTCTTTTTTTGCTTTTCTTAAATTAGGACCCATCATCATATCCTAAAAAATTTGAAAAAATAAAAAAGGGGGGCAGGAGAGGGCACAAAAATGGGGTGTCTACATAAATAAACAAGCAAATGAACAAATTGTATGAAAAAGAATAAAAAAAATAAGACATAGTTAGTAATTTTAGGTAGTGGAAGCTTCCATAAAAAGCTAATAACTAACCTAAAAATTAAATATAATAAAATATGCCTAAGTAAATAATAAATAAATAGAGGCTCATGGCTTTTGGAGAAACCATGGATTGAAGCTCATGGTTTTACATAAAACCATAGATATCACCCCACAGATTCTAAAAACCATGTGATACTTAGCATAAAATTGAAGTAAAATCCCAACACATGTCCTTCATGCTAAAGGCTAACCCACTAAACAATGCATTATATAAACCTTCATTCACATTCCATTTGACTCTTTAGATACCTAGGAATTAAAGGAAATTCATGAGAAAAATTGAAGGAGACAAGAAAAATTTTGGAAATTTAGGAAATTAAGCATAAATTCACGAGTTTGGAGTTTAAGAACTTAGGGACAACTTGACTTAAAGCCACCACTGATGCTTGAAGGACCATCCAACACCCTCCTCTTCTAACAACACCACCATTGCCACCAACCACCAAAGCTGTCCTCTTTAATGAGTTTAACTTATTGATATAAGGCAAGTGCACCTATCAGTTTTAATATAACGAATGTGAATCCGAGTCGATCCCTCAGAGACTTCGAATACTAATATTAACCTTAGATCTATTATCTAACTAGAAAATTGTAATGAGTTGAATGAATTAAAAATACTAAAATTAACAAACTAACCTAATTATGAGACTTGATTAAGTAATTTAGAAAGCGATAAAATTAAGAACGACTTCAAGAAGATAATAACGTATTTAGGAATTATTTCTCCTAGTGTTTAACATGTGACCGCTTAAAATATATCTAATTTAATCTCTGTTATTTTTTATCGGAGGGATTCACAATTAAAGTTAACACCTTTATCAAGCATATTAACCCTAATCCTAAATTATTTACCAGAATCTCTTCACTTAGTAAGATAATTTAGAATCTCATTAATGTATAATGAATTCCTACACAAAAGAACAACTTTCCGGAAGACACATGTATCTTATCTCTAGGTACACATGTAATTCTCTCCAATTATGTCAAGATCTCATTACACATGTGATTTCTCAATCATTATGCATAATATCATAGATTGATACCCTAAAATTATCAATTAACAATTAAATAACATAATTGAATCAAGAAAAGATAGAAATTTTATTGAAAATTATCAATCAATCTAATAGTCATATGAAACCCTAGGTTCCATAATCTTAAATACAAGAATTTTAAGCTATCATAATGAAACTAAAAACGAATTGCAACAAAATCAATAAATAAAACATAAAAAACTCCTTTTGTTGATGAAAAATCTCTTCAATCTTGAAGTTAGGTGTTTCTTTCACCTTTTTCTTCTCCTTCTCTTCAAGTCTCTTATCTTTTAAATGTCTAAATTTTTGTGCGAAACCCTAGTATGTCCTTTTATAATGTATTGTAAGATTTCTTTTTTCGTCACCAGACACAGCCTGGGACACAGTTGTGTCCCCAGGTCATGTAACTTTCTGACATTAGCAAATCTTCCTAGATGAACACAGCCTGGGGACACAGTTGTGTCCCAGACTGTGTAACTTTCTAACCAAAATTCATATTGTTTATGTAACTTCAAAATTTCATAACTCATTCATTTGAACTCCAAATTAAGTGAAACTTGATTCCTTTTCTTCGTTTTCAATCCAAGAATGCATTTAAACCTTGAAATCAAAATTTCACTCAATTAAGTATTAATTTCTTTAAAGAAAACCAAAGATGTAAAGGAAATATTATAAAATTACCATGTGAAATGTATTTAAAATAAGAGTTATCACTTATCATTCAATTTTTGAAAATTCACTAGAAAAACTGAATTTTGTCTAAAATTTTTGGAAATTTTTATTCTTTAATAATTTTAGGTATGTTTTCAAATAAAATTTTTATTTTTTATAAAAATCTTTCAATTTACATATCACCTATAAGAAATGTACATTTTAGCATCGAACTATGATTTGATTTTCAAAAGATCAACGAAATAGTTTCCTTTACAAAATGTTTTTATAAATATCCTAAGTCATACAGAATCTCTATGTAAAAGGTTTTTCTAAAACTTTTCATTTTATTGAGTTTTATATTTATATTTTGGAAAAAATGAAAAATTGAAATTTAAGGAAAATTTATTATTTTTCAAGTTATTTTGTTAAATCTAATTTTAAAACCCTTTTTTAATAATTTTAGATGCAATGTAATAGGTTGAGATTTAATTTTATTCTTGGATTTCATGAAAAAGGCAGGTTTTTAAAGTCAAATTTGATGATTTCCACTTAATTACTTATGTTGGCTTCTTAAAGATTATAAATTGATTCTTTTTATTTAAAGACCCATATAAATCAATAGTAAGTAGGAGATATTACTTGTTGTACACGAAGAATTTTTACCCTAATACCATGATTTTTCTAACCTAATATATGTATTTTAAGCATTTAGTTGTGTTTAACACCCTTTTTAGTTGAAATTCTAGGTTTTGCACACCATTATGAATGAGTTCAAAACCATTCAAGTAGATATTGATGGAATTCCAACTAAGTTGAATATTAATGAATTAAAAATAGTGCAAAATGTGCAATCTTAGGGGAAATGTAGTGAATCTGATACCTATATAAGATTTTATAAAAGCTTTTTGGATGCTTTGGTGTAAGCTGATAACATGCAAAAGATATTACAAAAGTTTCCTTTATCAAGTAAATTTTAAATATAAAAGTAGAAACTTTAATAGAAGGTATTCTAGTATAAAATTCTAAACTAAAACCAAGTAGAAGGTCATATAGAATGTTCCATGTTAAAAATTATGAGTTAAAACGCTTGTAGAAATTTTATTAAAGAGTCCTATTGGCAAAAATTATAACTAATGATCCTAACAGAAACTTAAGCAGAAGGTTCAATAAAGCATAAAGGTAAAAGCTCTAATAGAAGCTTGAGTAGAAGATTTAATAAGCAAATATTATAAGTAAAGGTCCCAATAAAAATTCAAGTAGAAGGTACCATAAACCTAAAAAACTCTAGTAAAAGGTTATGCAGAAAATACTTTATGTTTAAGAAACCCTAATAGAAGGTTAAGTAGAAAGTACTAAAGTTAGGACACCCTAATATAATTTTCTTATATAATAATAATAAAAGTTGATACTCATAGTAGACACCCAATAAATATTAAAAGAATTAAAAACCTAATCAAAAAGTATAACCATTAAAACACTATTACTTTAATGAAATTATAATTTGTAATATAGGGATAAATGAGGATGAAAGGACTAAGACATCAAACTTACAAGCCAAATAAGTAAGATTAATGATCAAGGGCATTTTAGATTACCATGTTATAAGTACTTAGAGATTGAAGTATATGTTGTTTATGCTTGTGAAATAGTTGTTTGTGCACATGCAACATGTGTACTTGAAAACTATTATGCTACTACGATATCTTTGCTACTTGCATTGTTTGCCTTAGTGTATTTTGCCTTCTAATATGATTGTCTAAAATTGTTTGATCACCTTATAATTGGACTAACTAAACTCAAACTAAGACTCTAACATGAAATGCATTACAAGCCACTAAGGGAATGACATAGGATTCTCCAACTAAACAACAACCCTTCGATAAGGCAACATGATTGACTTTTACTCAATTTTAATCGAATTAAGTAACAAAAGAGGAGGTCACGGTGAGGTTAAAGGCACGTTTGAAGGTAGTCATGAAAGGAGTCAAGTTTTCATTGTATAGGCATAAGTTTGGTCATGAATCGTGGCATCATGGTCATTATGTGTAATCTCCTCAACACGTGTTAGAGCAGGTATAATTTCTTTAACTTTATGACAAACCAAATAATGTCGCATAGGTAACAAGTGTTTGATTGTATTGTGTTGCATCTAACTAATTGATGGCCCTACTTAATTATTGTGTTGTATACACTTTTGTCTCCGGCCCCATACTAAGCGATTGGTTGCTCATATCCTCATAATTCATTTGTAGGTCTTAGAAGATAGATATCAAGACTAACCAATCCCCTAACATATAAAAGATAAGTAATGGATCTAGAGTGAAGAGTAAATGGATTTGGATGATTCTATTTATCTCTTATTTTAGAGTCAATTGGGCAATTTGTATAATCCCAACTAACTTGTAGTATTTTATTTATTGCAAACAAAAATTTAGAATTTCTTTTACAAGTTTTCTTGTATAAAAACTCAATGTAAATTTCTTTTTTATAAAAAAATATATATTAAATTCCTATCTTTTACTTTGTATACTGAATTAAAAATACTTCAGAGTTATTTAGTCACATATATCTTATGTATACAAAGTCTAATTTTAAAACCTACACGGTTTATACTTAAAAGCATAACTTTTAGGATGGATATAGGATAGAACGGCTTTGTGCCCATACTCTACCCTGTGAGAATAGATTTCGAAAAATTTATGACTTGATATCTATCCTGTGACTATTAAATATGTATCTAGAACTTATTCGATTGAGAAGGAAATGGGTAGGTGTTTTGTACAATAAGACTATCCACTCCTCTCTTTGATTAACAATAATAAAGCTACACAAGTTAACACAAATATGTTTTAACCTTACATGTTTGGGCTATTCTCTAGCATATTTTCTTGGATTTTTTTTTCTTATTACTTAATATATTTTCTGTATTTACATATTCATTTAGTTGAGAAAAAGATTCGTTTTATTTGAAGGCCCAGATAAATATTCACGATGATGTTTCTATGAAGTATAACACTGATTCGACCTTTTCACATAGGTGACATGAAATTTACATAAGGGGGTAAGTTTTACGTTTCCACATGATGACCAATCTTACTAAATCATTATTCATAGATATATCTCGAGGGTAGATGTGTAACATTATTACCATATTTACCCATATAATAGGTCTCTAATCAAATCCCCTTTATATCATTAATTTAACATAACCATTGCATATTAATTTAATATTGCCCATCTTTATCATTTCACCTTTTTGCTAAATTTACTTTAGTACATACAAATGTAATATGCATATTTCATTGTTATTGTGCCTAGCTGTAGGTATCGATTACAAACTAAAGTTAGTACTTGGTTTTAAGGGTAATTTTATGCCTATAGTTACTTATTATAACGGTTATTGGCAATATTAAGATGAAATGAGTTGTTTTTCGCGTAAAATGCTTCAACTTCTACAACGAATAAGAAGGAACATTCCTTTTATTACGCGTGCTATCCTTTTTTTTTTTTCTCCCACTTAATTGTATATGTTTATTTATTTATTTATTTATTTTAGCTACCGGATGACACATCTGTAAATCGGCTTTAGAGAGGTAAAATTTTTTCAGGAAACAAAAGACAAAGAAAATCCAGTGTCACTTTGGTTATGATAACGTAGAAAAGTTGGGAAATTGGTTCCACTTTGAACTCAATTAATTTAAAAACGAGGAAAAGGGGATGGAGGTGGTAATAAAAATAACAGATTTTGATTTACTAAAATAATTTAACACAAGAGACTATTGCTATGCTTGAAGACCTCACATGTTACTTCTTTGTTATTCTTATTCTTTCCTATGCTAAGATTTGGGTTGGTTCTTTAAATTATTTAAGATAACTTGAAATTGTAATTGAATTTCAAGTGCATTTGTGTAACAAAAACATATTAATACAATTAATTACAAAAAGCTATTTTTTATTAATTTCATCAATATTGTTATTAAATTAATCGATTTATTAATTGTTATAATTAAATACTCTATAGGTTTAAATCTCTCTCTTTAGTTTTTGGAGAAACACAATAGGTGAAACAGAAAGATTCTTATCAGCATTAGGCTATGACTAAGTACAATGGTCTTTTCAAACTACCCTAAGGTAGCATTTAATTGTATAATTTTTATGATATTAGATTAAATAAAAAATTATCTCATATTTGGTTTGTAACTTTATTTAGGAATTAAACAAAAAATTGAACTAATGGACTAAACAAAAAGACTAGATTTTTCCCCGTATACATTATAGTACAAAAATAAAATTCATTGAACAAAAACAACAATATTTTGTATTCTCAAAAATATCACATTATGTTATAATATTGAGTTAATTAATATTATTTTTATTAAATATTACAAAAATTATTTATTCTATAATATAAATAATTAATTTTTAATATAAATTTTATATCTAGTACTATACAAATAAAACATGATACAATAAGTTTATACTATTTAATCATCCTTATACTTGTCATGTCCAATTTAGTTTTTGCAACCAAATGTTACTTAAATAGCAATTACTAAAATATGATCTATTTTTCTTATATCTAATACCATGCTTTTCATCATTTTTTAACTTATGGTGAGTTTTATAATGAAGAACATAAATTATAATTAACATTATTATTTCAATCATTTCGTGAACAATAGATTTCAATCATTATCATTTTGGTGTTTTATTTGTAACTTTGTTCCCTATGCATTTACGTAATTAAACATTATAATTATTTTCATTTGAGATTCCAAGTACTTGATACTTTGTTATATTATATACATACATACATACATTTATATATATCAAAAATGCGTATTCATTAGTAAATTTCATACGAATCAATAGGATTCATAAAACTATCCCTAACTAGGGGTGAGCGAGTAACCTTATTGTATAAGATACCCATTCAAACCTTACTCTATCTGGTAGGTTTTGAGTAAGTAATAAAGTTTACAAGGCAAGTTCTGAATAATAATTTTTCGACACTTGCTCCCATAAGGTAGGATATGGGTATGAATACATGGAGTAAAGGACTGAAAAATGCTATATTATTTATTTAGGCTTGACTCCTTGAGCTAGGTGACAAAACCTAAGGAGTCCAATCTATTTTTGAGATGATTCAAGAAAATTTGGTTTGGTAAGCTCAAAACAGGGATCGTTGGACCGACCTGTCCACATCTAACCTCTCTCAGGTAGGCTCAAGCACTTATGAGGAAAGCTACTAGCTTTGGGCTCATTAGTTAGCTCATTTAGATAACCATGAATCGAGTAAGCTCTATCTCATCCATTGATCACCTAGATGATCTGACGAATATCATCATGCCAAAGAGCTTATAAATACCCAACATTTCTTCATCATTGGAAACTCTTAGAGAGATCTAAGAAATGGGGTTCCATTGTGAAAACTCTACTCTCTAAGATCAAATAACATTCAAACAAAGAATTAATCTCATTCGCTTAAGCTACAAGGTGAACGCTTGAAGTCCCCTAAGGCTGTCTTGTCTATTATTTATGCATTTAAGATACTGAGATTATCTGTTCCTTCCCCTTGCCTTATTCTCACCTAATCATCCTTTCAAGTAACAATCTCGCTTCATTTCTTTGAAGCCACGTATACCGCATTACTCACACAATATGCACGTAACTACTCTAATCAAACCCTTATATCTACATTTTCGCAACTCCACTAGGGAAAAGTGATTCCAAAGACATAACACCCCTTAAGAAGAGAACAACCAATACGTTTGATACCACATCCCAAGAGTTCGATACTAATGTTGAGCTTACTGGACAAAATCCACTCCCATTGCCTAAGAATACTAATCAAGACCATTTGGTACTTGAGGCTCCTCTAGATCCTATGTAGACAATGCGGACAATGAAGGAAGCCACAAGGGCTTTAAGTCAGTTCATAGCTATGTTTCAACCTATCCTTACTGGGATGGCTACCACCACTGCTGCTGTGTAACAAGGTGTAGCCTTCCCAAATTTTATGGTTGTTGTATAGCAAAGCATTACTACCTCAATTCAACTAATTAATTCTCCAACCATTGAAGAGGATCTCCATCAAGGAGGAGGTGATGAAACCCTCTCGCCAAAACCAGCATGCAACCAACTCCAACACCAAAGAATATAGGAGTCCATTCAAGCAGCTCTTCATCTTTAAGGGTACTTACTCCTTCATCCAATCCTACCATCCCAACCTTAGGAGGATCTACTTCTCATCCTAATCTCGCCCCTACTTCGCTATCTACGTCTACAACTTCTGTTCCAAAGACTTTCTTTATAATAAAGAAAGGCTTAGACATTTATATGAGAGAAATACAAACTAGGTCATCTATGGAAGTACTAGAGTTGAAACTCTCATATCACAAACATATCATAGCAAATCCATATCTTAAAGACTATGTAAGTCTTAAGTTCATGCTGTTCAATGGCAAGAAGGGAAGTGCAAAGGAACATCTACTGAAATTTATCAAAACCTTAGAGCCTTATAGGATTGATGATAACCTGAAGCTTAGAGAATTCTCTAAATCATTGATAGAGAAAGCATACACTTAGTATATCAACCTCCCTTCAGGATTAATTGATTCATAGGGGACTATGTGCAAGCTCTTCTTAGAGAAATTTTTCTCTACTTAAGAGTGAGTCATGATTGCAGATATGGGAAGAATATGACAAAACCAGGAGGAAGATCTAATGAATTATATAGAGCGCTTTAGAGAATGCATTCTAGACATTCAAGATATTTGTGATGAAAGAGAACTAATGAAGATCTATATGCAAGGGATGTTATTTGAATATGTTGTACACCTAGAGAACCTTTCCCTGTATTCTTTTACTGCACACGTTGAGAATACAAGAAGGACAAACAACTCTATTATGAGGCAACAAAAAGAAAGTAGCAAACTTAACAAACAAGTAGCATTCGTGTCATTGACTGGGAGTAAGGACTTTAATGCCAGCAAGAGACCTAAGAAAGATACTAAAACTCTTTCGTTTCCATGCCCAATGAGCAAGGTACATGCCATCTTCAACCATTGGCTGCAAGATGAAGCTATCAAGTTACTAAGAGTTAAGTTCCAACCTATAGAAAAAGAAAGAAGAAATCCCAAATATTGTCGATTTCATAGAACGGTAAATCATCCCACTAGGGATTGCCGAAGCTTAAGAAAGATATTTCATGAAAGAATTCAAAATGGAGAGCTTGTCATTGAAGATAACGACATTCACAACAACCCACTTCTAAGCTATAATACCCATGTGATAACACATGAGTTCTTTGAAAGTGATTAGTGATTCATTAGGTATGAAAAAAAAAAAGAGGGGGGAAGGAAGGGGAGGTTTAAGCTATGGCATTGTTTTTGTAAATAAAGAACGAATTTCACTACTCAACAATGAAACTTTTATTATCTTACTCATCTCTGTGTATTATATCTTACACCTAAAGCCCAACAACACCCTAACATCTCGACTCCCACGCCTCAAGCCCAAGTAGTGCCCCAACATCTCAACTCTTACACTTAAAGCCCAAGTGATGACTTGGCATCTCGACTTCCAGACTTTAAGCCCAAGCGATGCCCTAGCATCTAGGCTCTCATGCCTCAAGCCCAGGCAACACTATAGTATCTTGGTTCCCACGCCTTAAGCCCAGGTAGTGCTCTAGCATCTCAACTCCTATACCTCGAGCCTAAACAATGCCCTAACATCTCAACTCTTACGCTTAAAGCCTAGGTAATGCCCTGGCATCTCGACTCCTATGCCTTAAGCACAAACGATGCCCTAACATCTCAGCTCCCACGCCTTAAGCCCAACAGACGCCCTGGCATCTCAACTTGTATGCTTTAAGCCCAAGTGGCACCTAAGCATCCGACTCTCGTAGCTAAAGCCCAAGTAATGCCTGTCATCTTGGCTTCCATGCCTTTCGTCTAAGGGATGCCCTGACATCTTGGACTCTACGCCTTAAGTCTAAGTGATGCCTTGGCATCTGTCGTTTATGCAGGAAATGCTATTTAATTGAAGAAGTGACCCAACAATAGATCCTAGCTTACCATGCTTACATCTCACTCACATGAGAACCACTGTCGAGTGAAAGTAGCAATGGTAGCAAGGATATTAGTCTTCCTCAAGAGAAACATATGCTATAACTTTATGGTGAAACGATCCACTTGCTCACCTATCCATGTTGTACCTTCTTAAGGAAGGAAAACTGGGGATGAGGGAAAGGCAACTATGCCCTCTCTTGATTTTTGAATCAAAACATTGACATAATGATGTTGATCCTACAATCCCACTAAGACTCGCTACAGAACAAGCTTGTTGTACGTTAAGCCTATTAGGGCTTGCTGTGTGCAAATCTTATTGTACTTGAGGCCTATGAGGATCTACTTCATTCAAGGCCTACTAAGCAAGATGCTCAATACGCTTAAAGCCTACTAAGGCTTATCGCGCTTGAACTTTCTTACTTAAGGCTCCTCTGCGTAAAGGCCAATGTTCTTAAGGCATCTTCGCTCAAGGCCTGCTATGCTAAAAGCCTACTAAGGCTTGTTATGTTTGAAACTTGATCGTAAAAGGTAGCTCCTTACAAAGGGAATTAGCTAGCCTATGCTAATTCCTGAAGTAGATTTTTAAGATTAACCAGGAGCAATTAATTATGATACTGTTCATACCTGTAAAGATGGAAAAACAACGTATGAGCGAAAGACACAACTACAACACATAAATTAAAAAAAAAAAAAAGCATATGAAGGTACTTACTCTTTCCCGCAACTTAGGCCTTGAACTTGAGGCTTGTCTTTCCTTTACTCCTCAAAGAAGTATGTAAATAGCTTCCAAAGCACCCATTAAGGATGCTTAAAAACTGCGCTGTTTATGAGAGATTGTTGTAGCAGCAAAGTCAACTCATCCAAAGTTACACAAATTCAATAGTATAGCTACGTCTTCTAATGTTGGAGTTATCTTCCTACACGAAGTGATAAACGTGTGGGTTTAAATACTCCAACACAAGATGATCGCTTACCATACTTTCATTCCACTCATTCGTAGGAACCGCATCCAAGTAAAAGTAGTAATAGCACGAAGGACTTTTGCCTTCTTCAAAAAAGTCACATACTTTAACTTCTCTACAATGTATGCTACCTAATCATTCCATCCAGAGGGTAGCTCCTTCGAGAATGTAAATTGTGTATTAGAGAGAGATAGCTCTCTCCTCTTATTCCTAAATTGCAACACTAAATCTCCCCTGATGGTATCTCTAGAATCAATACAAGGCTCATGCTTGATAAACTGAAGACTACCATTAGTGAAAGTTATCGCGCGAGCTTCTCGATGTTTATCTTTGTCCCAAAAAATGCCTTTAGAAATACTCTCATTCAAGCACTTACCCCGAAGACACAGGATAGGTAGCAAGCATTCATCTTGATACACTAAACAAGATTGTTTATCGAATAATCAAGAAGGTCGTAGCGTAAAGGAGCAAGTTGTTTTCTCTTATTGGTTCTTCGTCAAAGGGCGACAAAAATTTTCTTAGTGCAACTTCTTATTAGAATTGTTTCTTGCTTCAGTTGTCCAATAAATAAAGTTTGTATCAACTATCAAGAGAAAGAAAATAAGCATAAGAATTAATTTATAAAAAAGAAAAAAGGAGATTATGATGATTCCACTATGAACCACATATTACAGATTTTTGCTCTAGTAAAATGGTTGCACATAAATGGACACCTCATGCCATTATCCAATTGGAGGCACATATAGATACTTAATGCCTAAGTAATTTATGCATGAGATTGTGGATGAGAAGAAAGGAAATAAAAAGATAAAGAAATCAATGGAAGAACCTACCATAATATTGTTACTTCAATGGAAGTTATCAAGCTCTCCATGTTGGTGGTTATGTATAAGAAAAGGAAAAACTTGCATCTACATTATTTATCAACAACATTCGAGTATTAAAGAAAAGAATACAACCATACTGAGCCTCCTTTTCATATTTCACATGCATACAGCTTGGAAAATACATTTGGGAAATATGAGTCAATAGTATAGACTGCAAGAGTTATGATATGAGCATTACCATTATTGTTTGTCAATTAGTTTAAGGTCCCATCGAGAAAGTTCATGGATTTAGCTTCTACAAGTCTAATCTCTCTAACTAACATTCATAGTTCCTTACTCTAAAAGGGTAAGTATAATTCTTTGAGCATGGTTCTTAGATTTGTTCTCCGACTATTGCTAGGGAGTTGATGGTGATGGATGAACCTATAATAATCTAATTGCAATTGAATGTTAAGGAGAATAAAAAAAAAAAAAGAAACTTCTAAAGGGAAGAACTAAAGTAAAAGAAAAAGGGAGCAAATGAAAGATATATATCTGTGTGTGTGTGTATATATATATATATATATATGTTAGATATCTATGTCAAAAGATAGTTGTCTTATTGATTGCTTATGTGTTGATGAAGAGCGCAACCCTGTTATAGCAACAAGTCCATAAGAAGACATGGTGATAGTGTTCTTAAAATCCCTATGACAAAGATTATAAGATATATGCCAAGACACTTCATGCGAAAAGTAGATGAAACGGGACAAGATGTACATCTTTCGTTGCCTCTTGATCAATAGTGTTGCCAGTCCTAACGTAATCCTGTAAGAAGTGTAGAAGGATAGAATATTAGAAGATTAAGATGATTAAAAAAAAAAAGGGAAAGGTGGTAGGGTTGTTGTGGGAAGATGAAGAATGAATAAACATCAAGGATAAAGGTAGAAACTATTGCTCTATTCTTACCTATAAGCAATGGGAGTGTAACGTCTTGTACTGAGTCACTCTACGCTTCCCTCCATTTAGGAGTGTAATGTTTCTTGAGTCGTTATGCTTGTTCCCTATTATTAGTCAATTGACTATAAATGACTCAGACTTGGAGTAAGGGAAGAAAAGTTAAGGACATGAGTATATATATAGCCAACAGTGTATGGTCACGAGGAGATAATGACTACATATTAAAATTTGATATTTGATGGCTTTGAATGATTTAGATAGTGTTTCAAATGGAAAGATATGGTATTTGGCTCTTGGAGAAGATTTGAAGTTTATTCTTTTCTTTTATGGAAGACAGTGATAATATTAGTTCAAATTCAGATTTAAGATGGTAAGATAAGATATTGAAAGGAGTTGAAGCCTTAAGAAAAAATTATTGAAATTGATCCTATGCTGATATAGATAAACAAAAAGTAAAAAAATAAAAAATTGCAAGGCTAAAATAATAGGCCTCAATTATAAGCAAATCTTTTAATAGAAGGCAAAGCAGATAGAGAGCAAATTAAATATTAAATATTGCTTGCATCCTTCAGGTTAAGTATAAATACATGCTTTTTGATCCACTAACACATGTATAAGAGTAAAACTTCGAGGTAAAATCATAAAGCCCTCAACGATGAAGAAATAGGAAGGATTATCAAGAGGTTCATATCTTATGAATCTTAGTCCATCATCTAAAAGTGACTGCATGTGGTGGTAAAGCATAACATGTATTTCATTATGGAAAATATATGATTTCTTCATGAAGGAATTTGGGACTTCAGTATGCCAATGAATATCTTCCTATATGGATTTTATGTGAAGCATCTATCATCAAAGAGAAGTTGTTATATATATATTGGAGTCTGAGCATTGTGTCTTGATTCTTGAACCAATGAATTCAGCCATAAGTTCTCCATTTGAGTTGTATAAGAAAATAATATGAAGCTTCACCATGAATGAATACTTGCCACATAAAATACCATTCGATAATTTGTTTCAATAGGAAATACACAAGAGCTTATGTTATAAGCTTACGAGGGCATTAAGAAAGATTTGATGAATAATATTGCCATGGTGGCAATACCGCTCTAACATACCAAAAGCAACATGCAATTAAATGATCTCATAAGCTTATGCACTGAGGCATATAATAAATAAATTTGCAGCATTGGCATTAACCTCATATGCTTCGATCTATCAACTAAATGAAGTCTTCAGCCATACAAGCACATTTGGCAGTAATGCAACTCTTTATGATGTACATGCGCTAAGTAGTGACCGAGCTATTTAAAGTAAACGGTTGATACCCAAAATACTTAACCTCCGTCCAAGAATTTTAGTCAAGAGGGCAAATGTAGAGGGCTGAAAATTGCTATATTATTTATTTAACCTTGACACCTTAGGCTAAGTGATAAGGCCTAAAGAGTCCAATATATTTTTGGGATGATTCATGAAGATTTGGTTTAGTGGGTTCGGAATAAAAATCGTTAGACTAGCCCATCCACATCTAACCTTTTTTAGGTAGACTCATGCACTAATGAGGAAAGTTACTGGCCTTATGCCTATTAGTTAGCTCATTCTAGATAATCATAAATCAAGTAAACTCCATCTCATTTGTTAATCACTTAGATGATCTGACGAATATCATCATGTCCAAGAACCTATAAATACCCAGCATTTCTTCATCATTGGGAACTCTTGGAGAGATTGAAGAAACAAGGTTCCATTATGAAAACTTTGCTCTCTAAGATCAAATAACATGCAAGTAAAAAATATTCTCGTTCGCTCAAGCTATAAGGTAAACGCTTGAAATCCTCTAAAGCTGCCTTGTTTGTCAATTGTGCATTTGAGACTTTGAGATTATATATTCCTTCTTCCTACTTTATTCTCACCTAATCATTCTTTTAGATAACAATCTTGCTTTACTTCTTTAGAGCCACATATAGTACATTAGTCACACAACACGTACGTGACTATTCTAATCGAACTCTTACATTTACACATGGTATCCTATCCTACTTGGAAACATGTTCTTTAAAACTTAAATGGTACATGCTTTATGATATCTTTACTCAACTTATACTAATAATTAAATAATATTAATAAAAAAAAGAATTAATACTTTGTTTTTTTAGTCATAAACAAAATAGAAACAAAAACCCAAATTATAGTAAACCACTATGTGCTCCTTAGATCTATTATCTAGTTCGCTTCTCTTCTTCTGTAAGAACCTTTCTCTTTTTTTACCATTTCTATTTCTTTTTTCTTTTCATACTTCTTCTTTTACTAACTTTAATCTAGTAAAATTTAAAAAATATTTCAGTTCTTAATTTATTATATTGAAATTAGTCACCCACGATTTTTTTAGTTCATATATAACAATCTTATGGTTTAACCAAAAAATTATTTTTTGATTTGAAAATAAAAAATAAAAAAATAAAAAGAAATTTTGATATGATCCAATCAAAGGTTTGAACATTTTCAATTGTAAAAATGTTTTCTATTTTGTCTACCAAAGTTTTATATCGTCTTAATTTAAATACTTAGCAATTTATACAAAATATTACTTACAGTCCGACGATAGTATAGTTATTATTTAATATTAATTATATGTCTCACAAAAAGTTTTAAAAAAAGATAAAATAAAAAAAAAGGTATAGATTCCACAAAATACTCTGTAACTTATAAAATTTATAGAGTACAAGATTATTTCAAAGTGCCACAAAATAGATTTTAGGTATAAAAACTTGAAACCTATATCTATAGATTTGGGTATAAGTGGAGTCTTATTCTCACCCTATACTCACTCATCACTATCTCTAACCCATGGTTACTTTAAATATTACTTACATTACCACACTAACTATCAAACAACTCTCATTTTTAACTAACTTAGTATTTTATATTTTATCCATAACTTCTTCATCAAAATTTTTTCACACTTTATTAAGTTTTGTGGGACCCGCACTATCATTATTTTTTAACCTCTACATACCTTGTACAAATAATTTTAGTGTCAATAAATATTATATTTGAATATTGTAATAATTTTTATTAATGTAATACGTTGGAATCATATGCAGGAAACTTTTCATCTCTTTCAAATGTAAACCATCAAACCTTCAAAAAAAATAAAATAAAATAAAGTAACCTAGATAATGTTACCTGTCGGAGAGCTTTGTTGTAGCGAAGACATGCCACATCATTTACCACTCCTCTCCCGGAACTTGCTCTCGATGGCCACACCCAGCAACCCGCGTTAAAGTTTGTTTAAAATGACGATTCATAATAACTTTAAAAGTTAATTACATCATTACATCAATTTATTAAATAAATTTTATTATTAAATAACTCTATGCTTTATTTATAATTCTTTTATTAAAGTTTCTTTACATCTTTTCAAGTTTTGTGGTTCCATACCTTATCGTTTTTCTTACTTTGAGTTGGTTGGATATTGGAAAAAAAATTAAAAAAAATAAAACTATTTTCTCATTGCGAGTGAGAGTAACGTAGGAAGCCGAAGCAACGCCAGCTAGACTCAATTTATCGTGACTTTGTGTTGGACAGCACCGTGGATGGTAGCATTTGATTAGCACAATTACATAATATGGTACAAGTAAAATATAACACTATAATAATTTTATATAATGTATGGTGTATATAATATTAGATATAAATTTTTATAATTGAAAAATAAAAAAAAAAATATATCTATATAATAAATTATTATAAAATTTGGTATTGTAATGTGAAAACTTAATGAAGCATTATTTTTGAATTTTTAAAAATATATTTATTCTGTAATGTAAAATAAACTTTTATATAATCAAATATATGTTTTATCTAAGTTCTTAAACTTTATTGCTTAATAATTTTGATTTACGTACAAACCAAATAATAGATTAAAGAATTTATTGGATACTTTATTATAGAATTATAACAACCAATACATATTAAATCTCTATTAAATAATGTATTGAGGAGCGATTCCTCTAAATTTTCAAGAACACAAGATCAGGCATACATACGAAAATATATATATTTATTAAAAAAGTGAAAAATGGTCATTAATATTTAATATTTTCCATTATATACAGGATAAGAGTAAAGAAAGTTCTGACCGTGGCCGGGGGAAAGGAAAGGATGATAAAAGCGACAAGACATGAGCAGTAAGATGTCTCAAGGTTTCATGGATAGTTGATTTTGACCGTGAATTTGACTCTTTGACTGGTACTTTTTCAATGACAAACAACTATCTGATCAATATATATATATATATATATATATAGAGAGAGAGAGAGAGAGAGAGAGAGAGAGAGAGAGAGAGAGATGGAGAGATTAATTAGTTTAGACAGGTGGACTGTGGATATATTTTGCTCCCTGGGGAAGGGATTACGCTGCAACTTTCCGGTACAACATGTACCACGTTTTGGATGCATATGGTGTCCTTTCCTTTAAATATAAAACTTCTATATGTTTGACTTGATTTTGTCGATTTCGGCCGGACATTCCATTTTTCCTTTTATAATAATATATCATAGTTTTCTCAATTACATTATATTATTTTTCCTAGGTACATGTTTTTTTACATAAACTTCACTCTTCGTTTCGTTAGTTCACGGAATATATATGTATCTTTTTCTCTCTTCTTTTTTTTTTTTTTCCTTATCTGTGTTCGTTTAGGTAAAAACTCTTTTTAGTATTTTTAATATTTATTATAATTATAATTTTTAAAATTGTAAATATTATTATAGAAATTTCAAGAGCTAACAAATAGCAAAGATTTTAATGGTAAATGGTGGCAAAAGACGTAATAGTATAACATATAAAAGAAATTTGTCAACATTTTTATAGTTAGTGTAATAAACACTAACCTTTCAATAAAATAGATAATGTACAAATCACTAAAAAAGAATAATAAAAGAATTCTAATGTATCATTTTGAAAAAAAAAAGCATATATATATATATATATGTGTGTGTTTTTTTCTTCAGATTTCATTAATATTCTCAGCAATAATTAAGTGCCAAGTCAATTAATTCTACGACCTTTCAAAATTATGACAATAATGTACGATATAAAAAAAATCTGATTGCAAATGTCGAAAAGAAAAAGATACTTAAAAAATTTTCGATAAAATAATACATTGATCTTACCAAACGCATAAAACCAGAGTGAATGTTACCGTTGCATAAATTCCAACTAGTTTACGGAAAGCCTTAGTGGCTATGCTAACTAGATGTAACTATTCTCTCTCCGAACATTAATCCAAGTCTTATACGTGTATAAATATGATTGTAGAATATTAATAAACTGCCTTGAAAGATACTCAAATCGGATTTATCTAGTTTCATGGAAAATATTTTCATCTTGAAAAATATTTATAAAAACTAATCCGAGTATTTGTTTTTTTTTTTTTTTTACATTAGTTGATAGGTTTAGAGAAGTTTTTTTTTTTTCCTTTTAAATATCGATTACACATTCTACAAAATAATAAATATATAAAAATGTGAAATTTTTTATTTGTTGATACCTATTGATATTTCTCTACTTAGCTCACAACTTATATGATCATACGAAATAGAATATTACTCGTATTTCCTTCAACGAGATCGACATCTCAAGTAGCTTGAAACTCAACTAATGCTCTCCCAAATTGGTATAGTTAATTTTACTAAATAATATATTCAAGCATTCATAGAGAATGCAAGGATAAAAAAGACAAAAATTTTAAATATATAATGTATTCTTCATTAGGCCATTTTTATCCATACACAAGTATCTAGATTATCTCAAGTATGGTCTTTAATTAAGAAACGGTACTTGGTACAAATATCTATACATTTGTAATAGCCTTTTTCATTACTAAATATACTGATATAAAAGCAACAATAACAAGCACCATAAAAACTTTAAAATATAATAACTTCCCTTTTAGGTATCTTATTAATAAGGTGAAGAGGTTCTTAAAAATAGAATTGCTTAAGTTTGTACTTAAATAATTGCAAATAAAGATGACCCCTTTTCTTTTTCGTTTTTGCCCAAAAAGGATGGCCTTAATTTAAATCCGATGATTAGTGAAAGAAGTTAAAATTTTAATAAATTGGATTGAACTGCCTAAGATACCGTGACTACGTACACCGCAAAATACGAGTCCCAGTTTCCTATATGTCAAAGTCAATTCTATACATATAACCGGTTCAACCCTATTTTTTTCTCACTTTCTTTCTTCTTTTTTCTTTTTTCTTTTTTCTTTTTTTTTTTCATTTTTAAAGTTATCCTGCAAACATGAAACTCGAAAAGAAACTATAAAGAATGCCTTTAGGTTTTTCCTTTTTCATTTCATTTCCGTTTATGATTTGTGTTTTCCGAAATTTAAAGTCGGAGTTGACGATTGAATTGTTAAATGCGTTTATCTTTGCCCACTGAAATTCCTTCTGACAATAATTAGGATCCTTATTAAAAGGTACTTTCACTATGATCAAACCATTCATTGACTCTACATAATGGTATTACACATGCATAATGATGCCATTAATTAAGTCGTTCTTATCTATATATTATTTTAGCTTTAGCATCTTTATGATGTCTTTTTGTATTTCCTAAATCCCACTTTCATAATATTAATATTTCATATCATCTACCATTTATAATTTTACAAAAGTTATAAGTCACTAGGGTTATAATTGTCAAATACCATAATTTCATCTTTTCTATTGAAAATGACATTTTGTGTAATTACATTTGTAATTAATATTAAGCTTCAATTCATATCATTATAGATTCTCACAGTAATTTTAATTTTAAATGATTAATTTATAGTATTATTGTTAATAATACATTTCGATTCCCAATAATATCAATTACCAAAAAAGTTCAAATTTCAAATCAAAATGAATTTGATTTTTTTTCATCTCTCCCATTACATTTCATCTTTCTATCACGGTTGAAACACTTTTCTTACTGCCACAAATGTTACTTATCCTATGTAACCAAAAGTCAATTTTGTCTCTTTAAACATTTTCTTAAAAGCTTCCATTGACGTATCATATTTTTATTTATAGGTTCGCGATATCTCATTAAGGTAATCATGTAAATAGATGGAAATTGATAATTAATTTTGATTTATGTAATAGTTGAATATGGATGATGGTTTAATTTTGAATTTAAGCTACATCAAGTTGTATGTTGTTTTTGCACTAAAATAATTCTGGAATTCATACGTTATTCAATCAAAATATTCCTCTTAGAAGTGTGATCTACATATTGTTGAACCAATAGGTTCTTGTGTGTGATTTTCATAAGAACAAAACCATACAAGTTATGTTAAATTAATCATTTATTATAAACCTCTTTGCAAATCTTATAAAAGCATAGATAATTTGATAAATAACTTAAATTATCTTTATAACATTATGTTTTGCATAATATTTTTGTGATATATCTTAATTAGAATGAGTTTGAAATTCTTGAAAGAAGTAAAAAGGGAACATAATCGTTTGCTGTATCTTAGTGTGTATTGTTCAGCTATTATGGTGTAAACCGTTCGATTAGTTGCATCAGGTGTTCTATGATTAGTAGTCTTGGAACCATTCAATTGGTTGTCCCTAAACCATCCGGCTGGTTGCTACAAGTCAATAGGGTGTATTGGATCATGCCACTGGTTGCCTAAAGACTGTCCAACTAGTGATCTCGTTTGAATTAACCGTCCGGCTGGTCTACACAAATAAGAGCCATTACAGAGCATTAACTGCAAAAAGAAGTAGACCAACTATTAGAGTTTCTTAAGAGGCGATAAATACAAATTGTTAAGTAATTGAAGGACATGAAATAGAGTTGAAAACATGCAATTGTTCCTTTTGTTCACTTGCCTTTTATCTTGTGTACTTAATTTGCTAAATCATTTGTAAACTCTAGTATAGTGCAAAGTGATTTATACTTACAAGAAGCTTGAGAGAGTGCACTATACTTGAGATTGAGTTTGTATTGTGATTTATGTTGAGAGTTATTATGATTGAAAATCTTGTAAACTTAAGATTGGGTAAGTTGTGAGTTTGAAACGTGTATAATCAAGTTTATGTATGTATAGCTCTTGGAGCTTGGATTAAGAAATTAATAAAGTAGTATGAAGTTCTTGGTTGGAGGCATTGTATGTTCGTGGAGAATAAAGGGTGATCCGAATTCCACGTTAAATCCAAATTTGATTTTCTCTATCCCTATCTCTTTTATTTTTTGCACTTATTATTGTTTTATTATTATTTTAACTATACTCATTGTTGCTTTATTATCTTGATATTATATTCATTTACTTACTTAAATCAAGAAATTGATATTAAAGTATAATTTAGGTATTAAATTCAATTCACCCTCCTTCTTGAGTTTCTAAGGTAATATTTCAATTAGCATTAAAGCAAGGTTTCTAAATTTATTGCTTAACCGCATTTAGAGTAAAGATCACGCCATTAAACACATTAGCCTTCATGGAAAAGCAAGCTATAAAAAGACCACTGCTCTTAACTGGGAATAATTATCCTTACTAGCAATGTAAAATCACCATGATCTTAAAAGTATAAAATAGATTATTATAGTAAGTAATTGATAAAGGACCATTTAAGAGAGAAGGTAAGGAAGAAAAGAATTATACAAAAAATGATTGAAAATTACTTGATTTAAATAAAATAGTTATGAATATCTTTCATTATGCCATCAATGAACATAAATTTAATAGAGTATGTACATGCAAAACTGCTAAGGAAATTTGGGAAGAGTTAAAATACACATATAAAGGAATAGCCATGTTAAGGATATAAAGATAAGCTTGCTTTGTGGCCAATTTGAGAATTTTAAGATGGATTCTAATGAAACAATTGATGAGATGCATAATAGGTTCATTAACATAATCAATCTTTTAAATGTTCTTATTAAATCATTTACGAATCTTGAAATCAATTCCAAAATCCTTATATCTTTGCCAAAGGATTGGGAAGCCAAGAGAACCGCAATTAATGAACCCATTATCTTAATACAATGTCAAAGGAGCAACTTTTTAGAACTCTTAAGACTCATGAGATGATTAGGAGATAAGGAGAAGAGTCTAAAAAAAAACAATTACTTTGAAGGCAACTAAGGAGACCTCAAGTAGTGATGAAAGTGAGGAAGATTATGATGTGACTACGATCACAAGAAATTTCAAAAAAATCATGAAGTTCAATAGGAAATTAGCAAAAGATAAGGATGAAAATATATCTCGATCAAGAAAGGAGAAGAAGGAAGTAATCAAGTATTATAATTGCTAAAAATCGGGTCACATTCAATAATATTGCCCAGATCTTAATAAAACTAAGAAAGGAGTAAGAAAAAAAAGCTATGATAGTAACTTAGAGTGATAGTAATTCAAGTGACTCGGAGGGAGAAACGTGTTTTATGACAATGGATAATGAGTTATACTCTATTTTAAATGACTTTTCATTTGATGAGCTCAAAAATATGTATAATGAGTTGTTTAAGGAATTTATTAAGGTTTAAAAGAAAAATAAGATAATGAAACAAATGATGGTTGAAATAGAAAGTGGATTTAATGTATTTAGAAATGAATACAATAAAGTGAATGATGCCAAAGAAAGTTAAGAAGAGGACAATGAATACTTAAGATTAAAAGTTGATAAATTAAATAGAAATAATAAAGAATTGAATCTTAAGAACGAGGATTTAACTAAGGAAAATGATTGATTAAAAGAGAAGTGTAATTCTCTTAAAACAAAAGTTAAAAGCATGAAAAGTGAACATGCTATAATTGATAGGCTATGAGAGCTTCAAATTAAAAATGCTATCTTGAAGTCTAGTTTAGATAATTCAAGATAAACTATAACTAAGTTCGTGAATGGAGAAAAGAATTTAGATAAGCTCCTTAGCTCTCAAAGGTAAGGATTGAATAAAATCAGAATTGGCTATAGTAGGGAATACATTTACAAGTCTTACAAAAGTTACTTTATAAAAGTAACAATTAAAACTTGCAATTGCAGTAGATATGGCCATATTTCATATGCGTGTACAATACGTCGCAATACCAATTTGAATCATAAAGGCAAGATGGTTTAGGTTCTAAAAGGATAAAGATATATAATTGCTACTAACCACAAAGGACCCAAACTCTTATGGATATCAAAGAAGCAATTACACATTTTTGTAGAAACTTTAAGTAAGAAAAACTCAAGAAACTCAAATGGAGAATGCTCGAAGAAAATTCGAAATGCCTTCAATATGGTATTTGATTTAAGAAACTCATTCAAATAGTCTCTATAGAATAACTAACATACTTTGTGTGTACTTGAAATTCTCTATGCTTATTAGGCTTTTATGTCCACATTTTTGCCATTGCTTGGTGTTCATGTCAAACATTTGTTTAAATGTTTTAATATGTCATACTTAAATGGTTGATTTAATATATTTATGAAACTATATAAATTTGACCTCTTCTCAACTAAATTTGACCTCTTCTCAACTACATTTGAGCTTTCATGAGCATTTGGGAAATCACCTAGCGTTTTTGTAATTAATTGCTTTCCAAGCCATGCTAATACTCTCATCATGTTATAATACGCATTTAAATCTTGCTTAGAATGGATAATTATAAATATCATACATTTTGTGCACATTTAAAGTTATTCATGTATGTTTAGGATCATATGTACACAATTTTGCCACGCCTTGATTTCCATGCTTAAATCCAGTTCCTAGATGTTTAATTTTGTCCATAGATTATGATTGAATGATTGATTTGGCTTATATTTATTTTTGTGTGAATTTGACTCCCTTAAACCCAAATTAGGTTCTTATTGATGTTTAGGAAGTCACATAATCATTTTACTCATTTGCATGCTATATATCTTAATCATGCTATCTTTGTGTCTATAGACACTATTGAAACTTGGTTGAAGTACGTATGCATATTTGTTATTAAACTCAGTTTATGCTCTAAGTAGTTGATTTTGATGATCTCAAGTAATGATTTTTTCGATAAAATGTCTTTCCCTTCAAATCAAATGGCTTATAACATAATATTAGGTCTTAGGAACATGCTCACATAAGCTTTTTGCATAAATTTTATAATTTGATATGTTTTGTAATCAATTGAATTCATACTTACTTATTGAGGTTCTCCTATGGACATCCTTCTCATTTGATGATTTCTAAGTTGAATGAAGGCCCTTAGATGCATATTTTAACTTATAAGTTGTGTTTAAATGATTAAATTTACTTCATTGTGAGTTGATGTATTTTTGGCACCCTTAAACCTCTAAAAACTAAGTTAAAGCTAGATATTTAGAACATCCTATTTTAATCTAGGATGTTGTGAAGGGTCGATGAGCTAAGAGGAAATTTCAAGTGTCCAGTGCAATCTGTATGCAACCATGTAGGCAATTCGATCATATTGTCCAAACGGTTGCTACAGAATTGGCACTACCAATATGATCTATGTTTTTATATGGACTTGAACTCCAATCATCCTTTGTTCTGCTATATAGCTTGTATATGTTGTTTATTGGTCCTTAAGATCATCTTTAGTTGTCTCTCTTTGATTATGAACTGACTCAAGATTCTAGCCTACTGTCCTTCTATTAGTATACTTATCTTTGTTTATGTTATCTCTTTTGAACTTTAGCTGCTCTAATGTATAGAATATCTTGTTACAATAAGAAATCAACTGCTCTCTTACAAATGATTATGTATTGTATTGCTTGTTTATATTAGCTATTGAATTATGTTCTTGTAAAGGTAGCATACCTTAAGGCTTAAGTTGGGGCCATGCCGGAATTTTGACTTGTTTTTCTCTTCCTCTTCACCTCTTAGAATCTCATCTTTTTTGTGAGGCCAAAGGGAGAGAAGAATTAAAGTCACCTAACTATTTTTGTCTAAGTTTAGTGAAGGTAAGATCATAAAATTGAAGAGATTGGTTGGTTAATAAGTGTCAAATTAAAACATGAAGTTAAATTGGCTATCCTCTAAAATGAAGTTTAAACACTTTCGACTTACTCTTATATTGACTCTCCCATAAACATTCTCGGAGGAAATCTTTTATAACCAGTGCTTCATTTAAGGAGAGTGTTGATTTGAGAGGAAGTATCATATTTAGAGAAAGTTTATTTTGCAAAGTTTTATCCTTATCAAAAAGGGGGAGATTATTTAACCGATAGTTTCTTATGGGTAATTTTGATGAGAATAAAACCATGCAAGTTATGTTAAATTAATCATTGATTATAAACCTCTTTGCAAATCTTATAAAAGCATGGATGATTTGATAGAGGACTTAAATTATCTTTATAACACCATGTTTTGCATGATATTTTTGTAATATAACTCAATTAGATTGAGTTTGAAATTCTTGAAAAAAGTAAAAAGGGAATAAAATTGTTTGTTGTATCTTAGTATGTGTGCTATTTAGTTATTATGGTGTGAACCGTTCGGCTGGTTACATCAAGTGTTCTGTGATTAGTAATAGGTGATAAATTGTGCAGCCGATTGTCCCTAAACCATCTAGTTGGTTGCATTGTGATCAATAGCTGGTGATGGACTGGCTAAATATCCTTAGATCATCCGGTTGGTTACTGCAAGTTAGTAGGGTGTGTTAGGTCATATAACTAGTTGTCTAAAGATTGTTCGATTGGTGACCTCATTTGAATGAACTGTCTAATTGGTCCATGTAGAAAAGAGCCGTTATAGAGCATTAAATGTAGAGAGAAGTGGACCAACGGTTAGATTTTCTTAAGAGACTATAAATATAAATTATTAGGTAATGTAATTGAAGGACATAAAATAGAGTTGAAAATTTGCAATTGTTCCTTTAGTTCACTTGCCCTTTATCTTGTGTACATAATTTGCTAAATCATTTGTAAACCCTAATATAGTGCAAAGTAATTTATACTTGCAAAAACTCTAAGAGAGTACACTATACTTAAGATTGAGTTTGTGTTGTGAGTTGAGATTGTGATTTGAGATTGTGATTTGAGATTGTGATTTGTGTTGAGAGTTATTGTGATTGAGAATCTTGTAAAATCAAGATTGGGTGAGTTATGAGTACGAAACTTTTATCATCAAGTTTGTGTATATGTAGCTCTTGGAGCTAGAGCTTAGACTAAGAAACTAATAAAGTGGTGTAAAGTCCTCAATTTGAGGCATTATATATCTGTAGAGAATAAGGGGTAATCTGAACTCCATGTTAAATATGGCTTGATTTTCTCTATCTCTTTTATTTTTGAAACTTATTATTGTTTTATTATTATCTTAATTATACTCATTGCTGCTTTATTGTCTTGATATTGTATTTATTCAGTTACTTAAATAAAGAAATTGGTGTTAAAGTGAAATTTGAGCATTGAACTCAATTCACCCCTCATCTTGAGTTCCTAAGGTAGTATTTCACATATTTCTTCAAATTTAAATTAATTGTATTATTTATGAAAAACTTCATTTGCATTTAGCTTCACTAGTATTATTTTCATTGATTACTTAATAGAATGACAAAAATATAATCTCTATATCAAAAGCAAGTCCTATGTTTATACATAATTTAAATACATGTGTTATCAATCATGTAAAGAACGTATGGGTGGCTTTAAGCCTCATTAAATTGCATATTTGGAGCCTTGAAGAGGAGATTTATCATCCATACTTCAACAAACTCATATATTTCTATCAATTATCTTAACGAATATGCATCTTATCCTATTTCTATTATTCTTGGAGATCGATATAATAAGTAGTTAATTTGACTTGATTTAATGTAGCTTGATGTAATTTCTTCAAATTCTATATTTTTATTTGGTTTTCCACGATCATTTACTTCTAATTTTGCTAGGTATTATTAATTCATCGAGATTATTATTTCTACTCTCGATAGATTCATTGTATCGTGGATTTTATAATTTTGTTCTTTGATCTCGGATGTATTACTTGCTAATATACATAGTTTTTTTTAAGAAAAAAGCTTCTATGTGATTCCTTTCATATTTCACTTAATATCTCATTTGTTGTGTAGATATATCTCCATGTGCACTAGATGTTAATAATTAAAAAGAATAGAATCAAAATAATGATACAAAAGCCATCAAATATTTACAATAAAAAAGTTCCTAAGTTATTTTTATTCAATTTGATGTGTAGATCCAATAATTTCTTTAGATAATTGCCATATGCATTTTTTTCTGGAATACCTTTATATTCATGTAAATTCCTTTTTTTTTTTATATTTCCAATTTAATTCATGGATTTGATAGGGTGATATAAATTACGCTATAGTAATATATTTCACATATAGAATATAAATGAGATAAAGACATCGATTTTAGAGTGATAATTATGTATATTTAATGTTTTTTAATATTTTTATGAGATTTTATTTCTTGAAAAAATATTAGTTAATTAATTTTTTTTGTAAACGCATTGTAGGTACACTAAGCGTTGATTTTCCTTAATAAAAAATTTTACTACACATTTGAATAAGTGTGACATTTAATAGGTATTACTCCTTAATTGATTTCAAGACGATGTAAATGAAAAAAAAAAAGAAGAAAAAAAAGAAAAAAACAAAATGAAAAAAAATTAAAATTTCAGAAACTTTTTATTGTATAACTTTATATTGGTATTTTTAAAAACTAGCAAATAGTACACCTAAGTTATATGTTTAAATACACATTAAAGAAAATAAGATTAATTATAGTAAATACACATTAATATATAATAATAATTGTATCTGTATATAATAAAATAATAACAATACAAATTAAAATATAGTAATCATTGAAACTATAATGAATATATATTAATATAATTGGTCCAACTATAGTAAATACACATTAATTCATATTAATGAGTAGTAAATACATATTAATGTAAGGTAATACACATGAGTAAGTTTTGCAATTACTAGTCCAAATTGTTCACAACATGAAGAAACTTAATACAAACTATTAAAAGAGAAAATTCTCATATATACATGTAAATACAACTTACGTTAGTAAAACACTGTAAAATTTATGGGATATACAAAAATTATGAACATTAAATATGGAAACAAATTGAAGCAAATGCAATGTAAAAATTAATAAAGAGCTTTTAGAATACATGTCAAAATATATATATATATATATAAAAAGAAATGACAAAACAAATATAGATCCTAGTAATTATTTATAGTAAAGCTTAGATGACAAACAATAGTGATGATCTTCATTTCTATCAAGAGTTTCCCTACTAAAATAGATCCTATAAGTGCATGTAAGAGAACATGCAAATGAAGAATTGATAATAGTTAACTTTAAAAATAAAATGTCTAAATTCTACATATGATATAAAATATTGTATGACATAAAATCTAAAAATACTTAAAATAATCAAACTATTAACATTCTATATTCAATTACTAAAACACTGTCTAAATATGAAACCTTACTCGCTTACGTATCCCTAATTGTTAAACGAACAGATACGAGTTAGGGCTTTCCATATGATTTAGGACCTTTGAACAATTTTATCCAAATTGAGCCAAATTCTCACATGAGGTTATAAAAGTTCGATGAAGAATCTTAGTAAGGCTAATTTCTCAAAATAAAGTATGTATAATAGTTAATATTAACAAAACTTATTTTTATAAGGTACATTTGATCCTTATCGGGAACTTGACATTTGAGCCATGAAATGCAACGAGTCCTGAGAGATAAATTATTTGAGTTATAAAAATGATATTTAGGAGTTAAATAGCATCTAATGTAATTATATAGTTGTATAGTATTGTTTATACATTATGTATCTAATATGTAAATATATTATAAATATATCAAATAATTAGCTAGAAATTGCATAAAATTAATAAAAAAATTGTGGAAAAAATCAAGCACACTTGGAAAAATCTAGAAACAGGTGTAGCATATATTCCTAACACTAGAAAACTCCCTGGTGAGTTGTAAAGTAAGAATTAATTACAAGATAAAAGTAATACACCTGGGAAAGTTAAAAATTGACACATACAATCCACTTTTTCTAACTACAATGAACTTGAGACTTACAAAAGAAACTTGGGGGCTCATTAAGTAGCATTTTACCAAATCAAACACCAAAAATCCTCTTTAGAAACATAAGAAGACACATTATACAAAAATTAGGAAATTTTCGATAAAAAAACAAGACAAATAATATTCCCATAATTATTGAAGACCTAACAAGTGGTGGTTTTGGATTTAAGCTTGTAGGGGCACAAGAAAACCAGCCAACAACCCCTGGTGGCCAAACGGCTATATACTGGTAAGGCTAATTTTTACACCCAATTTTGTTTTAAATTCTAAAAATGGCAAATCAACCTAGAAAATTATGAAAATTGGTTTTCTTAGGCTATTTTATATCTACTTTCATGTGATAATTTTATTTTGATGAAATAATTTTGATTTAGGGTACCTGCTTAAGAAAATGCCTTGTTCCAACTAATTTTCATGTAATTTTTCAAAATATTACATGATGTTGTTTTGGGTTGAAAAATTTTATGAAAGACTCCCATAATATGTACTAAATTGTGGTAATGAGAATTTTTGAAAAATATTATATTTACTATTTATTGTAAATTAATTGGTATTTGTTGGTAGTTTTACTGAATAAGGTAAATTAAAGGATTTTAAAGTAATTTGTGTATTAAACCAACTTGATGCAACTTATGGTGATTATTAGTATTGAAATATATATTATATTATGATTTTATAGATAATTTTAATTATTTATCTATTTTTAGCCATTTATTGATAAAATAGAGAAAATAAAGTAATATGGAATATATTGTATAATACACTATATTAGTATTTTACAAGACCATAGACATCTTAAAGGATTTTAAAGTAATATAGAATGATATAGATAGATAATGACAACATAAATATAGCAGTAATAGTAATATTTACAAAAGATATTATATATAGAAATAGCTATTTTCAAAGTAATTGACATTATAACCTTAACGAAATATTCTAATTGCATATATTATTGTAACATTTGATATAATAGATGCTAAAATAATAATAGTTTCATAGGCACTTTAGACGAATTAAAAAAAGACACTAAACTATCTATTTCTCTTTAACAATATAGAAGATATTCATAATATATTATTAATATAATCTCAAGTGCAACTACATAAAATAACTATTGCTTCTTCATCTACTTCTTTGGAATTGCAATCCTACTCATAACAAAAGTGTCTTTTAATTTTCCTTTGACTCTTGATAAGAGATTGCTTGCATAAACCCTCTTACAACACATATTAATGCCTTTTCACTTGGAGGGAATGGCAGTACCATTCCCCTTTTACTCCTTAGATGTGATATATTACTATATTTAGTTGGCGTTGGCCCTCCCATAATTAGAATTCCTCAGAATTTCAATTCCAAGAAGTCATGTAATAGTTATTCTGCCAAGGACCTTATGAATCCCAATTCCAAATTTACTCCTGCATGTTCATTCCCAAAACACCCTTACTCAAAATTTATTATGCAATCCTCCATTAGTGACAGACCAACATCATAACACTTTGTTCTTCGCCAACTAAAAACAAAATCACCATCAATAGAACATCGTATGCCTACTTTGCAATCCTCCAACATACATCTACTTTGTCACTTTCTCTAATGCAACCATAAGTTACCATGCACATCTCCAGCGACTGGCCAACACCACAACAGTTTCTTCTCTGACCACAAGTAAGAAACACACCATTATCGGTAAGCCAAAAGCACAACTACTACACAACTCAACAAACCTATGCCATTATAGGTGTCACGCCCCGAAACGGCAGAGTCGTAACAGCCTCGCCGTGTAAACCACCCTAAGATAGAAGTTGGCCTCACAACCGCTATCCTAGACCTGATCTACACAAGGCGTCCACAACTAACCCGCTTTGAAGTAGACAATTTGTAATTTAAATAAATCATTTACCTATAAAAGTGAGGAATTATATATATATATGTTATCATTCAATTATTGCAGTTAAAGTTTACAACATTTCTTTATAGTATATTCCCTAGTTATTACATCACTCGGAAATGAAAAATAATTCTAAAATAAAAACTTAGACCTTAAAATATGTGTTTATTCTTCAATATTTTTCCTCACTCCCCAGGATCCAGCAGTTGCTAGCTTCTGAGTAATTGGTTGCCGCTTCTTAGCCAGCACCTGCACGACGTCTATAGGGATGTGAGCAACCACAGCTCAGTAAGTAGGGACGGAGGACTTAAAACTATACCATACACGCAACAAGGTTTTCAATCACTTATTAGGTGCAATGCATGTGCAAGCAAATGCCATCGCACGATGTTGTCCGGCCCGTCGTGAGATTAGAGAAATTGCGCCCGCTCTAATCCGGGTTGAGGAGTTACCGTTAATGCAACAGCTCACGACCAAACCCAGGCTTGTGTAATGGAGACCTTGCTCCTCCCGCGACTACCTTCGAACCACTGTCTTCACCCCGCCGCGACCTCCTCTCCTGTCACTTAGTTCGACTGAGGATGAAGAAGGGACCATTTTGCAATCCTGCGCTATCCCTTCCGAAGGGGTCGGTATTTGGCCGGAGAGTCCTAAATCCCCTAACGGGTTGCCATGCATGCTCGATTATGATTACTGGTCGTATATTTGATTAGGTCCAGTTTAGGGTGATCAATCATTACATACAATTCATACAGTATGTACCAGAGCAATAAACAGAATCATGGCATCACCCATAATCAAGCACATGCATACATTCAACTATCTAACAAGCACAACCAAGCATAATCTTAAGCCTCCCAAAATACAGCATCGTATTAATCCCAACTTACCTCGACTCCTCACTCGTTCACTCGAGGTCCGATTTGCTCAGGCCATCGCCGGTTATCCCTATAACACGAACGTGGTTTCAGCTTTTCATATAATTGTTATAGGTTCGTTTTATCCTATAATGCTTCTTGTTAGGTTTTGTTTAAGGTTTAATATGCCCAATTATCTAGGTATTAAGTCTTTTACAATTATTCTAGGTTTGGGGTTAGGTTCAGGTTCGGTTTTCGCATCGATTTCTAAACCAGGTTTTTAGTTCGATTTTTAAGTAGCGTTTTATATTCCAACCCTAGAAATTAGTTTCAACCCATAATGTGAAATTAATCACATTATTTCCCGATAACCTAAATACCATCATTACCCTTTGTCAGTGTTTATTTTACTCGGTACACTTAAATCCATATCAGTGTACCGAATTCACTCCTAATGTGACAAATTTTTACATTTTTCATATAATTCCATAAATTCAAGTTTCCTATCAGATTTATTGTGCATTTTTATTATTCTCAAAATATCAATTTTTATTATAATATTTTCTATTTATTATATTTTCAATAATTACACATTATGCATTATTGCATATTATGCACATAATGCATTTCTAATATTTCTATTACCCTAATTACCATCTCTAAACACCAATTATTATTTCAAAATGTCTAAATCCATCCTAAATCAGGTTTTACACCTAATTATTCTAATTTACAAAATTAACTCATAATTTACTATGTTTTTCTATTACTAATTTACTACATAATTAACCTAATAATTACATCTAACACCCTAAATGCTATAAGTATCATACTCCATCAGATCTTAACATCCTAAAACATGTAATTATTCACTAAATCAGAAATTAATCATTTAATTACATAATTAACCCTAAATTACCCATTTTATGCCTCTTTTTAGAGCCTAAAAAATTATCTAAAAATTTAGAAAATTAATTTTTGAAAAAGGGATTCATAGCACTATTCTATATCATCTAAGTAATCTACAGAAAAATTTTGGGCTTGAAACTACACTCCTAAGGTCATTTATTTCTAAACCGAAACATGCTCGGTTTTGCACAATTTCTTAGGGACCATATATTACGGGACATGTTTTCATCTAAATAATATTTTTCCTACAAACTACATACAAAAATATCCCAGAATAAAAAAATTCATAATTTTATAATTATATTTACTATTTTTACAAAATTTCACAAAAATCGGACTGGAATTTGGACTCACCGGTTTTGGTGGCTCAGGCCACCGCGGGCCGCCATGGCCTTGTCGGCTGGAATGGGCGCTGCCACCACCGTGTGGTGATGGTGGCCGTCCACTTCCAGCTCCTCTTCTGGTATGGGTTCCTTTTAAAACCCTTAACTACACAGTTTTTCTTACTTTTTTTATTTTCTGGATTTTATCTCGAATTTTCGACTCTCCCTAATTTTCTCACTTTTCAAACTGTCTAAATGAGCTCTGTAAATTTTTTTCCTATTTATAGACATTTTCTGTAATTAATATGCATTAATTTGACAAGACTTTGTCCAAATTCCTTAATTTTTGGCTTTTGTGTTGTTCAATTTTTATTGGCTAATTTTTATTTTGCAGCTTTGGACCTGCCACGGCCTTATCTTGATTCATCTTATCATCTTCTGATTTTTTCTTATTTTTCCATAATTATTTTATATTTTTCTTTAATTATTTTCTTAGTTTTCGGCCAATTTTAGTGATTACGCGTATTTTTATCTACACGTAAATACATGTGGGGTACACGTGAACATTCCTAAATATTATTTTGGTCATTCTAAAATTTTTAGTATACATATAATCTATCTCTAATAATTTATTGGTTATTATATTACACTTTTTGCCTTTTCGGTAATTAGCAGTTATTATGCTTAAAATTTGAAAATTTTATAGTCTCCTATTTTGCTATTTATTTTCTTAAATTTAAGTTTACGGGGTCATTTTTACTAATATTTCTCTCAATAGTTTATAATTTGGGTGTGATCGAATCCTTTAGCCGATCGCCCTAAACCTTGGGTTCTAAATTCAATCCTACGGTTACTTGGCTAAACTTTGGGGCTTACAATAGGCTACACTAACCTAAACCCTTTGATAAAGTGTCATAGCCACTTATTTGAGGTCTAAATCTAGTTAAACTAAGCAAAAGGGAAAGAATTAGATGAAATTTAGTACTAGAGATAAAAGAACAAAGAGATAAAGAGAAGATCCCAAATTTGTTCATATGATCTCCTTGCTACAACTAAAATGGAAGAGGGTTGAAGACAAAGAAAAGTAGCTTGGAAGGAAGGAAGATTTGTTTTTTAATTTGTTTTATATTTATTTTATTATTTAATTTAATAAGGGTGTTTTAGTCATTTTACCTTCTATTCATATCTTATTTCCCAATAAATTTTATCAACAGAACAATATAATAGTGATTCCATTACATATAAATAAACACTGTAATATCGATTTACTACTTATTACACCTCTATTATATTCCCAAGTAATTATAATTTAATTTCCCCTTTAGTAAATATAGGTAAGAGTTAAAAAAAAATGTCATTTTTTCTTTCATGAAGTGTTTGTATCGGAGCTTTCTTTTCACTCCTTCATTACTTAGGGATTTCAACGTTCTTTTTATGGAACCGTACAATCCATTCTTTAGCCATTGAAATTAATTAAGGTTCCATTTAATTAATCTTTTCCTCATCTTTTTAGTGTCTTATTAACATTTACTCGAATAATTTGTTTGGAAAAAATAAAATATCAAGAATATAGATATTTGATTCCATATATACCTTTATTTTAAAAACTAAATATAATAACAAATTGCTATAAATTTGACTCTATTTATTCTTTATTTTATTAATTTTACACAAATATCAATTCAAATATCATTTTACAATATGTAAAATATGTATATTTTTATTTTAAAAGTATACAAATTTTTACTTGCCAATTCTTATGCTCTAATCACTACTTTTATCATTAGAATTTTAAAATAGAAATAAATAATAAGATACATATGAGATATATTTTCAAATGCTATATTTCAAATAGATAAAAATTAAATACAAAAAAGATTCAAATAAGATATAAATGAAAAAAAAAAGATAATTTAAGCATGAACTAAAGTAATAGATATTTCAATATAATTATATAATCAATTAACAATGTAATGACGGGCGTATTAAATAATCCCACTTGTAGTCGACAAGGAGAATGACGCTAATTCTAATCCCTGCCTAAGCGCCACAAGTCAGCATGCCACACATTTTTCATTATTTCTTACTCCATGACCACGGACCTAAGTTATAATAGAGTTCCCAAAGCTCGAGGGTTTTTTTATATCCCAAATAGAGCCTATACTTTATTAAGAAAACAAATAAAAAATATTTTACCATTCGAGAATGCAATATTTAAGATATAGGTCAGAGTAGCCGCCCGTCTTGAATGATGCAACTGTCTTCGTTTTGGTTATTGTTTTTTGAGTTACTGTCAACTCAAACGAGAGGACAGAGTTATCAATCCTAGCAATGGATCCTTTATTAGCATACCATTATTTACTTTATGCTTTATTTTATAACTACTAATATAATAGATTACTTAAATCCGACGATATGATCTTGTTTAACGAAATCGAAGTGTAAGAGTTCATGAATGTAAAATTATGATGATGTAAAACGGAAAAAAGTCATTTAAGTTATTTATAGTAAAGAAGAGACTGACTGAAATGTATATATATATATATATATATATATAACACATAGAACAGGTAATTTTTTCAATGGTGGTGGTATCATCAAATGAACTCTTTTTAATATTTGTGTAGATTGTGTGACTCATAAAGCAGTGGTGAGTCGTCGCTCTCATTCTAAGGGTTTTTAGCTTTATTGAAGCAAAATTTAAAAAAAAAAAGGAAAAGAAAATACCCAACCGGTCAAAGTTAGGTTGCTTATCAAGATTTTGAGTTTTCCAACCCCCCCCCCCCCCCCCCCCCCCCCTTAATTCTACAACTTTATGGGTCAATTGACTCACACACAATGTAAGTTGGCTCCTCTAGTGGTCAAAAGACCACTTGCCAGCTAGGACAAGGGGTAGTCGATAAGTAGCCTTCTTTTTAATTAAAAAGGAATGAGTTTTTTTTTTTATATATTTGATTAATGCATTTTTAAATAATTTTTAATTATATTTACTTTTTTAATTTTCTTAATTATTAAATCAACCAATAAAATTATGCCACATCTCCCATTAACCAAAAACTACAAAATAGGGTCATGTCTTCATTTTAAGAAAAAAAAAATCCTCAAGTTACTTATTTACGAAACTAATATAACACATGTCACATATTTTTAATTAACCTTAACGAATATCCTTACAATATTTTCTAATCTAACCTAGCTTCTTAAACTTTGATTAATAGAGATAATAGCCGGGATGAAATTTTCATGTCCTTAAACTACGCATATGCTCCCCTCATTGGTCGGAAGATGCTATCTTTTTTTTTTTTTTTTGACATTGCAATAATTTACGAAGAAAATAAATATAGATCTAATAAAAATAAAAAGTAAAATATAATTTTTTTTAATTTTTAAGTCTTAAGAATATAGATAACTTTATTACTTTATGAATAAATATAGATTACATTTGAATATTTTTATTGATCTTGATTCTATTTTGATTATATCTTAGTTTCACACTTTTGATTTTTTATCTCTTCTTATTTCCATATCAAACTCTCAGTTCAAATCCAGCAATATTGAATTTTATCTAATCATATATTGTTATGTATGAGTAAAGAAAAGAAGAAAATTATGTTTACCTTACACATGCTTCATAAATAATAGTAAATGGGATGCTATTGGTAGGAATACGAATAGAGCCAAAAATAGAACATAGTAAGTTTATTTTAACTACTCACTACTTAATATGTACAAAATGCAATTCGACTAAAATGGAGTTATCGTACCATCTTAATTACATACATATTTATATGAAAGTACATATACAAATGTTGAAAATAATATTATTTAGGTTCCATTTGGTTAATTTGTTTCTCATCCTTTTGGTATCTTATTGGCATCTATTTGAATTTTGCATTTAACAAGAATAAGACACAAAAAAGATAAAAACATAATTCTCTATATACTTTTCTTTTAAAATTTAAAACTTAACAAATCCCTATAAAGTTAAATTTATTTACTCTTTGTTTTATTCATATTTATAAAAATATCAATTAAAATAACTATTTTCAATGGATAAATAATTTTTTTCAAATTTTCTCTCCTAACTTTAACACTCTAATCATCACTTTCATCATAATTATAAAATAGAAAAAGATAAAATAGTTTTTTAAATACTATTTTTCAAATAGATACAAACGAAAAAAAAGATAATCCAAACAAGACCTTAATTGGAATCGAAATATCTTATCATCTTACACACAAACCTTATAAGATCAATTTAAAAAACAAAAACTATCATCAAAAAGCAAATCTCACTTAATGTCAAATTTTTATGAAAGTACGTATGTACACCAAACTTTAATGTTTAGTTGGTTTATACATTATATATTTGCAAGACTTATTACCTAGAGATCTCATGCACTTATCTAAGAAAAGCAAAAGAAACTTTTCATTTGAAAAACATCAAGAAATTTAAAATTAAAATGGTTGTTTTTCTAGCATTTTAAAAGGTGTCGCTATACATACTTTTCTTATTTTAATAAGAAAAATGGTAAAGCAACCTTTTTTTTTTTTTTTAACCGAAGAAAGTGATAATTCATTCAACATCAAATAACAGTAAATTTGCCAAAGGAGGGGGAGAATCATGCTCAATAAAAACACTACCCCTAACACCTTAGGATGTAACCCAATGCGCGCAAGAATTGGCCTGGCGACTTATTGGAAAGAAAACAATAGATTCAAAACAGAGAGACAAAGAAACTATATCAACAAGTAAAGGTTTTAATCTCCAATCACAAGCAACTGGTCTTCGAATACTCCTTACAGCCACCAATGAATCAAATTCTATAATCAACGAAGACAAACCTCTATCACGAGCATAGACTAAGCTTTCCCTAGTTGCTAGAGCTTCAGCAGTTGCCACAGCTTGTGCCTCGCAAGATTGCGAAACAACAGTAATCAATTTTCCTTCATGTTTTTATAAGACAAAAACCTATTTGATTCTGTTCTTGTGAAAAAGTAGCTTCGCAATTGATCTTCACTTTATTTTCAGTTGGAAGTCTCCAAAGATCACTTTTAATACCCCGGTCATAGAAAACATTCAGATCATTCTGAGTAGAAAAAATCACGTGCATTGCAGGCTTCATATATTGTAGTTCACAGAAGGCCAATTGTACATGCTTCATAGTTGACATTGGATCGGGCAATGTGGACTTTGAAACAACACTCATTTCAAGTCTTCCATATATACCATAATGTCATAACAACATGGCACATAACATCTTGTTTTCCTTTTGTCCTACTAAGCCTAGCAATAAATAGCATCTAGTCCTCAATCCTAATGACAGAGCAACAATCAAAATGAAACCCTAAAACAGCAAACCAAACATGATGAGTACATTAACAATGAAAGAAAATGTGTTGAATGGTTTCTTCAAGATTATAGAAATTACAAGAAGGTTCATGTCTCGGTTTTCTTTTAAACAAATTCACATTTCATGCAATAGCATTAGAACATAACTTTCAAAGAAAATGTTTAATTTTAGGCATGACCGGCAAATTCCAAATTAACTTCCAAATTTCATCATTAATCATTCTTGAGGTTGATGGTTTGTCATTTCGATTCTCATATAACTTAACTTAGTTGAGTAAGATCCATTACTATTGCTAGGCCATACAATTTGATCTTCCACCTCTAAGTTTACAACTAGAATTTTGCTAACAGCCAGTCTCTCTTCCACTAAAATCAGGTCCTCAATTGGATATAATCTCCATCTGCCATTGGGAACTTCTAATATTTCCTAGAAATGCAAGGCATTAAGGTTAAGTTCTCCTCCATCACTATTTAACCAAATTTAGAAATTGAAAGAATCCATGGATCCGTAAAGACTTTAACTTTGCTTCCGTTTCCTACTTGCCAAAAGTATCCATCTTTAACTAAATCCCTACCTACTGTAGTACTTTGCCAAGCCTAAGATGTACTTCTTGCTTTTTTAACCTCAAGAAACTCCATATTTAAAAAGTACACACTCTTAAGCACTTGGACCTAAAGGTCATTTGGGTGAGTAATAATGCACCAAGCTAGTTTTCCTAAAAGGGACTTATTAAAGTCTACTAAATCATGATAACCCAGCCTGCCTTCTCTTTTCGGTTTCGCCAAGTCCTTCTAGCATTTCCAATGAATCTTCTTTTTAGTGTGGACACTACCCCACAAAAATTTTCAAATCAAATTAGATACCTCCTCACACCAAGATATTGGGAAATTGAAAACACTCATAGCATAGATTAGGATAGCAAAAGCAATATATTTGATTAAAACTTCCTTTCCTCCAGGAGATAAAAATTTGCTCTTCTAACCTTGCAACTTGGAGTAACTTTTAATTTAATCCCTACCAATGCCTTACGTTTTGATCTACCCCATTTAGTAGGAAACCCTAAGTACTTTTTGGGCCCATGATCTATCTGAATGTCCAAGATATTCATACAAACCAGTCTGACATGTTCATTGGAGTTCTTATTGAAGAAAATAGAAGATTTTTGTTAGTTGACTAATTGTCCTGAAGCCTTACAATATGAATCTAAAATATTCTTCAAACAAGTCAAATTTTTGCACTGAAGCCTCCATAAAAATATAAAGAGTCATTTGTAAACAAAAGGTGGCTGAGTTCTAAACTATTCCTCCTAATCCTAATTCCTTTTAGCAAACCATTTTCCTTTTCCTTTTGGATCATCCTAAATAAGAAATCAACTGCAAAAAGAAATAAATAAGGAGATATAGAATCTTCTTGTCTTATATGATGAACTATTGATCGCTAGTCCCATTACTCACATACGGCTCCAAAGCCTCTAATCCCTTATCTGAAGAATTCTTTCTTAGCAACCTACTGATGATAAGAAACTTTACACCAAAGATGGATGGTTAAACTCTTTGAGCACCCTGCATTGTTGTACATTAATCTATACTTTCGGTCGTGTTGATGTCAACCTTTCCCTTACCAAGGACTCTATGTTGAGCAATCTGACTAATTGCTACCGAGAAATTCTTACCAAGTAACAAGAGACTCGCTTGCTGGCTAAGTATTTTTCTCTCTGCATTTTACCACTTCTCTCATCTCCCTCTACTCGTCTCAGCCTACTTTTATTGTCGCAATATCTCCCCCCACCCTCTTACCTACTGTGTTCAAAGAATCTTTGTATGAAACCAGTGTTGCACCCTTTAATCCCTCATCTAAAGAATTCTTTCTCGATAACCTACCAACGATAAGAAACTTTACACCGAAGATGGATGGTTGAACTCCTTGAGCTCCCTGCATTGTTGTGCATTAATTTATACTTTCGGTTGTGTTGATGTCGACCTTTCCCTTACCAAGGACTCTATGCCAAGTAATCCGACTAATTACTACCGAAAGGTTCTTGCTAAGTGACGAGAGATTCATTTACTGGCCGAGTATTTTTCTCTCAGCATTTTACACTTCTCTCATCAAATTCTACTCGTCTCGACCCACTTTTATTGCTGCAATATCTTCCCCCCTATACTCTCACCTGCTATGTTCAGAGAATCTTTATATAGGACCAGTGTTGCACCCTCCAATCCTTCACCTGAAAAATTCTTTCTCAGTAACATACCAATGATAAGAAACTTTACACCGAAGATGGATGGTTGAACTCCTTGAGCGCCTTGCATTGTTGTACATTAATCTATACTCTCGGTTGTGTTAATGTCAACCTTTCCCTTACCAAGGACTTTATGCCAAGTAATCTGACTAATTGCAGCTGAGAGGTTCTTGCTGAGTGACGAGAAATTCTTGCTGAGTGACGAGAGATTCTTAATAGTCGAGTATTTTTCTCTCGGCATTTTACCACTTCTCTCATCACCTTCTACTCGTCTCGACCTACTTTTATTACCACAATATCTTCCCCCTCACCCTCTCACTTGCTATATTTAGAGAATCTTTGTATGGAATTAGTATCGTACTGCCACCTGTCTACCTCATCTGACATTGTACTACTTTTCCATTTTTGTTTTCTGTCCATTTTACTCATTTTCATATATATTAAGAATTCCCTTTTTTGTAAATACTTTCTTGTACTTTCTTGTACTTTCTTTATTTATAATGTTGTCTTAAGGACTTACTATAAATAGTCCCTTTTCATTATAAACCGCAGGCAACTTGACAATTAGACATTTGATAATTTGTGCTTGTGAAATAACCCTCTCCAAGTCTAATTTTCATACACTTTTATCTAATCTTACCTAGTAGCTTAAGATTAGTAGCAAGTGGACCTTAACATCAGCTTGTGCATCATATTAAGTGAGATATCAAGTCATGTTATGTTTGTTGATGTGTCATATCCTTTGAGCAACTTCACATCAGCTACTTCAATTTGTCCTTAAACCATTTCCATCCATTCTTCTTCAATATTTCAGAGGACCCATTTAGTTCAGATTTGCTACAGTAAATCCTAATGATAACTAAGCTCCTAGGTACGTGATTATACCTCTAATTGGTCTAAAACTCCCTACTCTCTTACCATTAACCATAACATTATATGAAATAGAAACAATGCAATTCATAATCCAAGTAATCTACACATCATTGAAACCCATTTTTTACATCACATTTTCCAAAAAGAACCACTCTACTCCATCATATGCTTTTTCCATATCTAACTTAACTACACGAACATATTTCTTAAATGAGCTCTTCTTTTTCAAGAAGCGAAAAATCTCATGGGCAATTATTATGTTATCCTATATGAGGCATCCCTTAATAAAAGCACTTTAGAAAGGAGATATAATCTCATTTAACAAGGGCTTTAACCTATTAGCTAAGATTTTAGAGATAACTTTACATAAAAAGTTACAAGGACTAATAGGTCGAAATTAGGACACTTCTTTAGGATGAGACACTTTTGGAATAAGAATAATATTAGAGGAATTGAAATTAAGAGGAAAAATACATGTTCTAAAAAAATTCCTATCCGTTTCTATGACATAAGAACCAATAGAATTCCAATGAATGCAATAGAAAGATCCAATGAATTTGTAAAGTCCAGGAGCTTTAGTTGCTCCTAGCTAAAAAACTGCATGTTTCACTTCGTCCTCCTCAATATCTCTTGTAAGCCAGTCATTATAAGAAGGAGTTATTGCTGGTTCTATGTAATTAAAAACCTTTGACATATCATTCATAGCTTGAGAGGTGAATAAGGACTAATAGTATTGGTAAAATTCATATTCAATATCGATTTCATCATCGATCCATTTACCTTCCCTATTCTTAATTCTTAGAATTTTATTTTTGTTTCTTCTCTCCAAGGTCATTTGATGGAAAAATTTCGAATTCCTATCCCCCTATTGCATCTACTTCACCCCAGAATGTTGGTACCAAAACATTTCCTCTTGCTGTAATAAAGCCTCGAGTTCTTCTTTAACATTACACTCCTTTTCCCAATTAATAGATAAATACCTCACTATTTTGTAGATTACTCAACAATGTGGATAATTCTTCAATCCTCTTGCTCCCATTTCAACAATTATGCTTACTCTACTGGATCAAATTACGTTTGCACTTCTGAAGCTTCCACATCAAATTACGCAAATCTAAGGTTTGTTCCATTACATTTCAACTATTATTCACTACCTCATTATATCCTTCAATTTGAGTCCATTTCAACTCATATTTGAATAGCCTTAAACCTCTTCTATCTTTCATATTCACATTGACCATTAATGGCGAGTGGTCAAATGCATATGCACATAAGTGCACAATTTGAGTATTGGGGAACTAAGTCAACCAAGCTTAATTAACGAAGCCTTTATCCAGATGCTCCTTCATGACAACTCCTCTGGCATTATTTTTGAACTAAGTAAATTTTTGCCTACGAAAGCCAATATCCATCAAATTACAATCAAACATCATATCTTGAAAAGGCTAAATTTGCCTAATTGGCTTTTCTCTACCCTTACTTTTTCATCTTGGCAAGCAATGTCATTAAGATCACCTATCACTAACCATGGTTACTTCATGTACCATGCAATATTTCGCAATTTATCCCAAAATTGCAATCAGTTATGAAATACTGGATTCACATAACACTATAATACCCTAACCTTTTCCCCATTTTCCAGCAAAATTTTGTTTCAATGATGTTATCTAAGAATTGTAGAGCATGAACTTGCACTGTAGACTCCCACCATAAGGACAAACTTCCCGATAAGCCTCTAGGTCCTATATGGAAACTATTTTCAAAATGTAATCTCCTCTTCACTTGATCCATAGAGTCTCTTTTGTTTCTTGTTTCCATAAGGAAAACAAGCTTAGGTATCTCTTTATGTATAATTCGTTTTAGCGCTCTAACTATCGAAGGTGGACCCAAACCCTGACAGTTCCAAGATAGGGCAATCATGATGACCCGATGGCTAATTTAGGACAGCCACCATAGCCTGTGATTTCTAAGTTATCAACTTCTTTAATGTTAACCTCAATCAATTTTTCATTGAAGTCAAGTTTCCCTTTCATTGTCCTTTTCCTATGCAATTGTGCCTTCTTTTTGCCTTTGCTTACACCTATTTTCTTTTTGCTTCCAACTTCGTCCTCTTAGAAATATTATTCCTTACATTTCTTTGACTTCAAAAAGGGTTCTTCCTCATCTAGAGTCTCTCTCGATGTCTTGATAGAAAGATTACTTAAAGCCTTCATCTCAGGATAGGTGATGTGAATAATAGTAAGAGTAAAGGAGTTTTATGTATTGAGGTCCATTACTTTCACAAATAGTGGACTCTTACAATTAGATTATATTAAGGGTATATATCGGATTGGATTAGATGTGATAGGAATCAAGCTACTTGACCTCTAACCCACAGTCAAGCCTAGGGCCTTAAAGGACTACCAAGGCGAATTCTCCTACTCTAGCCAACTCCTACTGAAGCCGAGCTAATCCTTACTGCCGATCAATTCCTAATGATGAGTTGAGTGACTTTATGTCTTTCAAAAGTAGTGTGCCAACTAGCCAAATGTTCTGTTGATAGCTTCCCCCCCCCCCCCCCCCCCCAACATACTTACTTGGTCATGGCTAAGCTAACCTTAAGATTGGTAACATTGGTCCCAAGAACTCCAGTACATATCTACAGTTACTCCTTTTCGAATGAACTCAAGTCTGCTCAATACCTCTACTCGACCCTCCATCATGATCATACTATTTTGGTTATTTCTACCAGAAGCATCTATAATATGATGCTACCACATATCTTAAACCTATGTAAAGGAATTTGTAGTGCCAATCATGAATTTACTTGAATTATTATTTGTACCCTTTATTATTCTTTGTATATTACTACTTTTAAACATTACCCTTTTTATCCTTTTCATTTTGGGCAAGTTACCCTAGTTTCTTGAGTATAAATACCCACTGTACATATAGTTGCATTATATATCATCATCATCATCAATATACTAAGTATACCCTTTGTAAGCATTGCTTCCTTAGCTTGTTTACTCTTTTCACCCTCATCCTAACCCTTAAGCAAGGCTAGGTAGTGAGTAACCTCACCTAACCATTTAGTGCATCATATTGAGTTATACTGTGAATCTTTAGAAGTTCCTTGGTGCATCATATCCTTGGAATTGTTCGGGTTTGCTTACTTTATCTTTACTGTTTTCGCATAATCCTATCATGTTCTTTCAAGCTTTCGATAAGCTTGGACCGACCATATAACTAGCCCTATCTATCTTTAGCTTTAGTCCACATCATCTTGGTATTAGAGTGGAGGTTTCATTTGGATAAGTTGTATGCACGCTTTTGCGAAGTGGTGTTTGCTATAGTAGTATGTTAAAGTGTATAGAGAATCATTGGAAGTAATCTAGTAATTAAAAGAGTGAAGTGATTTGTTTTTGTATATACTCTATTTTACATTGTTTTGAATATCCAAAAACAGAGCAAGTTTTTGTATTAGTAGTTTAGTCAACAACATGGTACCTGTGTTTACAGATTAACTAAATGTTTGTATAGAGAGTATGCATGTTGCCTAGTTTGGAAGAATAGTGTCAATTGCATCTCAGATTCAAAATTTGAAACCAAATTTATCGAAGAAAAATGGTAGACCTGAATATTAATGCTAGTATTAGAGATGACAATAGTAATGTCATCCACCATGGTCAACAATCCCAAGGCAAACCTAGAAGTACAAACGAGAGACTTGATGAGGTAGCCAACCTCTTAGTTGATTTAATTAGAGCTGTTTATGTGATGACCTATTGACTTACTAAGGCCGTATAGAATTCCCTACAAGTTACTCAACCTCCTAAAGGACAAAACCTAGCTCAACAAGTTTAAGGTGGAGGAGTACGAAGACGAACACAATGAAGGATTTACTTGGAAGATATGAGTGATGATGAAGAAAAAGAGTATAATGAGGAAGAAGATCGAGTTAGAACACCCCAAGCTACCGAGCATGTGAAGCTTTAGATTCCAAGCTTTGGTGGTTCTAAGAGTGTAGATGATTATTTGAATTGGGAGGAAAAAGGTTGAATGTGTTTTTTATTATTATCAGTATGAAGATCGAGAAAAGGTGGGGATTGCTACTTTTGAGTTCTTAGGATATGCCACCATGTAGTAGAAAAACTTTCAAATCGTAAAGAGACGAAAAGGATACAACGAGAACAATACTTAGCCTAGGATGAAGAGGATACTTAGGAACAAATTTATATCAGATACTTATTCGCAAAACACTTTTGCTTGACTTCAAAAGCTAAGACAAGAAGGCCGGACTATTAACGAATATGTTTAGAAGTTCCAAATACTTATGATTTGTTGTGAAATAGAAGAGCCATAAGCTCGAACAGTGTCCAAATTCCTCACTAGATTAAGAATTAATATCTAAGACATTGTAGAACTTCAACAATGTACCACATTAGGTAAGGCTATAAGGATAGCCCAATGAGTAGAGAAATAGATAAGAAGCCGAGTGCCAACCTCACTGCTAATAAGCCAACCTATTTAAGGAAGCTACTGAACTCAACCAACTATCGAGCCAACTAGATGAACAGATGTCGCAACTGAACAAAAGGGCCAACTTAATGGTAACGTGCCAACCTAAACATAGGAGAAGGGGCAAGGATTTAGGAGGAAGACTAGCCAAATCAAATGCTCTAAATGCCAAGGGTTTGGGCACATGACTGCTTAATATTAGAACCGAAAAACTATGGTCATCAAAGGAGATATCTCAAAGCTTGGAGTAGATAGTACTGACAAGAAACTTGAGGAATAGACTGTTTTCGAGAAGGAACCCACTCAAGGGAATGAACTGATCAAAGAAGATATGTTTACCAAGGACTTAGATCAGTTGATCCTAGTTATCCGGCTTACAATGAGTTTAGAACTCTTACACGAGGAGGAGTAGTGAGAGAATTTATTTCATATCACTTGCAAAGTGAATGATCAGATATGTGCACTCATAGATAGTGGGAGTTGCACTAATATGGCATTTTCTGACCTAATCAAGAAGCTAAAGTTGCAAACAACTATATATCCAAAGCTGTATACGTTGTATTGTCTAAATGAGAAAGGAACATGACATGTTACGCGATAAGTACTACTATCGATCACTATTGGGAATTACACCAATGAAATTCTTTATGACGTGTTGCCTATGTTAACATCACATGTGTTACTAAGCCGACCTTAGCTTTACAATCGAAGATTTATCCATGATGGATATAGGAACACATATGTGCTTGAAAAAGATAGGAGGAAGATTACGTTCAACTCTATGACACCGAGTCAAGTTAGCAATCTACAAGTTAAACTTGCTCGTGGATCAAAGATAACTTAGGTGTTGAGTAAAGTTGAACTCCAAGAGGTTATTAAAGCCGACGCCTAGACCTTCCTGTTGATTAAGTGATTATTAGAGTTGAAGGAGCAGGGTAAACTACCCTTGGAAGTCAAGGAACTGTTGAATGAATATGCCAACTTGTTTCCTAAGTAGTTACCAGAAGGGTTACCCCCTCTCTAAGGCATTGAAAACTACATTGACTTGATACTCGACGCTGCCTTATCGAATAAGCTAGCTTACTAGATGAATCCCGAACAGGCTTCTAAACTCCAAAGACAAGTTAATGAATTATGAAAGGATATGTGAAGGAGAACCTTAGTTTATGTGTTATACTGGCACTTCTTATGCCAAAAAAGGATGGAACTTGGTGTATGTACATCGACAGTCAAGCCGTGAACAAGATCACCATCAAGTATCGGTATCCCATCCTTAGGTTAGATGACATGTTGGATAAATTAAGTGGAGCTAAGGTCTTTAGCAAGATTGATCTAAAGTTTGGCTATCATCAGATTCGAATGAAGCCAAGAGATTAGTAGAAAACTACATTTAAAACTTGATATGGACTCTATTAGTGGATAGTAATGCCTTTTAGCTTGTCAAATGCCTAGAGTACTTTAATGCAGTTGATGAACTATGTGTTGAGAAATCTTACCAGGAAATGTATTGTAATGTACTTTGACGACATCCTTATGTATAGTGCCGACCTTTCGAGCCACTGTGAACAACTCCATGCTGTACTCGACATATACCAAGCTGAGAGGTAATTTAGCAACATTAGGAAGTGTTGTTTCTACCAGGAGGAAGTGATATTTTTGGGGTTATGTAGTTGATGGAGGTGGCTTATGAGTGAATGGAGAGAAGATCCAAGCTATTATCGAGTGGTTGACTCTAACCACTTGTGCCAAGGTAAGAAGTTTCTATGGACTGGCATCCTTTTATCGAAGGTTCATTAGAAACTTTAGTGTCATTGTCGCACCCCTCACCAAGCTGATGAAGAAGAACGTTGAATTTAAGTAAGGAGAAAGAGATGAAAGAAGTTTTGATGAAGTAAAGGCAAGACCGACTTCCGCCTAACTTTGAAAAGATTTTTGAGTTGGAATATAACACATCAGGCATTGGCATAGGCGATGTCCTAGTGTAAGAAGGTTGACCAATTACTTACTATAGCAAGAAACTCAAAGGACATCAATTAAATTACTCCATAGGTGACAAAAAAACTCTTAGCCCTCATCCGAGCGCTCTAAGCGTAACAACACTATCTATTGCCAAGAGAGTTTGTCATTTATACCTACTACAAGTCTTTGAGGCACCTTATAAGTTAAACCAAGCTGTCGAAGCAGCAAGCGAGGTGGGTTGAATTCCTAAAAGGATTCAACTTAGTGATAAAGTACAAACAAGACAAGAACAACATCGTTGCTGATGCTTTATCAAGAAGACATGTTCTCCCAACTGAGCTATAGACTAAACTAATAGGGCTTGCAAGCATCAAAGTACAATATCCTAAGGATCTACACTTTGAACCTATACTTAGGCATTGTGTTGATGGAAGGACAATAGATGAATACCATGTAGAGGATGATTATCTATTCCGAGGATAAAAGTTATGTGTACCAACTTGTTCGTTAATGGAGTTGCTAATCAAAGAAGCCCACAATGAAGGACTATCCGACCATTTCGAGTAGAGGAGAACATATGAGGTGTTGAATGGAAGATTTGTTTGGTTGAGAATAAAGCGAGACGTACATCAAATTATAAGGGCTGTACTATTTGCAAGAAGGCCAAATGCCAAGCCAAGTAAGGCAAAGCAATGGCTTTGCTTATCCCAACCAGACCTTAAATTAAGTTAAGCATAGACTTCATCCTTGAAGTACCGAGAATTACTCAAGGCAAAGATTCTGTGATAGTTGTTATGGATAGATTCAGTAAAATGGCACACTTTGTGCCTTACTTTAAGACTAATGATGCTTCAATTATTACATCTCTCTTTTTGCAAAAAAATTGTTCAGTTATATGATATATGAAGAAATATAATCTCAAATAGAGATCCAAAGTTCCTGAGCTATTTCTAGAAGACTCTATAGTGATGGATGGAAACTAAATTGCTATTTAGCACTCCTTGTCATCCCCCAAACTGATGGTTAAACAGAAGTAGTCAATCATACTTTAGGTTCATTACTCTGAACTATAGTAAGGAGAAACCTAGCCGAATGAGATGTCTGTTTGCTTATGGTGGAATTTGCTTACAACCATACAATGTATGACACTACCAAATAGACCCGCTTCAAAGTCATATATGGCTTCAATCCTGAATTGCCCCTTGATCACACTACTGTACCCCTACTTGAATAAGAAGATCTTGATACAAGAGCCCGAGCATAGTCCCTATAATACATCTACGAGAAGGTTACTTGGCAAATTGACCAAGTTGCTAAGAAAATAAGAGAAAAGACTAAGAGAAGAAATTTAGTGTAATTTTAGCTTAGAGACCTGGTATGGCTGCACTTGAGTAACAAGAGGATCCCAAGCAAAAGGAAGAACAAGCTGTCTACTCGAGTTGAAGGTCCCTTCAAAATCCTTCAAAAGATCAATAGTAATGCTTATTGATTGGAACTAACTGAAGATTAAGGGGTCTTAGGCATTTTCAACATTACTGACCTTAATCCCTATTACCTTAAAGGAGCAGTGGACAAGAACCAGCTGGATTTGATCCCAAATACAAATTAACTAAGAGGGAATGATAAGAGTCAGGCTATTAAACCTCTAACCCACAGTCAAGCTCGAGGCCTTGAAGGACTAATAAGGCAAATTCTTTTACTCCAACCAACTCTTGTCGAGATTAAGCTAATCTTTACTACCGACCAATTCCTAATGAGAAGCAGAATGACTTCATGTCTCTTGGAAATAGTGTGCCAACTAGCCAAATGTTCCTAAAATTTTCAAAATGTTGATTTTTTATTTGAATTTTTCAAAACGTTAATATTTTATTCAAATATTTTAAAACATTTATACTTTAGATGAATTTAACCTCAAACGTTAATTCATTATATTTTAATTCTCCCAATCTCAAAATGATTTCATGTTAAGAAAAAAAAAGAGATTTCATGTTAAGAAAAAAAAGAAAAAAATAAATTTTTGTGAAGGTATTATTTTAATAATAATAATAAAAAACAAAGAATACATAAACATATTTAGATTAACTTCAAACCCTAGCCGTTGGATGAGTCACAGGACAGTAGTGGTCCCATGCACTCTCAAAAACAGGAAAAATTTAAGAGGCCCCACCAAAACAATGAAATACACTGAAAAAGGAAAAATAATAAATTCTCTCATTATTTTCGGAAAAAAAATAATCAATTGCTTTGAAATAATATCTGACAACGACTTACACACAATATTTCTATGTTGTTCTGCTAGGACTATAAGTACACCCCCACTCTCACACGCGTAAAATCACACACCGAGAAAGACAGAGGGAGACAGAGAGAGACTGTGAGAGGAAGGGTCGTTTCTGTCCTCTAGGGTTAGGGTTTTTGCCTTTCTTTCTTAGACGTCAAAACACAATGGGTGAGCGTGTCACCGGTAGGGTGAAGTGGTTTAGTGACCAGAAGGGTTTTGGGTTCATTACCCCCGACGACGGTGGCGAAGATCTCTTCGTCCACCAGTCGTCTATCCGTTCCGAGGGCTTCCGCAGCCTCGGGGACGGTGAGGCTGTTGAGTTCCAGATTGAGTCAGATGGGGACCGTACTAAAGCTGTTGATGTTTCAGGACCAGGTGGTGCCGCTGTCCAGGGAAGCAATCGTGGTGGTGGAAGGGGTGGCGGTGGTGGCCGCGGTGGAGGGTACGGGTCTGGTGGTGGATATGGAGGTGGTGGTAGTGGGTACGGTGGCAGGGGGGGTCGCGGTGGTGGTGTTTACAGCGGTGGTGGTGGGTACGGAGGCGGCGGTGGTGGTTCGAATTGTTATGTCTGTGGGGAGCCGGGTCATATGGCGAGGGACTGTTATCAGGGAGGAGGCGGTGGAGGTAGGTACGGAGGCTCCGGCGGCGGTGGAGGTGGCGGTGGCGGTGGCGGTGGCGGTGGGAACTGCTTCAAGTGTGGAGAGCCTGGGCACTTTGCTCGGGACTGTACTCAGGGTCAAGGTGGGGATTATTAGGGAGTTTGAATAAACTTGTTTTTATCCTTTATTTTCTCTTTTGTTGTCTTTTAGGTGGTTTAAGGTTATGACTGATTTGGGTAATCTGTTAGGGCTTTTTCTAGGGTTATCTTTTGTTAACCTTTCATGCATGTCTCGCGGTTATGGAGAATATGGTCTGAAATGTTTGGTTAAGCTAGGTTATGGATGGTGTTTCTCCTATAAATGTGGGTGTTCGGTTAAAATGGTAGTGGATAGCAGGGGATGGGTGGGTGGGATCTTGTCATAGGGGTCTGATTTACTCTCTCTGTAAGTGTCTATACTCATATCTATACATGATGCTTCCATCACGTTTTGATTCGATTCAATTTGGTTTGGTGTGGTTTGATTTGCAGTAACAAATCAAGAAATTCTGTAATTATTATTACAGGGAAAATTTGGGTTTGGATTTATTTGGGTTTCTATTTTATATTTATGCTAAAAGTCCATTTAATTTTATTTTTTTTTTTTTTGTGGATATGTAGCTAGTCAAAAGATTATGATAGTGATTTCTGAGATTGAGAAGAGCTTTATTTTACTTTATACTATATCATTGGCCTATGATATTAATTCTGTGGGGGAGAGATTACAGATAGGAAGGGACCATGGGTTTCTTTCTTTTGAAAAAGGAAGTTAAGAAGTGATTGTTAAATAATGGCGGAGAATAATGCTAACTTTATCCAATAATAGGGGCACACTGTTTTCAGGTCTACTAATCCCTTGTTGCCCTTTATCCATCTTGTTGAAACTGACATTTGTGGATTTGTGTGTAGCTTTGTTTTAATATTTTTTATTATATTTAAAATATAATGAAAGCTTTTCAGGTACGAAATATTGATCTGCTTTTCTGTTACCATATATGCATGACTCTTTGTTATCTTATCAAAATTATCCCTATTTTCCTTAAAAAAAGAATGTTGGATCGGTTGGCATGAATACGAACGTATCATTACTAAAACACATTTGGGGTTGAGTCGTTGACGGTTGGTTGGAGGGGAAATTATCCACCATGAAAAACAATGATAGGAAACGGTATTTTTCCTTTTAGAAAATCGGAAATTATTTTCCTTTAGCATTCTGGATGCATAATATTACTCTCGACGTCCGTCGTCGTCGTGATAATATTTGACGATTGATTACGAAGTTTTAGTTACGAACTAGATATATTTCTGGACAAGTAGTGACATCCAGCTCTTTCATACCATCAATTTTATTTATTTATTATTATTATTAGTTAATGCTTACGTTTGAAAGGCACAAGCCCTAGTGAAGTAGTGGAAGAAGTTGTAACTTTGTAGAATGAGGTTCCCATTACTCAAGACTAGGAAACGTAATTTCCGCATTAAACCAGGGCAAATTCTACTTGTGATAGTGTTGTAGGTGCACCTTGCTTGGGAAAAAAAAGGGAATTGAAAGTGGGAAAAAGTTTAATGCTTGTTTATATTCTCAACCAAATTGATTCCTTTGTTTTCCCCAATTGAAAGGGCGTAGGTGACTTTCATGTGACCTTTCAATTTTTGAGATTGATGGTAACGTTAAACTCTATTGGTGAGGTCATTTGTTCTTTAATTTGGTAGATTGTTGTTGTATGGAAGATAATGCTCTTGCTTGTTTGGTTCATCATTCGTATTGTCTGCTGCGTCTTATTGATTATTAGGAGAATAAAAAATTGGAAAAATTATAGAAAGAATCTCCTTGAACCTTAGCTTTGCCTTTGCTCGTTTAAATTTGTTCTTTAACTATCAAGTTGTTCTTTTTATCCCTTAAAACTTTCATTTTGTTACAAATTTACCTTATAAACTTTCAAAATGAGTATTTTTGGCATCTTAAGCTTGCAATAATTTTAAATGGATCTTAATTACCTAATTTATCTGATTGAATATTTGAATGATTACCTAAATTCATGTGCCATAATAATAAATATCTAATATATTATTTGCCATAAAACATCGCTTCATATGCTAACATATAACGTATCTTATATATGTTATTATATAATATGTAATATTGGTGTGTATATTACTCAAATATCTAATATAACTTTAATATATATTATGTAGTAAATGGTTTGATATATCATATTTGTATAATACATACAATATTTTATAATGTATTATATATTATCATCAATTATCCATATCTATATACATATACCTTTTCAAATAAAAAATTTTAAATAAATATAAATTTGCAAATTGTTGAAAGTTTACAAAGTAAAAAACTCACTTAAAAAATTTAAAAGATAAATTTGTACTAAAAGAAAAGTTTAGGGGGTTAAAAAATTCATTTTGAAAGTTTGACGAGTAAATCTACATTAAAGTAAAAGGTTAAAAATCTCCCTTTAAAAGTTTGGGAATGAAATCATATCTGAGCAAAAATTTAGGGTGTTTTTTGCAATTTTCCAAAAAAAAATTATATTTCATATTGTTTACATAGTGTTTCTAAAAAGGAAAAGGGGAGGAAAGAATGGGGAAGGAAAGAATTGGAAGGGAAAAATGTAAATTTCTATTATTTGTATTTTCTTTGGGCCACATGTTTTTATTCCCACCCAAAATAGAGGGAAAACTGAATAGATATTGTTATTCTAAATTTACTCCCTTTTTACTTGCTTTTCCTTCTTTCTATATTTTTTATCGGCATACGCATAATTTTATGTTACAGCCAATTTTGTATATTGTAATCACTATGATTCCTTATGTTTTCCTTTCATCATCTAAACACAATGGAAAAACTCATCATATTTTTTTCTTCCATATTCAATTCTTCTTAATTCCTCCCCTCATGTTAGCACAGAATTGGTGAAAACGTTTGAGAAGATGAGTTAGGTAGGTTCAATCCTAAGTTTATGTAATGCATTATCATCTCTCATGTTTATTTCTAAGCCGACAATACCGTGTCCTTTTTGATTTTTTATGAAAATAATGGATAGTGCATAACGAAATCCTTTTACCTAAATATTTAATAGAGGTTTATTTCAATCTCATTAATAGCTATTATTTATCTGTTGGAGGCATTTTTCTTAATGCCATCCGCACATATTAGCTAATACCCATCGATTCATGAGCTCACCTAACTACTCCAACAAATCATAGACCAATCGACTGCATTTCTTGCCACTCCCAACTCTCCTGATAACTCGAACTAAGTCATGTTCACGTGTGATAAATTGAGTTATCTGACCACCAAACCTCTATTCCCCCTTGGTCGAGTTAAAGTAACTTGTCAAACCTTTACATTATCCTGCCACCATAGTTGTGTCTCATGTCTCTCTCCTTTCCACGTCTCTTTTTCGTTACTAGTGGTGGAAACTACTTATAGATGGTCATCGAGTCTGTGACTAAACCTATATATGTCCAAGTGCTCGACTTGTGCCTATGACTCAAAGGATCTGTGTGCTCACCATCGTCATGTTAATGGATGAACAATTTCATTAGTGCTTATTCGTGGGTCACTATGTTACCATTCATCTATCATTGCTCGATAGATATGTTGAAAGAGATTACCAATTATGTATTTTGAAGTATAAACTATGTGTTTTAAATGCTCAAAATTAACTAAATTGATACCATGTTAAACATAAGCAAAAGAGGGAGATTTATGGTATTTTAGGAAGATACACAAACAAGAATAATCCATGTCCTTGGCCTTGTACATCTTGGTGACCAATCATGGAGAAACACACCCATGTTTCAGGCTATGCTTGTTGAGAATTAATATATATTGCACAGAAAGATACACAATCAGGTATACAACCATAAGCCTGCCAATGCTCTTTGAGATGTCAATGTTTGTTGCAAATTGAGTCAAAGAGATACATGGTTGAAGAGCATGGCTGTGTTTATGAATGTGTTCTTTTGCGTTTGCAACAAAATTTGTAAAATGGCATGATTCAAAGAGTTGTAATTTATGATAAAATTTGTTATAAGTTTTAATTGCAAGAGTCAAATTAATTTATGATTGAGGGTCTAGATCAATCTTTTAACTGATCAAAACTCAATCTTATAGATATGATTCAATTTCATAAAAATTCTAATTTCTTAAAAAAGTTTATATTCTTTCAAAGTATGTATGACAAATATGTTTGCTACTATGATATTTGTGCATCTTTTGGGAACGAATTTTCACTATCTTCTATAATTCTTCAAAATTACCATAAAATAAACACCTCTTCTTATAGTAAAATGTAATTTAGAGGTATAAATTCTCTAAGAAAAACAATTTATTTCATGCCTTTAGTCGTTCATTAATCTGTTTGTTTCACTAATCAATCATCCATTATACATTTTCCTAACAGGATGTGGGTGGTTATACATATGGGATCTGTAAACCCCTGAAAGTTTCGATCTAGTTTTTTTAAAAGTAGACTTAACTATAGTAGACAATATAGGAGTCGACAAGGTTAATTAAAGTGAAAACTCTAAAAGACTTAATTAATCGCGTAAAAAATTTTTTTGACCCTAAAGGTTTCTAAAAGCTAAAGATTCAATTCGAAAGTAATAAAAACCTTAAAAATGATTTCATTAAGGATATATGTACACCAATCCAACATGATATACCCTAAAACCCTAATTGAAAATATAATGCTTATATTTTGCAAAATCATTAGTAAATGGTTAGAGATAACCCTCATTTTTACTTATATAATTCAAATTCTCAAGTAATCCATTAGGAACTAAGATAATGGGTCATAGATTATATTTAACCCTTAAATGTATGATTAAGATGGTCTTACTTAGGATTAGGGTTATAGTTGACGATTAGGTTACATATAGTGAACTTTAATGCCCAAATTAGCACTTTTTACACTTGTTATCCAAAGTTATTTATCAAATGGGATATATGGACTCTAAAGACCTAAAGTAAGATCTCATCAACCACATTTACACATCAATGCGTCATATACCTCAATTCTTCTCATTTTCTTCATTTTTCCCCTAATTTTTCTTAATTACTACATTATGTGCACAAAATTACACATAGATAATACATGTTGACCAAATTTCAAATGTTGACCAAGTCAACACATGTTGACTAAAGTCAACATTTTGAAAAGTCAACATATGTTAAGAGATAAGGAAAATATCTCTTATGTAATGATGCCATCCTTTTCTTTTCTTTTTTATTTTTCTTTTTCGCTCCTTTCCTCTTGTTGCTGTCCACATATCTTCTTCTTGACCTCACCACATGTTACTTTACATTAAGAGAAACAAACAAAAGAAACAAAACAAAACAATCCCTCTTCATGCCGTAAGCTCCTTTCCTTCTTTCCCTTTCATTTCTCCCCTTTTGTCTCCTCCATTTCAACATCATAAAAGGTATGTTTTTAAGTGCTTTATCTTACTTTTTATTAGTCATTAGTTAGTTAATTAGGTAGATTAGATAAGTAATTATATGGTTAGGTTTGTCTTGAAGAAGTGGAAACAAAGTTTCCTTCTTTATGTGTAGAAGTTTGAAGTTTGAAAGAGAAGAAAGAAAGACATGAGGATATGCTTCTATGTATGCATACATAATGAAATACCAAGAGAGTATAAGTAGAAAAACCTTTGTACATGAGTATATAACATGTACATAACCTAATTTAAGATTAAATCTTACTAAACATACCTATACTACACTAAATATGTACATAAGAACACAAAAATATGGAATTAGAGGACTTTTCTTAAGGACAAATTTAGGCATACGAAATTTTAGTGTAAAATACTTATTCCACCGTATAGGTATACGAGTATGTATACATGTAGAAATACGGTATAAACCTTAGTATAGGTATAAGTATAAGTATGTATAAAGGATATGTACATAAGTATAAGAAAAGGGGATAATATGTACATAATACATATGTATATAACATAAGCATGATGGAAGGCTTATGTAAGCATATGATGAGGTAAAGGATGACATAATCACATGATGACATAAGCCATGACATAGGCAAGTGATGACATAAGCAATGACATAAGCAAGTGATGACATAAGCAATGACATAAGCAAGTGATGATGTAAGCGATGACATAAGCATAAAATTAGAAAATAAGAAAACTAAGAAAAATGTAAGTGATTAGGTAACTAAATTAGTAAAACCTAATACACTTACTAAATTAGATTATACCTAATTCACTATAAGGATTAGTAATAGCAAAGTAAAATTCTTTCATTAGAAGAATTTAAGGAATAAAAGATATAAACATAAGTAATAAAAGTATTTAAGTGGTCATAACTAAAACTTTCTATAAATTTAGCTCATAACATAAAATAGGGGTCTTAATATCCAAAATAGATATTACCATGTGAAAATATATTTAGAAACGATGAAAATCGGTTATAAATTCATAAATATCAAAACTAAAACGGAAAAGTTACATACGATTGAAATTAAATCTTACCGGGTAAAAAATTTAATAGTGATTTAAGTAGAACTAGGTACTTAGTTGTTTAGAATTAATAGTTAATTCAAACACTTATTAGTGTTGTTATCACATAATGATCAGGTGACTCTGAGGTGAGCGAGGACCTCCCGATCGATTACTACGATTAGGGCGAACCGCTATGGCCGAGTGAGTATTTACCCTGTGATTCCATGCTTGATTGTGATTGTAGATAGTGGACTTAAATATTATCGTTAATTAACTGCTGTGTGGGGTTCGGGATATGCTTGTGTATGTAAGTGCTTGTTGAGTTGTGAATTTACTTTAAATTCAGAGAATGCCTTGTTTGTTGCATGGTAGTATAGAAAATGATTATGTGTATTAATGGTTGGTCACAGCATAATTGGAACTAATTTATACTCGGCTATAAAAAGAAACTGGAACATGCATTAACATGCATAGCATGGATACTATTCCGGCAGTCACATCACACGGAGGTAAAGAGAGGCCATTCGGGGGTTGATATTATTGAGTTATTTGGTTATGTACGGTGCACTCGTACAAAATGACCTTACCCTGGCCCGCGGGAACACTAGGCGTTGGAGGCGCCAACCGCCTGGCTAAGGTTCGAGTCTAGAGACCTCCGTTTAGGGGTGAGTGTGGACTGCGGGGGCCCACTCACTATTACACTAGAACTTGTGTTTTTCTGAAAATAAAGAGTTATTTGATATAAGTACGGAACATGGAGTTCCGTAGTAAAGTAGGTTCTAGTGTAATACCCGGATCTGATTGGTGCCGTGTAAACTCCAACCCTGACTTCGGAGGGCGTTAAATCCGAGTTGCGTATATGAACTAGTTAAGTATGCGTATTATTTGGCATTCTGTTTGATCATTCATTCATATGCGTGACTATAATGTGTTTATAACTTGCATGTTGTGTGGCTGAGGGTTTTGCTCACTAAGCTTAGGCTTACACCCCTTTAGACTTTTGTTGCAGGATAGCTTATTCGTAGAGACAGGACGAGGGATGCCACAGGTTAGCCTAGGGACTTGGGCAAGAGCGAAGTGTCCTGTGTGATGAGAGGAAAATAGTTTATGTAGACTATTCCTCATGTATTTATGTTTAACTTATGTTTATCTTATTATTATGAACTTAGACACACTTAAATACTGTGTAATATAAGCTTTTGAGCTTAACTTTTATATCAATACGTTGTGTGATGATATCATGTGAATCTGGATGTAGTTTGGAACTAGTAGTTGTAGAGCCTTGTATATTGTGTGAAGAGTTTTTGATTGGAAGGGTAACCAATCAGGGGTTCTTCATACAGTATACGGCGTCTGCCACGACTAGGCCGTCCTCAGTTCGTGACAGGATCTAGGTTAGGTTGTCATTAACGGTTTAATTTGGTAGAAATGTTACTTAAGTCAAAGCGTAGGCTAGTGATGCTTTCATGATGAAAAAATGTTAGGGGTCAAAGTTTGATGGACATTTTAGGGCTATTTCTTGGTTAATTTTCATGTTAGATTTATATTAAGTTAACTATGTAATAATAAAAAAACAAAAACAATTTTTAGAGTATCATATTCCTCATTAGAAAGCCACTGAGTTACACCGTTTAAAATGGATTTTGCATGATTGAACGCTTTACCATTGTACCAAAAACTATAGTTGATGATGATATATAACTCAATTTATTTTAATCATCTAGCAGCTTAAGCATCATGTTCCATTGTGACTTAGCCTATCTTGACCTTCACCACAAGTAAGGGCAAGCAAAATTTGAATTAGTTTAGTTTTTTTTCTAAACTATAAAATCGCGGTTAGGTTTTTTATAACTTTGAATCAAATTGTATTGTTTGGATTATAAATTTTTCAAACCATAAAATTTCAGTTTTGTTTAATTTGGTTTGTGGATTAGAGCATATATTTTAATATGGGATAATATATTTACATAACATGTATTTTTATATAAAAGAATTTAATTTCTTTAATAATAATAAGCATTGATATCATATTAGAGGTTAATAAAGCCAATATTCATGAGACTAAGAAATAAAACATCTATTAATAGATAATTTTATTTATAAAAAAGCATATAGTAGTATAACTTTAAGTCAAAGTATATATAATTTATAAATTTGTGGTAATAAAAATTCAGTAAATATACTTTTCAATAAATGTTTACTAAATTTTTTTTCAAGTATTATATTATAACAAAAGAACTTCTTTAGTTGTAATTAAAATATCACTATATTTTTATAAAATGATTTAGTTCGATTTACCTTTTCAAAATAACTAAACCATCGATAAATCAATAGTTTAATATGGAAATTTTCTAAACGAAACCATAAAAAAAAAAAAGAAAAGAAAAGAAAGAAAAAAACCATGTTTTTTTGTTTGGTTTAACTTTTTTTTTTTTTTAACCCACCTCCAACCACTAGCAAGACATTAACACACCATTGCTAATAATCTCCCTCTCGGCATTTCATCAATTGAGAATTGAATTCATGATATTAGCTTTGGTACTACTGATTATAAGATTGAGCGCTTTACAACTACACTAAAAGTTATAGTTAATAGTGACATACAAATTAAATCATTGTAATCATCTAGTAATCAAAATACCATGATTGATCGTAACTTGACTCATGCTAACCTCCACCACAAGAGAGAAAATTACCTAATAATTACCAAAGGTAACTACCACACGTTGAATTCTAATATTTATTTGTCTATCGTACTCCATGTGGTATATGTTATGTCAGATTTATCAAAACCTATCTTCGAATAATAAAAATATCTCCATGTAAGAGTTACATAGCATTTAGAATATTTAATGATGAATATCTTTAAATAGAAAAGTTATAACCAAAATTATTAAAGTCTAATGACATAAAGGCTGAGATCTCAATAGGATTGATTATATTTAAATTATCGTTTCGATATTGAAATATATTGGTGAAAAAAAAAAAGGAAAAGAAAAGTTATTACAATGAAAATTTTGCTTGGGCACTATTAAGCATAATGTGGCACGCCGATTCTATTAAAAACATCCTCGATTAAGAATTACGACGCATCCATATTTTCCCGAGACGGAAATTAGCGTTGAGCAATTCCTACTTGACCATACTTTTTAACTTTTGTGGCAGATGGTAGGAATAAATGCAAGTAAGACTGGCCTTAGGTTCTTAAAATCAGAAACAAAAAAGGAAAAAAAGCAAAAGACTTCAAATTTTAGGTGGACACAACATTATTATTTGTTTTTGGTGAAAGAAGCTGCGTCGAAATTTGGGAGTCAATAGCAACGATTCTACGTAAAATTGAAAACAAGTAGCGATAGATCGGGAAAATAATTGCATTCACCTTTTAACTATTGAGTCTCAATTCCTAACTCAGATAGCCATCGATTCCGCTGCTATTAAGCCATTATAAAGTTCAACCAAAAGGTTTGGTGTTTCAAATATCAACAATCTCATAATCGGATGTCCCTTGTTTACTATCTTAGTCTGTGGGCCGACATGGACCTCGTAATTAGAAGCAAATAATTTTGTTATTCAAGAGACTTTTTTGGTTTCTGTTTAATATATTTGAGAAACTTAAGTCAAGGAGGCGGCGATTTGGAAATTATAAGAAAACATTCATTTATATCGATACTGTTGCAAATGAATAGAATCCAGGGATCCATACAGTCAAAAAAGTTACTTAGAGAAAGAAAAATATTAACTAATAGTGTATAAATATTTATTAATGGTTATAAAAAAAAAAAAAAAAACTTACATATTTCAAGACATTTTTCTTGATATATGTAACTCGGTACAATTTCTAGAAAATGATCGATTATGCTTGCGAAAGGACCAGAAGTTAATCAGGTGATTCTAAACATTAATCGACGTTGGGTTGTGCTCACAAGATGAGTATGAATCTTTCATGGAATCTTTGCTTTGTTGTGTAGCGGATACTGAACACGTCTAGTACCAAAAGGACGAACCAAATCAAAAAGATATCGGAGTCCTTTTGACTTTGACTGTGAAGGTATTACTATTTCTTTTTCCTTGGGACTAGCGTCTTGAATATGGTTTTGGATAAACTTTGGGCTTTGGACTTTGTATATCTTTACTAAATATCAACCTTCACAAAATACACATTCACCGAAAAATAAAAAAACCTTCACAAATACACGAAACACAAAGTCTTTTTCCCTTTTTTTTTTTTTTTTTTCATTTTACCTAAACACGACACAAGTCTAATTAGAGGACTCAGGTCAATTTCCCACTCGTGACCAAGCAATGAACGTGAACCGCAACGACGAGCCCGATAATTAGACCTGCTCCGCCCGGCGCTTCCTAACTTGGTATTCAGAAGGCTTAAGATCCTCGCAGTGTGCTACCCCATAACCACAAGGCAGTCGAATCCACGGTAGGTCTACCTAGAAAAATTTAAAAATATATTAATTATTAGAAAAAGAAAATAAAAAAAATTATATAATTGAATTATAGTAAAAATTTAAACCTACTGAATTAATAAAAATTATTTTCCATTTACAACATTTAATATGTTATCATTTAACAGCATAAGAAATAAATAAAGTTTTAATGTTGGTATGACTTGATATATATAGGCATTCATCAAAAGAAAGTTCCTTTTCCTTAGCAATATTGGAGCAACAACTAATTTTTTCTTTTCACGTCCTATATTGCTAATATCACTGTAGAGAAGTAAGATAGAAATCCCTTGAACTCTATACTCATAATTTAGCACCCAGCCCACTAGACCTTGATGCAACATGATACAACGTAAAATGGGTTTATAATGATAAAAATTAACACAAATAATAAATGGTTTGGATTTAAATATTACACTATTTAAATTCGTATCTAAATTTGTGTTAGACACCCAAACTCATTTACAAATATATTTATTAAATTGGTTACAAGTTCGATTAAGACATGACATGTCTCAACCTAATTATTTAACTTTCCTTTCCTTTACATTTAGTGTTGTACAAATGGAAGTCACAATGAGCTTTTTCTTCGTCTCATATTACATGCAAATCTCTTTTCGAAACTACAATCTTAGATTCTCAATTAAAGATATGGAAATATGGCAGTTTACTTTTTATATCATTTACTCTTAGTTTGGGTAGTCAAGTGAAAATATTTTTTACCACATGTGAAGATCTGAACACAAGAACTTAACCAATCATGAGTTAACAAATACTCTATATTGATTTTATTTTTCTTTATGATGATATTTTTTCTTAGCAATACTAAAGTGGTTTTATGAAATTATATATTTAAATATAGGGAGATTGAGTTTTATTTTATAGTCCCGAGAGTTCAAAAAATTTTAAAAGAGAAAGCATATAATATGTATAGAAAGATGGGATTTTAGTTCAAAAAGTAAGAGGCAAACATCACTATTCATGATGCATCTCAGTTTCATCTTGTTTGTCAAGGCAATTTTTTATTCATTAATAGAAGTTTATATTTTATCCAATTTATATTTCTGTAGGCCAATAGATTTTTAATTTCGTTGTACTTGTGATAGTCTTATTATGATCTTACTCTAGAATTTTTTGAGGTGCTATATTTATGTGTGTGGACCAACTTCAGCAAATAATTTTAAATTGTGCAGCAATTTTTTATTTTACTTTCATATTACTTTTATCTATTGAATGATGTTTTAGAGTTTTTCTTCTTTTCTCGTTCTTCAAATGATTGAAGTTAGGGTTTCTCTTTTTTTTTTTTAACTTTCATATTGGTGATAGTTGATAATTAGTAATTATTGTTAGGTCTCTAGGGTAAACTCCAAGCTATCATTTGGCCACAAGTGAAAGAGGATCTGCACAAAGGCTCCTATGGCTAAGTTAACGAAGTGCCTCTAACGTATAAGTTAGTTAAGAGATGATAAGAGAACGATAAGTATTTATAATTTTGCTTGAAAATCTTACTTTTATTTATAAGTTGGAGGTACTTATTGTTGTTGACACATGGTAGAATCTAATTGAATAGTGCATAATTTAATGAGGTGGCATTTCTTGTACCTAATAGGACATCCTTCCCTCTGTCGGTTAGTAGAGATTAAAAGGATGGCCTTATCTTATCGGTGGAGTGTGGTTATCTTAGTTTGGTAGCTAAATAGTAAGCTACGTAATGGGTGGTCAATCGGCATTAGAAGAGAGAGAAAGCGATCAATGGATGAGAGGAAATGCTCGGCTCATGGCCAAAGGTGTCTTTGGCTACGGTCTCTCGAAAGGATAAGGACAAGACTCATATGAACATTGTAGACAATGGCTAAGCATGTTGAAGGAGTCCAAATGCTTTTCAAGTGAAAGGTAAGGTTCAAACTTGCCCAAAGGGTATTCGAGCAGCTTGGTGGGCTCGCATAGTTCGGGTTGGGCTTAAATGATGATATGTGAAACCTAGGCCTAGCATTTCAATGGACTTGGTCCTAAGAACCCTTATGTCGAGAGTTGATCGTTAACACAAATGTTTTTACTTTCAAATTACTTCACCAATTAGAACTTACTTCCTAAAGTAGGGTTAACATAAGGAATGCGGCCATCAAATTTTAAGATTTGTCATTTTTTATTAGGCTTTACTTCGTTAAAATTTTTATTTGGGTTGTAAGTTTATATTAAACATAAGACCTTATATAATCTACATTTGTTGATATTACTTTTATGATTGTTCTTTTTCATTTGCTTTTATAAGTATTTTGTAAATTCATTAGTTTCAAATTGATAAACGAGTCATATTCAAATATGGGACACATTAATTAAATTTATTGAATTATGACTTTGGATTCTTATACATAATTAATAATTGGGTCTTATTATAGGTTGAGGTTTTTCAAACACGAAATCTCAACTTGTGTAGATACGATATGAGACACCATATAATAATATGAATTACTAGCGCTACTTAATTGTTGAATTTGAAAATTGGACCATAATTACTTAGTTTTTTGGCTCAAGGTCGGCATTTGAAATATGGAAAGAAAAAAAATTAACCAGTTTAATGGTTACAAGAACGGTGTACCTAACAATTGAAACCACAGGGTCTGCACAAAAATGTTTTGATAAAAATGCTAATTTCTTATAATTTATTCTCGATATTATTGTTTTACAAACTACCGTATTTGAGAAAGAAAAAGTTCAAAAACGTTCAGCTTTCTATAAAAAAGAAAATTCTATTCTTTGTTTTATTAATTACAAAATGAAAGGGTAGCAAATAATTAACACAATCAATATAAATTTTAGGATTATAACGAGGCAATTTCACATATGATATAAACGGGGGGTTGTAATGTTGCCTTTATTTAGTGGTAAGGATTTTTACTTATATTTTTCTACTTTTTCTTTTCTTTTTTTTTTTACATAAATGATACGTTATCTGTTCTTTTGTACTTATTGTAGCTTCGTGTTCAATATTTTTCATATTTAACATGTTTTTCCATGTTCTAATCTTTACTCTTATTTATATAATTATTCTGTAATTAATATTTGATATATTTGACATTTTTAAACTTGCATAAAGTATACTCCTCACCAAATTTTGGATGCAACACATGTTTACCAATATTAAAAAAAAATTACATAATTACAAATTATAAAAAAAATATTACTAAAATATCAATATCATATCACATCTAATATTAGCATTTGTATATATGTTGTATCTTTAAGATGCGACGTAGTATTGGTACACTGAAAATAATGTCGTATTTTGAATATGCGATATAGATTTAAATACATTTTTAAAAATATCGCATCTTCAAGATGTAACATATATACGAGTACTAATATTGCTTCTTGAAGATGTAATATAGGATTAGTATTTTGACAATATTTTTTATATAGTTTATAATTATGTATTTTTTTTTAATTTAGATGGTAAATATGCAATTTTCTCATTAAATCTTTCTATTTTCCTCTTCTACTTCGCCACATTTATTGCCTCATATTTTTCCAATATATATTCATACTATATAGTCAATTTCTATTTCTAATTTGATAGCTTCCATTAGAATTTAGAACCAAGAAATAATGGGTGATTTCACAATGGATTTATCTATATTTCTATATTAGTAAATTCACTGACACGTATTTGGTGTCTATAATAAATTTTACAATGTTGTCGCATCGAATTTACAAAATTGACCCTTGTTTTTGGTTAGATTACTTAAATTACAAATTTAGTTAAATTGAGTGTTTTTATTGTAAAATGCTTAAACAATCACGGTAAAACTTTATCAACTATTCTATTACCATGTTCATTTTCTCTCTCACATTTTTTAGCAAGGAAAAAAAAAAAAAGTCTCTATCCAAAATTTTGCCAGAACTACCTAATAATCGCTTTTCCCTTTATAAAATGGTATACTTTTCCGTTTTTCTTTTTATTCAAATTGTAATCGCACCTCCAATAAAATGCGGGAAAAAATGACTAAGGGGGAAAATGCGGGGAGAGAGAGAGTGGAGAGTAGTGGAATTGGAAGAGGTCCAATTAGGGATAGCTAAGGTTTATTTCAATTCATCAACCTACAATTTGATTTGTAAACTAGGATTGAGAATGGTAGTTTAAAAAAGTTTGAGAAAGAGAGAGATGAGGAAAGGAAAATGCGGATGATCGTCTTTGATGTTTAAACAAGAAGAGTTGGTGGGAATAAAAGGACGGTGAACATGTGAAAAAGGTTAGAAATAAAAAAGATGGCTAGTCTTCGAGGTTAGATCTTAGAATCTAGGAATAGTTTAATTTCGAGGAACTTAGGGTTTTCTAGTAATGAAATAGGCCTTAAAGGGGGACGAGTAACGCAACATAAATTTAGAAATGTAAGGATCTGTTTTACGAGTATTTTTAATTAGAAAAATATTAGGTGTTGAAGATAAGCTAAATAAAGTTTCAGCGTAATACATCAATACCATAGAAGGATTATCAAATTTGTAACAACCAAATGCTTTTTTTTTCTTCTTTTTTTCTTTTCCAATTAACAAGTGAATTATTTTTCTTTTTACTCCAAAATATTTTGCTGAAAAATGCTAATTTCCTATAATCTAATTTTTAAAAATAAGTTTCTATAAATAATTGATGTAACTATTTTACACTTTCGGATTCTAGATTTTGCTTATCTTTTTTTTTTTTTTGTCTGTTTACTCCATTTTCTTTTTTTCAACCAATATAAAAGTGTCATCTTTTGAATGAACCTTTTTCTTTTATTTTCTCTTTTTATCCTTATTAACATTGTTGTAAATAATTTTCATTACTTTTATGTTTGACTTTTTTTTTTTTTTATATTTCTAATCCCTGCTATGGATTTTTCTGTTTTGCAATTAATATTTTATGTACTTAACATGTTTAAATCTGTACGTGTACTGTAAGTGCATTATCTGCTGGTCTTATTACACATACAATGCTTGTTTTACTTCTCATCAAGCAGTTATTAATAGTTGCCTAAAAAAGACATGCTTCATATGTGTCTTCTCACGACAAAACTTTAAATCATTTTATCTTGCTCACAAACTCTATATTAGACAAACCAATATAACGTCTTTACTCTCCAACCCTAAATTGAAAGGTTTTCAAGTGTTGTTTTGTTTGATTTGGGGTCTTTTAGTGCATGTATGATTTAAGTTTTGTTAAGGAGATAAATATATATCACATTACATTTTCAACTGAAGATTGACAATAATACCAAAAAAAAAAAAAAGAACCACATTTTTTAAGAAAATTCATGTCTGAGTTGCAAAAGCATGATAATATAGATCACAATTTTGTAATTTTTCCTAAAATGCTCAATAAAGCGAAAATTTCAACTCATTTTCATTTAGTTTTTAGGTGAATATTATCCTTAACACGTGAATCTACGGCTTATTTCAAGGTTAATTTTAGACCAGAAATCTTCCTTTTTTATTGAAAAATAAAAATTAAACCATCCTTCTATTGCCTTATAAGTGCAAATGTGTCAAGTGTAGTTTTCCTCTCGTGTGATGGGTCAACAACATAATGTTTTAACCCTTGGTTACTGTGTGTTTCTGAAGTATGAAATTGAGATGTGAATTCCGAATATAGCATTAATGAAAAGGGTTAGCCCAAGCAAATAATAATAATAATAAAGTGCAGCAATTCTATAATATAAAAGTATCACCACTAGTGTTTGAGAAGAGACCGGTCCTGGTCCGCTAGAGCGCGACACAGCCCATTAGTTTTTTACTTCTTTCCTGCCTCTTGTCGGGATCCTTTAGCAGTTATTCTTAAAAGTTAATAATTTTTTATAATTTTCAATATTGGTATCACTATCACGTATTAACAGAACGTAGTTGCATAAAATGATAGAAGAAAATTTTTATTTAACATTTCTATTCAACAGGTGTTTTTAAACACACTCATCATTTTTATTTTGACCAACTTCCCTTTCCTTTTTGAAATTTATACCACAGTTTATGTCTCGAGAAGATGAAAGTAAAAGATAATCTCAACACTGGCCGGACAGTGTATTGAGTCAGACATTTGATTGTTTGGCGAGTCGGTCACTCATATGCCAATTTGTTCAGTTGAAGGAACTTCCCGTAATGGCTTATAGTTTCAAGGCCGGCAATACCTTGACTCTTGAGCAATGAATTATTTGAGTTAATTTGGTAACCTTAACGAGTTAGGTAGAGTTGTAAATAAGCTAAATGAGCTAATCTAACCCGTTCAACAGTAATATGTGGATTGATTATAATGGTCCATTTGTAAATATAGATTAAAATTTCAACCCAACCCACTTTATTATGAGTTGTAGGTCATGTAGATCAACTCACAAATTAGATATTTGGAATAAATGTTTATTGACTTAGCATTGAGGTTTATCATTCAATCTTAGTAAAAATCAAGTGAAAATTATTCATATTTAAAACTTTGAAAAATAAGAAATGATCTTAATATAAAACTCTTGATACATAGATCACTACATTGAGTCTACTAATATTATTAGCAAAGCTCTATTTAGTGTATCACATTAAGGGTACGTTTAGTGCATGGAATTGGAATTATATTCCCTCTTTATGCTGTCATCACTTTATTTGGTTTTTTGTCACAAAATCGCAATTTCATAGGAATCCCTATTATTACTTGAAATTAAGTAATATGGATTCCTCAATTCAATTAAAAAATCACTATTCCTCACTACTACCATCACCACCACTATCGTCATCATCGCCGCCACTACTGACTACCACCACTACCTCCACCACCCTTACCATTACTAACCATCGTAGCCAACTCTACCACAACCATTGTCACCACCCCCACCACCATCACCACCGCCGCCGCTACCGCCACCAATTAGTTCAGGATTAGTTGAGAAATAAAATAAACCAAGGATAATTTAGTCATTAAAGTTATATTATATATCTATTCCTAAATTACTTATAAATCCAACTAAACAAATTTATATGTATTGTACCCTTATTCCATTTTTTACGGAATTTCGATTTCGTTCTCTCCTTATTCTATTCCATGAACTAAACATGTCGTAAGTGTTCAGAATGTTTTTTATCCTATGAAAATCCTTCATGCTACTAGACCATAATGAGGATAAGGATGAAATAGAGTTCATATTTGATATTTAATAGTTACAAGAACTTACTAATTTTGCTTTTTAGTATCCATTTTTCCTTTGTTGATATTTTAAAGGCCTTAATGTTACATTGTTGGTGGAATCGGGTTATGATGATTCCATAGAAACTTTCCTCAAAAGAGAATATTTTGTTTATTTATATAGTTTACTATAAACAATAAAAAATACTAATAGAATTATACTAAAAACAATAAAACAACAACAATAATATATTGAAAAGGTGTCTACTGAACCTCCACACTTTACAATGCAACAGGTTAGGAATTAGGAGAATCAATTACAAGTTTAGCAATTACTATGTCAATAACCTATACTGATTGGCAATTGCCTTGCTGCTATGCCTATGTATGAGCATAATATGTATTATTTTTTTCTTTTCGAGTTTGCAAGCCAACTTCCTCATAATTAGTTAGCTAGTGAGTTAATTGGGTCAGGCTAAAAAAAGTTTGCTTGTGAATGAGTCAAAATTTTTTAGCCTAACCTACATTTTTTTGTGGGTCATGCAAACTAACCCGTCCTGCTTACATAGCTCTAATGTTAACTAACCTTATAAATTAATAGTTAAGGATCAATAGGTTTAGAATATGTATAGGGAACTTCTATTCTATTTACCATAACTTGTAATTTTATATTCTAAAAAATCTTAAAATTGAAATATTTCCATAATTCTATGTGTCATCTATAAGTATTTGTTGGTAATGATTGTGCTCTACACATAATAAACTTGCAAAACTAAATACTGTGAAGGGGCGTCGAAGGGTTGTCCAGCGCTACCACTCCGATACTTAAGTTAGCAATAAACTCTTGGAGAGCAAAGGATGCATGGGTGCAATAAGTAAGCCTAATGTGTAGAGTGTAGAAAGAGATACCATTAGGTGGTGACAAGGTATTTATAATAGAGTAGCACTTATAATGGAGCAACACTGGCAATTAGAGGACCATTAGTGGGAGAAATCTTCTCTTGCAAGTATAGGAGAGTAGGGTCGTGGTGTCTGACGTATCCCACTTTAACTGGAAATGGGTACTGACTTAGTCTCATTCTTATGTCATGACTTCTAATCGTTGAAAGGCTCCTTAGGTTAGGTCAATTTAGGCTTAGGGTTTGAGCCCACTACGGTTAGCCCCAGGTAGCAAGGCACGTCAAATCTGAACGAGCTTAAGGGACTCATGTCAACAACGCCCTGTCAACACTTGCGCTCCCTACCTACTGTCTCGTTACTGAGGTGAAGGAAATGAGAAGGGGTATATGGGTTGCTTAAGCATGTGGCTAGTCTAACTCAAAGGAGCTCGAGTTAGCACTATAATACCGATGTGGCGAAGGTATAGGTCCGAGGTAGTAGTTGGTAGCAGGGCGAATTAGGAATGTCCAAGGCGGTAAATAGCTGGGCCGAAGATGTCTAAGGTAGGATGGAACGAGGTGCTTAACGATTTATGCCGAAATGAAGTGTTAATGACCTAAGAAGGACAAAGCCTTAGTTAGGGTGTTAGAATAGGATACCTTGGCATCTCACTGGGTAAGTGATTTGAGGCTAAGAGCTAGTCTGGCCGAATTGCACTTGTTATAGACCAAGTAAGTATGATTGCATCATGCCTCTACCATGCCAACCAGGTAGAAGTTAGAGGGGTCATAGAAAACTTTCCTGTGGAAGAAGCTTTTTCAAATTCTGACCGAAGTGCGCCCCTTTTCTGTGCATTTAATGTGATGTGATAAGTGTCCTATCATAGCAAACTAGCGTACAGCTACATGCGTTTTACCTTTTAAAGGTGGCCGTCTGATTAAAACTCACTCCACGTGGTTACTCTATAGCATTCCAAGGGACTTGTGCTTATACTAATCCTTATAACCGCCTATACAATTTCCCAGATGCTTAGCCTATAAATAGTATGATTATGACAAGAGATCACTTTTCTGTAATCTTTCTATTCTATTATTGTGAATTCCACTCTTTTTATCAAACGTTCTTCGAAAGCTTTTCAAACTTCATTCTTCTTCATCACCTTCCATAACCATGTCAGCTAATACAGGACTCTTCATGGTACGACCTTACTAGAGTGATCCCTCCCTCCCCCCAATAAGAGAGGACGAAGCCTCATCGCTGGCACAACTTGACGAACCCACAAAGATGGAAGTAGAGGCGTTCGATAAGGTTAGGCTTATCAACGCCATTCCGAGGGATGTATATGCATCTGTCCCCTTGCCTTTTCCCAAAGATTTGTTTGATGCACTTGGGATAGGTAAAGGGCTTAACGACCAAGTAAGTAAGAGTAAACCCTTCACCCTCGGTTGGATCTTGAGTAACTTTATTGTAGAGACAATTCTTAGGTTATAGATACAGTTGCCAAGCAAGGATGAACCGGTGGCCCTATTATTAAGGAGGCAATTTGCAGTGTTAAGAAGTGTTTGGAGTTTAGGTAGTTCCTCCCTCCAAGTTGCTTTGAGAAGGAATTATTTAACCACTACCGGTGCAGTCTAGCACAGGTCCCTCCTAATGGGTGGAGGGTGCTAAAAGCTTTTTAAGCAGTCTACGAGTACCTAGTGGTAAGGGCTAATCTTGAGCTCTTTGGTCATTTTTACAAATAGAAGAGCATCGGGAGGTGGCCATACCTCTAACTGCGTCTAAGAAAGAAGTTGTTTTACGGCCTCATAGATTCAATGAAGGGTTGGCAAGACGAGTACATGGTGGTTAATCTGCTCGAGGAAGCAGACTTTTAGATATGGTGGACTAGGATAATCCAAATCGAGAGTTAAGAAGGGCTTGGTCTTAGTGATGTAGAGGCAGCCCGAGAGATCTAAACCTTCATGGCTCTCAGAGATGGCCAGGAGATAAATGCTGTAGAGATTGTGTAGAGATACTTTTGGTATCCGATCTCCAAGCTCTTTCCTAGCATGAAGAAGGCTATAGTGAAGAAATAGGTCGAGGGTACATGTCCGTTCCTTTTGCGAATGCTTTCGTCTATTGTGCTAGTGTATAGGTACTTTGTCTGATGTCTCTGTGAAATGGGGGATCTTTCCTTTTCTGTGCTGGTCATGGTAGAGTCAGCAAATGGAAATGGTTGTTTCTTTTAGTTTTGCCTCCTTTTTCTTCTTTTCTCATTGTTTGAATTCAATTTCTTGTAGGAAAAAATTTGGCTATAAAGGCTCCCCCTCTTTTCGTGGACAGATTAATAAGCCATCGGTAGGTGAGGACGAAGGCAGTATAAGCAAAGTCGAGGGCTTAGGAAACCGGTAGAGTCTAACCAATGGCCATTCCTCAAGGGATCACTATGGGTTTATGAGACGAGCTACCAGCTATAGAGCCCGTAGGCCTAACTCTTCTTCCCTGTGTTTTCGTCCCCATCGCTAAGCCTATTCTTGTGGGGGACAAGGGTACCAACAGAGATGAGCCCGACATTCAGATGCTTTTCCCTTCAAAAGTGAGGGAGGAAGAGATGGCTGAGGTGGCTACCTGGCCTCAGGTGGCTGGGAAAAAGAGGAAGACTCTTGAGGGTGCCTTTGAGTTGGGGGAAATGGAATCAGTAGTCGACGGCTCATCCCTACTAGAGCGTTGATGACCTAGGGGATGCATTTTTTAACTTAATGATTTTAGGATGCTGGGGATTAAGTTAGACTCTTTCCAAGAGGTACCATACATCTCTTAAGATGAAAAGTTCCTAAGGGGAGCTCCTGACACAGAAATGAAGAAGGTCACGGGGAAGCTCTTGAGGTAGAAGTGGGAGGTCCATGCCAATGATCTAATGTTATGATACCTAACACTCAGCTACTAGGCTTCCGTATGGTCTTATACCCCCAACAATTAGGCTATCCTTAAGGGGCTATTTAGGGAAGGTGAGGACAACCGCATAAAGATGGTGGGCCACATGAGCATGCTTATGTAGTAGGTAAGTCTTTGTTACTTTTGCATTGACATGCTTCACTTCTCATTGTATTAACGATAGCCCATGTTTCCATGTAGTACTACAATTAAGTGCTGCTTCAATTGAATAAATATGATGATGCCTAGAAAGAGGTAAAGGGCTTTAGGGAGGCATTGCGCTAGGTTAAGAAGAAGCTGCCGGAAGCAAAATCTTCTACAAATAAATATTTGGAAAAATTCTCTAAAACTAACCAGGTAGCAAGGCTAGTGCTGCTCTTTTATGGAGGTAACAAGGCTTCAAGCATCGTTGAAGGGTGCAAAGTGAGAGAGAGAGAATGCTAAGAAGGTGGCAAAGAAGGCCGACGACTCGAAAGCTTGGTTAGAAGACAAGCATAGGACTAAGGCTCACCTTTCTTAGAAGTTAGACGAGGAAGGAGAAGCTAAAGCTCAACTTGAAAAGGAAAATGCAAGCTAAAGGCATCGATTGCTAGGTTGCAAACCGAGCTGGCCATGAAGGCGTCTAAGTATGAAAGTGTCAAAACCACTTCACTGGAGCTAGCCAATTTGAAGGTTAGGTTGGAGCAGCAAGTTCAAGTGTTTTAAGGAAAGGTTTCAAAGATGGAGGAGATAATCTCTAAGATAGATAGCAGAGAAGTCCTTAGCAACACCATCATAAAAAAGGCCATAGCCGATTATTGAATAACAGAAGAGTGGTTGGAAGAGTTCGAAGACCTGCCCGTCGATTGCACCCGCTATACTAGGAAGTAGGTGCTATCTCACCGTTTGGGCCTTAACTTGAGCTTCCTGGATTTCTTGGACTCCCCCACTTTTAGGGAGAAGTGGGAGGCCAAAGCGTAGGACAAGGAGGCCATGTAGGCGACATGTGATGTTTTAGGCATCTCTTTTGTTGCTGAGGCTGAACAAATTGTTGATACATCCACTTTTCCCCCAACAGCTCGATAGGAGGTCACCTCGAAGGATGCTACTCGTGGAGATCAGGATCAGGGTGATCCTTTTGTTGACCCTCCTTAGCAACCTCTCGCCTCTGCTCTAACACCTCAAGATGTACCGTCGGATCAATGTTCCAAGCAGATCAAAGCTTTAGATTTTTCAGAGTTACTAGAGCTAGTTGATCCAAGGCAATAATGCGTATGTGTGTGTATGTATGTTTTTTTTTTTTTTGTTTTACATGTAAGCCAGGTTGGGATGCCAGCCTTAACTGTATAATTTTGCAATTAATGAATAAGATTTTCTACTCGCCTTCTCTTGTACACTCGTTTTTTCTTATTTTTCCTTTGAATATAATCGTATAAGTTAGGGGTCTGGTTTGTAGCGTCTAGACTGGGTCGGTTGTAGGGGTTACCTTACACAAGGGGTGTTTCCCTATACAAAGCGTGTTTTCCCTTGCCGAAGTTACATAAGGGGGTCAGGTCAGTAGCGTTTTGACCTGCCCGAAAAATGGGATTTCCTCTGTACAAGAGGAATTTCCCCTTATCGAGGTTACCCGAGTAGGTCAAGTTGGTGGCATTTTAACCTACCCAAAAAGTCGGAGTTCTTCTTTATGAGGGGTGTTTCCCCTTGTCGAGGTTACCCGAGGGGGTTAGGTTGGTGGCATTCTAACCTACTTAAAAAGTCAGATTTTTTCTTTGTAAGGGGTATTTCCTCTTGTCGAGGTTACTTGAGGGTGTCAGGTTCATGGCATTCTAACCTAATTGAAAAATAGGAGTTCTTCTGTGTAAGGGGTGTTTCCCCTTACCGAGGTTACCAAAAGGGGTTAAGTTGTGGCATTTTGATCTGCTCGAAAAATGAGAGTTCTTCTGTGCAATGGGTGTTTCCCCTTATCGAGGTTACCAGAGGGGGTCAAGTCAGTAGCGTTTCGACCTATCTGAAAAATGGAAGTTGTTCTATGCAAGGGGTATTTTCCTTTACTAAGGTTACCTGGGGAGGTCAGGTCAGCGGTGTTCCGACCTGCCTAAAAAGTGGGAGTTGCTCTATGCAAGGGTTGTTTCCCCTTATTGAAGTTACCTTAAGGATTAGTTTCATGGAATTCCGATCTTCCCGGTGAATGGTCTATTTACCCTTTCAAGGGCTAAGATAGCAATAAAGGGAGAGAGGTACACAACTAATTAGGAAGAAAATCGTTCATTTCATTATTCTGAAAAGATGTACATGATAATATGCTAATCAAAATAAAGCCGAAGATTGTCGGCATTCTATGTACATGGGATGAGATCACCATCCAGTCTTTCCAGTTTATACGCTCCATTACCTAATCTTTCCTTAACTTTGACGAGTTCTTCCTAATTAGGGGCTAACTTACCCTACCCCTCTTGCAAACTTGTAGCTTCTAGTTTTTAGCATACTAGGTTGCTAACCTTGAACTCCTTATGTCTAACCTTCTAATTGTAGTATCAATCATCTCAATGTTGGTATGCAATTACCTGAGCCACAGTGAGGCCTTTGATTTCCTCAATGGTATCGACGCTAGCTTATAATAATGATTCATTGAGGGCACCTTCAAAATCTCAAATCCAGATATTAGGAAGCTTAAGTTCGATGGGGAGAATTGCTTCCAACCCAAACATTAAGCGAAAGGGTTCTCACCTGTAGAAGTGTGATGGGTGGTCTTATACCCTCGTAGGATATTGGGCAGTTTGTCGGCCTAAGTGCCCTAAGATCGGTCCACATGCTTCTTTAGGCTATCCAAGATAATCCAATTGGTTTCCTCAACCTGACCATTCTACTGGGTCGGGTAACCGAAGTGAAGTACGGGGTGATGTAGTGCTTAGTGTAGAACTCCCTAAACTTAAAGTTGTCAAATTGTTGACCGTTACCCATAATGAAAGCATAAGGGACCCCGAACTGAGAGAGAATGTTATTTCTAACGAAAAATTCAACACTTCTCTCCATGATTTTTGTCACCAATTCGTGAAGTGGTTGACGGTAACAATTATGAACTGTCGTCTTCCCGAATCTTTTGAGAAGGCTCGAGAAGGAACCAAAGATATCAATACCCCATTGTACGAATATCCATGGGCTAGTCAGGTGTTAAAGCTGGTGCTAGGTGCATGACTAACTGGCGTGTACTTCTAGTACTACTGACACTTTTAGGCTAGAGCTTTCGTGTCTTACCTCATGGTAGGCCAATAATACCTCGGTTGTAGTGCTCGAAGGTAGAGGGCTTAGGCTAAATATAATTGCTACACACTCCATCGTATAGCTCTTCCATGATGCGCAACCCCTCACCTTCCTGAAGGTAGTGAAGCAGGGGAAGGCTGACTTTCCTAAGGTACATGACTTCATCGACCAACGTATAGTTGGTGGCGTACTACTGAAGCTTCTTTACCTCTCTCCTATTATTTAGGAGTATACCTTACTCTAAATAATTTCGGATATGCTCTTTTCTGGTAGGTATTCTACAAAGATCTTCCTATCCTTCACCTTGAGCTTCTATATCCCAATAGAGGTGAGCTTGGATAGCCAATCTACTCTTGAATTCTTGAGTAGAGGGATCTTCGTAATTTTCTACAAAGGGAATTCAGTTAGAAAGCTCTTCACCTTCTCAAGGCACCTAGCCATAGTGTCGTCCTTAGCCTCGTATTCGCCTTAGACTTATTAGACTATAAGCATAGATTTTGAGAAGATCCATAAATGCTCGGGGCTGATCTCTTTAGCCAAAGTAAGACCGGCGATAAGGGCCTCATATTGGTATTTGTTATTGCTGGAATCAAACCCGAACTTAAGGGCATAGTAGACTTTAACTTTATGCGGGTTGGTCATAACAAGACCTGTACCTCCAACCCCCGAGGTGGATGACCCGCCGACTTGAAGAGTCCACACCAATTTGTCATTACCTAGTGGTGCTTCCTCCTTTCCTATGTATTTTACCATTAAGTTAACCAGTACTTATACCTTATAGGCCGTTAGTAGCTGATACTGGATTCCATATACACTTAATTCTATCGCGTACTTCATCATCCTTCCAAACGCATCAGGCTTTTGCAACATGGTGCATAACAATTGATTTGTGAGTATGAATATCCTATATGCCTGGAAGTAGGGCCTTAACTGTCGTACAATGATAACGATAGCTAGGATGAACTTTTTTGTCATTGTGTAATTGACCTCCGACCCATGAAGTATGTGGCTAATGTACTATATGAGCTGGTGTTCTCTTCCCTCTACTTTGACCAACATAAAGGAGAGCACCCAGTCGTTGACGACTTGGTACAAAAATAGTTCCTCTCCATAGATAGGTTGGGAGAGGACTGGTGGGTATACAAAGAAGTCTTGAAGCTACTAAAGAGTGATGGTACACTCTGAGGTCCATTCAAAACCCCTTAGATTTTTCATGATTTTGAAAAACTAAATGCATTTGTCTACACTCTTCGAAATGAACCTACTCAATGTGGCTACCATAATAATGAGCTTTTGTATGTCTCAGATTAAGGTTAGAGGCTTCATTCCCTTGATTGCAATAATTTTCCCGAGGTTGGCCTCAATGCATCTTTGTGTGACCAGGAAGTAAAGGAATCTACCAGATCTGACCCCGAAGACACACTTCTGATGGTTCAGTTTCATGTTGTACATGTGCATCTGGTCAAAGGCTTCTTAGATCCTTGATATGATCGTTTGGCTTTTGGCTCTTGATGATCATGTTGTTGATGTATACCTCCATATGACACTTAATCTAGGGCTTAAACAATTTCGTCACTATCTATTTGTACATGCCCCCAATGTTTCTTAGACTAAGCGACATCACAATGTAGCAATACGTACTATAATCGGTAATGAAGGAGGTATGGACTTCATCCTTCGAGTCCATTTTGATATGATTATACCCTGAGAAGGCATCCATAAAATTTAGCAGGGCTTGTCTTGAAGTGGAATCGACAAGTTGATTAAATCTTGGGAGGGGGAAACAATCTTTAGGGTAAGCTTTATTGAGGTCATGTAATCGACGTACATTTACCACTTCTCATTCTTCTTCTTGACTAGCACCACATTTGCTAGCCAGGTTGGGTACTTTTCCTCTCTTACAAAGCCTGCCTTAAGAAGCTTCCATACCTCTTCCTTGATTACGACCTGCCTTTCTAGAGAAAAATGCCTCTTTTTCTGCTTAAAGGCCGTATTGTAATGTCAATATTGAGGCTATGGGTTACCGGGTCAGGTAAAATTCCGGACATGTCTGATGCTAACTAAGCGAACCTGTCAAAATTTTCCCATAAGAGAGCAATGATTTCATCCTTCACTTCGGGTGAGGTCTCCATCCCCACTCTTATAGTCTGATCAGGTGATGGTCCAATCTGGACTTGTTCTGTTTTTTCCCCTAGCTCACCCTACTCAACCGGCTTCTCGTGTAGGCTATTCTCTAGAATAAAGACGCCATCTCCTCTAGTAGCCCTGATGTATAGCTCTAGCGAGAGCGTTTGATTACACCTGTATACTCCCACCCCGGTTGGGGTTAGGAATTTGGCCTTCAAATGAAGAGAGGATGTTATCACGCCAAACACATTTAGGTTTGGTCTTCCCAAGAACATGTTGTAAGAGGAGGAGCAGTCAATCACGATGAATTTTACGGGTCATTGCACCATATAGTTGTCATCACTAAGTTCCATGTCTAACGCAATAATTCCCTTAGCTCAGACCGTACTTCTATTGAAGTAGATTAGATTATAGTGGTACGACTTCATTTTTACTAGTAGCTTTTTCCTCATCTTTTTGTAAGTATGGAGGAAAAGTATATCGGTAGAACTAGTAGTGTCTACCATAATCTTTAGGACCTCAAAATTTGAGATCCTTGCCTTTATTACCAAGGCATCTTGATGGGGTGTATCAACCCCTTCAAGGTCTTCATCAAAGAAGGAGATGGAAGTTTCCAACTTCTGTCTCTTAATAGCATGAAGAGAATTGTTGAATCTTTTTTTAGAAACAACATTCTCTCTTATTTCGGGGTCCCTTATGCTTTTGTTATGGACAATGATCGACAATTTGACAATCCCAAGGTTGGGGAGTTCTACACCAAGCATTACATCACCCCACACTTTACTTCAGTTGCCTACCCCTAATCGAATGGTTAAGTCGAGACAACCAATTAGATTATCTTAGATAGCTTGAAGAAGCACATTGATCGATTTCGAGGCATTTAGGTAGATGAATTGCCTGATATCCTATGGGGGTATAAGACTACCCATTGCACTTCTATAGGCGAGATCTTCCTTTGCTTAGCATTCGGGTTAGAAGTAGTCCTCCCCATTGAACTTGAGCTTCCTAATATCTAGACTCGAAGTTTCGATGTTGCCCTCAATGAATCACTATTACAAGTTAGCGTCGATACCATCAAGTAAATCAGAGACCTCGCTGCAGCTTAGGTAATTGCATACCAACATTAGGTCGTTGGATACTATGATTAAAAGGTCAAATGTAAGGAGTTTAAGGTCAGCGACCTAGTATTTCAAAAGCTAAAAGCTATGGGTTCACGAGAAGGGCAGGCCAACTTGGCCCCCAATTAGGAAGACCTCGTTGGAGTCAAGGAAAGATTCGGTAATGGAACGTACAGACTAGAAAGATTGGGTGGCAATCTCATCCTGCACACATGGAATGCCAACAACCTTTGGTTGTATTTTGATTAGAATATTATCATATACATCTTTTCAGAATAATGAAATGAAAAATTTGCTTCTTAATTAATTGTATACCTCTCTCAAAGGGAAAATGAACAGTTCATAGGGAAGGTTGGAACACCACTGACTTGATCCCTCGGGTAACATTAGCAAGGAGAAACACCCCTTGCATAAAGGAATTCTAACTTTTCGAGCAAGTCAAAACACCACCAACCTGACCCCTTGGGTCACTTCGGCAAGGGCACTTCGGCAAGGGGTACAAGCCGATCTCTAAAGTGAAGATACCATCTCCTTTAGCAGTCCTAACATATAGCTTTCGCGAGAGCCTTTGATCACACCTACATACTCCCACCTCGGTTGAGATCGAGAATTTAGCTTTCAGATGAAGGGAGGATGTGATCACCCCGAACACATTCAAACTTAGTCTTCCTAAATGTACGTTATAAGGGGAGGGGCAGTCGATCACGACGAATTCTATGGGTTGTTGTGCTACGTGGTTGCCATTGCCAAGTTCCATGTTTAATGTAATAATTCCCTTAGCTTAGATCGTACTTCCGTTGAAGCTGATTAGATTATGGTGGTGCAACTTTATTTTTACTGGCAATTTTTTCATCATCCTTTCATAAGTATGGAGGAAAAGTATGTCATAGAACTACTAGTGTCCACTATAATCATTAGGACCTCAAAATTTGAGATCCTCACCCCTATTACTAGGGCATCTTGATAGGGTGTATCAACCCCTTTAAGATCTTCATCAAAGAAGGAGATGGAAGTGTCTAACTTCTGTCTCTTCTCCCTTACGGCCAACACCTTTGATGGGGCATTAACTGAGCTGTTAATGCTTAGTCGGCTCCCAAGGTGCAGCTCTCCAAAAATTACATTAATGACGCCATTAGGGGCACAATCATAATGGCAATTGTTGTTCTACTCGGTATGGGTGTTTTCGGTCCATCGCCTCTAAAGTACCCTATCTCCATCATCATCCAAACAATCATCGTTCCTTAGATTGGCTACATATTCATTGAAGTAGCCTCTCTAAATGGCATACTCGATGGCATTCTTCAACTAGCAGCACTCGTTGGTAGTATAGCCATGGTCATTGTGGAATTAATAGTACTTATTAGAGTTTCGATGACTGGGGTTTCCTTTCATTTTCTATGGCCTATAAAGCAAATTCCGATGGTTTACTTCGAAATTAACCTGAGCAATAGGTCTGTTCAGGGTTGTGTACTACATGTAAATAGGAGGGGGAGCAGGTTACGCTCGGCTCAGCACTTCTTCTTCCCTGAGCTTTCCCCCCTCAAATGTTGTCTTCTTAGTCGATGTACTTCTGGGATTTATTCCAAAAGTCGGCCAGGGTCTTCACCTTGCTCTTCACAAGTGATCAAAAGAAGTCTCTTGAAGGTTAGATGCTAAGCTGAGCGGCATAGACAATGACTCCCTCATCCAGCTGAAGGATCTCGACTATGGCATTGTTAAACCAAGCCACATAGTCGTGCAGGGATTCGCCCTCACCTTACCTTATGAGGTACAAGGATGACATGTCATTAGATGGGGGTTTACTAGCCCTAAAGTAGAGACTAAATCTCTACGCCAGCTCGTCAAAAGAGCTGATGGAATTGTCAAGGAGTTGGTTAAACCATAGTCAAGCCACTTTCCTCAAGGTGCCTGGGAAAGCCTTGTACATTATAGCATCCCCATAACCATGAAGATTCAAGAGGGTGCAGAAGTGGAGTAGGTGATCATCACGTCACACGTACCATCATACTGGTCCAGGGATGGAAGTTTACTATTGGGAGGCGACAATTCGTCCTAGACGCCCCTAGTCAAGGGGGTTTTATTGTTGGCGACTAACCCAACGTCACCAGCAGCCTTTCTCCCTTGTTGCTCGGAAAGCCTCATTACCATTTCACAGAACTTATTAAGGTTCGACATCGTCTACCGAGTGAGCTTAGCATGTTGCTGATTGAGCTCATACTCCTTGCTAGTCGGCTACTTGTTCATTATTAGCTAAGGATTGGTCACGAGTGGCTATAAACCTTATTAGCTTCTACTGCAGTGGTGGATCAGGTTACTGATCTCTACCTTACTATTATTGTTGTAAGGGGTTGTTTTGTCTAGTACAGGCATCCAAAGCTTTAAAGGGATGGGTTTGTGTGCTATGCCTCTTGGCTTCTGTGAGGTAGGTGTAAAATAGCCTATTTTGAGCTGCTAACTCCTCAGCCAGTCATTTTGTACGCTCCAAGCGCTCTTCTAGTATCACCTTCGGGAGGAGCTGATTAGTCGAGGTTAGTTATTCACCAATTAGCGGTTCTCTTGTTCATTGGTACATGACATGATGTTTGGGAATTGTTTTTAAGGGATGTGTTTAGTGTATTTAGGGTTTTTCATATATGAATTTTTATTTCCCATAGATGGCACCAAATGTCATCTTTAAGTATTTGCCAGTAGTTATTGTGCTCTACACGTAATTAGCCTGCAAAATGAAACACTGCAAGAGGGTACTAAGGGGGTTGTCTGATACGACCAATCTAATGCTTAAGTCAGCAATAAGCTTTTGGAGAGCAAAGGATGCTTAGAGAGAGATACCACTAGGTAGTGAAAGGTGATTTATAATAGAGTAGCACTGGTAGTTGGAGGACAGTTAATGAAAGAGATATTCTCCCGCAAGTATGGGAGAATGGGATCACGGTATTTGACGTGTCCCACTTTAACCAGAATTGGGTATTGACTTAGTCTCATTCTTATCTCATAACTTTTAGCTATTGAAAAGCTCCTTGGGCTCGGTCAATTAGGGTTTAGGGCTTGAGCCTATTGTGGTGAGCCTATTGTAGCAAAGCACATCAGATCTAGATGAGCCTGAGCGGCTCATGTGTAAAGAGCCTTATCAACACTGTAAGATCAACATAAACCTTATATCCTGTAAAACTCATAAGTTTTAAGTACCTCGTGAAACCTATAAAGTATCTATTTTTACATTTTTCTAAAAATATCATAATCAATAATATACCCAAAGTCATAGTATTCGAACTAAAAGTCAATATCCCTTTTAAATTTAAAATTAAATTCAAACATATTGATCTTCAATAAAACACACAAAATAACGATAAAATACTAACATAGATTTGAGATGTAATGAAATCAATTGTTTATGAGAGTTTAAAATAGTGAGGCAATTTTTATAGATTGGGTACATAGTAAAATGTGCATATTGTAGGGTATAGTAGCTTGTGCATATTGAAAAATTATAAGGTGCACTTAAAATAACGCCGAATATAAGTTTTAGGGAAGTTTTAGGATTATTACATTACCATTCCCAGGAAAATGAAAATGATATTATTTTTTTAAAAAGTGATCCCAAAACTACTATAGTTTGAAAAATAATTCTAGAAATTCTATAGATAAATTCAAGTTTTCAAAATTTGATTTTAATTTGAACTAAAATTAGCTTTTGAAAAGTTGAATTTATTTACTTGTCCTAAATTTGACTTTTCAAAAGCCAATTTTTATTTAATTATGTCCAACAATTATTAAGATTGTGTTGCTGTTGACAATGGCCCTATAGTCTAATGGCATGGATAGTGGTCTATCAAGCGGGATGGATCAAGTTCAAATCCCTCCTCTCTTGTTGTAATCATAAGAATTAATAAAAAAAAAAGATTGTGTTATTGTTCAATGGTGAGGATGTTGAATATAAATTTAATAGACCTAGGTTCGAATTTCAACTTATATCATTTGCTTGTAACCTTTTTTCTAAGTAAAGGAGTAAAAAGTCCTCACCTAGAATCAAAATATTTAGTCCTCATCGAGAATCAAAATCAGGACATTGATTGCTTGTAGTGTTTTTCTAGGTAAAATGAGTAAAAAGTTTTCAACAAGAATCAAACTCAAGACATTGATCTCATTTTCCTAACACCTATCACTACATCACACCCATTTTATTAACTATTTACATTCATCCTTTATATTATATCAGCTTTTAAAGAGCCAATTTTAGCTACACAAAAGCAGTTTTTGAAAAGCTATATTTAAAGCAAGTAATTAAATTCAATTGCCTTAAATTTGGCTTTCCAAAAATTGATTTTAGTTAAAAATAAAATTATATTTTAGAAACCCAAATTTATGTGTAGTAATTTTGAGATTATTTTTAAAAATATAGTATTTTTAAGGTTATTTTTTTTAAATCAATGGTTTTTTTCCCCCATTTTCCTACCATCCCTTATATCTATCTTATAAGTGCAGATTTCAAAATTATGAATTGTAACTTACTATTATTTATGAATCTTAGAGAGGTGTTTGCCAATTTCAACTTTATAAGTCTAATGAAAAACAACTTTCCTAAGTAAACTTGTGATTAATTCTACTATAGTAGCATAATCATGCACAAATCCTCTATAATTGCCTGCAAATCGTAGAAAACTTTTAAACTATTTAGGAGTGCAAGGAATTGGTTGCGATTTAATAGCTTTTATATAGCATTGCATAACTTGGAATGCTACAGCCTGACACGTCTCATTATAATCTATTGACATGTTAAAGGTAACCATTTATTAAATTCTCCAAATACTCGTTGAAATCTCCATACATTTTCAAATAAATTTAATCATTAAATAAAACAAAATAACCACTAATTAATTTCATGAAATCGTGAACAAGTATTTACCGATTGTGAATTAAACTATAACAATCCTTATTTCAAAAATTATTCTCTCAATAGAAATACTAAATGCTACTCCTAACATGGAAATCATTACATTTTTAATCAAAAACTACAAATTCTTGAATTTTCTACTAAAGAACCTAAGGTAGGTTGAAATCCAATACGAGATACACAAATACATGCGCATGAGCAGGTATTCACAAATTCACATGCATTTCAAGAAACAATAAATCATCATGCACTAGTTTATTATCTTAGTTTCTAGTTAAATAATTAATATAAGGGTAATCGCAACCCCAACACACGTTTATAGTAAATAACATATAGTATTGGTATTAGGTTCTCTTTAATACTTAAGAAACCAAAAATCGCTCTAAATCTACCCAAATCTTTTACAATCGAAACTCTACTCAAGATACCATCACGTAAGGGTTGTTAGTGTGCCACCCTAAGATTACTAGTCCTCCCAATCTCTTGGGTCCAACCAAGCACAAGCAATACATGTTTAATTAATATCAAAAAATTAATCAATCTAATTAAGCAACTAGCTTTGCAATATAAACAACAAACAAATATCTTGTACCTAACTCAAGTGGTTGCTTGAATTCAGAGATAACCTCTTCAAAACTTGTAAGCATTACAAGCAATTCAATTCAATCACAATCTCACTATTAACATTGTTCCTACTCTTAATAGCCTAACGCCTTCATCCTTAAAATAAGTCACTAAAAGTAACTAAATTTAAGATAGAGAAAATTTTGTTTAAAAGTTGTTTTGATTGTTAGAATGGGTTAATAAATATGTTAGAAAGGTTTAGGAACAAGAAAATAGGCTTGGAAACTACAAAGGAACAAAGGGGAAACATTTTGTGACAATTCAAACACATGACATCCAGATGCCAACATTTTGGGAGGAACCTCTTGCCATTCAAACACTATAGGGGAAGGCGTCCAGACGCTATGTTGTTGTCTGCAAATTTTGTAGATAGTAACGCACAACATATCCCCCCTTTGACCCCCACTTCAAACCTTATCGAAAGCAAACACTATTGAGGCTTTTTTCTTCACCCAAAACTCAATCTATACCTCTCTAAATACCAGCCAACGAATTAGAACAAAATCTTTTATCTCCTCCACACTACTAATCCCAAAATCAATGTCTTCAAATAATATTGCTTGAAAATTTGAATAAATTAGGAGTTAGAATAAAAACTTACTATAGGGGATTGAGAATTAAGACTACCTTTAAATCCTAACATATTGGATTATGGAAACTGACCCTTAATTCGTTTCTCATCAAGCCTAAAGGAAAAACGAAATTTCTTGTATCAAAACTAGAAATAGTTTATCAAAACTATCAAATTCATGGCTTAGCTTGATCCTTCCCTTCATTCTTATGAATTTGTTTCTTGTTCTTGATTAAACTTACACGAGAAAATTGTCTAAGAGAGGGGTCATACGCATGAGAAGGGAAAAAAAATTAGAAACTAACCTTAACTTCTGTTTATAAAGAGATAAGGTTTGTGAACTTTTTGGAATGCTTCAAATACCCTTGACCATTGTCTATTATTATTATTTTACCTTTTTCTTATTTAATATATGGGTTTTACATTTCACTTTATCCTTATTCAGTTGAACTTTCTCTTTAGACACCACATAACCTAAATAATCAATGCAAGTTTGACCAAATGGACATTTGCTCTTATTCTCATAAAACTAATGGTCCTTATAGAATTCTAAAACCTTGCTAAAATGTTACTAATGTTACTCCTAACTCTTATTATAAAGTAAAATGTTATCAAAAAATGAAATGACAAATTTTCTCAAGGTCAAAAGATCTATTCTTGATGGCTTAAAATATTAATGGTTCATTCGATAACACAAAGGTCATTGCTAAGACTTCATAATATCCATCATCAATTCTAAAAGCAATTTTTTTAATACTGTTGGAAAATACTCATATTTAAAGATATCCTACTTGCAAGTCTAGCTTTGAGAAAACAGTAGTTCCCATAATTCATCCAAAAGTTCATCAGTTGCAGTTGTAGGAACTTATTTAACATGATAGCTTGATTTAAAGCCCCTATAATCCTAACAAAAATGCAAAAATTATATGTTTTTTCATGACTAAGAGCACGAAAGAAAAGAACAAAATTTTGCTTGTTTGAGTGATTCCCAATTCCAACATTTCATTCATCAATTTTTTCAATTTCAAATTCTTGAAAATGCAAATTATGATAAGGTTTCACATTGATAAGAAATGATTTATCTTTAAGATGAATATATTGTTGTACATCCCATAAAAAGTGGTAATGATGAAACAGTTGCAAACACTTTTAGAAATCTACTCAATATACCTTCATTAGCTATATTTTTAGTAGTATCCATAGAGTAATAAACTTTCTCAGCTATAAGACTATAAAAATAAACCACATTTTTATAAGCAATCAGCTTATTCAATTGATTTGATGGGAAATATTTAGGAATAATCAAGTTATGCTTAAGTTGTATCCCATTTCCATTGAACTAAAAGGACATAGTCAAAGTACTATATGTAAGACCTCACAAAATTACCTATCAACTTACAAAACAGTTCAACTAGGAAACCATATGTGAAATTCAAGCCAATAATGTATGTCGTTCGATTAAACTCGAATTTTATGAAAAAGTTAAAAAATTAGTAGGAGTGACTCCTTAAGTTTTCCTTTAGGAAAACAAAATAATAAAATATTATATTATTGAGTTATATATAAATTATCCATTATTTATCGAAAATGCATGACATGAGTTCTGATAATTAATAAGACACTATAGATAAATTTATAACGACTAAAAATCATAAAATAACTTAAATAATATTTAGAAATATTTATTTATATTATATATGAAATTACGTATGGGTAGAAATACTTGAAATTACCTAAAATACCCAATATATGCTAAATGAATTAAAGAAAATTAATTAAAAGTTATAAAAGACTTCGTTGGCAATTATAAATTGTCCTTAAAGGCATAACAATTGGAGGATGTGATTAAATAATAAGTTGGGAGAGGATTACGACAAGAGAACTTGGAGAATTAGTAAATAAAGGACACTTAGCAATTGTAATATTCCCAACCAACCCTAACCTTGTCTATAAAAATTTGAGGACTCCTTCCATAATCAATTTAGACAAAATACTACCTGGGAAAAATAGAGAGGGCTTGGGTAGAGTTCAGTTTATATTTTTAAGAAATTGTACAAAATTTGTGAGTTTAAGGCAAGTTCAAGGTTCTACCATCCAAACGAAGATCTGAGAGTGAGTAGCTGCCACCACCTGAAGGTAAAAGTAGCACCCAAGTTAGCAACAATGGTGGGGTGGCCAGTAGTGGTTGGAAGGTCGGTTTTCAGTAAGCTCCCAAATTTAATCCGATTTGAATTAATTCACTAAAAATAGTAAATTAATTCCTAAAATTATGAAAAATTGTACTCTGAAATATTTTTCTATGAGGTTTTTAAGAAAAATATTATTTTGAGGAGATTAAGTTTTGAAATGTATCGCTCATAATAAATTGTCAAAGCCAGGCTTATTTTACTTTTATTTTCAAAAATCTTACTAATGTTGTTTCAGCTTTGAATTTCTCTTGTAAAACATGTATTAGGTATATTAAGTTATAACAAGTTTTTCATAAAAACTATTTTTCATATTTTTATTTGATTTTTTTTTTCTTAAAATCCTATTAAAATAGCTATTTATCAATATACAATTTGTAATTTTTCAAGTTACTAACTTAGATTCTAATATGGGGTGAGTTATGATGTTAAGTAATGCTAAATGATGTTGGGTGATGAATTTTATGGAGATTGGAGCATTGGATTGGTATGTTATGGATTTAAGGAGTATATATGTTATATGTGTGAAGTAACTTAATGATGCAATCAAGTTGGAGTTGATTTGAATTGTAGTATAACTAAGCTGTAAGATCAATTTTAAATCTAGTCGTGAGCTGAACTTAGAAGTGGTTATACCAAAATGTAGAAAACCCCTGAATTAGAACCTAATTCAAAAGCGAAATTAGAATCAAGGCTAGTAGAAATATATTATGGAGTTAGTCAAAACTTGAACTAAAGGTTACATTCACCTAAACAGACTGTAGGAAATAGCCTAGAAGGCATTTATAAGAATTAGACATAAAAGATAATAAGAAGCTAAACTAGAACCTAATTCAGAGTTGGAATTAGAAGTAAATTTAGAACCTAACTGAACATGAAAAGTAGTCACAAGAGATTTAAACCTAAATAACTAAATATAATAATACCCTAAACTGAGTATAATAATTTATATTGCAAAATAAAGCCTATGTACACAGTTTGTATGAATAATAAAATCATATTTATGTTATAGAGACAAGTGATAAGCTGCACCGTGAAATTTCACCTTAATGAGCAAGTACAAAGACTTAAATAAGTTTGGGATTAATACGTAACTGTATTATGATACCTTAAACTGAGGATAATAATTCATATTACAAAATAAAGCCTATATGCACAATTTGTATGAATACTAAAATCATATTTATGTTATAGGGACAAGTGATAAGCTGCACTGTGAAATTTCACCTTAATGAGCAAGTACAAAGACTCAAGTAAGTTTGAGATTAATATGCAACTGTATTTCAGAGTAATATTTCATATTACTTAGAGGATTAAGATTATATGTATTTATACTTATAGGTAGTTTGATTGTGCATATGCCTGTATATACATGTTCCTGAATATATTGTATACTATTGGCTTTTTTTATTGGATTGCAATTGTTTTGTATTACGTAATATGCTTTGATCACCTTAACTAGACTTAACAATATATGGCTTGTAATATTAACCGAACTTGCATCACAACCCATTAGGGGACGTTTAAGGGTCCTTCAACCAAATACCGACCCATTCAAAAGGAAAAGCGTAATAGTCGTTTCTTCATCCTTAATTGAACTAAGTAATAGAAGAGGAGGTTTCAACAAAGGTAAATGCTTTGAAGGTAGTTATAAGAAGAGTGGTGTTTCCATTACACAAGCTTAAGTTTGGTTATAAGCTATTATATGTATGCTGAAACTCCTCAACTTGGATTAAAGAGGGTGGAATTTCTCTAATCTTACAATAGACAGGATAACGCTATGCGATGGTACCTGATTGCTACACTGCATTAACTAATTGTTGGAAACCCTATTTGTGCTTAACATATAGTCTTATGTCTCCATTCTAGCTTACTAAGCGGTTGCTTACTCACATCTCTATAAATAATTTTACGAGTGCTAACTAGGAAGCCTACTATAACTACCCTTAAGCCAAAGACTGACGACTCCTAAGGAGTGAGAATTACAAAACTAATGAACAACTAAACTTTTGAAGCCTTTGTACTTATTCATCAAATGATGTTAAGGAAATATGTACTTATTACACAACTAAGTTAATGATATTGTAAACAGGACTTGAATTATTTAACATTTAATATATATGTTAAGGTTTTCGTTTTCAAAATCATATTATCTTCAAGTGAACTGTTTATTTTAAAGTAGGTTAGCTGTGATTATCTTATATAAATCATGTTTATGATAGCAGCTGAAAAATCAGTTTTTATTTTAAAATGATTTATACGGTGGAACTGTTACAACTCTATTACTTTAGGGTATGATACTATATTTCTTAGTAATTAGTCCCATGTCTTTAACCGTTATACCCCCAAAGCAATTTAGCTCCATTTAAAGGGATAAAGTAGTAGTCAATAAAAAATAACTATTGTTGAATCATCACTACTATATTTCAACAAACCCCTTTCCCTTTTAAATGATCTCCATTACCAATCATTAGTTTAAAAACTAGAGCAGCCTTCACTATAAAACCCAACTATTTAACAATAGAAGATTAAATGACATTATGTATCATCCTATAAACCATTAATATGGCAATAGCTCTTCCTTTTATCATACCCTCTAAACTAAATGTTCTTAGAGCTATAACATTCGACATAGCATGATTGCTAATATCTATTTCTTGCATTGCATCGCATTGTACTTAAATATTTTCCTTCTCATTTGTTGTTGCATCTCTGCATTCTCCTCCTCATCTGCTTCAATTGCATCTATAATAAGAACTTTGGTTTACAAACACGACCTAGATGAAATTTCTCATCATAATTGTAACATATACAAAGACTAATTTGTATGGCTTAGTGATGGAATTTTGTAATATTAATGAAGAAGTGAGTAATATAGGTTTAGAAGAGTTGCATTAATTTTTATACGAAAAAGAATATGAAATGGAAGATGTTAGTGGATTAGAAACAGAAGTTTTTGTGAGATGATGTGAAAAAGAAGAAATGGTCATATGATTGAATTTATCCTTATGTAATCTAGCTAACCTAATGACTTGCATTGAGTTAGTTGGTTTGAATGACTTGACTTCTTATTGTACTATTGGTTTAAGACTAGCAATAAAGCAACATTTAACAAAGCTTTCTGAAAAGCGTTGTACATGATTGCATAGTTCCTTAAATTCACTAAGGTATTCAACCATTGTTCTATGTTGAATCAATTTAGTTAATTTTGCCTTGATAGTCCTTAGAATCAAATAGGCCTAATCTTTGTATCAATGCATTTAAGAACCGTGATCATAAATGTAACATATTATTATTATTATTATTATTATTATTATTATTATTATTATTATTATTATTATTATTATTATTATTATTACTATTACTATTACTATGCATCCATAGAAACTAATGTAAAGCATGTGATTCAAAAGCAGATAATGTAATTTGCAATCTACATGATTGCATAGTTCCTTAAATTCACTAAGGTATTCAATCACTATTCCATGTTAAATCAATTTAGTTAATCTTGCCTTGATAGTCCTTAGAATCAAATAGGCCAAATCTTTATATCAATACATTCAAGAACTGTGGTCATGAATGTAATAGATTATTATTATTATTATTATTATTATTATTATTATTATTATTATTATTATTATGCATTCATTGAAACTAATGTAAAGCATGTGATTCAGAAGCAAATGATGTAATTTGCAATCTATAATCTTGTGGAACATTATAAAAATAAAAAAATCGGTTGGCTTTAACAATCAAACTAGTGGGATCCTCATTTGAAAACTTAGACAACTCTAATTTGATCTGTTTGACATAGGATTGTATTGATCATGCCTTATAGTAAGGGACGATGATGAAGAATCACTATTACAAAGAATTCGATTCCCTAAATTCACCTTAGTCATGTTTTGCATAATTTGTACAAGCCCCTGAACCCATCCTACTATTAACTGTACATTCTCATTTAATTCACCTTTTAATCCGTAGACTACGTAATTAGCCCCTCAATATTCAGAGTGTTATTGTTAACTCGTTTCGTGCATTTTGGAATGTCCTTTGTGTTTTCTATCGTAACAATTCAATGAAAGCACCTTGTTAGCTCTCTAAAGCCCGACCTATAACTCTTTACCATTTTGACAGTTACAATGTCTTGTATCTTTTAAAACTTGTCCTATCTCTCTCTTCTCAAAAGGTAATCGAAAGGCACAGTCCTCTCTGTTTCTAGTTCTTTTCCACTATTAGGGCTAATTATTTCTCGCAAATTATTTACTTAAATTACAAAACCTAAAATGCTCACTTCTCGGTCTCTCTTACTTTGTGTTTTTATTACTATGTCAGAAGTTTCAAACTCTCTTTTAAGTTCGCGAGAGGTACACTCAGAAGGATAAGGAGATCTAAAATTCCCATGCCAGGTTTACTCCAAGAAAACTAAGAAAAGAAGGAAAATTGAGTTTTAGGATAAAAGTCAATATCCCCTTTTCATTTCCCTTTTGCTTTTATGCGACTCCTCTTGTGTACTTGTTACAGTAATTATCTTTCCTTTACAAACTACTCTATTTATAACTGTATATAAATTGCATGTACGAATAAGTTTTGTATGGATGTAATCGATATGCATACCTAAGTCATACTAATGTATCATGCATGCTTAAGTCACCATAATGTTTTTCAAATATTGTGGTCCGTTTGGCAACTCCCTTTTCTCTTGCCTCCTTCGCATGTGTGGTCATAATACTAGCATCTATAAATGCAAATTCGTATAAGTTGACGGGAAATAAAGAGAGTGAAACCTTAGTTAGGACATTTGTTTCCAAAATCAACTCACTTGAAAATGTCCACGTGCCACCAATGACAGAAGCAATTACTCCGAGGGCTCGAGTTCCCTCCGTCTCCCATCTTCATTCGATGTTTAATCTCTGCTCCAAGGTATTAAGATTTAATTTGATTTATCTTTTTCTCATCTTATTGGTATTTTTTTTATCTATTTAAATTTTAAGTTTAGCTAAAATAAGATATAAAAAAAGGATAAAAATATAATTTCATATATATCCTTTTTTTTTAAATTTACTATCCAAAAAATTCCAATAAAATTAAATTTATCTATTTTTTAATTTATTCATATTTATAAAAATATCAATTAAAATAATAATTTTTAACGTATAAAATATATTGTTTCAAATTTTTTCTCTTAAAAGTACTTAAAAATTTCATTATTCAATTTTAATACTTCAATTATATAATTATTATATAGAAATAAATTAAATACAAATAAAACAATTTTTCAAACTTCAAATTTTAAACGGATGTACATCTCCCTTCGAAAAAAAATTGGAGGGTGGGTTTTTGTTTCATGATATCGATTATGTGTAGTGTAGCTAGATTTTGACTGTGTAGTCGAGGATCGAAGTTTTGCTTATAGTGCAAATATTGAGAATGAACAATATGGGTGTCTTCTATGGGATTAGGGAAGTCGGTGGCTATTGTGTGGTCTTAATTAGCTACAGAACCATCTATTCTTGTTGGTCTATGATGGTTCATGGTCTATGGTGGGGATGAAGAAGTGGAAACATAGATGAAGATGGGAAGAGGGCTTTAGCGTAATACGATCATTTAATAGCCATTCATAGTCCCTGATTTAATAGCGATTCAATATTTGGTGAGACTTTTTACACCAGGAATAGCTACTACAACCCAAGCAACACTATAATATATCCGTTTTTTTTTTATTTTTTAGTTTTTCTTTTATTCTTTTTAGAGTAGAGGGATAATAGCAATTTCATTAGCCCTCTATTCAGTAAAATAAATAGATAAATCGAGCCTGCTTCAGCCAGTGCAGTAAATTTCGTGTGTTTCATCCTCAAAGATTATATAGACAGAAGGCTGTTAATGACTCGGGGGAAAATGCCAATAACAAGCTAGAGCTACTTAATCTGCACTTCCACCAGTTTCCCGTATGGATGAAACCGATTTCACTACTACCCTGCTATTTCTCTTCAATTTGAACTTGATTACAAAAGGACTGACCTTTCATGGGGCAAGACCACTTCGGTTTTAAAGCTCAATATATAAAGAATACGGGGAAATGATCCAAAGGTGGAAAGCTTATATATACAATATCACTTTCATGATTGCATTTCCGATGCCTACCACTGGAAACTATTCAAGCTTGCATGACACTGGATTAGCTTGGTCCTCAGCTGAATGTGGAAGGGTCGAAGCAAGGTGCGCTAAAGTTCATATGGCCTATCTGCCTGAAAGTGCCCAGGAAAATGTTGGTCACGAGCATAAGTAATTATAACAGGGTCAAATAAGGACGAAGAACTTGCTTTTTGGGTAATATCGAAGAACTTACTTGCATATCTGCCAATGTACATCATGGTCTTGTTCACAAGAGGCAGAGGGGCTCCATCTTTCCGTGCGCTCAGTACCTTTTGGCTGCAAATTTTTATGCCAATGGTTCATCACACGCTATATAGAAATGACAAAATTATTAGCAAACTGAGTATATCAAGTTACTGATTTGGAGAATATCTACAGAACCAGGGTTGACACGAGGCCCTAAACTCCTGAGCATTCAGTTTTAGTATTGAAAACCCAAAGCAGCACTATAACAACTTATGCGAGTCATAAGTAAAATGAAAGGTGTCCTTGTTTCTCTTTCTGGACATAAAAGAACAATTGAAGCACCGGCATAAGTACCAGAGTTCTTGAAGCATATTGACAAGTAAGCTCCAGCTAGTTCAACCAAGCATGATGCAAGCCATTGCAAAACCACTGCAGCATTTTAAGCATTAATTGAAACTCTTTAAAGGCGGGGGTAGGATGACAACTATAGTTTTTAGCATCCTTTATTCAAAAGTACCAATATGAGTCTTGCAGAAGCAAAGAGCATAAACAAGCAGCTGACATGGCCATATTAATTTAAATAGCCTAACCTCCTGGCCTTTGACACACAAATAAAGTCAAGGAAATAAACAGAGTATATATGTATAATAAATGATAAGGCAAATACTTTACTAGAAGAAAATCCATGTGAAATGATACAATGTCAATCAAGCCTCACTCCCATTAAGCAAGATTGGCTATATGAATCATGTTTTATTATTGCACTGCATCATAAACAAACTTTATGGTTAATGTCTACATTGAGTAGGTGACTTTTTATTGCTTCTCTCAGTCTCTTCTATCTCTTCTCCCTTTGCTTTATAAATGCCCCCAACACATCTGTACTCATGGCCAAAACCATCTACCTTCTCACGTATGGGTATTACTCCCACTCCTCTAGTATTCACATCTCTGCTGCTCTCATCTTCTACTCTTGTCTATAGTTTAGTGTGAGCATTCAAACCTACATAGTATTACCAGTCTTATGGTTTGACAAATCTTTAGCCGTATGGGCATTTATAGCCATATAGAAACTAGATGCACTTGTCCACTTCATCTACCCTGCTTGAAAATCTTTCTACGTCTTCATGTATGCTTCCACCCTTTTAAAATTGATCTACATACTTAAAACATTCGTTTAAGATATTTCGTGTTCCCTTGCTTTTACAGAGAATCCACTTATCCTTCCCTCGCTAAACTCCATATACCCTGTTTTTTCCCTATTTAATGCAAAATCATTTTCCCTGAAGGTTTCACACCGAGCTTTAAGCTCAGAAATGACTCACACGGCCCCTTCACCAAAACAGCATCATCCACAAACTAAAACAAGGTATCATCTCCTGAACATCTTTGGTAAGTTTATCCATGATTAATGTGAATAGATACCCCTGCAAGCCTGTAGGTTTTCTTACCCTCATCATTACAACTATGTACGTCTTTGATAGTTTCAATATAATGCTACTCTTACACCTTTCATTTTCCAAAGCTTCCATACAAATTCCCTAGGAACGCTCTCATACCCTTCAAAGGTCAATGAACACCATGCAGAAGTCTTGCTTTTCCTCCCGCTCTTGCACGTTTTCTTATGAGATGTATGGCTTCCATTGTCAACCTTCTCAGCATAAAACCAGACCGATTATTTTTTCCATAGTGAACTAAACAGATATGAGGAACCATATGTTCAAACTTTGCTTTATTGATTGAAAATTAATACAGGGAAGTATATGCCTTCTACACCTAAAAAAGCTTGCTTCTTTTTTCTAAATTGAAGACTTTTTTGTGCATCATATGGCAAAAAGATAATGATTTGACAAGCTTCAAAAACGTCTTCCCTCTGTTTGGTAGACTCCTACAATAAATATCTCCTAATTGTAATAGATAATTTAAGCTATCATTACTTTTCATCAGTAAGTTAAAAGGGGGAAGCAGAATAGGGACAGTCTCATCAGTTAGCCATCTTTTCCCTGGTCTGTGGGCTTCAAGCCCTTTGGCCCTAAATGTGACTATTCAACAATCTCACTCTATATTTAAATTGCCATTCGACTATGGTTATTGATGTATGTCAAATAAATGGTGTGCCTACTTATATTACCAGGAATATCATCACTAAAGACTAAGAAATTGAATCTGAAGATGACATAAGAAAGATTGAAATTGAGAAAATCTATGACTCACCCATGTATTGTGCCTAGTAAATATGTTTATGATTTTCTGAGACTGCTAACAATAATTTAAGACAGTTATGTATGCTGTTGCCTTTTATTAGTTTCTTGATATAAATGGCACTAAATCGTTTGAGGGATCAGATTTAAAGAACAGGGAATCGATTGAACTCAGTTTCTTAGTGCATATTTCAAAAGAGTAGCTTCAAGGCCTGGCAATATCTTGTTTACTAATTATGTTGATACAGAACTAGTGGGAATTGATGTTAAAATTAGTAGAAGGAAGGTTGAATGGCTTCACACTAGCTTGTTTAACACTGTTATGGAATAAGCATTTACATAATAGTATATTTACTAAACAGTGTAATTAATGCAGTGTTAGATAGGAGTTGGTACACCAATTGTTAGGAACACATTGTCTACATATATTACTCCTTGTATGTATAGAAAATACACAATCAATAAACAATTACTTTACACTTATATTTCTCTACAACCACACCAGCCTCAATAAATTGAACGTAAAGGGATAGCAGACTACCTGGATGAAGCTATTTTGATCATACACTGGCTCCTGAGAGTAACAGACTTATTTCAACAATCCTAGAAGTAGAACTGACCACTACAGAGTAGATTTGGGATCCTATGTATACAAAAGATGCATCCTCAAATTAATTACCCTTGCATGCATTTGTCATTGCAGGACTTTATATTGCATACTTCACAGCTGTGAGTTTTTTTAATTCAAAGATTATAGTTATATTATCAAGGAATATTTTGTGATTATCCACCAACAAGACCTAAAAGATTTCTAACAAATTCTTAAAAACTCGACGTAGGAAAATATTGCTCAACAAGCATGACATGCCAGGTATGATTGATGAAACAGTTGATAAACTGCCATGTGTTCTGAGCAACATGTCATGTTCAGAATACATGTTTTGCAGAGATTTTTTACATGACTCCATGATTTGGATTTTGGGAAAAGAATGTCAAGTTAAGCTGCTATTACTTTCATCAGACTAATTTAAGTAAAGGCTGGAACAACTGGAACTCAAACACAGAAATTCAGAATTATGCCGTATGGATAGCCTATAGGATGAAGAAAAGAGGAAAAATATTTAAATAATTATACAAATTGATGGAGAAGGCATTGGGTTCTTTATTAGCAAGTATGAATATGGCCCTCACATTACTAAGGAAGTAATCATTCTTGGATGCAAACTGAAGAATTATAGGTCTTGCTAAGCCACAGGCTTGCATAACAATTATCAAGACAACACCAGGCAGAGAGTTTCCACAAAAAAAAACAAGGTAACTATGGTTTCAAAAATTTGAAATAAGAGCATTGAAATACGGTCTTCAAACCTTTCAAAAGGGTAACTTGAACAGTTAACCTACCAAAAAATTTCATTGGTGTGACAGCACTTCAGCATCAACATTTTCTTCCATTTTGCCAATGTGGTAAGCAGCTCCAGGAAAAGTCATGTCAGGAAATATGGACAAAAAACTATAAGAATAGCTAGAGGCAACTTTCTGCCAGGTCTCTTTTCCACCTTTCTGTGCACACTTGCATGGGTCCCATTCCCCCACAAATCAAGGCTTGATGTTTCTTATGCATATCATTTCAGTGCTTTTGTAATAATCCAGCTGAAAACTCAATAAAACAAATGTAACTTGAAAAGTATGGCTACTAAAGGCTGATAATTTAAGGAACCAAATTAACCATTATGGCTAAAACAGGATAATACCAAGGAGTTAGTAACCTTTTCGAAAGGAGGAAGAGGCAGCAGCATTTTGTAGAAAGAAAGACACCAACTAACAATGTTTGATCATAGTCACCGGTGTAAAGTATGTTTTCTAGGCTTTTCTGGGGTAACATCTACATGCATGTAATATACTAATAGTAGAGGGAACACAAGACCCAAACTTAATCATTCACGTGAACCACAAGCAACCCAACTTGCCTCAAAATATTCCCTAGGACTATCAGAGTGTGCTAGATCAAACGTCACATAATTTGATGGTTGAATAGTGAGGAGTTGAAATTTATGCTAGAAAAACATAACTCCTAAGGACTGTTCCTTCCCTTAGTGATTTTTAATTACTGGGAAAATGTTTTTTCAGTGATGCCAGCAAAGAAATCGACAGTTAGGCTCAGTAAAGTGAATTGAACAAATTTATTAATTGCTAACCCCAAGCAAAGAGCATACTGTCCTCAGCTGCTGAAGATCAACTACCAACAGATACCTTAACACCTGTCAATAGATGCATCCTAGATCTCTTTCAGAGGCCTTCTGCCCCTTAATTGTCAACGGATGGAAGCATACACCAATAGATATGTGGAAGGATTCACATTTTATGCATCAACCCTAGTAAGGGAATGAGCATCTGCCTATAGATGAAAGCATACAGCAATAGATCTGTGGCATTGTACTCTGCCTGCCAAGTTGAAGGCACATGGCATCATACCTTGACTCAGGGATCAAACTAATGGCACCTGTCTCAAGGGGTTACATAAATGACACATGACAACTTACCTAGTCTCAAGGGTCGAACTAATAGCACTTAGTATTGCCATAGAGGTTAAGTTGATGGTGCCAATTACGATACCCGCACATGAAGGAAAGTTGTCTGGTGAACCTAATTGTGGATCGCATATGTATTGAATTAAAGAAAACTGAGCTTTATCGGGGATTGCATTTCATCTATTGAATTAGAGTTCCAATTGTGTATTGGGACAAAATGTCAATAGAGTCCTGTGAGCTACTGGAATGGGAGGTTAATAGTATTCAAAGTTTTGGACGGTGTTGCTAGTTGAAATGTCTAATGAGATGAATTTCATTGCATTGAATCGCCTTTTGCTTTGTTGTTTGTACCAGAAAGGCATACACGTTATGCTTGTTAATTCATCCCCTGCAGTTATATCTTTTTCCAGTCATGCATAGTAGCTCAAGATGCCTTGTGAGAGAGATGCACGGCAAGATTTTAGTTCGAAAGAAGTTTCTACTATGAGAAATTGTTAAATTTGGCCAATTGGTTTTAAATGACTTATCAACATGTTTCCAGTATTATTAGGCTGTTCTTGTTATCTTCTTATTGCCTCTAAAAGTAAGAAAGCCATTTTATTAAACCTCGTTCTAAGCACCAAATTGACTAAAATGCTTTTAGCCAAGGCCTTCTAATTATGTAGTGCCATCACTATTCACATCCTCTACCCGAGCTTTACGCTAGTGACATTATCACTATAACCTCCCATCCACGCCTTCAATTTACTTACTTCCTTATTTCCTTTAGCATACCGAAACATTCTTCCAATCTCATTCCCTGCTTCCCCATTTACTTGCCCAATTCCACTTACAACAAACCGAATGATAGTAAGACACCTACATGAACAGAATATTTCCTACAACTGCACGTTGGCATACAGCTACTGCTTAGTCGTGCTGATACCATAAATTACTCAATTTTGACTAAAACAAGGGCTATGTTAGTGTAATTTATCCATATAAGTAAGAAACACAAGCCACATGCAAGTACACTAAACCTCGAAAGATTCATTAGAAATTAAATGGAATCCTCAAAAAGGCTCTATAAATTCAAATTTACCTGGTATAAGGCAAGGGGCAGAATATGATAATATAATCCGCCGAAGCACATGTATACGTACTCGTCTTATCATCATAGGCATAGCTATACGACCTCGGGCACGCGTTTTTAAAATACTCCGCGTATACCGTTGGTGGACACGTTTCCGGTGTATTGTACTCACCACTGCAGCAATACCTTGGATCCCCAAACGCCTCACACGCGCTTCTACAAGCCAAGCCCCTGCTCCCGTTCCCACTCGTCAACCTCAGTTCCTTTGGACACGCTCCGTTTAAGTCCACGAGGCACCCCGTCGCACTGCACGCACCTTTACGACCGTTCCTGGGGATTAGAAGCATGGGGACGTTATAGCCGTCGACGAGGCTGACGTCGTAAAAGTCGAGGCCGCCAGCACCGTTGAGTGTGAACTCAGCGAGGGTAGCCGGGGGTTTGGCGCCGGAGCCGGAGCATTCTACTTGGCCGGAGCCACAGTCGGCTGTGAGGCAGGAGAATTTTCCGGCGGAGTCGATGGAGCAGTGGGTCCGAGCCCAGATCCTACCCGACCAGTTTTGGGGAATCTGGATGGTTTGAGATTTGCCAGGTGAGAGGGAGAAACCGGTAGTAGGGAGCTGTGCAGTTCCGGCGCCCGATAGCAAGCCGGGCCATAGCGTGTACCGGCACTTGTTCTTGATCTTGAAGGACGCTGAGTAAGAAACTTCTGGAAAGAGGAAACAAAAATAGGGCTGACTTTCAGGGGCGGTTAAGTAAATATGAAGAAATAGAGGGGGCGAATTGTGAAATATGAAATGAAATGAATATAAGAATAGAGTGTTAGTTGTTTGTTACTTGGTTTGTTTTGTCGTTAGTTATTAGTTACAGTTTTACTTACCTGGGAGCGAGACGAAAGAGAGAGTAAGAACAGAGAGAAGAATGATTGGTTTGTTGAACATTACTTGAATATGATGATATGGAACAAAGTGAGCTCGATGATGAAGATGAAGATGACGAAGACAAGGAGAACAAGAGATAAAGAGGAATGAACTTTTATGGCTTTCTTGTGAGGAAGATAAAGTTGACGATGGTATTGGAGAGTATAAAGTAGAGTCCACAGAGAGAGATGATTCGGGCTTTCACTTGGAAGACACACGTCAGATTGACGAGTGAATCGAAGATTTGGGGATGATTTGTTTCCAGTCTTTACTTCTCCATTTATTACTTTTTTTTTCCCTTTGCTTTCAAATTGGTGGTTTTCAAAAAATGCAGAACAATTGGGCCTCTCGAGCTTTGCAAATGCAATTAAGGCCGTCAACTTTTGAGCTTTGAGCTGTAGGTGGGGAAAAGGATAAAAAAAAAAACAAAATCCAAAAATACCATTTTTAACAGTACGGTTCCAACAAAAATTACCTTTTCTTCGCTAAAACCAATATCATTTTTAAATCAAATAATATAATTTAAATCCAATTTTGTTAGATTCTATATTAGTAAAGTTTTCGATTTTCTTCTCTTTTTCTATTCTATATAAGTATACTATTTCAATCAATAGAGAACCCTTTATCTTATATATATATGAATCGATATTACAATATCAATTAGGCTGCTCTTAATTTGACTCAATTCAAAATCATCAATTTTAACTCAAATTTATCTCTCTTAGAGATAATTTTAAATATAAAAATACATTATATATTTTAACATAGCTAAAACATCTGAATTTAAAATGACATATTCAATTGCACCAATATGAAAACGTTATAAAAGCTCTAATGATGTTTAGAAAGTAAGGATAAAATACAATCTCAAATGTTAAACATGTAAATCTAACATTATTAGCACATAAGTGGACAAACATCTTGAAGATCTACATCAGCTTGGGGTTATACTGTCCAGCTTCGAAGCAGTAAAATCATAATAGTCCCGTTATATAAATAATTCTAAGATAGGAGTTAGCCTTACAACCGCTATTCTAAACTTAATCTACACAAGACATCTACAACTAACCTGCTTTGAAATAAATAATTAGCAATTTAAATAAATCATTTACCTAAAAAAGTAAGAATATATATATATATACACATTAGAATTCAGTTATTACAATTAACGTTTACAACATTTTTTCATCCTTAGTCGAGGTCTGACTCACTCAAGCCATCGCCAACCATCCCTATAATACAAATATAGTTTTAGTTTTTCATGTAACTATTATAAGTTTGTTTTATCCTATAACACTTATTGTTATCTTTTGTTTAGGGTTTAATATGTCCAATTATCTAGGTTTTGAAATCTTTTACAATTATTTTAGGTTTAGAGCTAAGTTCAGGTTTAGTTTCCGCATTGATTACTAAATTAGGTTCTAGTTTGATTTCTAAGTATTATATTATACTCGAATCTTAGAAACAAATTCATAATATATAATTAATTATATTACTTCCAGATATCCTAAATACTATAATTACCCCTAATCAGTATTGTATTCCACCCGATACACTTAAATCCTTATTAATGTATCGAATTTACTTCTAATGTGAAATTTTTTTATATTTTTCATATAATTACATAAACTTGAGATTTCTATCAGATTTATTATATATCCCTATTATTTATATAATATCAATTTTTATTCTAATATCTTCCATTTATTATATTTCCAATAATTGCATATTATGTATTATTACTTATTATGTACATAATACACATCTAATATTTCAATCACTCTAATTACCATCTCCCAACATCAATTATCATTTCAAAATGTCTAAATTTATTATAAATTAGATTCTACACTTAATTACCCTAATTTACAAAATTAACTTAAAATTTACTATTTTTTCATATTACTTATTTACTACATAATATGCTAATAATTATATCTAAATAACATACTCTATCAAATTTCAACATCTTAAAACATATAATTGTGCATCAAATCAGTAATTACTCATTTAATTACTGAATTAACCATTTTATGCATCATTTTAAGGTTTAAAATTTATCTAAAAATTTCAAAAATTAATTTTTGAAAACCGGCTTCATAGCACTGTTCTATATCATCTAAGTAGTCTACACAAAAATTTTGGGGTCAAAACTACACTCTTAAGGTTATTTATTTTTAAACCAAAATATGCTCGATTTTACATGATTTATTAAGGATTTAAATCACAGGACATATTTTCATCAAAATAATATTTTTCATAAAAACTAAATACTAAAATATTCTAGAATAACAAAATTTACATTTTTATAAGAATATTACTATTCTTATAAAATTACAAAAAATCGGGCTAGAAATTGAACTCACAGGTTTGAGTGGCTGTAGCCACCGTCGGTGGCCATGGGTGTATCGACCCACCTGGACATTGCTACCACTGTGTGGTGGTGGTAGCCGTTTACTCTCAGCTACTCATCGAGTCTGGTTTCTTCTTAGAAGTCTCAACTACACAGATTTTTGCTAAATTTTTGTAAAACTCTAATTTAATCTTAATTTCGCCTCTCTCTAATTTTATAAACTTCTTGACATCCAAAATGAGCTTCTGAAAATTTTGGGGTATTTATAGAGATCTTAGGAAATTATTATGTATTAATTTGATTAGACAATTGTCTTATCTTCTTCTAATTTACCTTTTTTTTGTTCTAATTTAATTGGCTAATTTTTTTCTTATTTTCCCTAGTTGTCATGACCTAAATATGGATCATTCCTTATTTTTTATGATTTTTTCTTAATTAATTATGAATTTTATTTAATTATTTAGTATCATTTTAGCATATTTTGCATATTTTAAGTAATTACGCGTATTTATACCTACATGTAAATTCATATTTAATACAAATAAAAATTCCTAAATATGAGTTAGGTTATTTTATGATTTTTAGTGTGCATATAATTTATCTATAGTAATTCGTTAATTATTGGAATACATTTTTGTATTTTTAATAAATAACAAGTAATATATTTAAAATTTAAAAATTTTATATTCTTTTATTTTATTACTTATTTTCCTAAATTCAAACTTAAGGGATCGTTTTTACTAATTTTTCTAGCTTTACTTTATAATTTAGGCTTAATCAAATCCTTCAACCAATCAAAACCTCGAATAGCTGGTTGTAGGGCTTACATACATCATCTGATTCGCATCCAACTAAGTGATCAGTGCCCTATCCTGACTGTAAGCACCCGAGAATTATATATGCATGGAGACCAAAGTAAGATGCACTTGTGTAACTCTCTTGCCCATGTCGTCGTGATGATCTCCGATTGGCCTCTTCAATAATGTAAAGGGAGTATAGACTTGACTATTAGAGATCTCTTTAATAACAAGGGTGTGGAATATCTAACCGTTGGAGCTCTCTCTGATGAATGGTGTGCAAAACTCAAATCTTGGCGGTTTAGGAGATGCTAATGACAAATAGTATGGAGAAAACGCATCCTCTTGAATCTGTACGTTGGCCTATCTATGTCCTTAGCCTCCTCCTTGACAACAACTACATCCCTGACGGCCCCTGTACAGTTATAGCTCGTCCGGTAAAGAGTTGTTTTCATCTATACTCGAGCCAAGTGTAGGTAGATCATCTAGGTATACCTTAATAATCCCCCAGATAAGGTCACCAATACCATGCTACTTTGATATAATGTCCTGATACAATATTTACAGTAATCTATGTATAAAATCTGCCTATAAGCGGAAGATAGCAGTTTAAGTAACATATAACTATAGAAATGAATAGGTAATAGGTAAAAGCAATTGTATGTACCATATATATTCATAAGGCCCCCAACCTGCCAATGTATCTACGAGTAACTTGTTGATACCAAAAAACATAATCAGGATGTACACCAGGTAATGGCTGGATCTATACAATCTGGTTTCACCATTCCTAAAAATGCACTATCTATGCTACATGCTTAGTCGCTTAGTTGATCTCGATCTAGCCCCTCAAGTCTATTTCATATAGTGCCCGTCCGGTGTTAGGGTAGGCTAAGATCTCCTATATCTCACCAAATTAGAGAATCACTCGATCGGGATAGTACATATTGATAACTCTTATTTTAAATACATTTCACATGGTGATTTTATAGTATTTCCCTTACATCTTTGGTTTTCTTTAAATAAATTGATACTTAATTAAGTAAATTTTGATTTTAAGGTTTGAAATGTGTTCTCGGATTGAAAATGAAGAAAAGGAATCAAGTTTCACTCAATTTAGAATTCAAATGAATAAGTTATGAAGTTTTGAAGTTACATAAACAATAGGATTTATGGTAATAAAGTTACACAGTCTGGGACACAACTGTGTCCCCAGGCTGTGTCCATGCAGGAAGATTTTAAGTGCCAAGGTCAGTAAATTACACAACCTGGGGACACAACTATGTCCCAGGCTATGTCTGGTGACGAAAAAGGAAACTTTACAATACATTATAAAAAGACTTGCTAGGGTTTCGCACATAACTTTGGACAATCAAAAGAGAAGAGACTTGAAGAGAAGAAGGAGAAAAAGGCGAAAGCAACATCTAACTTCAAGATTGAAGATATTTTTCATCAACAAAAGGGATTTTTCATGTTTTATTTCTTGATTTTGTTGCAATTCGTTTTTAGTGTCATTATGATAACTTAACATTCTTGTATTTAAGATTGTGGAACCTGGGGTTTCATGTGAATATTAGATTTATTGATAATTTTCAATAAAGTTTCTATCTTTTCTTGATTCAATTATGTATTTTAATTGTTAATTGATATTTCTAGGTATCAATCTATGATATTATGCATGATGATTGAGAAATCACATGAATAATGAGATCTTGACATAATTGGAGAGAATTACATGTCTACTTAGAGATAAAATGTATAATTTTTCCGGAAAGTTGTTCTTTTGTGTAAGAATTCATTATACATTAATGCAATTCTGAATTACATTACTAAGTGAAGAGATTCCGGTAAATAATTTAGGATTAGGGTTAATATGCTTAAGAAAAGTGTTAATTTTAATTGTGAATTCTTCTGGTCAAGAATAATAGAGATTGAATTAGATATATTTTAAGTGGTCACATGTTAAATATTAGGGGAAATAATTCCTAAATACGTTATTTGCCTTCTTGAAGTCGTTCTTAGTTTTATTGCTTTCTAAATTGCTTAATCAAGTCTCATAATTAGATTAGTTTATTAATTTTAGTATTTTTAATTCATTGAACTCATCATAATTTTCCAGTTAGATAATAGAGCTAAGGTTAATATTAGTAGTCAAAGTCTCTAAAGAATTGACTTGGACTCACATTCGCACTTGCTTCGTATCACATATCAATGAGACCTAGACTAGCCACACCTCACTCCCATCCTAAAAATAAACAGGGAGACTGGCTATGTCCTTGTATGTATAAGGTATCTAAACAACCTAGAGAAACATCAATCAGAACGTTAAAATAAGGCACACTTTAAAAAGCTACAAGCAATTGGGTTTGTTAAATACTTCCCTAGTCCAGACACTGTTGATCGAATGCATCTCTGTATTGGCTAACTACATTCTTAAGTAGCTTAATAGCATCAAACTTTACTCCCTATTAGCTCATAAGTGGTTGATTGTTGACCACAAATGTAATGCTGCGGCATAAAGAGGCAATGTGTAGGAAATGCTCCTACGCCCACACCTAAAGAATCACTAATGGCTCACTAATCTCTCCAGCCTTCATCTTAGAAGCGATGCACAACTAGCAGTATAACCATGCTAAACATATTGCTCCCTAAGCGTAGCGCCTGACCGTGGTAAGGTCCAATAGGAGAGGGAAGGGCATGAGATGCACCATGTTATTGGACTTATTCGAGAACAACATACCCTTGATTAATTAGATGATATGTACCTTAATATAACGTTGTATCATAACATTGTCTGCATCAAATGGAAAATTAGTGAAATTGTCCTTAAACCAAGAAAATTTCAATCATACAACCTTTATGGCACTCTTTAGTAAGTGAAGTCTTACTAGGTGTTGACAAAACTCGCCACAAGTAAACACCATCACGCCTGTAACTACATTACCATTAATAGGGAAACCAAGGAGTATATATATAGCCTATAATCTCACAGTCATCTTGTCGATGTGGAAGTGAAATATCTATATCTCTTCTCTCCATCACCCTACCAGGGTAATAATCAAGTGCTAGTCCAAACTATATGTAGGGAAACTGTTATGCACCAATTAAACCCGACTGCTTTAGATATGGGATCATACGGGGATCTATTGGGATCTCCTTACCATCCCAATGCCTAAATATCGCCTCATACCTATAATACCTAAGCTAGTAGTTCTCCTGCAATCAAGGAATAAGAGCTAATCTTAGTGGCATTACACAAAATGAACATATAGCAAGTATGTTATCAATTTGCTGATTCTTATCTAACTACAACACATTAGCTCAAACCTATAGGAGGGCTGCAAGTGAAATAGTAACCCATCAATTGGTCCTCAATCCATCTACCTTTGTAAGTCCGAAAAGAAAATAGTAAGCAGACTAGCATATTTATCAACGAAAAGCAAAACATTAGCAAAGCGAAAATTTCTCAAATATATTTAAATATATACTATCAATCAACATTAACATGACTTTTCAAATAACTATGGCGTATACTAATGGATCTACCTAAACTTGATTGTCTCCCTTGCTATGGACATCTTCTCCTATTATATCCATCCTTACTACATAGTCCACAAGTGTAAGTCAAAGGCCCTTCCTAAAGTCCATCTCATTCTGGTATTGTTTCTTTTGTAGCCTCTTAGGATTCCTAACCCTATTTGAAATTTAAACTAGATGCCATATAAGAACATCAAGATAAGACCAATTGGCTTTGTTAGACATGGCACAAAGGAATGCACATATATAAGTAGTTGATTCGACAATGTGTATCAATACCCAATACTTATAGCATAATCTATGCTCATTTTACTCATAACAACTATAGTATGGGAGCATGAAATCTTATATGTTTGTCACTTATTGCAAGTACACCAAAGAGTCCTAAGTATAACCATGTGGCTGTTCTCTCCCTTTTGCTTATGTAACACAGGTTATGGTACAGTAATAACCTCAAATATCTGCTCATTGTAGTCAACTTTACACCACCTATCAAATTTTCTTTCCTTAAATTTAGTAAGTACTTTATTAATGACCTTTAGCTTTGCTAACTCAATCTTCCATTTATTGAAATAGTTGTTGCAATTGTAGAAAGTTCTCTTTAGTAATGCTACGATGGGTAAGTTCCTAGCATCTCGTAAAGCACTATTATAACTCTCAATAGCGTTCATTGTCCCATGTCCAAACCGAAGTTCGTTGTCGTATGCCAATGTGCACATCTTAGAATGTAGTCCTCTAAAGTAAACTCTAGTATAGGGGCTCATTGTCTTAGCCTCGTCATAGCAAGTGCAAAACTTTCAAGGTTATAACTAGTAGGTGGTCTTCTTTATCAGTTCTTTACAATCTTTGTTCGTAACCCAACTATTGAAGTTACTAGCAATATGTCTGATATACCATTGCCATGGCTAATCATTAGGCCATACCAAATTCTCTACCACAACTACAAACTTGATCCCAACATGATGATCTGAAATTAAACATATGTTGGTGCGATCTCTTATAACGTACATAAAAACACACTTCAAGAACTAACTCTAGTAATCTTGACATTCTTCATCAACTAGGGCAAAACCCAATGGGACTATGTAATTCTAATCGCTAGCTTTAGTTGTAGTCAGTAATTTAAGTTTGTACTTTCTGCAAAGGAATGTTCCATCAATGGTAATGATAGGCCTGCAATGTATGAAGGCCTTAATATACAGTCCGAATGCTTAGAAGACTTTACTGAAGAACAAATGCCCGGTAATACCACTGTTTCGCCATTTCCACTTAAACATAGTACCAGAATTAGCCTCTCGAACGGCATTTAGTAGATGGTAGGTATACCACATATGATTCCTCCCACCTTCTGCAAACCTGTTCAATCGTTTTATGCTGTGCTTCCCTAATTCTCTTTATGTACATAATATAACCATATTGTTTGCAAATGGTCACCTGCAAGCGTTTTACCTTAACACTCAGTGACTTTTGTACATCATATATTAGAAAGTAAGATAGGGTATTTGAATCCAATTCTAAGTGGTCTTAGTTAATAGTAGGATTAAGGCACGTATGTGAACCCACAAACCTATTATCACAAAGCATTTAGCACGCTTCTTCTTATAAGCTTTGAGTCTTCACTTGTATCCCTTTTCCTAATCAATACATCTGATAGACTAGAATGTAGGTTCGAACTCCTGTATAATGAAGTCATGGTGGTTTATAACATGATGCATCTTCATAATTGTTTGTAGATTTTTTTAATTTTATTTTCGAACCACATTCCCACCTTCAATTCATCATGGAAACTTCACTTACCATCATTTATACTCCCTTCAGACGACCCCAATCATCCCTAATACTTGCCATGTAGAAAGGCATGGGTTCCGACATTTAAACTGCATCTACATCTATGGCTAACCCCTACCTCCAATTGTTTCTTCTATGTAACCCATGTACTTCTTTCACTTCCTCCAACCAACATTCACTCGAACCAAGTACCTATCGTACCTCACCCCATCCTTTACTCTCACAATATTTCCACCAATATAAGAAACTAACTTTGTATTATCTATTTTATACCTGTTTGCTACATCAACTTCATAAACTCCAGTATCTGAAAATAAAAATATTAGCTTATACTAATAGGCACCTTCTATTGGATTTTACCAATTACCTAAATTGAGTTCACTATCATATTCCCTTAACAGCATTAGATTCATTACTTACTCCAATTGAAAAAAAATAAAGAATTTACACCACCTCATTTGCATGTCTTTACGATAATTATTTGTATACATATCACCTAATACATATGGGTATATAAAATACAATAAAGATGACAAATTCACACAAAGAAAAATTATATATACGTACGTATAAAATATACTAACTAATGAACACAAACGTATAAAAGAAATATTATACACGAATATATAAAATATATTAACAAACACAAATTTATAGAAAGGAAGAATTAAACTTACTATTAATAGAGTATAAAATAAAAAAATCAAAGCACATGTATATTAGAAAACAAACAAATGGTTCTTCTCATCTAAAAACTAGCAATAAACAACGATGTATCATATTGTATCAACAAAAAACACTCGTTCTCCAAATTATGTGTGTGTAAAACAGATTAAAATATTAAAAAAGGATACCTTTCAATATATTTGTTTAGAGAGATAAAGTAAGGAGATCATGGGGATTGTCTTCCAGTTTTGAAAAAACTTCCAACAACTACAATCTACATTATGCTACTGCTTTGAATTTGTGATTGATTAGCAAAAAAAAAAAAGGATTAAATTAACAGATTTGATGATGAAAAGCTCGAACTATTTTAGATAGAGAAAGTTTTATGTTTGTTTTAAATTAGAGAAAATGAGTTTATGGGGGAGAAGGGGAAGATATATTATAGTAGAAATTGCATTTTGAAGAGGCAATTTCAACGTAAATTGAAATTTTGTTTTTAAAAGGTGATTTCAAATATGGTATTCCTGAGAATATTTGATTAGGAACTGCTTTTTGTAATTTTTTTTCACATTTTTTCCTTTTCCTTGCATCTAAGCCCCTATATTTTTAAGTTCTCATACATTTTAAATAAGATCTTAAAATTGTTAAATGTGATGAATTAGAATTTTTTAGTTATAATTTCCTTAATTCATCCATGTTTAAGTTTTACTTTCTTATCATATAGTTCCAATAGATCCATTTGAAAATTGCTAAACTTAGTATTACAAATATTACCGTGCCCCAAAATTAAGGTGGATGCTAACCATCTTGTAAGTTATATAATTTAAGATGCATCGGCTATTCTATTCACTATAATCACAAATGCTCTAACTTAATTTACAACCTACAAAATGTTTTATAAAGAATAAAATATAATTACAACCATTTATAAAAATATTATAGGGCATCATTTTTCTCATACGAACCTCTAGAATCATAAAGAACTAAAATTACCCATTAAATAGTAAAATAAGTAGTAAAAGTAATTCTAAAGTTTGCTTCTTCCAAAAAAACCTACATTTACATCTTATCATATGTCATGACCCTAAAGGGGGCCTAGTAGGATTATCTAAAATTTTTATATTATGTGTACACTCATGATTCAAAAATCATCTTGCAAATCAAAGATTGTAAGATTTTAAATAATTAATCACTAAAGTTTTTATTTATTTATTTACTTAACTTACGACTACATATATGTGACTATGGATATCCAATAAGCTATAGTCCAATAGAACCGCAGATAATCAGTATTCCCTACCAAGCAATAAGATTAAGTAGTAAAATTTTAAAACTCAAACTTACTAAAGTCACAAAATTTAAATGTAGTATTAATAATTATATATATAATAATTCAAATGAACCATATAGTCCATCCTCAGATTCTAACTTCTATGCATCTCGATGTTGACACTTAACTCTCAGTTCTTAACCCATGCCCGATCATCTGCAAGAGAAAACTATTGGGGAGTAAACTATTGGGGCTTAGTGAGTTATCCTTCATACTATACCAGCAATCAAGTTATCAAACAATTTATTACCAAACATATAAATGCATGAACAAGCAGTATGCCAAATAGTATATATGCAGTTGACCGGTACTGCATATAACATCAAATTTAACGCCCTCCAAAGTAAGGGTTGGAGATACATCGGCACCAATTACAACCGGGCTCTAGTACCTGGGTTTTTACCTTTATATCATTATATATATATATCAATTCCTTATTTTACTAAATAGGTTTCTATTTCCATCAGTCAATAATATACAAATATCCAGGTCTAACGGTGAGCTGACTCCCACAGTCTACGCTCATACCCTACAGTGGTGGTCTCTAAACGCGACCCTCAGCCACCCACGGTTAGCGTCTTTGGATCCAATAGAACCCGCAAGCTAAGGGTAGGGTTTTGTTATACCAATGCTCCTGCACTATACTAATAAAATCATATAGAAATCCATCTCTCTAAAGCTCTTCATTACCAACTGTATGAGGTAACGGCCGAAACATTATTTGCAATGTTTGTACTTTATGCATGAAACGTTTAATTTTAGTTGGGTTGAATATGATTAAGTCAACTTATGAGGTAGTCAAACATTATCAACAAATCATTCAAATAATGTAACAATCAATTATATCACATTTAACAGTATTTTACATAGTTATCAATCAATATCAGTCGCATGCATAACCTAAAACCATATGCATCAAGTTATTAATATTTAATTTACGTGCGTTAACTACAAGCACAAAACAAGTATAGAGTCATCGGGAGTACTCATTTGGTTATAAATGATGTCAGGGATTGTAATAGTCTAAAAGTAAGTCGGTCTCGATCTCAGGATCACCTATCATAAAGGGAATATGGAAAGTAATAAGTTTGGGAATTAAATAACTAAACTATCATGCTAAGTCGTATTATCTACTTAAATCGATTATTGATTTACGTTGAATTATCCATTTGAGTTTTTTATCGAATTATGCATAACTTTTTCGTTTTAGCTCGAATCGTTATGAACTTATAGTCCATTTTAATTGTTTTCGAACGTATTTTCTCGTAACGAGGTCCGTTTTGAACGTTGTGACTCATAATTTAAATTATGATATAAAAATATCACAAAAATTATTATTTAAGTTTAAAAATTATAAAATAGTAATTTTCGCTTTTTCTTAACATATTTATGATTTAATAATTATTTAAATCATATATTTGATATTTTTATTATTTTGAGTATATTTTCCTATTTTTGAGATTTTTAGCTTTATTATGATTATTATTATTATTATTGCCTTTATTATTTTTATTATTTCTCATTTTCTTATTTTTTTTATGTACTTCACGATTTACACATACATATATATATATCTATATATATTTTCGATATACTACGTATATATAATATATGTTATACGCTATATGTATGTATATACTTACTTTATGAACATAAAAATACTCTTATGTACATATATATATTCATGGATTTGTATTTATACATAATAATATACTTATATAATTTTCGAATACTTAAATATATATATATAAATAATCTACAAATACCTGTTCTTATATTATATATTCGATATATATATATTTATATAGTATTTGTTATAAAATATGTATACTAGATATTATATATGTAGTATACGATATATACCATATACCACCATACATATACTCTATATTATTCCTATATATATATGTTTTATATACATATATTAATACTATACGATTATATATATATATATATACATATATACTATAGTCATTTAATGAAATACATAATACTAATTATATGTATTCTTAAAAAAATACATAATACATACTCTTTCGTATAATATACCTATGTATATACATGTATACATACTTAGCCTTATACATACATATATTATTCAATTTATGTATTTATGCAAATATACATGTATTAGTAATGTTATATTTAAAAATACCATAAAAATACTATATTTATACATGTGTATACTATATAATATACATCTATACTAAAAAAAAATAAATTACTTACCTATTGATTTTTTATTTTTCTTCTTCTTTTCCTTGTTCTTTTCTTTCTTCTTTTTTCTTCCTTCTTTCTCTTTTTTTTTTCTCTTACGGTTTCTTCCCAAATTTCAGTGTGTACAAAATGTGGTTTTTTTTTCTTCTAGCTTTTTATTTCTTCTCTTATTCACGTGATTAGTAGCTTAAAATTTAAGCTGAGAGTTTATCTAATCTTTTGCATAATGAGGATAAAACAAAAATAATCATTTCAATTTTTCTTTTAGTTTACACTCAACACATGGTAAATTTTTCCTCATGTCGGCTGCTATGAAATCTTCATTTCCAGAAAGTTGTAATTGAAGAAAAAGAAGAAAAGAAAGAAAAGAGATAAATTGAAAAAGAATGAGAAGGAAAATAAAAATTAATAATAAATATATGTAATTTTTCAAAACATATAAATTATAACAATTCTCATCGTAAATTAATTTTTAAATTTTATCAATTTAATTGGTACTCGTTATAATTATAATTTTTACAAGTTATTATAGCGATTTTATTATAATTTCACGCGAATAGGCTATTTAGTCGAAAATTGCAATCGACTATAATTTTATCACTATTGAGTAATATTTAACTATTTTATAGGTTTATATTTATAATTTTAAGGTTTTGAACAAATTCGGGTTCAATTTTGATTAATGGTGCTTAAAGCAGTTTTAAGGTTTTAATATGCGATTTAGGGTTTTGATCAATTTTTCTATAGTTTTTATTACTTATAATATATTTAAATTTATAATTTATTAAATTTTTATCTTGCTCGACTTTGCTGACTTATCAAGTTATCTACTGTATTAGGGTTCAATTCTACCTTAAATAGTTAAATTTGCGGGGTTTACATCATACTTTCTCCAATTGATTTGCAAAAATTCTCATGCCTTCAAGATCTTAGCCCATTCAATATTTAAGTTTCATTAGCTTACAAAAGACTAAAGCGGAATGAGCTAAAGAATTATTGGCTCATTAAGGAGCAGGAGGAATAAAGTATATACAAGTTGAGCAAAACAACAAAGTTATCAATCAATTATTAAATGTGATGCGTGAACAAGCAAATGCCATTCACACGATATTATCTGATTCATCATGAAGCTAGAGAAAGTTCGTCTACTCTAATCTAGGTTGAGAAGTTTACATATGTAGGCAATAATGCTAACATAAAGGTTACAATATTTTTATGATTAAAGCTAAGTTTGTGCAGTGAAGATATTCCTCATTCCTTGATTACCTTCAAACCAACACTCTTAACTTTGCCACAACCTTGTTTATTGTCACTTAATTAGACTAAGGAGGAGAAAATGTTAGCACACTACACCTCTTTAAAGGGGTTGGGATTTGGCCTCGAAAGCCTAATCGTCTTCTAGTGAGTTGCAATACATGTTACTTTAAAGTTAAAATTTAAGTATATATTGGTCTAATTCATAGGTGATCAACTAATTTACAAACACATCAAATAAGAGTCGATTACATAGCATCACAATATAATAGATAGCTTAACTACCAACTAACACTCCAATATCCAAGCATAGGCATAACATGTGCAAAACCAACTACTTACAACTACAAGTAAATTTATACTTCAGTCTCTAAAATGCAGAAACATTAATCCCATTTACCTAAAATATTGTTTCTCAATTGGTTTGCAACTTCAAACTCCTCGGTAATTAAGAATCCTGTATATCAAAACCTATATTCAGTTTTTTGTGATTCTACAAAACAATATATATCCATTTATCCTATTAAACTATATCTTACATTGTCGTAATCGTTTAATGTTATATAAGCAAAACTTTGTATGTATATTTTAGTAGAGCTTATTGAATTCCATTATCGTTGAATACTTGCAAAGATATCTCATATACTTATAGAAAAAAAGATATTTGTATATTCTATATGGTTATAAAGCATAATATATTAGAATCATTGGTTACACACACACATACACACACACACACACACATATATATATATAAATATAAATAGATGAACCGTGAGCATGCCACTTACTTGATGTTGGTTCACTCGCTTAAGTTCTTATATAAAAATCTATTTTTTAGACCTTTATTCAACCACCATAATTCTAAACATATATACCTTTTCTTATATATACTAAATTTATAAATTACAGCAATGGTGCATATTTACTTATTTACAATTGTAAGTTACAACCATGTGATATATATACATATATATATAAACTTTATGTTTTATAGAATCTTTAATGTTTTGGACTAATAATGTAATTATAGAAAGATATGTTATAAATATCTACAATTTACATGTGAATATATCTACATATAACTTTAGTTTTTTTTTTAGCCTTTTTTTTCCTTTTTATATACCCATACTTGCAGGTAACTCTTAATTATCATGTGTACGCACATATATGCATACATATATATGGTTTTATGTTATTAAATGTCGGAATAACTAGCATATGACATAATGTTTGATTCGATAGATATACATTTATGTTACGTTTTGTATAAAAGAATGGTCTAACATGGAATAGAATAGAGTGAGAACTAGAATAATAAATATTTTCCAGTGTTTATAAATGTACATTGAATGAAATAAAATTGAACGAAATAAAATTGAACGATATTAGATGCATAAATAGTGCTAATTGTAAAAACTACATTTAATTATTGCACATTCTAATTTATTTTAAGATTAAATAAGTAATTTTAAATAAATTCAATAAATGATGGTGGAATGAAATTACCATTCTTCCTCCTTAAAGGTAGAATTGGTTGGAATCTTAATTCCCCCTAAAGGTGAAATCAATAATTCTACTTTCGAATTACATTTCCAAACATGGGAAAAAGGAAATGAAACATGGAATCATAATTCCATTTCAGTCTATTTTCACATATTAAACGTGACATTATATATTCTCCATTTTTCTTTTATATATTTTTTCACTAGTCATGTATCAATAAATTTAATTAATGGAAAGTTTATCTAATGTAACTTTTGTAAGGTTGACTAAACATTACATAGATATAATATTAAGTTATATTGAGACGTATATTCAATTAGTAAAAACAAAATTTGATCTTAAAAAATGTTTTTGATTCAATAATTTTTGTATTTTATTCGTCTTGTTATATAATTATCTTAAAATAGCTATATTACTATCACTAAAACTAGCAAAATTACAATAATGCTAACTATAAGTTTAGAGTTTATTAATTAACTTTAATTTTAATTAATTTCTTTTTCTTTGAAAATGCCACTTTCATTCACTACGAAAGTTGTTTGTTTTCATGATAATTACATTATTTATCCATAATGTAAATGCTAGTACCTTTCAAGATTAAATAAAAGTATCATAATAAAATATTAACTAAGAAAATTGAACCAGACTCCACAACCTTGAAAAGATCATATTTTTATTTAAGGTAAAGTATTATTTTACATTAGCTATGAAGCCTTTAGTAGTCTATCTCTACTCTTACTAATAGGTATCCTTCCTTTTACTTTAACACATTTTTCTCGAAACTAGTTGTTTTATCATTGTATTTATCTTTGTGTAATGTCTGAACAATTGAATCAACATAATAAATTACAAGTCCGAAGATTAATTTCAAGTCTGGTTACAAGGATTGTATAGTATATATATACTTATTGTTTTGATTTTGTTGCATGTATGTATGTATGTTAACTTACTAAGGCTTGTTGCAATATACTTGTTATACTATCACGTAATGAATGTCTTCATTGAGGAATCAATAAGGTTTAATTAAATCATTACTCGATAATGCATATTATATTTCATATTTATGTATATTTCATTTGAATTTAAGGGGATGCAATACATACATATATATATATATATATATATACACGAGTGGTATCAGAATTGCAAATAATATAAATATTCCTTAGGTGCATAATTTTATGGGTAAATCACAAAGACCCCATTCATTTTTACCCTATATGCGCTTAGCCTCCTTTCTTTTACAATGTGTGGAAGCACCCCTAATCTCCAAAAAAGGTGCAAAGGTTATCTCACCATCATCTTTTCTATCAATATGCGGATTAATTTGCAAAAAGTGAGACCCAAACATATCCAGATATCACTTCTACCCCTTCCTCCTTTGTTTAACTAAACTAAAATATAAGGAGTTTCTAAAATTCTTCTAAAAATAAACGATATCTAAAAATAGAAAATTTCAAAGAAAATATTGCAAATTTTTTGAAAAATTATACTATTCCATATTTTTCGTAACTTTTCTTAAGAAAAATAAGTTTATATTCTTCTTAAGTATTCATAATTTTATAATAAAATCATGTTGTTACCATATGGGGTCTTAAAGCATAAGAAGATTTTACTCGTTGGTGTTAATTAGGCAGCTATAACTTTAGTTTCAAACTTGTAAACTCTATCTTTTGGTAAATAAATCGTATTTTATTTTTTCCTTAAATTTCAATTTACTAAACAAGAAAGAAGGATAAAAAGAAATTAAAAATAGTTATTGCATTTAATAAGTTTTTTTTTTTTGGGTAAAACCATCAATATCACTCTCAAAACAAACTAAGCATCCTCAACAACAAAACATTAACCAAAGCTAACTAGCTGCTAGGATGTGTATATTGCACTCTCTTGACATCCAGCTGATAAAACATCTGAACTCTTGCAAAAACCACAAATATGTTTAGACAAATATAAAGGAACATAATCAGAAAAACAAATTACAACTGAAGATTGCAACTTATGCTTGGCCAAATGGTTTGCTATACTATTAATTTCATAGTCCACCCTAAAAAAGAGAAAATCATCAAAGCAAGTAATCAGATTTCTACATGGCTATAAAATGGGGTGACAAAGATTATTATATACCTAGGGTTTTCTAAGCTTGACTACTTACTGAAAATCAATTTCACTTACAAACATTTGATACCTTTGACTATAACTGCATTTACAACTCTTCCTTTACAGCTAGTAGTTCGGCTTCCAATGGAGATAATCGACATGACTACTTATGCATTTCATATAAGACTTTATCGTTGTGATCGTAACATATCACTTCTGCTCCAACAATACTTCCATCTTCCACTTCAACACCATCAAAATTCAACTTCACCTAACCTTCATTTAGAGCCTTCTACATTTGGCCAGTTAAGATGTTGTTAGATCTTATCTCCTCATTTCTACAAAGTGCCCACCACTCACTATGCGTTTAGTAAAATTTCCCTTGCTCTAGTCTGGTCTAAATATTCTCATGTTTCTCTCTTTCTAAATATGTTTCAAAGCAACTGAATTTTAACTTACTTGGGTGCTTAGATATTTGTCCCATACCTTTTGCTGTGTTTACAATTTTTGTTAAAACTATACTCTACATTACTCGATTGTAGTCCTATGTCATTCCATATCTACTGGCTCTATCTACAATTCAAAAACACATGTTAAATTGTTTCCTCATTTTGAACACACTATGGGCAAGAATTATCAAAGTTAAAACCCCTCTTTTGTAAGCTCTCTTGGGTAACTAGACTATTGTAGAGGATACGCCATACCATTAATTAGATGCTTTGGTTAATTTGAAGCATCCATACCTAGTCTTATTTTTCCCCTTCTACCTATGTACCACTTTCCCTTGAGATCACCTCATAAGTGGATTTGGCTATTAATTCCCCATCTACTTGAAGGGGCCATCTTTTAATGTCATCTACTGCATGATTAGAGTTAAGGATAAGGGTTCCTAATCTTCCTTCAATGACGTCATCTAGGGGATATTCAATGACATTTTCTTTCCATCCATGCTCATTATCCCAAACTTAATTGATTAATAAAGTATCATCATATTTGCTAAGCAGCCCAAAAAGCTAGCTACTTACCTTTCCCTCTTCTAACCAACTATCCACCAAGGATTTAGTTGTCTTCCCTTTCTTTAAGTGGATATGCACCTTCCCATTCAATCAATCAATGACTCTATTTAGCTCCTTATAAAATTAAGAGTTACTCTTGATTTAGTGGCTTCCTTGGTTAAGTATATACTGTGAAATAAGAGAGAAGTTCAAAGGAGTTTTTTCCTTTATAGTTACCAAGCAATTTTTGTGAAAATTGTTTTATTCCTTCTCTTAATGCCTAACATCCCTAAGCTTCCATGATTTTTCATTCTTTTAGTTTGTCCCACCCGACCCATTGCATCATCCTAACTTCTTGTAATGAACCCTAAATGAAGCTTGATGTATCTTTTTAATCTTTTGAGTAAAGCTTGTTGACATTAGAAATACCTACGAGTCATAATTAGAAATATTCTCCAAGGCAGAAGTTGCTAGCAACTAATGCTTTGCCATAGTTAATAGATTCACCTTCTACTAGATAATTTCCTCCTTGTTTGCTCCAGAATAAAGTTCAAGTCTTCACTAGTAAACTTTCCTCCTTTTTTCATTATATGCTAAATATTTACCAATATTAGCACTTAGCTTGATTCCAAAGATATTAGAGATTTATGTTTTCATTGTCGAATTCGTGTTTCTTGAGAATAAGGTACGTGACTTCTCATAATTAATCATTTGCCCATATAATATTCAAAACTCATTCATGTCTCCATCATCAGCAGTACATTATCCTTAGTGGTTTCCCCAATTAGAAGAAGATCATCCGCAAAGTACAAAAAAGACAATTCTATTGTTGTTCCTCTTAGACGAAGAGGTTCCTAGTATTTTAAAACTACTATGGCATGGATCATTCCACTTGCATCTCCATAGCTAGAATAAAAAGACATGGAGATAGAAGACCTCCTAGTTAAACTTCTTTGCTAATTGAAAAAGATTCTAGCATTGCTTCATTAAATATAATATGATAATTAATAGCGGCAAAGTAAGAGCCAATGAGATTCACTTAGGAAGAAGGTGGAAATTTAAAAAAAATGAGGGAATGATGAATAAAATCCATTCTAGATAGTCATAGGCCTTCTCTAAGTCAAGTTTCACAGCCATCCAAATTATCCTTCCTTTCTAATGAGTGTAAAATCTCCCAAAAGACTATAACATTATCTTTTGTAGCTTGACCTAAGATAAAGCTCAATTGCTTTGGGCTAATAAGCTTATTTAGTGTTGGTCTTAGCTTGTTAACAAGGCATTTACTCATTATTTTGTATATTTTAGTACATAGGCTTATTGATCGAAAATATTTTACCTTATTTGCTCCAATTCTTTGGAATAAGAACTATCAAAGTACGATTAAGCTTTGGAGGCACCTTTTAATTATGTAGAATCTCATTAATTGTGTCACGTACTGTTTTTCCCATCACAACCTAACATTGCTTAAAGAACTCAACATGAAGTCCATCCAACTTCTTAGTACATAGAAATGTTTTTCTTTTAATGTTTGCTTATTAGTTTTGTTTGTCTCGTATAAAATTTTTGAAACTTTTTCAATGCAAATGAAATTACCCCTCTTAATAACTTAAATTGGTGAATAGTTGTACTTTAATAATTCAATACAAATAACATAATTAAATATTATAAATTAAAAGAGATAACGAAGGAGAATATTTGGCTCAAGATTTATAAAGTTTTGACTTTTTGCTTACTGCTCTCTTCTAGCTTTACTGTTGGGGACTTAGTTTACTTTGCTAGTACTATTTCACTTAATCTACTAAAGCAAAATCATGAGAAGTTTACAGATATTAACCACAATTGGCTTTAACAACTTTCTACTCTGCCTATTTAACCTCTCTTTAATCTAGACTAATGATAGATCTATAGAGTATAATTAAACTTTTCTCAACACTCAAACAATAAATAAAGTTTATCAATTACAAGTGAGAATAGCAATACAAATCTCAAATAATTTTACATGAAAATAGAAATGAAGATTGATGAATAATCAGCTTCGATTCAGAAGTATTTAAGAAACGTTTCATACTCTTTCATACAGTAGAGAACATCTACGATTAGAGTATATAGTATATATATTTTCCTTCTCAGAATTATACTTGATACTTTAAATCCTTTCTCTTTTTATGCTAAAGTTTTCCAATGCCTAAAATTGCTAAAGATTATCTTCTCTTCATGTTTATCTATTTTCAACGTTAAAAGAATAATCCATAGATACTTTGAGAAAATCTTGGAGTTTGAAATCTAAACTTGATCTTATAACTTTATTACGGTTAGATATACTTTGATTAGTAAATCTTAGATAAGCTTAAGATTTGAAATTGAAATCCCATCAAATTCGAAATCAACCTTATCCTTATCCAAATTTAGATATTTTCTTGTGATTTATCCAAAGATAAATTCACTTAAAAAATAATCTCCATAGATTTTAATTCCAACTTAAATGAAATGAGATTAAGTGTATTTCCTTAATACATCCAATCTAATAAAGCCAAATCTTGTTTGGTTTGAATATGATATTGTGTTAATTCTCAACGTTACTCTTCTAGATCCACTATCTAAATAACTTTCTAAAGAGTATCAGTTTACTATTCTTCAAAGTTTTTGAATAAATTTCTAAAATACTTATATTGACATTTTTTATGAAAGCTTTTGAAATATTCTCTGAAGATTTTTAGACTTGTCTTTTCTTTTTTTTTCAAATGATTCAGATTTTCTAAATAAGTTTTTAAAAGCAACTCAAATTGCAATGTTAAACTTTTTGAAAAATGGTTTGAATACCTACATAGTTATTAATTCATTAGCATTTTTCTTTTTTTGTTATCATCAAAATTCATTAGAGATATCTATGGTCCTCAAAGAATGAAAATGCTGTATCGGTTTGGAATTAAAAAAAAGAAATATAAGCATTATCATAATTTTTGCTAATTGTCGAGCCTGATTTTTTTATTTCTTTTATTTTTTTTAAAAAATTAATTTCTCATTTTCCGATTAATAATAAACCCTAACTCATTTAATATTAATCATCGACTAAAGAAATTGAGAAATTTTGGTTTTTTTTTTTTATTAAAAATAATTTTTGGAGTCGCTATCCGATCGGAGTCAGGAAAAGAAAAAAAACCGTAACCAATTGGGTGGATTGGTTACGATTTAGCTACCGTTCTTTGATTTCAATTTTAATAAAGAACCAGAGAGTTCCGAATTCGGGGGCTAACCTATTAAACCCTAACGGGTACCACTATTTATTTACCGAAATTAGGATTATTTTTTAATTATAATATTTAAGAAATAAATAAATAAAATCAAAAGAAAAAAAACCTAAGTTTCTGCACATTTTATCGTCGCCCCGAAGGTGCCTACATACCCGCTAGTCGGGGATCGGACGATCGTAGTTCTTTAAAAAAAACTTTATTGTGTTGGTTGATTTTAATTTTGAAAACTGACTGAGTTTACGTATTTAACCGATTTAGTTTATTCAAAAATAAATAAATAAATAAATAAAGGGCCCTAACTCATAAATGATCAAAAGGCTCTCTAAAACTATAATCTTTTTGTAAAAATTTTCCTTTTGTTAATTTTTGTTTCTAAAAATAATTTCCTATATGAGAATTTTTTTTTAAAAAAACTAATTCTAAAGGGATCCTAGACGAATATATATATATATAAATATATATCTACACTATTTCTATTTAACAATTATCCTCCTAAATGAATTAACAATGTTAGGAAATATATCTAATATAAAAGCTAATCTTAAAGATTTCTTAAACTAATGTATGTATAATATCAAATAGTTGAAGATTTCCTAAACTAATGCAATCATATATACATATACTATATTAAATAAATAAGGAACTAATAACATAGTAATAAAAATAACAATAATCATAATAAAAAAAATAACTATCTAACTAACGAAACTCACCTGATCATGTAATAAGCGGAGTGCTCTTACTGGAGCGAGTGTGAATTAGGATTAATTTGGGTAAGGGATTCACAAGTACAACGTAGGGGATTAGGATTGAGGAGTCGGCACGTTGGATTTTGTATGACTTCGGCTCCGGAAACCTGGAATTGATTGCAGGTTCCGGAAAGTTAGAAGTTGGATTTCGGCTTCGGAAATTTGTATGTTGGAAATTGGAGTCGGCTTTAGGCTTCGGAAATTTGGACGTTGGAAATCAAAGTCGGAAAGTCGTTTGGATGCGTCAGATTGATTTTGATTTCGTTAGGGGGCGTTGGTTTGGAATGGTCTCCAGTGATCGGCTGCTTGTGGAATTGGATTAAGGGCGTATGGACTTCGGTCATAAAGCAGGGAATTGGATTGAAAATTCGCGTGGTGAATTCAAACATGTTGCGGCTGGAATTTTTTTTTTTTATATAAAGTCTCAAATTAAATTATCATATCTAATTTAATAACTATTAAACTAGATTCAAATTCAATTCAAATCTGATTTAACTAGATTCAAACAATCTGAATTACTAAACTAAAATTTTTAACTAAACTAAAACTAAAATTAACACTAAAACTAATTATTTCTAATATAAATTACTTCCTAAAAATCTATGAAATCTTTATAATTTTTTTTCTTATTTTTTTATATTTTCATTATTTGTTAATTTTTATTATCTTTTTATCTTCTATTAATTTTTTTGTTTTTTTTTTATTTTTTAAAATTAGGATCCTTACTATAAAAATTTAAAAATTAGGACTATGAAAAGGCAAATATTAGGTATCTACACTAATATTCATACTTTTATTCAGTTCTATTGTTTTATAAGTATCTTATCACATAAGACAAGCATATCGAACAAGTGGCATAGTATATAAAATAAACTAATAAGTTATTTATCAAATATTAATTTAATGATATGTGAGAAAAATTACTACTAGACAAGAGGGGCCATTTCTTATGTAGTATAGCAATACTACTAACTGAAATAAAAAATTACATTTTTTATAAAAAGTTTGCACTTTTAACAAGACAACTCAAATATTGAGGGCCATTTGCAAATCAATATGTAAATGTCGAAATCATAAAAATGTTCAAGTTTGTGACTTTATACATTTTTACATAAAAAACAATACAGCTAATAAGTATAACATGATAGTTATAAAAATACAAAAAATAAATAAATAAAGTTACACTACTTTTAGGTGAAATCAATTTTAATTCTTTATGACAAGTCAATTGTACTTGTAAACCATGATTCTTTACACACTTAGGATGATGTAAGAACTGTTTGTAGTGCTTTTTATTTTGATTTTGCAATAAGAATTTTATCATAATAGCATTCTTAATGAAAGGATTTTTTTTTTTTTTTGTAATAGAAACTCCAACTAAGGTTTTAGAATGTTCTTTATTTTTATTTTCATTTTGCAGTAAGACTTTTAATACATATATTTTTTGTTACTTTTCTTTAAAGGGCATATGCGATATTTTAGGTTATTGGCCCCACTTCACATACCCCCAGCTTTAAATATGCACAAAAGTTAACAAAAATATTATAATGAGACCGACCTTTGCACATTTTCTAAAAATTAGGGGCATTTACACATGTTTTGAAACGAAAGGGTTAAATGCACATAGGGCAAAGATAGACATGAGTCTTTACAATTTAACCTAATTTTTTTTTAAGAATATATAATAGATCCCATCATTATATTGTGTCTTAGAATCCGGGAAATTACGGAATCTACTAACATAACACTTCAACCATGAAAATTATAGGGCTATTATTATGTCTTTCAGAACACTACAATCTGCTAATTATAATTCGAAGAATAAGGTTACCTAGTATTATCATAAATCGAACTCCTAAAGTCGTATACTTCTTTTAGTCCTCTTTGTGGGTGTGTTGTTTTGTCTCTATTGACAAATGGTTCCATCAGCCAACGTATAAGAGCTTTCCTTTCCACCACCTCAATCAAGGGAGCTAAGGGTTTTTTTTTTTTTTTTTTTTTATGATAAACTTAGGTAGAATGTAATTCATTTATACAAGGACAAGTATCCCATGAGGTATATCTTCATCTTCTAAGTGTCATTTCATTCCCTTGTACCGTAAGCATTGCTGCAATACCTTTATTTGATAAGTCCACAATTACTTGTTATTGTTTTTATATTAGGCCTCTTTGGAATGAATTTATAGTTCATGATTTCCACATATCCTCTGAAGTCGTAAGGCTTTCTCCATAGTTCAATTGAAAATAAAATTATAGATAAATATCTATACGTTATTTTCGGACATAAAAAATGTAACACTTTAGGTGTATTTATTTCATCATTATATATTCTTTTATTCCATTATTGATTAAAGAACCATAAACGGATTCTGTGTTGGTCAATTATAGTCCATGTCTGAATTTCAATTTTTACGGTATTGAGGTAATTAAGTTTTAACTAAATAAATTTAAAATTTATAAACATTGTTTGTTTTAATTTTTTTTTTTTGGAAAAATTTAATTTCATATAGGTGATCCCTATAACTTTTAGGATCTTCTAGTAAAAATTAGTGTGACTACTAAAAATATTTTGTTTATCCTAAAATCCGAGTTAAAAGTCCTAAATGGAATCTTCACAAGATGCTAATTACCTTTTTTTTAAATTTTAGTGTTACTTTATCTAAATTTTAGTATTTTGTTATAGGATCTAAGTTAATTCAAAGAAGATTTGTCTTTTTTTTTATTTATTTAATGTCCTTGATTAGTAAGATTTAACAAAATTAGGCTTTTAAATATTGATCCAATCTTCAAAAGTGTTTTGTAGCATTTAATAAATTATTAACTAGTTTTAAGCTAGCATGTTAGAAATGTGAATCATCACATTCTTCCCTTTTACAAAAGTTTTGTCCTCAAAACTTTCTAGTAACCATATCTACACGATAGGCTTATTTGCTCTAACTATAATTTATTATTTTTTTTTTCAAACTGAACTTTCAATATAATAAATTACTAATTTGTTTAAGGTAAGTTACTTGTCTTCGTTCTATCACTTTTCTAACTCAAGTGCCATGTTTTTGCTATATACCTTTACTTTAGTATAAGCATGTAAAATTTGCTATATACCCTTTAGCTTCAAGTCAGAATGTTATGATACCTTGTTTTGTTGTAAACTCCTCATGTAATTCATTTCCAATTTGCACTCATTTAATTGAAAAATTCCAACAACAAATTAATAAAATTACTTAAAGTTTACGATAACAATTTCTCTCTCCAATTTTATTTCAATGTTATAAGGTGTTTCCCATGAAATTCTATCTAGGTTTTTATTTCTAAAGTACAATCAACGGTCCTCCATTTCCGTAAATTCAAAACATTTTAGTTGATATAGGACAAGGCAGTGGTCTACTAAGGGCTTCCTATTGTTAACCTAGCGTCTTTGGGTGACAATGACAAGAGAATAGATATGCTTTGTAAGCCTTTTAATGTTTTAAGAGTCCCGTGAAGTTATTTTGATTCCAAAGCTAAATCAATACTTTCAATAGTTATGTTATTAATTCACTTGAAAGAATACATTTCCCACTTTCAATCTTAGAGTATTATGCATTTCAACTTTTCTTTTTTTAATCGTCAAATATCTATAAAATGGAATAAGGGTTTTGATTTCTTGGATAGGAACAAAAATAAATGATTTTATCCCATAAAACAAATTTACTTTTGTTTTCTTAGGAATTAGAAACAAAATTACGATTTTTGAAATTAGAGAATTGGTAACCAAATTAGTGTTTTATTTTACTTGTAGAAACCTATCAACAAGCTTACCAAAGAGTTAGTTCATTAAATATTTGGTTATTAACCTAACACATCGTCAAATATAAATTTGAAGAGAATTAGGAAATATGAGTTTTTTTTTTAATTTTTCATGAGTAAATTAGGAGGAGATTAATATAAGTTGACATACTTATATTAACGAGTCTCTTGATTTATATATATATATTATTCAGGCCGCATCATTAGTATTTATGTTCTATATATTAGTACATTTCTATTTATGCATCTCAATAATTGTGATTTACTAAAATTTACTTCTCAATATTCGTATTTGGGCATATCCAATAATATCAATGATTTCTTTATTTGATTCTTGTGTATATAATTTAGTTTCCCCTAGTAGGTTATCTTTTAATTTTATTTTATTATGTAAAAACTATATCGAGTGTGTAAAAATTGTTAATATTATTTCTTACTCCTCAGTTTCATTTTTATGTGCATAATATCCTTGATGATATAATATGCTTTGGTACTATGTTAAATTTTAGATTTTGAATTTTAAATTTCAATTTGTATGTAACATGCTATTACTATTAGTCTATTTTAAGAATAAAATTATGATACTACACAAATATTTTAGCACAAATTTAAATAGTGCAATAATAAATGGCACAGGAGTGGGATTACCTAAAAGTGTCAATTATCAAGAGTCTTGTCCTTTACTTTTTTTTTTCATTTTTTAGTTTTCTTTTCCTTTTTTTTAGTTGCAAATATTGAGAAATATATAGTGGTTCGTCTATATCTTTTTACTTGTCACATCATTTTTATTCACGGGATTATTCTCTATTTTACTATAAATATTTATCATTATTTTAGTGTTATAGATTCATTATCTTGTACAACTTGGCATGAACGTAGATGTAGCAGGGCTTTCAAAATTACATAAACTAAACATGATAGTAACACAACCTTAACGACTTGACTTGAAATGAGTATCACTACATGGCAACACGATTGCGACTTAATTTAACACGTGTGATACGTATTAGAAAAGGATCAGCAAGGATAGATGTAAGCAGAGACAAAAAATTCGCCTTTCCCATCTCTTACATGTACATGCTAATATATATATATATATATATATATATATGAAATATATTTTTCCTCTTCTTTTTCTTTTTTTTTCTTAGTATGATATTTTTTATTTAGTTACTTAATTGATGTATATTTTATTAGTTGAAATCTATAAATTATTCTTATTTTTTCATCATTACGTTAGTGTTTACTGAGATAGATTCCTATGTTCTAGATTTTTCTTTAAAAAGAAGTTTCACGTCAACATTGCAGCCCATAAGAGCAATAAAGATAGTCGTACGTTCTATTGTTGGTATATAGAGTAAAATTTTGTGATTTTTGAGTTAAATTTCTATTCGAATGTACTTGAGTTAATGTGCATATTAATTTTCATATATATATATATATATTTATACATATTCGGATTAAAGTTCTCCTAACAAGTTTATATACTTGAGTCTATAAGTTTATACGTATTTTTATTCCGCTTAAGGTTACCTAACATTGTTATATTGTATACATTTGTAGAAGTATTTGTTTTAAAATATAGAGTTAAATTTTGTTTATTGAGGGTACAAGTTATCATTTTTTATTCCTAAGTAGTTAAGGATTAACTTCCTCTACAATATATGTATGAGTTATAAATATAATATTTTTTCACTGTCTTGAACTTATACATAGAACTCTTAAAGAGATCTCAATAAATGCTTAGAATAGTTACCTTGGAATACTAAAACCAGTTTATATCTTTATATATAATAATGCACCAACAATATTTTCCACATTGTAATTTATAATTATAACATAAAATATTTATGAGTCTAGTCACAAGCTAATAGCATGCTTATATACATACGATATGCAATTAATAAGGGAAATACTTGTATTTATACATATATCTTTGCACAACACACAAATGGAAAAAAGGAGGAAGTAATTGAAATAATTATCAACTTTGGTTCATTTTTATTTTAATTTTATTCATTCTCTTAGGTAGTATTCTATACTTTTACTATGCTACTCTATTTTAACTCATAGGTTATTTGTCTTTTCTTTAAACTTCACTTGATTGCTTGGAAAGATCGAGACAACTCAAATAAGATTGTAAAATTTTCGTTTAGCATTTCTTGAGTCACTTATTAATTTGAAAGATAATTCTATAGTGATAAATATATATGTATATTATATATAGGCATGTATATATAGATTAAGATTTAATTTTTCTTTTCTAGTTACCATATTCAACTTATCTTTCCATGTACTATCCCATCTCACCATTTGCTAGATTAGTCTTAACTTTGACAGCCTAAAGTTTTGATACCACTCCCATCATACCCCAAAATCAAGGATTCATGCTAATCATCCTATAAGTTGCCCAATTTGAGATGTGACAACTATTCTGTTCGATATAATCACAAATGCTCTAACTTAATTTACAACCTACTAAATGTTTTATAAAATATAAGTATAACTGTTTATAAAAATATTATAGGACATCCTTATTCTCATACAAACCTCTAGGACCGTAGATAATCAGAATTTCCTACCGAACAGTAAAATGGGTAATAAAAGCAATTCTAAAGTTTACTTCTTCCACAATAACCTACATTCATATCTTATCATACTTTTTATAGTTAGGTTTCCAAAAACTCTCATGCTCTCATAATCCTGGGTCATCCAATGTTTAAACTTTATTAGCCTGTAACCCAAAGAACCACAAGTTTAGTAAAAGGCACAAAAGATATATAAGTTGAGCAAAACAACAAAATTGCCAATCAATTATTAAATGGATAATGTTTTCCATTAGATCAGATCTAATCACTTTAATTTTCTTATTTAAGTTGATCTTAAACTTTAATTTTATATTCCTTAAAATATGTCAAGAGACTATGACTTCTCGTATATGAAATATACGGTACTTATAACAAAAATAGTTGTCTATGAATATAATAAAATACTATTAACCATTCCAAAAAGCCGTAGGGAGTATATTATATTAATTAGTGTATATTAATTCTAAGATATTATATGTAAGCCCTGTAATTAGTTAACTGAGGTTCGGTTTGTAAAATTTAGGGCGATTAAGTAAATTGCCTGATTTAACCCAAATTTTAAGATGAAGTTAGGATTATTAGTAAATGTAATCTTGTAAGTTTAAATTTAGAAAAATAAGAAATAAAATGATTAGTTAATATAATATTGAATTTTATGAAAATTGTCCGTTATTTATCAGAAACGTTTGGAACAAACTCCGAAAACTAACGAATCAATAGAAATAAATTATATACACACTAAAAATCATAAAATAACTTAAACAATATTTAGGAGTATTTATTTATATCCTATATATATTTACATGTAGGTAAAAATACACGTAATTACTTAAAATATGCAAAATATGCTAAAATAATACTAATTAATTAAAAAAATTCATAAATACATAAGGAAATCATGAAAAATAAGGAATGATCCAGATTCAGGTCGTAGTAGTTGGGAAAAAGAAGAAAAAAAATTAGCTAATTAAATTAAAACAACAAAAAAGGTAATTTGAAAGAGAATAAGGTAATTGTCTAATCAATTTAATGCACAAAAATTCCTCAAGACATCATAAATACCCCAAATTTTACAGAAGTTCATTTAATCAGTTGGGAGATTAGAAAAATTAGAGAGAATCGAAAATTTTAGGTTTAAGGTTTAATTGCAAAAATTACAAGAAATTTGTATAATTAGGGATGTAGAAGGAAAACACCACTCAATGGCAACCTAGGAGTGGATGGCCACCACCACTTAATGGTGGTAGTAGCGCCTGGATTGGCTACAAGGCCATGGTAGTCGAAGTTACCCATACTGGTGAGTCTGATCTTTCCTCCAATTTTTCCTATTTTGTTAAAAATATAAAAAATGCTTAGAAAATTATGAAATTTAGTATTATGAAGTTTTTAAGTATGTAGATTTAGGAAAAAAATTATTTTGATGAATTTGTTTATAGAAATATGTTGTCCTTAAGAAATCTTGTAAACTCGAATTTTGTTCAAGTTAGAAATAAATTACCTTAAAAATATAATTTTGAGCTCAAAATTTTTGTATAGGCTAGTTAGAACATTTAAAATAGTGTTATGAAGCCCTTTTTGGAAAATTATTTTTTGAAATTTTTAGACCTTAAAATGATGCATAAAATGGGTAATTTGGAATTAATTAAGTAATTAAATGAGTAATTATTGATTTAGTGAGTAATTATATGTTTAAGGATGTTGAAATCTAATAAAGTGTGATATTTATGGTATTTAGGGTGTTAGATGTAATTATTAGGGTATTATGTAGTATATATATAATAGGTAAAAATGGTATATTTTAAGTTAATTTTGTAAATTAGGTGTAAAATTTGATTTGGGATGAATTTAGATATTTTAAGATGTTGATTGAAGTTAAGAGATGATATTTGAAGTGATAAGGATATTAGATGTGTGTATTATGTATATAATAGGTAATAATACATAATATGTGAAATAATACATAATATGTGAAATAGGAAATATAACAAATAGAAAATATTAGAATTTTCTAATATTATATTATTGGGAGTAAATTCGATAGTTAAATCAAGATTAGGATATATCGCATGACTAGAACATTGGTTAGGAACTAAAAATAATATTTAGGATACTAAAAAATAATGTGATTAATTTCATATTATGGATTGAAACGATTTCCTAAGGTTTATGTATAAAATCCATAATTGAACACTGAGTTAAAAATCTAATTTGGAAACCGATTAGGAAACTGAATTTAAACCTACCTTGAAATTAAAAATTGTTGTAAAAGACTTAAAAATTTGAATAATTGGGTATATTAAACGCTAAACAAAAGATAACAATAAGTACTATAGGACAAAATCAATCTATAGCGATTATATGAAAAACTGAAACAAGAATTGTATTATAGGGATTTTTGGCGAAGGCCAGTATGAGTCGCATCTAGAGTGAGCAAACGAGGAGTCAAGGTAAGTTGGGATTAATACGAGACTGTATTTTGGAGTACTAATTTGAAGTACTTGGAGACTTGAAATTGTACCGGATTGTTCTTGTTAGATAGTTGATTATGCGCATGTACTTGTTTTGAGTTGCTGATATGATTATTGATTTGTTGCTTTAGCTTATTTATATAATTTGTTTAAAGTGATTGAATACCGTAAACCGGATTTAACTAAATATTTGACTCATAAATTTAAACTAGACCTGCATAGCAACTCATTAGGGGAACATTAGGATTCTTTAGCTAAATACTAACCCCTTTGAAAGGGATAGCGCTGGATGATATAATTGGTCCCTTCTTTGTCCTTAGTTGAATTAAGTGGCATGTGAGGAGGTTGCAGTAAGGGTGAAGTCAATGGTTTAAAGGTAGTCATAAGAGAAGTGGTGTCTCTATTGTATAAGCTTGGGTTTGGTTATGAGCTGTTGCATTACCAGAAACTCTTCAATTTGGATTAGAGCAAGTGTAATTTCTCTGATTTCATGACGAGCTAGACAACATCGTGTGATGGTATTTGCTTGAACATGCATTGCACCTAATAATTTGATTGATAACCCTGCTTATGTTTGTTGTATGGTTTTAAGTCTCTATCCTAACTTATTGAGCTGTAGTTGCTCATATCCCTATAAATGTTGTTGCAAGTGTTAGCGATGAAGTAACCTATAATTACCCTAAGGCTAGCAACTACTGGATCTTGGGGGAGAGGATATAAACTAAAGATTGGATACACTCTCAAGATTAAATTTATCTTTTAAGCTTTTAGCATTAAGTTATGAATTTCTCAAGTAAATTATGTTAGGCTGTTAAATCTTGTCAATATACTTAGATTATTTTAAGATAAGTATGCATTTTTCTCAAGTTTATAAGTAAATAACATATTTAATTTATGAACTATTTACTTCAAAATAGGTTAGTCGTGAATGTCTTGTATAAATCAAGTTTAAGATAGCAGCTGTATGGTCAGCTTCTATCTTAGAATGACTTACATGATAGGATTGTTACGACTTTGCCGCTTTGGAGTATAACATTATAACTCCTTTCGATGCCTCTTTTCTTAATATTTGTTTATTTTCTCTTGATACATTCAATGCATATTTCAAAATCCAAAAGTTCAAAGGAAATCTATTATTCAATTTGACATAAGCCTTTCAATCCTTCATTTAGAAATATGTCCTATACACTTATGCCATAATATAGAGGAATTCTCATGTACTAATTTTCATTATACACTACAATTACTTATATGCAAGGTTTCTTTTATTAGACATGCAAATTTAATTTGTATAGATTATCAATCAAAGCACCAAGAGCAATAATATTTAAATATTGAAAAAGACTAAAATTTCAATTTCCAAGTAAAGAAAGATTATTAGATTTGTCTAAATGAGATATATAAATCAAAATTTGTCTAAATGATAGTATATCACTACAATAAAATTTGCTTGAAAACATTGTGTAAGATACATCATTTGTGACGTTTGGTAGTCAATATAAAATATATATCATGTTTATTATATCATGACATTAACATATATGAAAATGTGATGGTGGAGAGGGATATATTGAGAAAATAAAAGGAAAAACTATAAAGGATAAAAAGTTAGCATACATTGTATGGTTTTTCTTTCTCAAAATTTTTACTACACAAAATTACCAACCAAACTTTAAGAGAAAGAACCCTAACTTTTTTACCTTCTCGTAAATGTACCCCCTTCAGTCTCTCTATCTTTCTTAACAACACTTTCAACCATATTAACCTCTCTCTTCACCTGTATCTCTCAACCACTCCTTATCAAGCATGCCATCTTGATTTGCAGGTACATCTCTCTCTCTCTCTCTCTTTGAGAAAATTAATAGTCCATGTTTTCTTAGCTAACAAATTGCTACAATCAGTGTCTTTCAAAAAAGGAAGAGGGTCAAATTTATTAAAAATATTCAATAGATATTACTTACCTATCTCCTTTAATCTATCTCACTTGCAATAATCAAAAAGAAGAACTCTTATTTGAACAAACATACCCTCCAATTATTTAAAGGTAAAAGGACTTTCTCTTCATTGATTATAAAAAGTTCATATTTTCTAAGGTTTTGAGAATGAAATTGATGTGTTTCAAATTGGGTAGGGTTAGGGTTTTGGGTTTTAGGTTTTGTTTTTTTGTTTTTTTTCCTTTCTTTTGACCCATTAATTGAAATATTTGATGTAGAATTCGAGGTGTTCTTATCATTAACTTTTACTCAAATTTATGACTTTCTTTTTGTTTGGTGAAATTTTTTTAGTATGAAATACACTTTTCCTTTTCTTTTCGTTTCTTTTTCTTTCTTAATGTGATTTTTTTTAGTTAGGTACTTAATTGATGTATATTTTATTAGTTGAAATCTATAAATTTTTCTTATTTTTTCAATCATAGTGTTACTATTTAATGAGAAAATCTTATGAGATAGATTATTATGTTTCGGATTTTTTTAATAAGAAGTTTCATGATAACATTATGGTCTATAAGAGTGATCAAGATAAACGTATCTATATCTATATATATATATATATATATTGGTATTTAAAGTAAAATTTTGGGATTTTAGGGTTAAATTTATGTTCAGACATACTTGAGTTAATGTGCATATTTGTTTTCATATATATAAATTTATACATATTTGGGTTAAAGTTCTCCTTAAAAGCTTATATGCATGAGTGTATAAGTTCATATATATTTTTATTCCATGTACGGGTACCTAACATTGTCATTTGTATATATTTGCTAAAGTGTTTGTATTGGAATGTAGAGCTAAATTTAGTTTGTTAAGGGTACAAATTGTCATTTTTCATTCCTAAGTGGAGGTGTGCAAGCAGGTTAAATAGGTCAACTCGGCTCGGCCCACTTTGGCTTGTGAGTTAAATGGGCTAGCTTATTTGGCCCGCTTTTAAACAAGGAATAAAATATTGAGCTTAACTCATTTAAAAAGTGGGTTAAACAGGTTGACTCATTTAAAAAGTAGGTTAAATGGGTTAACTCACATGCCAAAGGTATAAATATATTAAAAAAGTCGATCCAAACTAGCTCACTTTGACTCGCGAGTTCAATTAGTTGAGCTTATTTAGCCCGTTTTTAATTGGGCAAAAAAATCTTGAGCAAAACCCTTTAAAAGAGAGTTAAACGGGCCGACTGATAAATCAAAACCTACTTGAATACCTCTATTCCTAAGTAGCAAAGGATTAACTTCCTCTATAATATAAGTTATACATGTTACATTTTCTCAATGCCTTTGACTTGAAAAAATATTCAATAGGTATACGTTGCATGTTATGTATATATGGCATGTAAATAGCAATAAAATGTCGATACAAATATTAATGGTAAGAATAGTTTCTAAATCTATTACCATATGTAATATACACATGGTATGTATGTCAATATTTTATTTGTATTTATACACGACATCTACATAACAGTGGCATATATTACCACTAAAATGTTTTTCTTTTAACTTGTTTATAGAACTCTTAAAGAGATCTTAATAAATGCTCAAAATATTCTACCACCTTAAAAACCTAAAACCAGTTCATATCTTTTCCCCATTGTAACCTATAACTATAACATAAAATCTTTATGAAATTTAGTCACATAATTTAATAAGAACATACCAAGCTAATAACATGCTAATATACATATGATATGCAATTAAAAAGGGGAAAAACACTTTTATTTATAGATATATTTGTATACATCATACAAATGACAAAAAGGAGGAAGTAATTACAATAATTATCTACTTTCATTCCTTTTCGTTTTAATTTTATTCTTTCTCTTACGTAATGTTCTATATTTTTGCTATGCTACTCTACTTTAACTCATAGGTTACTCAATTGATTGGAATAAATCCAAACAACTCAAATATGATTGTAAAAGTTTAAGTTAGCATTTCTTAAGTCACTTATTAATTTGAAAGATAATTCTATAGTGATAAATATATATATATATAAATATATAGGTATGTATATATAGGCTAAGATATTTTTTTCTCTTTTTGTTATTTTAGTTACCATATTCAACTTATCTACCCATATATTATCTCATCTCACCATTTACTAGGTTAGTCCTAATTTTGACAACTTAAAGCTTTGATGCCACTCTTGATGCACCCCAAAATCAAGGGTCAATGCTAACCGTCTTGTAAGTTGCCTAATTTGAGGCACAAGAACTTTGCTATAATCACAAATGCTTTAGCTTAATTTACAACCTACTAAATGTTTTATAAAGAATAAAATATAGCTATAATTGTTGACAAAAATATTATGGGGCATACTTATTCTTATACGAACTTCTAAGATCATAGAGAATTGGATTTCCTTACCAAACAGTAAAATGGATAGTAAAAGTAATTTTAAAGTTTGTTTCTTCTACAATAACCTACATTCATATCCTGTTATACTTTCTTTAGTTAGGTTTGCAGAAGCTCTCATACCCATATGATCCTATCTCATCCCATGTTTAAACTTCATTAGCCTACAAAAGGCTATAGGGAAATGAGCTAAACAACCACAAGTTTAGTAAGGGGCAAGAAGCACATAGCATGTACAAGTTGAGTTTCGTGCCCCAAATTTAAGGGCCATGCTATTCGTCTTGGAAGTTGCTTAGTTTAAGATACAACATTTGTTTTGTTTGCTTTAATCATAAAGGTTTTAACTTAATACACAATCTATTATATGTTATATAAGAATGAAATATAAATACATATATTTATAGAAATATTACAGGGCATTTCTCTATTATCACACGAACCATTAAGACCATAAAGAATCAGAATCCCCTACTAAACAATAAAAAGAGTAATAAAAGCAATTCTAATAGCTTCTTTTTTAATAACCTACGTTCACATCCTTGCATAGGTTCTCTTTTTGGGTTTATAGAAACTTTCATGAACTTAAGATCTTAGCCTATCCTATGCTTTTAGCTTCAATAACTTGTAGAAAACAAAAGGAGACTGAGTTAAAGAATCACGTGTTGAGTGAGGGGCAAGAGACAAAAAGCATATACAAGTTGAGTAAATCAACTAAGTTATCAATCAATTATTACTCATAATGCATGAACGTGCAATATACCATCCACATGATGTTATTTGATCCATTGTAAAATTAGAGAAATTACACCTACTCTAACCGGGTTGAAGAGTTGTGGTATAATGGCTACGATGCCAATTATAAAGGCCATGATACCCTCTCATAGCCAATTTCTAGCTTATACAATGGAGAACCCTGCTTTTTTCGTAATTACTTTCAAACTAACATTCTCAATCTCATTATGGCCTTCTCTCATGTTATTTAGTTCAACTAAGGATGAGAAAAGGGCAGCACACTGCATCTCATTGAAGGCGTCGGAATTTAATCGAAGAAAAACCTAATTGTCTCCTAATGGGATGTAATGCATGTCCTTTTATAGTTTATAGTCTTATTCATATTAGTTCAGTTTAGAGTGATTAATCAATTTGTAGCACAACAAGTAGAGTAAAGCAATATAGCAAAACATGTAGCTCAGCTATCAATCAACACTTCAATAACTAAGTATAATTGTAGCATGCACATAAACAACTACTTATAACCACAAGCAAGCATATACTCTATAAATCTCACTTACCTGTGGTAGCGCTCACTTAAGTCGTTATGCTACTAATGCCTCCTTGCATGGAACTCCTATATGGCATAATAAAATCTTAATGTTCCTAAAGCAATAAAAATGTTATGCTTCATTTAACGTATTTAGATTATGAAATTATGTTGTTATAACTATGTATTGACCATTTTATACTAATAACTATTACTATGTTACTATAATTTTGTGAATTGTTATACACATATATATGGGGACCTTATAAGATAAGAGAATAACATAACTTTTGTGGTGATATTATATAATTATTTATACTAGAATCATATATGTTTGTATGTGTATCTATATGTGAACATCTATATGTAGTACTTACCTAGCAATGGAATGTAAGTGTATAAATTTATACACACATAAATATATATTTAACTATTATTATGTTGCTTTGGGAATAATATTAATATAACAAACTAATATATATGTAGATTTTATATAACCAGTGCATGAAATAGTAAAGTAAACTAGTTTTGTTTGTATGTAGATATAGTTTGCATGGATATGGGCACATGCATGTATTATATTTGTGTGCATGTTATACTTTAATTACATAATATAAAGTTTTGCCTGTCTGATATAACTTTTGATATAGTCGTTTAAATATTATGTAAGACAGTAATATATGTGTAATATAGATTTTATTCAAGCTTCGAAAAGATCATCATAAGCTATTTGCTTTATTATATACTTACCTCGAATTAATTATTTTGTTATCGTTGAATTCGTGAGAACATGACGAAACAAAATATGAGTTCATAATGCAGTTTTAATTTTAGGGACAATCACTTGCTATAGGAATACTCTGCATAATTTAATGTATATACTTAATCCTATATAAGTTTATGGGTATGTATAGGAAAAGATCAATTTGGTAGCTATTGCATATAGATTCCTAAGATATGTCTATATATAACACATTTTTTTTTCAAGACACTTTATGTTTATTATATGAACGTCTAGAAAATATGTAATATGATGTCTAAAAATAATAACACTTTCATGCTTTGATTAAAGAAATAACTGTCGCCTAATAAGCTAAACACAAACAAATAATAAGGAGCATTATTAAAAACTTCGTCTAGGCTATAAAGTAACAGGGAAAGTGCCTTTCCTATAAGGAGAAAGAAAAATAGAGAAAATAATGGCTTTTCACTTATTGAAAAGGGAAGACAAGAATCATGAAAAAAGTGAGTAGATAAGAGATGTGAATAATTTCTGTATGCGAATGAGGGATTAAGAATAATTTTCAAATAATTTCTATATGCAAATAAGAAAAGTGGGTAGCAATCTAGTTTGTTATTATGGAAATAATAGGTAAATACAATTGAGGTGGTAAAAGGAATAAATGTTCTATGTGCATATATTAATTTTACCAGTGTTTTTGGTTAGTTTCTATATGTATTATACATGCTTTTATTTGTTAATATATTATAAAGATCACATAGTATATATATGTATACATATATATATATATATAATTACCATTTTATAGTTACTTAATTATAACATAGCTTCAATGAAAAGCAACCACTCATGTGTATGTTAACGCACTGAAGCCTTTGGCTATGTATATATTATATTATTATTAACGGATGATGTATCTATATTGTATATGTATAAAATAAATAAAATTATGTAATATAATTAAATATTATTGATAAAAGATGATAATAATAATAGATGAGGAAGAGAGATAAATGGGGATTGTGGAGAGAAAAATAAGTAGCGGGAATATCGAAGGAGAGAAAAAGAGGAAGAGAGAGAGAGAGAGAGGGGAGTAATGAGAATGTTGGAGGAGAAAGAGAGAAATATGAGGGTGGATAATGCTTTTTTTTTTTTTAAATTTCTAAATTATCATGTATCTATAATTAAATGTATTAAAAAATTAGTTTATTAATAATAAAAATTTTATTTAAAAAGTTAAATAAGTAAAAACAATCAAGATATTTCGATCGTTATTTAAAACTTTAAACGCTTTAATAATATAGATATAATAAATATCTTAGTTAAGGAATTAATAAATAAGATTTTGGCTAGTAATGTATTAGGATTGTACATCATATTTTATGTTCATGCATATTCGTTTGAATTTAAGAGATACAATATTGTATAAACACACACATATATATATATTTGATCCACGAAAATATTAGGACTATATATTTGCCGATACAACTGTTTACTAATTGAAAGACACTTATAATGCTAAGCACGAGATTACCTAGTATTTTCGAAAGCCGAGCTCCTCAGATTTTGTACTTCTGTCTGTTCCGTTTTCCAGTGGCTCTACGAATTTGATTAAGAATACTACAAACGGGAACCGATAATCATGGCAGGATGTCAGAAGAAGATGATAAGGAGGATGAAGGAACAAGCGGGGATATTTTCCAGTGGCTCCATGAGCCAATTTATAGAACCCTTCTTCACCGCCACAATCAAGGTGATTTAAGGTTGTTCTCCCTCTCTCTCTCTCTCTCTCTCTCTCTCTCTCTCTCTTTCTCTCTGTTTTAAATAATAATAAACTTAACAAAAGTAACTTGTCCATATAGTGACAAGTGTCCCATGAGTGTCTCCATGTCCGAGCCTTATTTCTTTCCTTTGATTCGCAAGTCATTATCTTTGTTTTGTAAGTTCACTGTTTGTTATTTTATATATATATATATATACATATATTATTGTTATTATTATTAGATTAGGCATAGGAAAATAAGTGGTATTATTTGGAATAGTAAATTTCTAGTGCATGGTTTTCACATATCCTCAGAAGACGTAAGGCTTACTTCATAGGTTACTTGCAAATAAATTATAGATAAGTACTTGTATATTATTTAGATATGTAAGAAAATGTTGAGGGCCTAGTTGAATATTCCTATAGCACTTTGGGTGTATTCATTTTATCTTTTTATATATATATATATATATATTGATTCATTACTAGTTAAAGCATCATAAATAGATTTTGTGTAGTGGTCAAATATAATTTACATCAAGTTTCATTATTTATTTATTTATTTTTCTTTTCGATATCGAATAATCAAGGCTTAATCCCAATAAATTAAAAATTTATGTATAGTTTGTGTATTTGTATTTATTTTAAGAATCCAATTTCATATAAGTGTTCCTTACAACTTTTAGGATCTTGTTGTAAAATTTAGTGTGTTTGAGAGAAATATTTTTATTATTCCTACATTCTAAGTTAAATGTCCCAAATGGAATTTTCATAAGGTGCTAATTCACGTCTTTTAAAATTTACCTCTCGTTATTCATCTTCTAGCACTTTTATAAGATTTAAGTCATTTCAATGATTTTTTTTTTTGTCATGTCCCCCACTACGTTGATTTAATAAAACTATGGTTAAATGTTGATCATATATTTGAAAGTGTTTTGTAATGCTTAATAGATTATTAACTATTTATAAGTCGGCAAATGTGTGAAGCATTACATCGAGCAAAACAATAGAGGTGTCAATCAATTATTAAATGCAATGCATGAACATGAACATGTAGATGCCAACCACACGATGTTATGCGGTTTGTCATGAAGTTAGAAAAATTATGCTCATTTTAATTTAGGTTGAGTAGTTTACATATGAACGCCATAATGCCAACATAAAGCATAATGCCTTTACGATCAATCTTAAGCTTATGCACTGTAGAAATTGCTTCCAACCTTAGTGTGATCTCTTCTATTATTACTTAGTTTGACTAAAGGTTAAGAAAGGACAGCATACCGTATCTCTTCAAAAGGGTTAGAATTTGGCCGAAGAATTCTAGTCGTCTTTTAATGAGTTACAATCCAAGTTACTTTAAAGTTTAAATTAAAGTTTGTATTAGTCTAATTCATGGGTGATCAACCAATTCAAAACACACATCAAATAAGAGTCAATTATAGAATAGTACAACACAACATGTAGCTCAAGTACCAAATAGCACTTGAGTATCTAAGTACAAGCATAACATGTGCATAACTAATCACTTACCACTATAAGTAAGTATCTACTCCAATCTCCAAAATGCTAGAAGTATTTATCAACTTATCTAAAATGTTGCTTCTCAATTGGTTCACTACTTTAGACTCTTCACCAATTTGGAATCCTATATTCGATTTTTCTTGAATTCTATAAAATGATATATGCCCATTTATCCTATTAAACTATATTTGCCATCATCATAATTGATGAATATTATCTTAGCAAAACTTTGTATGTAGAGTTTATCAAATTCCATTATCGTCGAATACTTGCAAAGATATGTACTTATAGAAAGAAGATATATGTATATTCTATATAGTTGTAAAATGTAATATATAGAACATTCCTATTTATTATAATAATAATGTATCATTAATTACCTAATGTATATTATATGTATATGTATATATATAGATATAGATATAAATAGATGAACCTTAAGCATCTCACTTATTTGATGCTAGTTCATTTGCTTAGGCTCTTACATAACAAAAATATTTTTTTAGACTTTTGTATGAACTCCATAATTCTAAACTTATATACTTTTTCTCATATATATTAGGTTTTCAAATTATAGCGACGGTGCATATTTATTTATTTACAATTGTAAGTTATAGGTATGTGATATATATATATATACGAACTTAATATTTTCTAGAATCATTAATGTTTTTGGACTAATAGTGTAATTGTATGAAGTATGTTATAGATATATATATAATTTACATGTTGTTGACACTTGATTCTCGCCTGAACCAAAGCCAAATAGTTGAAGCCCATCATGCGGGGCATTGGATGGTGCTCGAGCAAATAGTGAGCACGTTACATCGTAACCCCCTCGCGAGGCTAAGAGCTTGTACTAATAAAGATGTAAGCTGATGGCAAGCTTGTCCCCACATTGTGACCTGCCTAATGAGACAAATGACAACTGTCTGAGCAAGTCACATCTTAACCATTGAGCTAGCGACCATTGATCGTTTAGCGGAAGCTTGGGGCACAACTTGCCCCATTAAGTGCTAGCTAACCCCTTCCTCAACATCTCGGCTCGACTTTTATTTTTAGCACCTACTTTCCACTGTAGCTCATTAATGAGCATCTAACATTCGTAATATGACCAGTACACCTAGTAACCCTTGCTTTTGTCAGGTCTTTGAATTGTAGATTTGGTTTTATGTAACCCCTTATTGTCATGTATCTAGGTGTCTAGGTAACCCACATAAAAGGTGCTAGGAAGTAAGGGGATTCTCACTTTAGAAGTTTAGGAACATACTAGGTCTAAGAAAGAGGTTCTCACTTTATACTCTTTGGAGGGGGGGGGGGGGTTTCTTCTCCCTTTCTCTCCTGATTAGAGTTAAACATGTCACCTACACTATAGGCAATCACAGTCCCTTGGGTCCTTAGTGCTTGCCCCTCTTTTTCCATCGTTATCTTTGTTAACTTGAGCGTTAGAAGGCCCCCATAACCACACTTACATGAGGCTTTTTACAAGTATCGAGAGGAGAATTTGAAGCCCTAGTCCATTCAAGCCAAACTCTGTACTAGCCCGTACATCCTAATTAATCCAACCGTGATCAACATTTTGGTACCTACCATTTTAGGCTACTACAACGACGATGGATAAAAACAAAAACAATAACACATAAGCTTCCCATTTAAAGGATACTAATACCTCCCAACAAGGTAGAGGTGATCAAACACTTCACCTTAAAATGAAAGCATTGAAGTCCAATGACTCAAGTCACTCGTCCAGTAGATGTTGGAAGAAAATAGAAAATACCATGAATCTAGTGCATCTTTACATAATGTTGTGACATTACTTAAAGTGCATCTCAAAACTGTCCAAACGAGGAGGCAACCATCGACTCCTCTTTATAGCTGAGCAAGAATGATGACCTGCGTAACATATGCCTTAAGCATTCATGCAATCAGATTCAACACGATCACCAACTGTATGAAGACTTATGCGACCAGTTGAATAGCAATAATAGCAAAATGCACAGAGAAGGTGAGTACACAATGATAAGCAAGTCGGTTGATTGCCTATCACTAAGGCCATTGCTAAAGGATTATGAAGACATGAGCACGTACGAGCTCAACAAACACATCTACCGCGCATCTAGTGTGTAGGATCATAAAAAAATAGAATTGTTTATATGGGCATCGCGCTCTATGTTGACAAAAGCCCATTCATCTCCTTAATCCTTAAGGAAACCTTGTCCATTGGCACAAGGCTGCCCTTTTTGAAGACTTACAATGGCATGACCGATCCAATTGATCACCTCATACATTTTCAAACAATGATGAGCCTCCACAACTTCTTAAATGCCATCATGTGTAAAGCCTTCCTTATCACTTGGCAAAAGCTGCTTGGCTCTAGTTTAACACTTTGCTCAAGGCATCTATTACTTAGTTTGATGACCAATGAAGTAGATTCCAATAACATTTCCCCAGTTTTCGAGTCCCACAAAGAGACTCCTCTATCGTCTACATTGTCAAGCAATGCCCTAACGAAACCCTATGAGCATACCTCGAGCGCTTTAACTGAACAAAGCTACAAATTTCCAAGTTAGACAATGGAATCGCCCTTTAAGCGGTCCTCACTGGCATAGACCCTAATGGAAGGCTTTTCAACATAGTGTCCTTGGATAAGCTTAAATCCTTGGATGACTTCATGAAAGTTGTCAAGAAGTATGTAGGCCAAGAAGATGTCATTAGAGCTCATTTCGAAGTGTAAAATAACATACACATCTTAGTAAAGGATCACTAGGAACCCCATAATCCTAGATTACAACCCCCTAGTGTACGAAAAGCGTGATGAGCTAAGGCACATATTCTAATATTACACCTCGTACAGCCCCTTGACTCGACCACTCCGCAAAATAATTTTATAGGTTATAAAGTAACTCTCGAGACCACTAAGCATTTGTGAAACACCGAAAGTGACGAACTCAAGAAAATATTGTGACTACTACAAGACATATAGGCACAATACTGACAATTACCACTACCTTAAGAACGCAGTTGAAGGCTTAGTCCGTAAAGGTCGCATCGACCACTTTGTAGCAGACGAGAAAAACCAAATCCAATGACCAACCTAGTGCCGTTGAGTGGATAACCAACAACAACAACACAATCAACATGCCAATGCCCTAATAGATGAACAAAACCATAGGCGACGACGAAGCCAGATCAACACCACATTTGGTTACCCTCAACTCCTATTAAGAAACACAACCATAAAAGCCAAACACGAGGTTCACATCATAAGAAATAAGAAGCTAAAGACTGACATTACAATCACTTTTATTGACATGGACGATTAGGGAATTGGCCCTCCCCACAGCGATGTACTCATAAAAAACGTTGAAATTGGGTACTTTAATGTCCATAAAACGTTCATTGATAATAGAAGTTCAACAAACATACTCTCTTAGTGCACCTTTGAGAAAATGAAAGAACAACTTGATGAACCACTTTAACGGTACAAACACCGCTCAACAGGGTTTAAAGGTAATAGACTAGTAGTCCCTATTAAGGGAATTATCACCCTACTTGTTTAAGTAGGTGACGACGAACATGTCACCACAAATTCAATAGACTTCGTCATTGTCGATATATGGTCACCATATGATGCCATCCTTTGCAGACCAAGCATCATGAAATTTAACATGCTTATAAGCCAATGATGCCTTAAAGCAAAATTCATGACACCTACTGGTATGGGTAAGGCTAGAGGCGACCAAGCTATGTCTATGTCTTTATCTTAAAGCCTAATCCAGAAACAATGTCATGAACATCAAATCCACCAACTCTTCTACTTCCCTAGCGTGGGAAGAGCTTGCTAAAGGGACCTTGGAAATCAAGATATTCAATGCCCTTGGCATGATAACCGAAATAGGGGTCATGCAATCGGATAGTGATAAAACCAAGCTCACAGATTTCCTTAAGGAAAACTTAAACATCTTCATGTCTACCCTAGAGGACGTACTAGAAATCATCAACATCCTTGAGGCCACTTATCACCTCAATGTCAATCTAGCCATTTGACCTATCAAGCAAAAGAAACAACATGTTGCCCCAATACATCAGGCCGCAATCAAGGAGAAAGTATAGAAGCTCCTCTGAGCAAGTTTCACTCGATAAGAGAAATACCCAACCTAGCTCGCTAATATAGTTCTTGTAAAAAAATCAAATGGAAAGTGGCATATATGTGTTGACTATACTAATCTCAACAAGGCATACCTTAAGGATTGCTTCCTCGTAGAGTGTATCGACTAGCTCGTTGATTTGATGTCCAGTCATACGCTTCTCAGCTTCATTGACACATAGTCCAGATACAATTAGATTCGAATGGCTCTCGAAGATGAAGTCCATATGTCCTTTGTTATAAACTTCGGGAAAGATTGATTACCCACATCTTTAAGCCACAAATAGGTAAGAGCATCGAAGTCTTTGTCAATGACATGATTGCTAAGAGCAAAACTAGAAAAGACCATATCAATGACATTTACAAGATCTTCTAAATGCTCTAGCGAATCAGGATGAAGCTTAACCCTCAAAAGTTTATCTTTGGAGTCGCTTTGGGCAAGTTTCTTAGTTTCATGTCACAAAGTGAGGAATAGAAACAAACCTGGATAAAATTAAAGTAGTCCAAGACATGTAAGCTCTAACCAAAATAAAAGAAGTCTAATGACTAATAGGAAGGGTAGCCGTACTTAATCAGTCCATATCCCAAAGCGCTAATAAATGTGCATAATTCTTAAATTTGCTCAAACGTCTTATTGAGTTCAAGTGGACGCCAAAATGTCAGTGAGGTTTCCAAGAGTTGAAGAGCTTCTTGGAGACCCCACCCATGCTATCTAAACCAATACCTGGAGAGGCATTATACTTATACTTTGTAATCAATAACAAAGCATTATCCTTAGTACTCATCCGAGTTGACGACCACGACTACCAACCATTCTACTATGTTAGTTACATCCTCCAAAGGCCAAAGCTTGGATAAACCAAGATAGAAAAGTTTGCCCTCATGGTGGTTGTAGATGCCCCATTCTTGCCCTCCTTTTATTTATTTTTTTTCAAAATTTTTAGAATAGGATAAGGGGTCTTAAATTAGGAAAAATACAAAAGTAGAAAATTTAAGAAAATTAAAAGAAAAAGAAATTGAGAAAAAGATACAAAAAATAGAAAAAACAAAAAAAAAAAGAAATTTAGAAAAAAGAAGTTCAAAGAATGGAAAATTTAGGAAATTACAAAAAATAAAGAAAATTTAAAAATTGAAAAAATAGAGAATTTAGAAAATATAGATAAATAATAATTTTAAATAGTGTAGATTTTTTAATTTAAAACAAGTTTAGAAAAAGGGCGTTGAGCCTAAGTTTAAATTTAAATCTAACTTGGGTTAGCCTTGTCTTAATTACACATATGCATAAGGCGTAGGCTAATGGCCTAACGGACAAGCATTAAACATAGTATTGGGATAGCTTAAGGTTTAGGGTTCGAATCTCACCAAAGGCAAGAAATGCCTTTTATTCTTTTTACCTTAAAATGCACATGATACGTCGCCACATGTCAAGGGTTTACTATGCTACGTATCTTAATACGTGGCACCATTGAATTAGACAACGGCTGAAGTGGTGCTACGTGGCAGCTATGTGGTATGCTACGTCAGCTGCCATGTGTTACAGTAGTGATACATGGCACATTACATTTGGATGACATGGCTGACGTGGCACCACATCAACACCTCTTTCTCTCCCTTTCCTTCTTTTTCTCCTTAATTCCTTCTAATTCTCATGTAAAGCTCGCTTAGGGTCCTCACTTTAAGCCCATTTTTTACTCATTTTTCTTTGTGATTTCACTAAATTAATGGTGAAATCATGAAGATGGCATGGAGCACTATGAATTAGTACAAGAAAACACATTTAAATTCAGTCTTTGCAAGGATTAAATGGGGTCTGAATATTTGAAAAAACTGAAATTTTGGAAATTTACATTTATTTTGATTTTAACCATCCTAGCTTAACTAGGTCAATTTGAGTATAAATAAGGGTCGATTTTGTTTGTTTTGGGGGGACGGGGAGAATCAATTGTAACTACATAGCTTTCACTCTCAAAAACTCTCTCTCTTCCCCAATCATTCTCTTTCCCTTCGTACTACTGTGTTTCTCTCCCTCTCTCTCTCTCTACAATTCTCTCTCTTTAGCCAAGTTCGAGCTACACTACCACCCTAGCAAGACTCCCTACAGCCTAGACTTTCCATCCCAACCCTTATTGCTCTTCGTTGTAACCCTTAATTGCACCATGCAACACCAACCTCCAAACCCAAACGGCCACACCCACGCCTCTCTGAACTACTACATTAGGTGGTTTTCAAGTTGCATCACCATTACGGTTACACTTGCAGCACCCCCAAACCCAATACCACTCTACTCTTATCCCCTCAGCAACTACTACATTCAATACCCCAAGACCACCTTCAGCCACTGCTTTAACCACGCTCAAATGCCACCATTTGGCCGAAGCATTGAACCTACCCCACCTCCCCCCCTAAAAATCCTAATCTAATACTAATAAAAAACACTTCTCCCACTTCATTTGGAACTTGGATTACTTGGAAGTGCCTTCTACTACTATTGTTGTTGAGGACGCTGAGACTTGACCTGGATCTGAGATCTGATCGCTACTTTGACCCGACCTAACCTACTCTAAATAACCTATGTCCATCCTTGGTTCGGCCATTCTCCTTTCATTTGCTTTGTAGTTTCATTTATACATTTATTTATTTGTTTTCTCTTGTAAGATTCCCTTGTAAATTGTAACTAAAAAAAAAAAAAAAAGAAGAAGGAAAAGAAAAAGAAAAGAGAAAAGAGAAAAGAAAAAAGGAAAGAAAAAAGAGAGAAAAGAAGAACGAGTTTAATTTTATTTCCTTTTTAGGGATAAATTAATCATAAGAAAATAAATAAGTAAATAAATAGTAAATAAAATAAAATAAATAAATTATTAAATAAATGGATTTTTTGCCACTTAGAAAATTATTTTTTTTTTTTTTAAAAAAGATAAGCGAATCTACTTTTTCAAAATTAAGGCCTTCTAGGGTTTTCCAAAAATAAAATTCCCGATTTAGGACATTTTTTTAGAATTTTTCTTCCATAAATAAAATTAGGTTAAAAACGTAAATCTGACATATTATCAAAATTAAAACAAATCCAACACATTAAGGTTTTGCAAAAAAAAGAATTATGTACATCTGATTTTAAATAATAGGTATGTAGGCACTTATGAAATGACGGTAAAAAACAAAAAAACCCATTTTTTCCATTTTGGTATAGTTTCACTCAATTTAGCCTAATTTATTAATCGATAATTAAACATTGTTTCATAGGATAATTTTTTAAAAGATGATTTTAAGAAATTTATTTCTAAAATTAGAAAGTTAATGGTACTTGTAAAGATTTAAAAATTCTAACCCCCATACTCGTTTTTATGATTCTTAAAATCATTTATAAAATTAGTTTTATTGAAAGGACCGGTAACTAAATTATAATCAATTAATCTAATTGGTTATTATAATTTAACTCTTTTACCCGACATCTAAAATGTTTTCAAAAATAAAAGAATCGATTTTCTTTAAATTTTAGTCGATGGTCAGTATTAAACGAGTAGGGTTTAATATTGATTAGTTTAAAGAAGAATAATTTATAAAATTGGGAGAAAAAACCGGGCTTAATAATAGTCATCCCAGTTTGGGAATTAAGGCCCTACTTCTAGTTACATCCAATTGTCTTACTAATAGATGTACCATTGTAGAAGCCTAACACTTCGAGCCAAATGATGAAATACTCCCTTAAACTTAACACCTATGGAGTCTAATTTCACCCCAGGCAAGCAATCAAGGCACAAATCCTTATAGATTATATACTAGAATACACCAAAGCGAACAAGCCTCCACTTGACCTCATCATACTTGTTTGGATGCTCCATATGGGGCTAGTATGACATTACAAGATCCATATGGAATAAAGATCCTTTATGCCTTAAAGTTTAGGTTTCTAGCATGTAATAACGAAGTCGAATACAAGGCCTTCATCTCTAGCTTGAGAATTGCCAAGGACATTCGGGTAGAAAAGCTCAGCATACACTTGGACTTCATGTTGATTGTACAACAAGTCAAAGGAGAATACAAGACTAAAGGCAAAACAATGGTTAAGTATTTAAATTTAGTATGGGAACTTCTCACAGAGTTCACTTCCTAACAAGTCAATAAGATCCTGCTAGCAGAAAAAGCAACGGTAGATAGACTATCCAAGATAGCCTCCTCTTCCATTCCTACATTGCATGACTGTGATAAAGCTACTCTTCATATAGTATCTCCTTAAACAAGGCATAGAGGTATAACAGTAGTAAGTTACAAAGACGATAGAAGTAACCCTAGGGCCCTCTTGGATGGACCCTCTTACGTAGTACCTTAAGACTAGAGCATCACTTGAAGATTAAGTAGAGGTAAAGAAGCTAGCCTCTACCGCAACCAACTATATAATGATCAATGATGTATTGTAGCAACAAGGATACAACATCCTACTCCTTAAATGCCTTTGGATAGAAGAAGGCACCTAAGTCTTTAAAGACCTCCGTATAGGAATTTGCAACAATCACACCTAGTCTAAAGCATTATACCTTTGAGCGCTTAGGATAGGGCGTAAGCTAAGACCATGCTTCAAAAATGCTACTCTTGCTAAATATGCATCGATCACTTGCACCCCCAATTTGAAGTTACACCATTTGATAAGCCTACGACCATTCACATAGTAGGGATTAAACGTCCTTAACCCCTTCTCGAGAGCTTTAGTAGGTCGACAATTCATTCTAGTAGCAATTGATTGTTTACCAAGTGGGTAGAGGTATTAGTAGTAGCTACCATCACATCTTGGGCTATTGAAGAGTTTGTCTTGACCCACATACTCTCCCGCTTTAAGGTACCATATAGGTTGATCACCAAAAATGGGAGGCAATTTGTTAGCAATTGCTTTAGAGATTTTTGTGACAAACACAACATCCAACTACACTGCACCTCGGTAATCGATCTTCAAACTAATGGTCAGGTTAAGGCTGTCAATAGGATAATCCTCAATAGTCTGAAGAAGACGGTGGACTGAATAGGGGGTGGTTGGGTTGACAAGCTTTCTAACTGTAAACACCCCATTTTTGCCCTCATTTATATTTTAAAACTTTTAGAACAGGGTAAAGAATTCCAATTTAGGAAATTTACAAAAATACTAAAAAATACAAAAATTAGAAAATTTAGAAAGTTACAAAAAAAAAATTAGAAAATGCAAAAAAAAAAAGAAAAATTAGAAAATACAAAAAAAAAGAGGAATAAATAAATAATTTTTTTTGAAAAATACAACAAACTAGAAAATTTACAAAAAAAAAAGGAGTAAAAACTTAGAAAAAATAAATAAATGAAAAATTTAGAAAATTTAAAGTAAAAAAGTAAAACTTGGTCCATATAACAACCGAACATGGCCTAAGGCCCTTAGTAATCTCATCGAAGCAAGTAAGGGGCATGCCCTTTTGCAATGTGCATGTGCATTGTATGCATGTATGGGAGTACATGGCACGTGACCATGCACCCCAGTTTCTCTGACAAAAACTTACGTATACTATTGAAGTAATTAAAAACAAAATCTTGCATGAGTAAGCCATTTCTCAACCGAATTAAATACATTAATTGAGAGAATTTATCAAAATGAAGGCGGGAATTAAAAGAAGACATAGCGTACTATGAATCGAGCCCTAAACTTTGTCTAAATTTAGTCAAAATTCGACATTAAATTGGCTCCAAAAAATTAAAAAAACTTAAAATCCAGTATCCCCATTCATGGTCGATTTCTCTATTAATGAGCTTTCCAAGCTCGTTTAAGTAAAGATTAGTATAAATAAGGGGGCTTGTAGACTCATTTTCAACATAGAGCTCGATCAAAAACACTCCAAACAAGTTTAAATCTAAGCTTCGTCTTTCTAGTACAATTTCTTCATCTCTCCAGTATGATTTCTTCCTTTCTTTGTGGTAGCATCCTACTCGGCAGTTTTTGACAAAACCCACCACCACTACGAGCTTTAGCGTCCCTAAAATACCAAGACCCAACTTCTCTTTCGTCTCTAGCAACCATAATCGTAGCTGCCCATATCCAACCATAACCACTTAAGCTCTAATCACTACCCAAACAGCTATAAGATACGGAGGCATCGTTGCTACCCCCATCAAGTCCAATTAGAAACTCATAAATCCAGCTTCTCCAGTTCGTTTTGGTGAATGAATCAACCCAAGTCGACCTTAAGGCTACTATGGTTCTTCTTTAACCTAAGTAGAGCTTCGACTTGGATTAAGGACTCAACTCAAATCGATGACCCGACTTGGCCTATGCCTACTACATCTTGGTCTAATTTTGCTTCATTTTGTAATTTTTTAAATTATTTTATTTTACTTTACTTGTATCCATAAATGTAATAGTAAAAAAAAAAGGTAAGAAAAGGAGAAAGAAAGAAAAGAAAAAAGAGATGAAAAGAAAAAAAGAAAGGAAAAAGAGATAAAGTAGCTTAGTCGTATTTTATTTTAGAGGTTAAAATTTAAATAAAAATTAGATAAAATAAAATCAAGTAAAATAAGAAAATGGTTTCACAACTTAGAAAAATTTATTTTCCAAACAAATAAAAAAAATAAATCAACTCTTTTTTAATTAGGACTACTTTAGAGTTTTCGAAAATAAGAACAAATTAGGACTCTTTCCTCTTAGATAGTTTTCTTAAATAAAATTAAATGGCTAAAGAACTTAAAGTCAACCATTTTGAAAATTAAAACAAATCTAACACACTAAAATTTTAAAAAAAGAATTACGTATGTTTGATTTTAAATAGCGTGTATTTAGGCATATACTAGGCGACATAAAAAATGAAAAAAAAAATAGTATTTTTCCAATTAACCAATGATTGAATTTCCTTTTGTAAAATAGTTTTGAAAGGTGATCTTAAGGGATTAAGTCTAAATTTAGAAATTTGATGGTATAGATTAGGGTTTAGAAAGCTTAATCCTTAAACTCAATTTTCCGGTTCTAAAAACTATTTCTAAAAATTGGTTTTTTCAAAAGACTAGTAGATAAATTATAATAAATTCACCTAATTGATTATAATTTGACTCTTTTTCCCTACTCTGGAATGTTTTTAAAAAATAATAAAATCGGATTTAAACCTTAGTTGAAAGTCAGTATTAAATGAGTAGGGTTTAATATTGATTGGTTTAAAGAAAATTAATTTTAAAAACCGATAAAAAATGTAGGCTCAACAGCTTAATAACTCCATTAGGAAATATCAAGAGGGTTAGCCATTTAACTTTCCAAATTTTGAATTAATCTCTAAAAAATCACCTTATAGATTATAATTTATTTATTCATTTGTTATTATTATTTATCCATATTTCTACTAACATTTTTGTAGGGTTAGCCTTATTTAAATTTTTTGGGGAATTCTCTTTATGCATCATAAATGTGTGATAGAAACGGTTAAACTTAGACTGTATTAAGATCTTAGGACGAGAAGGTAGGCGAGCATTGTGTAAGCTTTAGTTGTTGTGGTGTAACCATCGCTCGAGATTGGTTAGGCCACCTCCACTTATGCTTAAAGTGACCAATGAAAGTGTTTTTAACAAGTGAGGTCACGTAAGCTTAAGGACCTTTAGAACTCACCCTTTATGCATTCACAACATCCAGAACCAACAAATAACCAAGCAAGATGAAAAGAAAAGAAAAGAAGGAACAGCTTAGAGTTTCCCTTGTAAATATAGAATTGATGTAAATAGGTTTTTGTTTTTATTTTATACTATACTGTAAATAACGGTTTTTTAACCTTGTAATAAACATCTTTTTTTTTTTTTGTAATTCAACTTTAGAAATGACCTGTTCTTCCAATTTCATCCACTTCCAAGAAACGTACGTCAAAAACCTAACAACCCCAAACGTATTTTGGACTAGTGGCTTCAACACTTCAACCTAAGGGAAAAGGAGACCATCACCAGTAAAATCAAACTTATTCTATCACTTCTAAGGATAAAGATCAAGATTAATCTAATCTAGGCCCTAACTAACTTCTGGAAACCTAAGGAAGTGACTTTTTGAGTTAGGTCTCACCTAATTAGTCTAACACTTGAAGAATATACCTAACTACTTCAAGCCCATTTCTTAGAAGATATATACACTCTGAATTTGGAAGTTGACCTAGTGAACGCATTTTCAAGATTCCTTAGGATAAAAAAAGCTGGAATAAACAAGGCCTTGAAAAGCTATAATGGAAACTGTATCAAATTAGAAGACTTGAGAGCCTGGTTCACTATTGAGCTTAGATCCAACAAACGGGACATCTTCTATGGTAATCCCAAAGATTAGGGATAGAAGAAAATAAAGGCTTTTATCTTAGCTGCATTCAAGACTCTCCTACTCCTTAATGGAAATTTCTTCATCCATTTCAGGGTTGTTGAACAAGTGGGCTAGTTTTTTTGAAGGAAAATCATATGTCCCAATCATCTTCGCAGAACAAATTAGAAGCCTCGATATATTAAAGGAGAAAACAATGGCACGTTGAAGACTGGCATAGCACTACTAACGGTCTAGTTTGTAAACTACATGAAGTGTTATGGGCTTGATTTGATTCGAGGAGAATTCACCCATTGATTTGATCGGTTGATTTGTCAACAAGGTCTATCTCCCAAAAGAAAAGTCCACTTACTGTTTGGTGGAAGTGTAGCAAAATTTCCAAGTCGCTGATATCTTATGGACAATAACATAGAGCAACTTCAAGAGGATAATCTTAATTTGTAAAAATTACCAAGCAATACCTTTAATCGGGATGAAGTTATACATAGGTTATTAACCTAACAATATGATCGGGAAATTTGAGGGAATTTAAGATATAGTCTATAAGCCTCTGTTAGATATCACAACCTTAGATTATGAGGACCTTCAGATTTCACTGAGACAAAAGATGTCCAAACTCCAAGAGATCAAGTAATTATGGGAAACGGAGATTATTAGCCCTAACATCAATTTAGGAGAGTGATTGGGAGAAGTGGACAAGTATAGGGTCATTAAAGAATATTTGTATGATCAACTCCATAAGGTAGAGGAGATCTAGTATCGAGCACCAAAGGTCATACAACTTGCACCAGTTGAGCCAGACCTTGAAATGAAGACTTATATGGACCAAGTACAAGCTCGTGTAGAAGTTATCTATGAAGAGTGCAACATATGGGAAGATCTCTTTTGGTATCTAGATAACGTTCCCAAGCCTTAGAATATCAATTGAGGATGACCTAGAGAAGACTCAAAGAACTTGAAGAAATAGAAGAGCTCAGCCCCAAAAAGAAGAAGGAAGTACTAGCAGGATCCAATAAGCAGAAGAAGGGAACATTGGCCAAACACCAGAAGAATATCTAGAAATAGCAATACTTTCTTTTTGTATTTTCCTTTTTTTTTTCCAAAGGAAAACTCCAAAAGCTCTAAAATAATGAATGAAAATTAACATCTTATTGGCTAATTATTGGTTTTATTCCTTTGCATCTATATGCCATACATCTTTGCATTCTTGTACATTTATTTATTTTTCATGCATCTTATGTGCTAACTCCTTGAGAAGTGATCTTGAACCAAGTCATAAAGATAACTCCCAAATGTCCAACTTTCCAGAGAAGTCCTATCTAAACCTACTTACAGACTGGAATAGCCAGCCGAGGGAATGACAACATCAACACCAACAATAACAGTGTCAACCTGAAGTTGTTAATCCCACTGAACTGAGGTTTCGTTCCTTGGAAAAAATAGTAAGAAAAATTGTAAACCAATTGAGCTTCCTTGTTGATAGCATTGTTGTACTTAGATTTACAGTACCATCAAATGAGGAAAGCTCGAAAGCTCAATATGGAAAGTATGCCGAAGCACCACCCTTGAAGAGGAAGAGGCCTATCCCAAAGTTAACACAACCTTTGAATCTTTCATGACAAAAGGGGTCTATCCAAAGGTTAACCCAACTTTTGAGCTAAACACTTATTCATTCCCAGTCAACCCAAAACCAATAACTGGCCAAGACCGATTGAAAGAACTAGAAAGGCGATTAACCTAACAAATTACTAAAAAGATGAAAATGCTTGAAGGTTATGATGGTTTTTAGCAAGTTAGTATTACAGACTTCTTAGCTATGACTATAGAAGCTTCCTTGAAAAATTCAAGGTTCCCGACTTTGAGAAATATAATGGGACTGGCTACCATAAACTGTACACCAGGTTATAAGTATGCAAGATGGGCAAGTAAATACAATATGACAAGCTCATGGTGCAAACCTTTCAAGATAACTTAAGGGCCTACTTTAACTTGGTACGCCCAATTAGACTTAAATCGAGTGAACACATGGAAGAAGTAAGCTAGAGCCTTCTATGAACAATACAAATTCAATATTGAAGTAGTACTAACCATGATGGATCTAGTTGTCCTATGAAAGAGGCACAATGAGTCATTCAAGGAGTATGCTTAAAGGTGGAGATCCTTAGTCGTAAGGGTATCTACCCCTATGACTAAGAAAGAGTTGACTTTAGCTTTTATTAACACTATAACGACTCAACAGTATCGTTGTTGTGATAGGTCGCCGTGTACCGTATAAAGGTCTATTATCAACCCCCTTACTGATCATAGGCCTTTCATACGACACACAAGGCTCCTTCCACTCTACGTTACCACTAGGCCCATAAAAAAGTAATATAGAGCAATTTAACTAAAATTACTTCTATGTTATAAATTAACTAATTGTATGGGCTCATGAGAACCACACCAAAACAACATTACAAACGAATGCAATTCATAACGGAACTGCATAAAATCTAAGTTATGCATAAATATATATAAAGTATCTAAATATCTATAATCTATTACAAAATGTCCTCTTCGCTCTCTGATCGCTCCAACCCGTCTCTACCCGAGACTTACCACGGGCATGCCTCGGCCCGGATTGACGAAGAGGTTCTCCTGCACCAACAGAAATCTATAGGGGAGTAAGCTTACGCTTAGTGAGATAAATACCCTCATCAGTACCACACGACAGAAATTTATTAGATGCACAATCATATGAATGCATGAACAAACAGTATGCCATACAACGCATGCAGTGACCTAGGAACTGCATACGACTCAGAATTTCGCCCCCTGAAGTCGGGGTTTGGAGATATTAACCGACCCAAACCAAAATCCGGGTTCTAGACCTTAGGTTTTATTTCATTTGCACTATCGTGCTCATACCAAAACAAAACTCTACATATATACATATATATATACTTCCTTCACCAAAATCAAATTGTATCCTTTAAAAATCCCAAGTCTAGCGGTGTGGTGGCCCCCGCAGTCCACAAACACACGCCCTAAGCAGAAGCCACAAGACTCGGCCCCTCGCCGATGGTTGGCGTCTCCTAGCGCCTAGTAAGCCCATCGGCTTAAGACAGAGACTCAATATATATGATGGCATAGCTAGTGCCCAATCCTGCAGGAAACTCGTATTCCTGTGAGTCCCTTCCCATCTTCTGTGTGAAGCGGCAGTCGGTGTTATCCGTATGCAATATGGGGAATGCATGATTCATTTTGAGTTCTTAATCATATAAGTGATTAACTTGATTTTCAGGGTGATCAACCAATTTCATTCCATACAATTCACAAGTATATATTCATGCAAACAATTCCCAATTATTATATATAATTAACAAGTCATCACACTCATCCATAATTTCATACACATGCATCTCCCATATCCCACAAGCATCCAAATTTATAAATATAAGATTAGGTGCATCTACTTTACAAGCACAATCAAGTAAAGAGTCATCGGGAATTTACTCACTCTGCCATGTGGTTCAATCAAAGTAGTCCGGAGGCAAGTCGTCTCCGAAAACAGTGTCCCCTGGTCATTGAAATAATTTTTATAAGGAATTGAAGCAAACTTAAGAAACTATGTAAATTTTTCTTAAGTTATATTCTTAGCTAGTTCTCGGAATTTTTCCGGTTTTTACCTAAAGTTCAATCGCGTATAACTTCTTCGTTTTAAATCCGATTTTTATGATCTTATAGTCAATCTTCATCGTTTTCGAGTGTACTTTAACGTGGTCAGATTAGATTTTCGAAATGAGGTATGGAATTCTGTCCATGGGTCAGAACAGTAGCGTTCCTCATGTGTTGGAGTGTTTTTGGGCCTTGTTTGGTAAATGGGCTTTTGATAGCTTGAGGAATCCTTTGGGCTTGGTCTTTAGATTTTATCCTAAGCTTAAAATACTCCTTGAGATCAGATTTACAATTTTGATTTATATTCCTAAGGCTAACAACCACTTCTTGGGCCCTTTAGTGAGCTTAAGTTATCAAATGGGCTTGTTTTTTGTTCAACTAAGGTTAATGACTTTGGTGGGCTTATGGGGCCTTAGGTGGATTTATTATGGGCTTCAAAACAACTTCTCTTGGTTCTTTAAGTTGCTGGTCAGATTTTTGTTGAAGGCCCATCTTAGAGTTCTAAGCTTGTTTTGAGAGTTTTAGGCCCGGTTTTGAGTTTTAGGCTTTGTATGCTAATCATACTTGCTTTGGTTAATCCTTTCACTTTGTTCTTTCACTTTTATCATATTTTTAGGCCTCATTTACCCATGTTCCAGATCTGTTCATGTTGGTCCTAAGGGGTCTTTACTTGGTTTTTCAACTTGTTTTATCATCTCCTTAAGTGTAGGTGATAGATTATGCACTTAACTACTTGTGTATAAATCTTAACTTAAGTTTCCTTCCATCAAATGATCCTTTAACTCATGCTCCACATAAAGAAATAAAAGATCTTATACTTCATAAAACCTCCATATCATAGCTCATGCCATACAAGGTTGATTTCTTCATAAAACTTCATGTGATGGATTTTTCCTTAACTTAAGTCTAGTTTTGAGCATGTTTAACTAAATGGAAACAAAATCAACATTCAAATGATCATGGAACCTTCACGTCCAGCATGCTTACCCTTCATCAAAGTTCTCATTTCAAGATTTCCTTAGCTTAAAATCTTCCATTCAAAGCATTAAACAAATGTCCATACAAAACACCAACTTTACATGCTCATATTTCAACTTCATGTAATGGTTTTAGGGTTTGTTTCTTAAAACGAATTTTTATGCTATAACAACTCAAACCTTACTCATATCTTCAAGAAATCCAAGTCTTCTAACATAAATATTAATCCACACATCACAAGAATCACTTACTCGTCCTTAACGCAAAGTTTGGTGGTTGTGCACTAAGGTTCCTCTTAAGCCTTTAACTTTGCTTCCTCCTTTTTGCTTACCTTTTTGAAACCCGAATTCTTTGGTCTTTTGGAAAGGGGTTTATGAAAGATTCTAATGGTCTTAGATGATCTTAAATGATGAAAGAAAATGGCACATGAACAAAGAAAAAAATGCCGTGAGTTGAAGCTTCAAAATGGAAGAAAATGGATTTTGTGGGGTAAAGTTGTTTCCCCTTTTTATGTTTGTTTTAAAAGAGAGAAAGATGAAGTGAAAGTGAGATTAAAAGTGAGAGAAATGGGGAGGAGTGCAGCCGGTTGGAATGAAGAGAGAAGGAGTGTTTAAATGCCTTGAAAGTATTGTCTTAAAGCTTACAAAAAGTCAACAATTGCAACTCTTGATGATGTAAGCATTAAGGGATGAATAGTGATGTGTAAGAGGAAGTGATTGATGGGTGAATGACAAATGCATGACCCCCCTTTCTCCCCTTTTTAGATCTGCCATGGGAAGTCTTTTAATGGCATGGAGTGGTCTTGTCACCTTTATTAAAGTTAAGCTCATGATTTCTTGTGAAAATTTGTCCATATGTAGTATAAGTGAAGAGGTGATAAGGAAATTGTCTTATCACTAGATTTTGATAAGTTATCAATTGATAAATGATTCCAACTCTCAATTGATAAGTTATCTAAGGTGATTGGTTGATCTACTTATTTATGGTGTAAGGCTTATGCATGAAGATAAGGGCATAGCCTTATAGAAAATTGTTTTAGGATTTTCATCTTACATTGTTTTGTGATTTATGATTTGATTTTTGTAGAATTGTGAAATTTTATAAAGTTGAATAAAATTATTCAAACTAAATTATCGATTAATTATTTATGGTTAAAATTCCTTAATGGTCTTAAGGTTTAGGGTTTTAAGTAGCTTTAGAGCTCGCAGTTCTTCAAGCTCGGGTTTTATCGACAATTAGCTTTTGAATTGACAATTGGCTTTTGAATTGTAAAAATTTAATTTGTTCCTAAATATAAACTTAAGTTTTTGGTTTAGTTGATCTTTAGGAATGTTCGGGAGGTACTCCTAAACAAGTCTTAGGCCTACTAAAAGTAGGGTTTACAAACACTCTTGAAAGGCCTTACTTTTCTTTCTTGATTATGCAAGCCTCTTCCAGCTTCGTAAAAGTGGTGGCCATAAGGTATTAAATTGAAAATGCCATTGCTTCCATTGAATTACAAGAGCCATAAGATAAAAGGCTACCCTCTGCAAAGCCCACTACTAGAAAGCCTAAAGAAGTAACTGTCGACATGGTGAATTTAAACACCAAGCCCAATACTCGGTCTCCTTTAGAACAAATCCTTTGCCAATGCAGTGATAATTTTGAAGTAAGCCATAGGTCAACAGGGTTCTGAGATAGTTCACTAAGATACTAGTTCCTTTTAGCCAGGTCCTCAAAAAATTAAGAAAAGATAGTCCAATCCATTTTGAGCCTCCTAGTGAAAGGTATAGGCCAAAGGTTTTTTATCCCAACGCGAAATGTCAATATCAATTTGGGTAGGTAGGCCATTTAATTGACTCGTACTAGAGATTAAGAAACAAAATTCAAGACTTAATTGATGAAAGCACGGTTTAACTAGACTTCGTAGAGGCCTTAGTTTCAAACGTTAACAACAACCCCCTGCCCTATCATGGCCCCATCATCAGCATGATATTTGACGACTTATATTTTGCCATTAACATGATCGATTCCAACGGAGAGCCTAAGGTTTATAAATTCTACAAATAGGAGGAGAAACAAGTTCTAAAGATCAAAAGGTATACCTTACATGTGCCTTGAGCCCTTGAAAATTACGAAACTACCCCTCTCAATTACCAGGCTGTAAATGAAGGGTAATCGAGCTCACTTATTGGAGGGATTACCTACTCCGGTAGAATTTATAACCCAAAAGAGGACATGAAAAAGAAGAATGTGCTAGAAGAATCAAGTAATAAACTAGCTGAATACGAAGAATGATTGTCTACCTTCACAAAAATAATCAAGTCGAGTGAATACAAATAATGGACCAACTTACAAAAACTCCAGCATAGATATCACTCATGGGTTTATTAATGATGTTGGAACCACATTGGGAAACTTTATTTAGAACTTTGAGGGAGGTTAAAGTCCTTTGCGAGATACTGACCGAAAGAATGGGTTTTGTTACCAACTCTATCCTTACCATGGATCAAATTTCTTTCTCCATCAAAGAACTGGGTGAAGAAGGTAATTAACATACTAAGCCTTTATCCATAATAGTGAGGGTAAACAACATCATCATAGCCATAGTCCTCATTGACAATGGGTCGTCACTAAATGTTTTCTCTCTTGCTACCTTAGATCTATTGGGCATTGATGTAACCACAATAAAGTCGAGTTCAACAACAGTTAAGGCTTTTGATGGATCTAGAAGGGAAATTATTGGGGAGATCGACTTATCGATTGATATTTGCCTATAAACTTTCAACATCCAATTCTAGGTCCTAAACATCCCAAGGACCTTCAACCTTTTATTGGGAAGACCTTAGATACATTCAGTAAGGCCTATACCTTTAAGCTTATATCCAAAGGTTAAGTTCCTCTCAAATGACCAGGTTATAACGATTTTAGGTGATTAGGATTACGAAATATATAAAGAAATGGCCATTTCTTACATTAGCATTGAGGAGCAAGAGGTGATACATTATATCATGCCCTAATGACCTTTCTACTATCAATAGAGACTTTCATTCGAGCTGATGTCTAGACTTTAGAACCTACCAAAAAGGACACCTCCAACAAGAATAAGATAATGACCCCATCTCGCAAGCTCTAGCACTTGAATAATTGGTTCTCCGTCCCTATGAATAGTGATATGTCTTCTCTAGGGTAAATGATGAATTACGGTTTAGTATTTTATTTAGTTTTGTAATTATTGCCTTTGCTCAACAATATTGTACTTGAAAGAATTTCTTCTAACTTAATAAAAATTAGTCTTCATTCTCTTCACTCCTTTACTCACACTCTTTTCTTTACACACTTTTGACCCAAATCTAATGCTTTAAATAAAAGCTAAGGATACCTTACATAGATAGGTGATGAAAATATTGATATCACTTTCGACCCTATAGGGTTAGTTGTCAGGAGTGATGTTAATGACCGTAGTGACATACAAGCGAGCTAGCAAAGATATGAAATGAGTAGAATTTCCATTGACAAGCTAACCGAGACTGTTAATGTTAAGATTGATGATAACCCCAAAAATCTGAAGATTAGAGGGACTTTGAAAGAAGAACAAAAGGCAGAAATGACTACACTCTTATCAAAGTATCAAGATGTGTTTGCATAGTCTTATAAAGATCTACCCGGCCTGGATCCATCAATTGTGGTCCACCGCTTACCCACATGAAAAGATATTAAACCTAAGAAGCAGAAGCTAAGGAGATTCCTACTAAATATCTTGTTGAAACTTACAGAAGAAGTTAAAAGTTATTATGGGTTAGTTTCATCGAAGTGTTTAATTATCCTAAATGGGTAGCCAACATTTTGCTAGTGATGAAAAAGAATGGAAAAGTTAGACTATGCATGAATTTCTAAGACCTCAATCATGCAATACCTAAAGACAACTTCCCTTTGCCTTATATCGACATCTTAGTAGATAATACTACCGGGAACCATGTCTTCTCCTTTATGGATGGATTCTCTAGGTATAATCAGATTAGAATGTTTGAAGAAGATAAAGCTAAGACAACATTCATTACAACTTGTGGCACATTTTGCTACAAAGTAATGCCTTTCGGATTAAAAAATGCTGAGGCAACTTACTAGAGAGCAATAGTCACAATCATTTATGACATGATGCATAAAGAAATTGAAGTATATGTTGATGATATGATTGCAAAATCCAAAGAGGGAGAAAGTCATGTACATAACATAAGGAGATTATTTGATAGGTTGAGAAAATTTCAATTGAAGCTTAACCAGAAGTATACTTTTGGAGTCACTTCAGGGAAATTATTAGGTTTCATAATCAATTAAAGGGGCATCAAAGTGGATCATGATAAAGTCAAAGCAATAGTCAACTTACACCCTCCACGCATACTTAAAGATATTAAAGGTTTATTGGGCCGCTTAAACTACATTGCCCAGTTCATATCTCAACTTATAGATAAATGTCGTCTCTTGTTTAAGTTGTTGAAGAAGAACACCAAGATAGATTAGGACGAAAAATGTGAGAAAGCCTTCACAATGATCAAGGAGTACCTCATGAACCCTCCAATTCTAGTAGCTCTTAAACTTATGAAGCCATTATTTTTATACCTTATGATATTACCAGAATCCATGGGGTATATGCTTGATCAAAAGGATGGGAAAGGAAAAGAGCGAGTCATATATTACTTGAGTAAGAAGTTTACTAAAGGGGAACAAAAGTGTTCAGAAATTGAAAGAACATGCTGTGCTTTGGTCTGGGTAATGCATCGGCTCAGGCAATACACGCTTTATTACTAGATTAAATTACTAACTCAGTATGATCCCTTGAGGTACTTAGCATATAAATCGGCCCTAATTGGTATAATCTCAAAGTGGAAAATGTTACTATTAGAGTTCGACATTACGTACGTAAACCAGAATTGAGTTAAGGAGCAAGCTCTAGTAGATTAGTTAATAGAAAATCCTTCTGAAGATACCCCCTAAGAGGTATAAGTCAGATTCACCAATGAAGATATCTTAGTTGCTAAAGGAAGTTTTGATGAAGGAAAAGATGATGAACCCCCAAAGTGGAAGATGTTATTTGATGGAGCTGTTGATGTATCTAGGTGTGAAATTAAGGCAATATTGATATCCTCGGAGGGTACATAGCTCCCTGTAGCTATAAGGCTCATTTTTCCATACACCAACAATATCATTGAATATGAGGTATGCATCATGAGACTTAAAATGACCTTAGATAAAAACATTTAAGAATTGGAAGTATATGGGGATTTTTCACTTATTATCGGCTAAGCTTGAGGAGAATACAAGATGAAGGATCCTAAATTGGTACCTTATTACTGGCACTTGACTGAATTAATGGAGAAATTCAAAGAAATTACTTTCTCTTATGTACTGAGGACATAGAATCAATTTGCTAGTACATATGCCACTCTGGTGTCTATGATCCAAATATCCAGTGGAGTCGAAATTTAGCCCCTCATTGTTGAAATTGAAGAGAAGCTTACCTTCTATTTAGTAATTGAAGGTACACATGAAAAAAAGCTTTGGTACCATGATATTAAAATGTTCCTATAACAAGGCACATACCTTAAAAAAGCTAAGAAAAATGATAGAAAGACAATTAGGAGATTGGTTGCCTAATTCTTGATAAGTGAGTCCACTTTGTACTAGTAATCTTTTGATGGTACACTTCTAAGGTGTGTAGATGACAAAGAAATCAAGGTGTTGATGAGAGAAGTGTATGAGGGAGTATGTGGTCTCTACATAAACGATTATATGCTCGTTAAGAAAATTATGAGGCTCGAATATTACTAGTTAACAATGGAAGGCGTATTCATCAAACATGTCAGAATTATCACTTATGTTAGGTTTATGCAAACAAAATAAATGCTCCGCCCTAAGAATTACACATGTTTTTTGTACCATGGCCATTTCTAATGTGGAGTATGGACATCATTGGCCCGATCATTCTAAAGGTATCCAATGGGCATTGCTTCATATTGGTCTCCATTGACTACTTCAGCAAGTGGGTTGAGGCCTCATCTTATTCAAGCGTTACTAAAGGGGTAGTAGTCAAGTTCATCAAGAAAGATATCTTGGCTCAATATGGGGCTTAAGAAATAATCATCACTGACAACGACACGAACCTTAACAACAAGCTTATGACAGAATTTTGCCAACAGCTTAGGATCATCTATAAGAACTCTACACCTTATCGACCCTAGATGACTAGAGCAGTTGAAGCAACCAATAAGAATCTCAAAAGAATAATTGAAAAGATGGTTGTCACATATAAGGATTAGCATGAGATGTTGCCATTCGTACTCATAGCTTATCGGACTTCCATTAGAACATTGATTGGGACAACACCTTACTCTTTAGTAAACAACATCGAAGTAGTGTTATTAGTAGAGGCTAAGATCCCATCTCTCAAGGTGTTATAAAAACCCCAATTAGATGAAGCTGATTAGAAAAAAGAATGTGTTGAGTAGTTGAATTTGATTAATGAGAGAAGATCGATAGCCCTATGTCATAATTAGTGTTACCAATAATGAATGGCTCAAGCTTTCAATAAAAGGATACGACCTCGAAACTTCAAAGAGGGTGATATGGTATTGAGAAAGGCTTTCCCCAATGGATAAGATTCAAGAGGAAAATTCCTTCCCAATTATGAAGGTCCTTATATCATGAAGCAAGTGATACCAAGAGGGGCTTTAATTTTATCTCAAATGGACTGTCCAGAATTGAGAGGCCCTGTAAATGCTAACTATGTGATGTTGTACTACCTATGAAAATCAATGGAAATTTTTACTCAGAACACGAAAATGCCAATTGTTTTGAATGTTTTTGTGGTCTAATTTTTATCTTCTACAAGTAAAGTTGGTATCCTTAGTAGTTATCAACAATGGAATCGTCTCCATCGCTTTCTCCTGCTCTATCAAAAGGTCGTCCAATTCCCTTACTCCTTTTTAATGAGCCCATATACTGAAAACACAAGAGGAGTTAAAAGTGAGATATAGAACATTGGTAATTAACAAAACTCTTTAAAATACTTTATTTCGGATTGATCTCCTTCGAAGGGGAGTTTTATTGTCTATTTTCCAAAGAAAGGAAAGATCCAGATAGGTAAACACCTCATGACAGATATCTACCAGTCGGGGATTAGTTTAGAAAAATCTGAAAAGCAATCAATTAATGAGCAAAAACAGTTGATAACACCCTGTATCAGGTTAATTTTCATGATTTCTATAAAGGGCTAATAAAGTCTCTAGGGCTCCATGCCAAGATCAGTTGGGTTGATGATGAGGGATAAAAAATTCAATTCATGAGTCGATTCGTTTTGATAGGACTTTTCAAAAAAAGGTTTAACAGTTTAGATGCTATCGACAAGACTAGGTAAGTACTTCTATACGATGTTAGCACATTAGTTTTTGAACATTGCATTTTCATTTAGACTATATCCCCTTAGATAATAACTAGTATTCGCAATTCTTTTTCCTAACAAACTTTTAGGTAGAGTTTTTAGCTAGCCTACAAGGTGCTTACCTTAGTACCATCTCTTTAGGGTCTTAGTCAGTTCAAGGAGTACTTCACCCGTATCATCTTTATTAGTCAGCTCATAAGGTAACGACTAAGTTTTCAACATCTCTTTAGAGTTTTATCTAGCTCAAAGAGAGCTTCGCTTGTTTCACCTTAGTTAATCAACTCACAAGGGCATACCAAGTTTTCAACAACTCTTTAGGGTCTTAACTAGCTTAAGGAGTACTTTGCTCATTTCACCTTAGTTAGTTAGTTTATAGGGGTATGATTAAGTTTTCAACATCTCTTTAGGGTCTTAGTTAGCTTAAGGAATGCTTCACCTATTTCACCTTAGTTAGTTAGCTCATAAGGGTCCGACTAAGATTTTCATCCATCTCTTTAGGGTCTTAGCTAGCTTATGGAATGCTTCACTCATTTCATCTTGGTTAGTCAGCTCTTAGGGATACAACCAAGTTTTCAATATCTTTTAACTAGCTTAAGGAGTGCTTTACCTGTTTCACATTGGTTAGTTAGCATACAAGGGTACGAATAAGTTTTTCATCCATCTCTTTAAGGTTTTAGTCGATTCAAGGAATATTTTGCCCATTTTACCTTAGTTAGTTAGCTCATAGGGGCATGACCATGTTTTCAAAATCTTTTAGGGTCTTAGCTAACTCAAGGAGTGTTTTGCTCTTTTCATCTTGGTTAATCAACTCATATAGGTATGACTAAGTTTTCAACACCTCTTAGGGTCTTAACTAGCTCAAGAAGAACTTCGCCTATTTCACCTTGGTTAGTTAGCTCACAAAGGCATGGCTAAGTTTTTGAACACCTCTTAGGGTCTTATCTAGCTCAAAGAGCACTTCACCCGTTTTATCTTAGTTAGTCAACTTATAGGGGTACGACCAAGTTTTCAATATCAGTTAGGGTCTTAGCTAACTCAAGAAGTGTTTTACTTATTTCATCTTAGTTAGTCATCTCATAAGGGCACGACCAAGTTTTCAACATCTTTTAGGGCCTTAGCTAGCTCTAGGAGTGCTTCGCCTACTCCCCTAGGCTAGTTAGCTTAGTGGGGCACTACCAGGTTTCAACCTTTTGTTTAGGGTTTAATAACCAAGTTTAATAGATTCTGTTAGGGTTCTTGCTAACCTATAGAAGCCCTATCTTCTTTCAATTTCTATTGTGTCTTAGCTAGCTCTTAGAGTACCTCCTCTCTCTTCACCAAATTCCCAATGGATTAAACCTAAGATGACTAGCTAGTTATAGCGCTTCTTAGGATAAATCCTACCTTTAAGGTAGAAATGGTGTTTTTTTTTTTTTTTGTTTTTGTGATAATGTTTTACTTAAACTTCACCGTAAAGAGGTGTAGTTATGGATACCACATTTTTGTCTCCATTTATTTTTCAAAATTTTTAGGATAGGGTAAAGGGTCCTAGATTAGGAAATTTAGAAAAAATACTAAAATAAATTTAAAAAGTAGAAAATTTAGATAAAAAATTTAGAAAATACAAAAAAAGAAGAAGAAAAGATAAAGAATTTTTTTTTAAAATACAACAAAATAGAAAATTTAAAAAAAAAATTAAAAACTTAGAAAAATAAATAAATAAATAATTTAAAAATAGAAAAATTCAGAAAATTTAAGGTAAAAAGAAAAAAGAACAAAACAAAGGAATTTAGAAACTAGGATTCATGCTTTAGTGATTTTCGTTTTTTCTTTTAGTTATTTATTATTATTATTAAAAAAAAAGGGGGAGATAGGGGATTGAACTAGGTTTTAAAACCTAGTTCATATAGCAACCGAACAAGGCTTAAGGCCCTAGGCAATCTCATTGAAGCAAGCAAGGGGGCATATTAGGTACGCCCCATTTCTTTTGCAAAGCGTACGTACATTGTACGCGCAAGTGGGGGTACGGAGTACGTGCTTAGCACATGACCATACGTGCCAGTTTCTCTTATATAAGCTCGCGTATGCTATTGCAATAATTAAAAACAAAATCTTATGCCATTAAGCCATTTCTTGACCTGATTAAACACATTAATTGAGAGAATTTTATCAAATTGAATGCGGGAATTAAAAGAAGACATAGTGTACCATAAATTGAGCCCCAAACTTCGTTTAAATTCAATCAAAATTTGACATTAAATTGGCTCCAAAAAAATGAAAAAAAAAAAACTCAAAATCTGGCATCCCCATTTATGGCCAATTTCTACATTAATGAGCTTTCCAAGCTTATTCAAGTAGAGATTAGCATAAATAGGGGCTTGTACACTTGTTTTCAACACAGAGTTTGATTAAAAATACTTCATACAAGTTTAAATCTAAGCTTTCTCTCTCTAGCATGATTTCTTTCTCTCTCAACTGTAGCATCCTCTAAAGTAGTTTTCGACAAAAACTACCACTACTACGAGCTCTAGCACCCCCGAAATACCAAGAACCAACCTCTCTTTCGTCTCCAGCAACTACCATCATAGTTACCCATATTTAACTGCAACCACCCAAGCTACGATCACCACCCAAACGGCCATAGGACATCGAGGCATCGTCGCTATCCCCACCAAGTCCAATTAGAAACTCACAAATCCAACTTCACCAATTCGTTTTGGTTAGTGAATCAACTTGAGTCGACCCTAAGGTTGCTGTGATTCTTCTTAACCTAAGTGGAGCTTTGACTTGGACCGATGACTTATCCCGAATCGATGACTCGACCTGACCCTCATCAACTGCATCTTGGTTCGATTTTGCTTTGCTTTGTAATTTTTTAATTTATTTATTTTAGTAGTTAAAATTTAAATAAAAATGATAAAAGAAAAATCAAATAAAATAAAATAAAGTAGAATAAGAAAATGGTTTCACAACTTAGAAAAATTTATTTTCCAAATAAATAAAAATAAAAAAAAATATCAACTCTTTTTTAATTAGGACCACTGTAGAGTTTTCGAAAATAAGAACAAATTAGAACTCCTTCCTCTTAGGTATTTTTCTTAAATAAAATTAAAAGGCCAAAGAACTTAAAGCCGACAATTTTCAAAACTAAAACAAATCCAACACACTAAAATTTTACAAAAAGAACTACGTACATTTGATCCTAAATAGTAGGTATGTAGGTACCTACGTGACGACATAAAAAATGAAAAACCTATTTTTCCATGTTAGTTTAAATTATTCAATTCGTTAATTAATGATTGAATATCGTTTTATATGATAGTTTTGAAAGGTAATCTTAAGGGATTAAATATAAATTTGGAAAGTTCATGGTACCCATAAGGGTTTAAAAAACTTAACCCCCTACCTTGATTTTTTGGTTTTCAAAACCGTTTATAAAAATTTGTTTTATCAAAAGACTAGTAGCTAAATTATAATCAATTCACTAAATTGGTTATAATTTGACTCTTTTTCCCAATTGTGGTAGGGTGGCGACTTTGAAATGTTTTCAAAAAATAAAAGAACCGGTTTTCTTCAAACTTTAGTTAGGAGTTAGTATTAAACAGGTTGAGTTTAATATTAATCGGTTTAAAGAAGATTAATTTTAAAAACTGGGAAAAAAAATGTAGGCTTGACACTAACATACTTTGGGGATACTACACAATGCGTAGAATCTCGATTAGGGAAACCCCATCTCGTCTTATATTTGGAACAAAAGCTGTTCTCTCAATTGAGTTGGAACAATTGACTAACAGGACCTTGCACGTAAACATGAATACCAATTGCATGGCCTTACAAGTAATCCTTAACACCATTGACAAGGTGCACGATGTTGCATGGGCAAGCATAGCAGCCTATCAATAGCAAGCCACTTGATACTATAATCATAGCATTCGATACAGATTTTTCTACCTAAGAGACTTGGTATAGAAAAAGCTAGAGGCTATTGGTTTTGAGGAAGCATGACCTAGTATAAGTAATTAATGATGTGGGAAAAAGTTGCTTACACGCTCAAGACACTTGAGGGATGACCCATCCCGAGGTGTGGAACACCTAGAATCTAGGGCCTTACTTTCCCTAAATGCAATGATGACAACTGAAAGAACTTATAACCATGGTTGAATGAAATGAATTAATGAAGTTTTCAGCATGTGCCTCTTTCCGTCTCCTATGCTATGGGACCTTGAGTTGATCTCTATCACTAAATACACTTTCCTACATTAGTCTTTATACTAACATGGTGGAGACAAGCAGGGGCTTTAATCTAGATTGAACTCTTAACCTTAAGTTGATTTTTATCCTTAAGCTTTGCCTAAGTTAATCCTTACACTAATAATGCGGGCACCTCCTTCGGGCATCGATCTACATTAAGCCCCTAACCTTAGGTCGATTTTCATTCCCAATCTTTGCCCAAGTTATTCCTTACACTAATGACATGGGTACTTCTCTCGAGCATCAATTTACATCGAGCTCCGAGCCTTGGGTTGATTTTCATCCCCAAGCTTTGCATAAGTTAGTTCCTACACTAATTACATGGGCACTTCTTTCGAGCATCGATCTACATCGAGCCCTTAACCTTGGATTGATTTTCATTCCTAAGTTTTGCCTAAGTTAGTTCTTACACTAATGATACGGGCACTTTTCTCGAGCATCGATCTACATTGAGCCCCTTAAGCTTGGATTAGTTTTCATCCCTAAGTTTTGCTTAAGTTAGTTCCTATACTAACGGCACGATTACTTCTCTCGGGCATTGATATATATCGAGCCCCTAACCTTAGGTCAATTTTCATCCCTAAGTTTTGCCTAAGTTAGTTCCTACACTAATAACATGGGCACTTATCTTGGGCATCGATTTACATCAAACTACTAATCTTGGGTCAATTTTTATCCTTAAGTTTTGCCTAAGTTAGTTCCTATACTAACAATGCAAGAACTTCTCTTGAGCATTGATTTACATTGAGCCCCTAATCTTTGGTCGATTTTTATCCCCCAAGTTTTTCCTAAGTTAGTTCTTATACTAGTGACGTGGGTACTCTACCTAGGTATCAATTTATACATACCTCGGGTTGATTTTTCATCTTCAATCACTCATCTAGATAAGATGCCATTATAAAAGTTACTAAATATAACTCCAAGCTGAAGTAAATAGTGAGAGCTAAAGGGAAGTAAACTAGTAAATGAGAGGGGATAATCAAAAGAGAATAGTTTTATTTCACTAATGAAAGAAATTACAAGGCTTAATGGGTTGGCATATTGAGCCCAATCATATAAAGATGGAAAACTAAACAATATAAAGGCATACAATTGCTTCCTACATTATGGTTATACATTTGACTTGAATGACTGCTCTCAACTTCAACTCGGCTCCTCTCTCCAGAAACTCTTCTCTAATAAAAATTACTCTTAACTTTAACTTGGCTACCTTTTACATTGTGACTACATCCTCAAATTCTTACATATTTGAGCCCTGAACTATAGAGATTCTAGTGACACTTAGCTTTCAAGTGAAGGTACCTACTTTACTTTCTAGAGCCACTCTTCCATAGAAGTGACAATGGGGACAGCTAATCCAGTTACTCTACTCGTGGCACCAAGATCCTGAGGCCCTACTAGTGACAAAGGAAAGTCTATGCTTCACCTAGAGTGAACCAAAGGACTCACAAAGCAAAGGATTCCTTGTAAGCACCTTGGTCATAAAATAGGGGTAGAGAAAAGACCTCCCTATTGTCTTAGTCATTATGGCTACCTCGTCCGCTCAAAGTCATTTGGAATAGTGCTTGTAAAAGTTGCCTAAAACCTCATGCAAACGAGTGCCCTTACGATGGGGTTGCTACAAATAAGTAGTAGGTTATCCCCTAGCTCCCCTCTTTCACCCGGCATTATTAGTACACAAAGAGGGGAGGACCCAAAGGCTATGTACACCTCCTGATCATAGCTTAAGATTCAACCACTGCTGCCAAGCAGCTATCTATGCTTCACGATCACAACCCGAAGGAAGAGGTCAAAGGTGACCCCGTTCTTAACTTGAGCACTCCATCCCTTAATAAGATCACCATGGACATACTCATGTTGGCTCTCATATATAACCCACCAAAGTTGTTTGGATGTTTGGCGTAGAAAAGCAAGGACCTACATATCCTTTATATAGAGCCATGAGACATCTCCAGCCATACACGTATCGGCTATCATGCAACCCCAATACTTTGGGAACATAAGCAATGCTTGAAGAATTAATGATGCATCGTAAGCGTGTTAAATATCCTATAAACGGCACTTTGCCTGAGGTACTCCACCTACCATGGATGTACACTACTCGAAATGAACTTTGCTAAGAAGATATGCCAATGTCAATAAAGATCCACCTTAACGAAATTACCATGCCAAGGAAATTTCGTGAAATCATCATAAGATCTGCTCTAGTAGATAAGTGCTTTATTACATATATTTATAAATAGGTTTTATGGTGTTTTTTATATTTTTATAAATATTTTGCGGATATTTGGTGCTTAATTAGATAATATTTTGATTTCAGGCTTTAAGGAAATAATTGAGGAGATTTATGTCATGCCATCCAAATAATCCAGCCATATCTCTTTTAAATGCGCGAACAATTGAAGATAATTTGGAAAAGATACTCGGAAGTTATATTTTAAGATTTCATAGATCCTAAGGGCCTTGTAAATATTAGCATTTGCTCATAGAGCACCATAAAGTCAACTCTGTTAATATTCATTGTAGAGTAGTTTATTTTAGTTTTCTTTAATTCCCTTGTAATTAATTAGCAGGGTCGATATCAATTACAATCGAAGAAGTTAATTCATGGAACGATATAAGGTTATGGATTTCTAATTTCTATGATAAAGAATGAGCCTTCCCTTTCCTTTTTCTTGATTTTTATTCATGGATTTTATTTATTCCCTTTGTAGTTTGTGTGCTTTACTTAATCATGAATTAGTTTTCTTTATTAGGATATTGAATTGATGGATCTTTGATATTTCTATATTAAATATTTCAATATTGGTATTCTTGATATTTTTGTCATCGAGCATGTATTTTATTATTTATGGAATGCATGTTAGATTAGATTAAAATCTAAGAAGAGTAAAATTGATTCAATTGATTTCATGGTAAACTAATATCAGATTACAAGTAAGATATTAGAGATAATGCATTGTAATTGGATTAGGGTTTAGAACATTAAATAGTTAATTAACTAAATAATCTTTTCTAGAAATAGGAAAACTTAGTTAATTAATTAGAGTAATTTACACTTCGAGAGAAGGTGATCCTATGCTTCATTACTTTGATAACTCAAAAGAGAATTCAAAGGAAATAATCTAAATTAATCAAGGATCTAATTGTCAAATGTTGTATATTTTAATATCATGATCATTAACATCAATTTAAGATTCCAATTTGCTAATTCATTGATTCAATCTTTTAAGGTATTGATTTCCTATTTTTTATTTATTAATTAGAAATAGATTTAATATTTTAGATTAATTAGGAATAGATTTACATTCTTTTATTTTAGTATATTTTGGTTTACCTAGATATAGGTAGGGTTAATATAGCTGAGAGCCAGTTTTAATCTCTATAGGAACAACCTAGTCTCATTAGCCTTTTATTACTACATACATAACCTAGTGCATTTATTAGTATAAAATATGCTTTTATTTTAAAAGTAATGGTTAGTATATCGATAGACCCATCACTTTAAGATGTTTTACCTTTCAAGAGTCTACAAAAATGCGATCAGCTTGGAAGGTAGGACACCTCAACTTATGAGAGCACATCATTGCAAGTACAAAACACTTGGACAAAAATCAAGGATTAGTGCCGAGGGCCAACACATGGGCAAGCAAATGGTCCTTTGTAGAAATATCTACAAGCAGGCATAGACAACCTTCTCGGGGATAAAGAACTCAGGTAGCTTTGTAAGGAAACATAGTGTACAGGTCTACTCAAGAAAAATCCTCTTTGGTAGAAAAGACTTACAAGAAAAATGAATGGAATTCAAGTATGCAACCATGATAAAAATACAAGAAATAGTGATAAGGGAAATAGAAAGGAAATCAAAGCCAATTAAGGGGAATTTCATTCATTCAAGTTCTCGATTCATTACATGAAGGGAGGTCGGTGCCTCGAGAAAGAGAGATTAGAAATGGGTACACATTGCCTACATTGGTCATTAAAAAGACAAATAAAGTTCGAAGATGTCCCTAAGCATTTTTAACCTGCTTCTCCTTCCCCAAGGCCCATAATCAAGCTGCTGTTGGAAGCTCTTGACGAGTCATCAGAGGACTTGCCACTCGACCCACCTCTAGTAGTAACCTTGAGTTCATCCAACTAACTTGGGGTCGCGATCACCTTCCACAATGTCATGTACAAATATAAAATTTGCCCCTTTTAAAAATAGTGGAAACACTATATAATAAATTAAACTCACTTACAATCTTTTGAAAAATATTTGTGGAAACCATGAGCTAACAACATGCATACCGATCAATTTATAGTATTGATATGAGGCAAGTGCACCTATCAGTTTTAATATAGCGGATGTGAGTCCGAGTCTATCCCTCAGAGATTTTGAGTACTAATATTAACCTTAGCTTTATTATCTAACCAAAAAATTATGAAAGTTTGAATTAATTAAAAAATAATAAAATTAACAAACTATTTTAATTAAAAGACTTAATTAAGAAATTGAAAAAATGATAAAATCAAGAACGACTTCAAGAAAGTAATAACGTATTTAGGAATTATTTCCCCTAGAGTTAATCATGTGATCGCTTAAAATATATTTAATTCGGTTTCTATTATTCTTGACCGGAGGGATTCACAACTAAAGTTAATACCTTTCTCAAGCATATTAACCCTAATCTTAAATTATTTACCGGAATCTCTTCACTTAGTAATATAATTTAGAATTGCATTAATGTATAATGAATTCCCACACAATTAATTAACTTTCCGAAAGAAACATGTATCTTATCTCTAAGTATACATGTAATCCTCTTCAATTACGTAAAGATCTAATGACACATGAAATTTCTCAATTAATATGCATAATATCATATATTGATATTCTAGAAATATTAATGAATAATTAACGACATAATTGAATCAAGTAAAGATAGAAACTTTATTGAAATTTCTAAATCAATCCAAGAATCACATGAAACCCTAGGTTCCATAATCCTAAATACTCAAATTCTGAGCTGTCATAATGAATCTAAAAACGAGTTTCATCAATAATATAAAATAAAACATGGAAACCCCTTTTGATTGATGAACAATCTCTCTAATCTTGAAGTTGATGTTGTTCCGCCTCTTTCTTGATGCTGTTCCGCCTCTTTCTTGATGCTGTTCCTTAAGGCTCTTTTTCTTTTCTTGTGTCTCTCCGTTTCTGTAATGTCTCTCATGTCTTTTGAAACCCTAATATGTCCTTTTATAGTGTATCAAAAGGATTCTATTTTCATCACTAGACACGACCTAAGACATGACCGTATCTCCAGGTCATGTAACTTTCTGCACTAAGGTAAAATTTTCTGCGCAACTTCAAAATTTCATAACTTCTTCATTTGAACTCCGATTTGAGTGAAACTTGATTCCTTTTCTTCGTTTTCGATCCTAGAACGCGTTCAAATCTAGAAATCAAAATTTTACTCAATTAAGTATCAATTTCTTTAAAGAAAGCCAAAAATGTGCGGAAAATATTATAAAATCACCCTATGAAATATGTTTAAAATTAGAGTTATCGAATTTCCCTACACTTGAGCATTTTCTTGTCCTCAAGCAAATAAATCAAAACAAAACTTTCAAGATAAGAAACGCTAAACAAAATTTATCACTATTTAAGAAACTGGTGAACAAATACACTTGACCTGAAGAAAAGTAAGAAAATCATTCTCAACTAACTTGCAATAATAAAGTCAACCAATTTCATCTGACCATATTCGAATGCTCCAACAATACTTAATACTAGAGTTCACTAGTTAATTTATGAAAATCAAAGTTTACCTAAGTCATTTAACCAAGGATTCTTAAACTAAAAATCGGATTTAACATCTCGCCAACCGAGAAAGAGTCATAAAAATTTTGTCCATTTGACTAAAGTGTATACAATTCTCTTTTACATCTCACCTAGCACCATAATCTAAAACAAACACATTTTACATCCACTCTTCCTCTGATCATCCCCCTAGTTCATGCTTTTGTTGAGAGGTCTTTTAAATTTACCTTATTTAAGCACAATTGTGTTGATAGCGAGAAAGAATCTCGCTCTTCTGACGGACCAAGACCGATCCATACCAACTTATTCTTTATATTGATAGCGGGAAAGAACCTTGCTCTTCTGACAGACCAAGGCCGATCCATATCAATTTTTTTTTTCATTTGAATTGGCATTGAGTCTCAATCTCGCTCTTCTGACGGACCAAGACGAATCCTTACCAATTTTTTCTATTCTTACACTTGTTATTACTTTTGACCTCCAATCATTGTGATTTTTTAAGGGTTTCTCAAAAGAAGAATTTCATTTGTTTGTTTGCTAAAAATTATAGGACTCTTAAAAATTTCTAAGAGAAAGGTATACATAAAAGTAAATTTTAAAAATAACCATGACTAACTTTCAACTAATGATGTTGCTCTAATCTCAAGTTTTAAAATCCTAAGTTAAATAACTCGTAACTTTGCCTTCCACAAATTTGACTAATAAAGTCTAGTAAAGTATCATAGATCAATAATAATCAAGATGAAATAGTTAATTTGGCTTAATACCAATTAATCACCTATTGCAAGTTAACATAAAAATTAATTAGGTCAAATGTGAATAATGGTCTCCTAAACAGTAATAAATTCATATATATCCCTTCCCCACACTTAATAATGTACATTGTCCTCAATGTACGACAAAAAATCATAACAGCACGAAAAAGCATCATAGGGAAAAAGAAAAGATATGTTCTGAAAAGAAAACTAATACTTCCTTACTAGTCGAACAGAAGCGCAAAATGAAGAAGCATCATCATTATATAGCAGAATTCACAAGCCTTGAACAACAAAAGTCAACACAAAAAATGAAGAACTAAGAAGAAGGATCGGAATCTCTCTCTTCATATGCCTCATCAGACGATGCCTCAGCCATTGTAGCATCATCATCGTCATCACTGGCCTCGACATCCTCATCACATTCGCCAGCTTAATCATGAGGAAGAGAGAGCAAAATTAAGTAGGAAACTTACTTGGATCAAAATGCGGAATGCAAGAATTGTGGAGAGAAGAGGGAGAATAAGAGAGAATATGAGAGAGAAATGTTTGATTGGGAGTGTGTGAGAGGGTGTGTTTAATTTAAATAAAACCGGCCGTGTACAAAAATCGTGTGAGTTTGGGTTGACACGGGCTGGGACATGACCATGTCCTTTGCCCGTGTAACAATCTGTGTGAGTCATGTAGAGTCTGGTCGGACACGGGCTGGGGACACGACCGTGTCCCATACCCGTGTAACTTTTTGTTTGCTCGGAGTATAACTAGGCGGACACGGGCTAGGACACGACTGTGTCCCACGCCTGTGTAACTTTCCGTGGGTGTGGCAGATTAAAGGGGCTTGGATGGACACGGGCTAGGACACGACCGTGTCCCTTGCCTGTGTAACCTTTTTTTTTTTATTTTTTAAAAAAAAACAAAAGGAAACTTTAAAGAAATAAAAGTAATTAAACTAGAAAAATAAGAAAAAGAAAACTAAAGAGAAGAATAAAAAATGAAATTAAAAGGGAAAAGCCTATGACTAAAATTAAAACAAATAAAAGAAGCAAAGCAAAGCAAAGCAAAGTTAAATAAAAGAAAAATAAAATGAAATAAACTTAAAGAACTAAAGTGTAAGCAAAGTTAGACATGGGTTGCCTCCTAAGAAGCGCTATAGTTAACGTCAATAGCTCGACGGGATACGTCTTGTAATTCATGATTCTTCATCCAGGTGGAAATAGAACTCCTCCTGTATCTTGCTTTCAAACTCTCCATACAAGTGTAGATTTACCCTTCGGCCATCGACCTTGCCAATTCCATTTCATTGATGCATAACTTCCATAGTTTCTCTCCTTATCATGCCACTTATCAAATTCATGTAGCCTAAACTTCTTCATTTTGTTTGCTTTTAACTTAGATGCTGTTGTCATTGGGGGTTTTGAACTTTTCACCGCAAAGACATGTTCCAAATGATTTATTGACAGTTTTGGTTCCAAAATTGGTGGCTTCTCTTTGAAAGATTTTAACCTAAGATCCTTTGGGTTATGGAGTAGATCAATCCCTTTCTTGTCCATACTGGATTCATGAACTTCTGTTTGAGCTGCCACTTCTGTTTGAGCTGCCACTTTTGCACAATTGGGCTTAATCACCAAATTTTCATCTCCCTTTTGCAAGCAATAGCTTGAGGAATCTTTGACAAGCGTTTCTTACATACATGTAGATGTAATGACATTAGTGGCATTAATATTGTGACTTATGTCCTCTGAGTCAAGAAATTTGTTCGTTGCCTCTAGAGTTTTAAAAACTATTTCATCATCCTTGACCCGTAATATCAACTTATGCTCACTAACATAAAAAACAGCCTTAGCAGTGGCTAAGAAGGGTCGACCTAAAATGATTGGCACCTCAATATCTTCATCTATATCAAGTATAACAAAATCCACCGGAAAGATGAATTTGTCTACTTGCATTAAAACATCCTCTATGATGCCTCTAGGGTATGTGAAAGGCCTATCAGCTAATTGAAGGCTCATGTGCGTTAATTTAGGTTCTCCTAAATTGAATCAAGTAAAGATAGAAACTTTATTGAAATTTCTAAATCAATCCAAGAATCACATGAAACCCTAGGTTCCATAATCCTAAATACTCAAATTCTGAGCTATCATAATGAATCTAAAAACGAGTTTCATCAATAATATAAAATAAAACATGGAAACCCCTTTTGATTGATGAACAATCTCTCTAATCTTGAAGTTGATGCTGTTCCGCCTCTTTCTTGATGCTGTTCCGCCTCTTTCTTGATGCTGTTCCTTAAGGCTCTTTTTCTTTTCTTGTGTCTCTCCGTTTCTGTAATGTCTCTCATGTCTTTTGAAACCCTAATATGTCCTTTTATAGTGTATCACAAGGATTCTATTTTCATCACTAGACACGACCTGAGACATGACCGTGTCTCCAGGTCGTGTAACTTTCTGAACTCCGATTTGAGTGAAACTTGATTCCTTTTCTTCATTTTCGATCCTAGAACGCGTTCAAATCTAGAAATCAAAATTTTACTCAATTAAGTATCAATTTCTTTAAAGAAAACAAAAAATGTGAGGAAAATACTATAAAATCACCCTATAAAATATGTTTAAAATTAGAGTTATTAAGTATATAGTGAGTACCAAGGTCATATTTTTTCGCAGAGATGAAAAGGATAAAAGGTAGAACTAAGTATTAGACCATGTCAACCCTATTCTAATCTAAGAGATGCAAAAACGAGTAACTAAAATATGCAAGTAAACTAAATTTGATAAAAAGAAATGAAAACAAATTGAATGCAATTTTGGTGACTCGAAACTATCAGATGAACTTTTGTAAATATTTAAGGTAGGGTTGTGCTTCATTAATCATTTGAATTCATTATTGCCATGTTTTCAAGATATTTGTATCAATATCAATATGGAGTTTAACCACACTTATTAAGTTCGCTCTACTTTCGTGTTGTGAAACCTATAATGTAACAATGGTATTGAATTATCAAATCCTAATCTATATTATTTGCTAGTTATTTAAATCTTGTCATTACTTAAATAACCATGTTAGAATTGATTTCTCATCTTAACTAGTTTTAGCTCATAGTGAGTACTAGAATTTCAACCCTAATCTGCAAATATTATTTTGACAAAATTAGGAATCCTAGGTTTTATTGAAATCTTTCAATTCTATTAGGAATACATAGAACCTTAGCTAAAAAATGAGGGAACCATTAATTAGGCTGGACATTAACCCTACATTAACTCCCTAAACTTCCATATTAACACACAAAACAATATCAAAAACCCATTTATAATAAATCCATCAAATTCCACGCAACCCGATAAGCTCATAATATCAACAATGCACATAATAACAAAAGATATAACATTAAAGTACAGAATATAAACTTTAATAGCATCAAGAAGTTTATAAAAGTAGAGTTAGAGAAAACCCAATTTTTGAGTACAAAAGCTCCAACCCACAAATATAGCACAAACCCGATGTTACTTGTGTTTTGAGCACCTATAAATTGCCTAAACTACTTAAATCTACTAGCTAAATAACAGAAAAATAAAAAATTAAATGAAAGCTAGGAAAAACCCTAAAATCTATTCTACTATCCTTTGTGCGAAAGTGACAAAAGAAATAAATATATCCATGTGCAGGCGCAAATTGGAGGTTGGCAAACGGAATTGATGGTGAATTAAGGTCCATGGAGAGTTCCATTCCAACATCATCCAAGCGTCAGGGATGGAGTGATTTGGTGCTTTTCTATCTACGGTATACCCTTTGGCTTTAATCCAGGCGTGATTTGCATGAAGGAATATAATCCAATATGGTTGGACTATGGTGCACCAAGTTCATATTTGTCTCTCAGCGTTGCTTTGCATTTGAGATAAGGAGTAGGAGTGATCCCATATGTATAGCCTATGGTGAGCTCACTTGAAAAGTTGTCTCCAGGTATTGTTTTTCAAAACTCATCTGGGAATTAAACAACCTTGTGATGGCTTTCTTCCTATATGAAAATATAACTCATGCTTAAGACGTTCGATTCCACTTAATTTTCTATCTCAAGTGAAATAGTTAATTATGAGAGAAATGACATATTTTTGAAATAAAGATATATAAGCTAAAAATGAGTAATTTAAATCCTAATTTTGATCATTTTTCAATATTTTATTGTGTTGACCTATCAAATTTGTAATTTATTAATTTTACATTAATAAATCAATAAAAACACTATAAATTACATAAAATTTGTAGGATTTTATTAAGTGATAGCGTGTAAATACACACTTATCACAATGCATGAAGTATAAGTCCGCATCAGGTATGTTCTACCAAACTTGTTTCTACACCTCCTCCATCATTGCATATCCAACCATTAGTGGTGACTTTCTCAATTAAGGGGTCATTCAAGGTCTCCATGAAGATATCTCGCTTGACTTCGACCAACAACCCCTCACCTTTCAGGAGCTCAGACTTCATCGTAGTAAAATCGGCTGGCTATCTTCTCTGGCTCTCCTCCCCTGGCCTTTAGCTTGGCATTTAGCTTGTCTTCAGTGCTTTTGTCAAACTCCTTAGCTACCTTCAAGTCATCCTTTAGTTTGCCTACTTAACCGAGGACCTGCTTGTGCTGGCGCTCCAAGTTACTAAACATCATGGCTAAGTCGCTCTGTACCTTCTCCTCTTCTAATGCCTTTTGGAGCCTTTTAACCTTAACCTTCGCCTGGCCTCCCTCCAACTAAAGGAGTGACCAATTGTACGCAAGGATGAAATCTAGCAAGTCATGTATCTATGAGCATAATACATAGTCAATAATCAAACTAAGACTATGTACTCCAACAGATGCAAACGAGTAGCTTACCTCATTATGCCTCCTCAGCAACTCCGTAAAGGCCTCTACTTTGTTCTTGCCTGCCACCAATTGTTTGAACTACGCTTGTAGTTGCTCAAACCTTTAGGTAGGCTGATCTATAAGTTGATGGGGGCTATTCATTTCCCATGATTGACCAAAGGTTCAACATACTTGTCATCGAAAATCTTGATGGCATCCGTAGTGGAAGCTTCAGGGGTTCGCTTTAAACTTACTCGCTTTAGATCCACTTGAGCACCTGTTGTTACAAGACCTTACTTGGTGATTGTAGCCCTAATAGGAGCCTCTTAAACCGTACCCCCACTTGATGCACCACACCATCCCCCCCCTCCCCCCCTCCAACAACAACCATTAAAGTCCCCAATGGTACCCTTATTGACATATCCTTACCGCCTTACTGAATAACCTTAGGAAGTGTCTATTGCCTTTTACTTTTCTTCTTCGACCTTTTTGAGGGGTGACGCAAGCTCTCCCCTTCTCTTTCCAACTCGAGCCACCTTCTCTTCTCAGGCCTCAAAGCACCCTTGAGTTGCCTGCTTTGTACAACTAGCAGTTTTGCCCTTACCTTCTCTATGGCTAATTTTGAAGCTACAAAAGAATAAGAAAACTCCTTAGGAAAACAAATGAAAGCAAATATAAAGCACTTACTAAGCTAAAGACGAGCAGCCTAATGTCCTCCACTCCAATAGCAAGACGATGTAGCTTAGCAGACAACTAACAACCCTTCATCTGCTAAACATAACAAACACTTATCTCTATTGTAAACAATAGCGCTCCAACCTTATATTCTCACATATTGACAAAGATTTGAGCCTTTCTACCCTGCTAGATTCAAGAGCTTGATACTAAGCATCATGTCCTCATCCCCCAAGGCTTTCAACTTCCTATCCTAAATGGGCCATATCTATTAGACTGGAAAATCGAGTGGCTTAAGAGCGTAAACACAGTAATAGAACTCCCACCCTTCCATCTTATTTAGTGGCTTACTAATGATGGTTAGACCCTTCTCTTGAGTTACGGTGTGAACCCATCCGTTGACTACCCTTCTTACAAGGAAGAAGTGCCTAAATAGTTGCACAGTTGGCCATCGTAACTCATAAACACATAATGCTTCAAATGTGAGTAGCTGAATCTATGCATTTACATTAAGAATGTTCGATGCAACTTTTAAGTAGAGAAAGAACTCCAACAAGAACTTTGAAAAGGGGAGGTGAAAGCTGAGTTTGAACGGCTTCACATAAATATATAATGATCAGTCATCCCCTATGTCATAAGCCTACTACTCGTCCATGGGCTCCTCTACTTACCACTTGAGCATTGCTCATGGACCAACCTTAACTTCTCCTCATCCGTTACATAAAAAATACGTACGCATGCATGCTCGTTTGTATTGGTTGTCCACAACAACTACCTAATTTTCCTCTCCCTACATCCAATTGATAGAAGGGAACTCCATCTTCTCCTCTTAAGACAATATTACCCCATCTTCCACTCTTGCCGCCGTCGCCGTTTTGGGTGGAATAGGGCTAATCACCCACTACTCGAGATGAGCTCTCGTAGCCTTTATGTACTTCCTTCGAAATAGAAGGATGGGATGACTTACTCTAATTACTGGTTATGCTTTGATCATCCATTGCGAATGATCAATAAGGAATGGAAATATATGAGAAAAGGTAGTTTGCTTGTGTATAAAAATTTTGGCAGAGTCTTCTTTATGTAAATGAAGCAATGCAAAAAATGAGGGCCTGAGCCTCCCTTTATATAGATAAACAAAGAGAGAAGGAAAATGGTTTCCCTACTTTTAGAACACGAACCTACAATAGGACTTATATTAAATCTAAACCCTCTACGTGTCCCACTCCTTTAATTAAGGGCCCCGATTGATCCTTACATACAGATCCATGACATGGCCTGATAATGAATTACCCTACGTGTATAATTATTCTTCGTAGACCATCTATATACACTAATGATAGCCATCATGACACATCGAGAGCCTATCAATCACATTAATGACATAGTAACTTGATGTATGGGAAAACGAGCCCAACCAGAGGCGTTATCCATTACAACCCAAGTAGTAGAAATGGTCCCTTGGTCAGGGGCTTAGCCTTGTTCCGATCGCATCTCATGTATTACTCGCCTTGTGTCTTGAATGTTGAGGAGAGTAAGGGGACAAGTGTTGACACTTGATTCTTGCTCGAACTGAGGCCCAATAGGTGAAGTCCGTCATGAGGGATATTGGTTAGTGTTTAAGCAAACAGCTAGCTTACGCATTACACCATAACCTCCTCGCGAAGCTAAGAGATCACTAGCAAAGATACGAGCCAATGGCAAGCCTGTCCCTTACATCACAACCTGCTTGAAGAGCTAAATTACGATTATTCGAGTAGATCACCTCCTGACTATCAAGCTATTGACCATTGATTGTTTGGTAGAAGTTTGGGGCTCAACTCGCCCCCATTGAGTATCAGTTGATCCCTTTTTCAGCATTTTAGCCAAGCTTTTTTTTTTTTAGTGCTTTCTCTTCAATACAACTTATTAATGAGTATTTGAAATCCATAGTACAACTAGCACACTCAGCAACCCTTGCTCTTGTTAGGTCATTGAACTGCATATTTGGTTTTTTAGTCGACCACAGCATCATACCCATAGCAAGGTTTAGTCTCAATCGCAGAATGCACTACCTTGTCGGCGGACAGTACGAGTAAACTCCTTATTGCAACATGTCCAAGTAACTCACATAAAGGCGTAGGACGCTACGAAGTAGAAGGATTCTTACTCTAAAACTCTCGAAACATACTTGGTCCAAGAAAGAGGCTCTCTTTACACTCTCTAGGGGCTTTTTCTTCTCTTTTTCTCTCCTGATCAAAGTTAAACACATCACCCACACACTAAGCAAGCACGGTCCCTTAGGTCCCTCGTACTTCTCCCTCTTTTTCCTTGCTCTTCCTTGCTAGCCTGAGCTTCGAAGGGCCCCCATGGCCATATCTACAAGGGGATTTTTATAGGTATCGAGGAGGAGGAGTTAAAGCCTAAGTCCATTCAAGCTAGACTTTACATTACCTCACATATTCTAGTTGATTTGACCACGATCAATACATGTGAACATATATATAGATATTTCTTTAGTTGATTTATTTTACCTTTTTTGCCTTTTACTCGTACTTGCAAGTAACCCTTAATTATTTGCATGTATGCGCACATACGTACACATATATATGGTTTTACGTTGTTAAATGCAAGAATAACTAATATATTACATAGTGTTTGACACAATACATGTACTTTTATATATTCTCTATTTTTCTTTTAGTTTTATTTTCATTAGTCATGTATTAATGAATTTAATATGTGGAAAGTTTTATTTATTGTAACTCTTAGTAAGGTTGATTGATATTACATACATATAATATTAAGTTCCATTGAAACATATATTCTATTAGTAAAAACAGTATCTAATTTCGAAAGAGTCCTCAATTTTCCATAATTATTATATCTTATCCGTCTTATTGTATAATTATCTAAAAGTAGTTGCATTAGTACCACCAAGACTTGTAAAATTACAATGATACTAACTATGAGTTTGTACTTTATTAATTAACTTCAATTTTACTCAATTTCTTTTTCTTTGAAAATACCACTTTAAAAACGTTGGTCATTCCACAGGTGAGAATAGTACTATTAGTCAAAATTCATGATAATTATATTATTTATCCATAATGTAAATATTAGTACCTTTCAAGATTAAATAAAAGTACCATAATAAAAACTAAGTAAAAAGACTCATCAAGACTCTAAAACTATAAAAAGATCCTATTTTATTCAAGGTAAATTATTATTTTATATTAGTTATGAAGCCTCTAGTAATCTATCTATACTCTTATTAATAGGTACTGTTTCTTCTACTTCAGCACATTTATTTTCTAGACCAATTGTGTTATCATTGAATTCATCTTTGTATACACGACAAATTATGAGTCCAAAGATTAATTTCAAGTTTGATTAAAAAGATCACATAGTATATATATACATATTGTACTCATTTTGTTGTTACTATTACTATAACATTACTTTTGTGAATAACAACCACTTACAAGTACATGTTTGTACGTACGTCAACTTATTGAGGCCTATTACAACATGCATGCTATACTATTATGTAATGAATGTCCCCGTTGAGAAATCAACAAAAAAAGGTTTAGTTAAATCATTGCTCGGCAATGCATATAATATTTTATATTCATGTATATTTCAATTGAATTTAGGGATTGCAATATCTTTTATATATATATATATATATATATATATATATTTAGACGAGTAGTACGATAATCCATGCAATATAAAAAATCTTAGGTGTAAAATTTTATTTAACAATAACTAACGGACCCATCATTATGTAACATCATAGAATCTTAACATAATACTTCAAGCATAAAAATTGTAAGGCTATTGTTATGTCTTTCGTAACACTATAATCTACTAATTATAATTCCACAAATGAGATTACTTGGTATCGTTGTAAATCGAGCTCCTACAGTCATATACTTGCCTTAGTCCTTCCCCCCTCTCTCTCTCCCTCTCGCCCTCCGCTTCTCTCAGTGTTATTACAAATGGTTTCATGAGACAATAAATAAGAGCTTCCCCTTTCACTGCCGCGATCAGGACAGCTAATTATAATAAACTTACATAAAATATAATTCATTTATATAAGGCCATGTGTCCATTGAGTTATATCTTCATGTCCTAATTATCATTTTCATTCCCTTATACTGTGAACAGTACTGCAATAGCTTTATTTTATAAGTCCACAATTACTTATTATTAGATTAGGCCTCTTTGGAACGAATTCCTAGTTCATGATCTCTACGTATCCCTTGAAGTCGTAAGGCTTCGTCCATAGGTCACTTGAAAATAAAATTATAGGTAAGTATCTATACATTATTTTCGTATGTAAAAAGTGTAATACTTTGGATATATTTATTTTATCAATATATATTCTTTTAGTCCATTATTGATTAAAGAACTACAAATGGACTCTATGTGGTGGTCAAGCATAGTCCACAAATATAGCTTGTATATTTTAATTCTCTTTTTTTCTTTTTTAAAAAAAAATAATTTCATATAGGTGTTCCTCATAACTTTTAGGATTTTATAGTAAAAATTAGTGTAATTGGGAGAAATGTTTTGTTAATCTTGAATTTCGAGTTGAATGTCCTAAATGGAATCTTCACAAGATGGTAATTACCCTTTTTTTATTTTTATTTTACATGTTACTTTATCTAAATTTTAGTATTTTGTTATAAGATTTAAGTTAATTTGAAGAAGATCTTTCTTATTCTTTTTTATTTGACATCCTTAGTTACTAAGATTTAACAAAATTAAGCTCTTAAAAGTAGATCCAATCTTCGAAAGTATTTTGTAATCTTTAATAAATTATTAACTATTTTTAAGCTAGCATGTTAGAAATGTAGAGCATCATAAATATTATAACTAAAACTAAAATAGAATAGCTCTATGTTGCACTAAAATTCTATTAGCAAGCCTAATAAAGGGAAAGCACATGATCACTTAATAAATTAGCTTGCTTATTTCTTTACCACTTACTCTTAGAAAGCCCTAAACATTCAAACTCCTCTTTTCTTCCTCTTGTCTTAGAATGCAACCAATGTCAAGTAAGAAACTATGACTTATCTTACACTCCATGTTTATAGTTTTATCTCTCAATTTATATGAGTAATATGAAGCTAACAAATGTGTGTTGCTAATCTATGTATGCAAGGTGATATGATAAGTTTTCCCATTTCCAATCTTTATTTTCTACGTATACAACTTGTTATTTTTCCTGCCTATGGTTTGTTATGTTAGTTGTTTTGTCATTGCTGTGCTTTTTATTCAATTATGATGTGAATAAATATACTATCACACCTGTACATTTGTATGTAAAAACATTTGATGGGTTTCCTTCTACAAACGCAGCCTTTAACTTTTGTTGGTCACTCAAATACTTCATCTTAAATTGAGACTTAACCATATTCTCCTTTAGATTCTTCAGTAGTTTATCTCAAGTCCTTAACTTCACATCTATCGCATATTTCCTAAAGGCATCTCTAACATAAGAAGGTACAAAGGATGAAGGTCTACCATACTACCTCAAAAAGAGCAATCTTAGCTCGTTTATGAAATAAAGTATTATATGCAAACTTTATCCAAAATAGACATTTAATCCATAAGTGTAGACAATCCATAACATATATATATATATATATATATATTAGTTAATAGATAGTACATAACATAGCAACATAAATATTGTTGAATAATATGATTAAGGATCTCTATTTGACCACCACATTAAAAGGTGATAAGCATTACTAATATCGAATTTAGTCTTATCGAGAGTCAAAAGTTCTGATCTAATTTGTCTAATGGGAACAGGTTGGACTAACTAAGTTATGCTTGGTAGAGCTTGGACATATCCTTGGCGTCTCTAGCATTTTACAGCTTAGATGGTGTTTTTTACATCTAATGCCTCGCCAATTTCATATTTTGACCCTCCAATGAACCAAAACACAATATGAACTTTTAGTTCCTCGACCTTACATTAGATCATAAGTATTTGGAAGTCCTTCATGTAATGTCTACACTAAATTTATAGTACCTCAATTCTTGCAACTTCTTAAAAATGTCCTACATGTAATGGTCATGAATAAATCTCCTCCCCATAACTCGTCTCATTTCTTTCCATGTCCTAATTGTATGCTCCCTTTCTCTTTGACAGTTGGCTTGCAAAATTTACCACAATTAAGTGACATTCCTTATGAATTCAAAGGCAGTTAGCCTTACATTCACATGATTATCGTACTTGTGGCATTCAAAAATCTTCTTGACATTTTCTTCCCAATCGAGATAATTATTAGCATTACCGGACCCAAAGTAAGTCGACATTTACAGTTTGACATTCTCAAGGCCTTAGTTATTATGAACTTTCCTCTCCTCTACCTTATAGCATTCCTCCTCTTCATTCTTCTCAATATCATAAGTTAATCCCTCTATGGGTTCGCCATTCAACTCTTATACCTTAGACATTTCATCTTGGATATACAGCTTTATTCCAATCAATGTTATTAGCTTGGTATCTTTCTTCCTATACTCTTCTTTATTGTAGATTAGCTCATACATCTATAGGGTCAGCTTTAACAGCTTAGGTAATAGTTAGATGATTAACAGCTTGGGTCAACTCATTGATCATGGTGGTGAGTTCATTTTTCTTCTCATTAGTAGATCTTAGTTTAATAGAAATAGGCCTTCTATGGTAAGGAATACCACTCATATTGTCTTCAACACCACATTCACACTTGAATCTATCATTTTCCAGTAACTTCCACAAAAACTCTAGGAATGATAGTCACATAACTCTACTACTTTGGCTTAAACCACCTAAAACAATCACAGAACCATCACAACACTATTCAATACTCATAGCAATTCGACCTTGATAACTTTAGTCACTACACCACTTGAAGCTTCATAATGAATGAAAACCCCATAAACCCAACAACTCGACTCCAGCTGCTACTTCAAACATATAGCACCAACATACACTTTACTACTTTGTACAACTCAGAGTGGCAATCTCATTACTTAACATAGCATAACATAGAACAATAATTGCTCCAACCACAAGTTGTCATTGCTAAAGCTTCAATACCAAGATGATGTTAGGTTTGTAGATGGATACACAGATGCCAACAATCATGCAAATAGGTTTGAACCTTGATATAGTTTGAAAGGTAAATGGAAGTTAAGGGGGTAAGCTAGCTTGTACACTAGTAAATGGATATTACGTACCATTCACCTTGTATGAACTTAAGAAGGGCACTCGATATGATGCAATAACAACTCCTTAAGGTCAACTGCTACTAACCTTGCTCAAGAGTTAGATAAGGGTTTAATAAGAGTGGACTTAAAGCTCTTGCAAGAACTAGGATGAAGAAGATAAGAGTAAATATTCATTAGTTGATTTTGGCTAGTTTCCGATTGGGTATAGATATACAACCCATTTAGGGCAACTCTTAAGTTAAGTACATTTATCAAAATGATTTTAGGCTAAACTTAATATACAATGTGTATACAAGGGTCAAAAAGATAATAAATAAGAGAACATGTGCGTAGTATGTAGTATAATATCAAAAAAGTAAGGAATGCATGTCATTTTATATATGATAGACTCTTACAATGAATTGGTTTATAGAAAGAGGAATGTTGTAGGTAAGTAACCCAAGCTGATAACTTGGAAACACTACGGTTATGTTAGTCTTACTTAGGTCGGTATCTAGATAACTCTACACCAAGTGATAGTATACTGTTTGTTGGTAAGAGCTCAAGTACGTAGGCAAGCTAGTTTTCTAAAGGAGCTCGGCTTCTTTCGTATAAGGCTGTCGATAGAGAGATCGACAGATCATGGTCGTTAATCCTCAAGCTCGGGAACAGAAAATTAAACCTTTGATCTTATTCCTATCAAGATCTAAATGGTTTGATTTGATTTAACTTCTTGAATTGAACTCAAACCATTCAAACAATATATCAACCACACTGCATATCAAACGAAAATATGAATTAATGTTGGTATTATGAATGGCCTTAGTGCACGACGCAATTTGTGAGCAATCCGTATAATTTATCCTCCATTTTCTCTTGGCATATGAGTTTAGGATATGATATTTACACATTTGCAAATGATTTTTTCACATCCTTCACATTATATTAATTTCTTCAATGTTGAATGTGTAAATATTATAAATTTAATTTTGTTAAAAAAATTCCAACCATCGACATATCGTCTACACGACCCACTAGCTGTCCAGATGTCTTAAATGATCCAGCCCATAACTCGAGCCAATCCATATGAGCAATGTACACTGACCGACCGGCCCGAATCCAATATCACACCATTCACAGCCGGTCGAAGTCCAATAATGTTCATCCCTTTTGGCTTTTACGACACAACTGGCAAAAAAATCATAAAATTCCCAACAAAACACTGCTCCACCTTCATCTTTTCCACTCAATACTGTCAGTGACAGTGGCTCCTCCATTATTATGCAATGTCTCAAACCAAATCTTAACATTATTACACTATACTAGAGAGAAGAAGTATAAAGAAAACCCTCATGGATTTATCAATCTCTTCTCTCTCTTTCTTTCTCACAATTCTCCTTCAACTAACATCAACAGGTACAAAAATCACAACATTTTACGCAGCAAACATGAATTGTCAAAATTTACATGCTTATTTACTCTATAGTCATTTGCTTTGTTTCAAGTGTGTTTGGAGCTACATTTATCTTTGTCAACATTTTACGCAGCAAACATGAATTGTCAAAATTTACATGCTTATTTACTCTATAGTCATTTGCTTTGTTTCAGGTGTGTTTGGAGCTACATTTATCTTTGTCAACAAATGTGGGTACACTGTTTGGCCTGGAATTCTAGCAAATGCAGGTAGTCCAAAACTAGACAGCACCGGTTTCGATCTACCATCCGGTTCTTCTCGTTCATTTCAAGCCCCCACTGGTTGGTCTGGTCGGTTCTGGGGCCGAACCGGATGCCAGTTCGATGATTCCGGTTCTGGATCATGTACGACTGGAGACTGTGGTTCGGGTCAAGTAGAATGTGACGGGTTAGGTGCTAACCCACCCGCTACTCTCGCGGAGTTCACTCTCGGTTCGGGTGGTGGTCAGGACTTTTATGACGTCAGCCTCGTGGATGGGTAATTTATTATAGTTATACAAAATCGTATTTACATTTATGAATTCATCGTAATAAAAAAATTGCAATACTATTTAATTAACTATCCCTTCTAATAAATTCATAAAAAAATTATTGCTGGTATTTATAAGGTTAATTATTTGGGTGTACCAAATTTAATCACACCTTTGTGATTCTACAAGTGTTATGTTAGACAAATCGTACTAATGCGGCCACATTTTTCATCTATAATTTATAAAAGAAAACTGCTAAATGACCGGCTACTTGTTAAGGGTCAAATATTTACTTTTCTCATGAAATGTATCATTAGTTATTAAATAGTAATATTTATAATAATTTTTGAAAATAAAATATCTATTTTTTAATTACTTGTCCTATTGTAATTTAATGTACCCTGGAAATATTATTTTTTAAAATAATTACTTTTTAACAAAGTTTTTATTGAATGTTATAGACTGACACTTTTTTTAATTATTTTTCTTTTTAATTACTGTATTATTAGAGAGGTAATTGAATCTTGGTCCATCCGTTATCTTGACATTACTGATTACCTGTTATAAAAGCTGAATAAAATATTTGTTTTGGTTATCTAATTACATAGGTACAACTTACCAATGATGGTAGAAGCAAGTGGCGGTTCTGATTTGTGCGGTTCGACCGGATGTTCTGCGGATCTAAACCGACAATGCCCGGCCGAATTGAGGGTTGGCAAGGGCTATGCGTGTAGGAGCGCATGCGGAGCGTTTGGGAGCCCCGAATACTGTTGCAGTGGCGCGTATAGTTCACCTGCCACCTGTCGGCCGTCGCCTTATTCCCAGATGTTTAAGGCAGCTTGCCCAAAGTCGTACAGCTACGCGTACGATGATGCTACGAGTACATTCACTTGTGCCAATGCTGATTACACGGTGACGTTTTGTCCCTCTTCTTCTCCAAGGTAAAAGGGAATCCTATGCTAGTTAATAACATAGTGTTTTTTCTGAGCTAATCTCCGTTTTCCTTTGTCTGATATAGCATGCTTGAAGTTGTGTCTGCCAAGTAGTTGCCGTGTTAGTACGTAAACGCGGTAAAAGCCTCTTTTAATGAGTGCGGCATTGTAAAGTAAGGGTCTCGGTAACGGGAAAAGAGTGAATTAATAGTATATTACGTTAATTGATTGGTATTGTATAAAAATTAATAAAATTATAATTTTAAAAAAATATAAATAGTAATTTTAAATTTTATAGTTATTGATATGTATGTCATTTATTAATTCATGGTATGTTATTATACTTAATTTTTCTTTTTTTCATAATGAGTGCCGGCTGGTTGTTAAAAAAGAAACTTTTAGAATGGCACAAAAGGCCCGAAATAAACTAAGGATATTTTGATCTGAATTTTGCAAGAAAGATGTTACTTTTTCCTTTCGAAAAAAAAAAAAAAATTCTTCTCTCGTTTTCATATTGAAAATCATTACTATGCTATTTAGTAGGAAAATAGTATTGAATGCATTATGACACTTATTAAAATTGCTTAAATGAGGAAAAAGAATATATTTTTTATATAATTTTTGGTAAAAATATCTTTTCCCTCACAAGTGCTGTACCGGGCAGCGGATAACAAGTCCCATTTATTATATTAAATTAAAAATAAAAAAGCTTGCTCACGAGAAGAGCCATCTAATATTTAACTATTTTAATCATCTATCTTAGTATTTGCAGTTGTATTTAATTATGAATAAGAAAAGCACTTGTCTCATCTGTCTCATTATTGTCATTGGAGAATAAATTAAATCAAGAGTGTACAAAATGGTAACCCTTTAATTTTATTAAGCTAGTGGAGTAGCTCTTACATAGATCCAATTCACATAGATTATATTTTTTAGGATTTAGATCTTAAAATACGTAGAAAGCATTATTATTTTATTTTATACGAATCATCTCAATCAATAAAAAGTTATCCCCTTTCAATGGTACATGAAATACGAATGGGGTCCGAGTCCTCCGAAAACGTGCAAATGGTGACATGCAGCTAGCGTCAATGAGAGTACACATTATAGTAGCTGTTTTTACCCAGCTAGCTTTTGCTTTTTTGTCTGGTCTTGGAAATTTTCTTCATCGCTCCAGGAGGGTGGGCCTAAAGCACGCCCTAAAAGCATTTAGACGTAACAGGTCAATGATTTGATCATAATACCATTATTCTCGTCTGTTGAAGGATCCTATGAAGAGGAACTTTTGCCTAGGGTGTATATTACTGCGGGTAAAAATGAACAAAATGTGATAAAAATGAAAAAATTCTTTGCCAGGACAACATGCACCGTGCAGTGAGTTTCTAGACTATTTGGTAATGGATGCCTTACATCGAATGGTTAAAATAGCGCCCTTCTTGGCGGACTGGCTCTGGACGAGATTTTCTCTTAAAAATGGACTATAGAGACTGTAAATGGATAATGCAAATGAAGCCAACATTCTGTAAACAAAACATTGGACTTCGAAAATCGAGGTCTTAGTTGATCTAATTTTTTGTGTTTCATATTGATTGTAGATATAATCTTGTTAGTAAGCATGTTGATATATAGGAAATGATTTTTCAGTACATAATTTTGGCACTTCTATGTATAGAAGGGAAGTCATCCGGTATTATAAGTTACAAGTTGTTGATACTGTCTACAAATTGGTCCGAAATCAGATGATCCGATTAATGCAATTTTCACTGTCACTCCTAGAGTAGATTCCTTACCCATGTAACAAGATCAATTGCTTCAGTTCAGATTTTCAATTTAAGTTAACCTTTTTATTCCGGTTGTAGCATATTCATATTTAATTTAGAACAGAAGGAAGTCCTCTTGGTCGAGACAATTACAAACCAATCACAACCTTCATTCATTTTAACAAAATCAAACCTAGTGTGGCTCCTTTAGGCTCAGTAGATTAAAATTCCAAGTGTAAACAAAGTACCATCCTTTTTGTATTGTACGGGAGCCATTTTTGTTGATCAAAGGAATCAAAACTTGTTTCTCCACATAATGTCTTGAACAACTAAACTGATACCACCAAGTTCTTGGCTTGTCTGGGAGTCAATATGTGTAATACCCTCATTAGGGACAATGTATTACTTGAATCAGGATAATGATGATAGCAGCATTTGCATTTGGCTAATCCGATCATGAAGCACAGAAAAGACTTGATTATCTATGTGGTTAGACGATGGGGACATAGTCAATGTGGTTCTTGACCTAATGGTCTCGATATTGTGTTAGAAATTTAGAAGCTAAAGTACGAAAGGCAAATTGGAAGGTGCTCGGAGAGGCTTTTGCACAAGGATCTCGTATTTTGGTCTATATACTCTACAACAATAAGCACTCAAAGTCTTATTTCTACTAGATGAGGGAGGCTATTGGTGTTAGACGCTATAAGGCATAACCGATGTGATTCTTAATTTAATGTCAACTATACGTCTAGTGTTGGCTGGTTTGACTCCAAGGTTATTGGAGATATATATAGACATATACATATAAACAAACACACCTATTTACAAAAAAATACACGCTCGTTGCTAGAGCATTAACTTGATTTCTGAACTTTCTTTTAGCATAATCTTGATCCTCTCGCTTTCTATATTCTAAACATGTGATTGATGGAAGAAGTGTCTCGTCTACATTGGAGTTTTTAAAGAGTGGACTTTTATATCTGGAGTACTATGCATATGTATGAGCCAGATGCTCTCTGTAGTTACTCATATTTAACTCCTATTTACTTTTCGTTCCAAGGATATTCATGGTTCTCCCCAATTTTCTGGTGTACAGTAGAAAATCAACAGAAGTAACACCAGTCACAGCACCAACAACCTCACAGCCACTGGGTTATGGTTCAGAAGATGGCTTAGTTGTTGACACTGATTTTTCGGGTTCAAATTCTCTGTCAGAAGGAGGAGGAAATGGAGATGCAGGAGCGATGTTGGCAGATGGGTCATGGGTAGCTGATATGGCCATGGGAGACTCACCTAGAACACTTTCACGATCTGCTTCTCACATTCTACTATTGATGCTTTCCCTTTTTTACATATAGTTCAGCCCCTTTCCTAGTCTATGGCTATTAATTACTCCAATATGTAAATGTTCCTCAAGTCTTCTGGGTTTGGAGCTTCAATGAGGTGTGCATTGTTGTTTGGGGAAAAAATGCAAACCGTGCATTTGTAGCCGAATCACTTCGTCTTCCAAAAAATTGTGAGACATTCTATTTAGTGAAGTGCTTTACCCACGTACCACTTTCTTACGTATATCTATTCTATTCTGAAGAAAGAGCAATGTTTTGTTTCGTTATCTAGAAAGGAAAGGTATGATTATCAGCTTCAGCTGACTGCTCGAGAGGAGTGTCTGCTATGCTATCATTCCGTGATGTAGGATATCAAATGAGCAATGTGAAGATGAATGAATTAAGGAAAAACAAAGAGGTTGGAGATTGATCTGCTCGAATTCATATCAATTGCAGTTCTTATTAATCATTTATCAAGAGCTGGAGTATCGATTGTATCGATCCACTCGTGTTCAACTGGGAAAATCCTACGGTATCCAGCCATGCTCATCCACGTTTTAGCACCGCATATAAAGCTATGCAAAATATGACAGGACACAAAGAATAGTGTCATTCTACAGCAATATCACATATAGGGATTGCAGCTTCGTATGCCTTATTAGCGTAGTGCATGTTATGTTTGGTGGAATCAACTTAACATGTTAGGCTTAGTTTTGAGTGATTTTATCTACAATGTCACTGCTGGTAGCCTATTGGTTTGCTTTTTAAACAGATTAAAAAACCTTTACCTTAATCGGTTCGAAAAACGAATTAAATGGATCAACTCGCAATCTAAAAGCGTAAATGTATTAAATGGGTTGACATAAACTGATTACTTTGATTTATAGGTTAAATGAGTTAAATTTATTTGATTTAATTTTTAAAGGGTTCAAATAATTTCGGCCCAAACCCATTTAAGACATGGATCAAACCGATTAGCTCATAGGCCAAAACTTATTTATACATCTTTACCTAAAACTAATATTCTCAGGGAGGTGGTCAACTAAACCCAAGCTTAAGGTAGCCAGTCGAGCACTAAAGTCAACAGTAGGTCTCACAATACACGTAACTTGACTAACATTCATCGATATGGATAAAATAGAGGTTACAAATTTGCAAAAACACTAAAACATAAGTTGTATTTTTTGTAATTTTCTTAATAAAGCAAATATTCACTTTTAAGTAAAGTGCGTAATAAAAAGTGAAAACTTTACATTGTACATTACTAAAAAGTTCCTTCAAGCAAAGATGGAGGATCACATGGTAAGTTAGTATTACTATGTAGATGGTCATAATGACACATACTCGTTTATCTTTCCAATGGAGAGAGTACGAGTTAAAAAGGTTTTAAACTTAAGAGATAAAACCAAAGATAAATATAGATTTTGGATCATGGTAAGGGTAAATGGATATAAGATAATATGGCTTTACTTGTATTCCATTCTGTAAATATATGTTTTCAAATTTTGGAACAAGAACCTATTCTACCATATAAATATTATTCCACTTTCTTTTCATAATATTAAATTACAAGATAAATTTTTTACAATCTAAATTCGTTAATATTTTCATATATCATATCTATTTAGATTGCATAAAGGCACATATGCCATGAGTTTAGAATAGTGAGAATACAAAATCTACCTCATATAACCTTATGGACAAATATAATGTTAAGCTAGGTTTACATTCATTGTTATTATTTATTAATTTTTATAAGGTGGGTATGGGATAATTTGAAACTTGTAACTTGTACACTTTACTAATTAGATTTCAGGATGAGTATAGAGTTTTGAGACATTATATTTATACTTTATTTTCTTAAAGTAACTTTAAGAAATTGTATCTCAATTTTGCTCAATAACTTTCAATATCTATTTGAAATTTACCTAATTAAGTATGGTATTGTAGGACATGTGATACAATAACAATACTTGCTCATCCATATATCTTGGAATGGTTTATATGTCAATATATAGATATGCAATTATCGGTGAGCTGACAGTGGTTTAGGCTTATTTGATGGGTAGTAGTAACTAACTATGATACTCTTTTGAGTCATAAGCTCACATGAAATTTGTAAACTTAAGCTATTTGATGATATAATTTTGGTATTAATCTTAACACGTAGTTGAATCACAAGGTACTAATTTAGAATCCATGTACAATTCATTTTGCATCTTGTTAATAATGCGATCCATTTGATGGATTTCGGTAATATTCACCCTCATAAATGAGGATGTCCATCAACAAATATAAATCCATACGAAACATATAATTGTAAGCTTTTATCTCGGTTCCGAGCGGATATTCTCCGATGGGAAAAACTTCTATAATCTAAGTTTTATGAAGTGCAGGGGTCAACGTATTGGAGGATTTATTGGAACTAATCTGTCATATGTATTGATGTTACTTATATGATATTTATATATATGGTAACATACTAGATAGTATATGGTACTTAATTAATATTTTTATATATGGTAATGATTCTGTATAGTATACACAGAATTGATTTTAGATAGTTTTAAAAATCCATCATTTATATTTTATAAAACTTATACTTATTCAAATTTTCATATAAGATACTTATATGAGGAATTAATCTACGTTACATGTTAGTATCTTAAAACCTTTCCTGGAAAATGCGGAACAGAATTATTATTACAATGTCGGCATATGGTTAACGTACAGAGGAGACTGAGATGATAAGGTGGTCCCTTGATGAGTTGATTCATTTGTCGAAAAATTATTTATTTTATAAATTATTTAATTTAAAATTCGGTTTCATTATATTTAAGTGGTTCACGATTTGATTTGGAAAAACGAATAAAATCTACCGTTTTAAACTGAACCGTATTGTTTAGTTAAATAAAAATATTTATGTAATTATTTTATATTTTTTTCATTAATTTTTATAAATTTTATCAAATTTTTTATATCTTGTTATTTTTTATAATATTTTTATCTCAATTATTAAAATTAAGTTGAATAAATTTCATTTAAAATTTTATATTTATTAAAAATAAAAATATTTAATAAAAATTTAATATAAATAATTTAAACCATGAACATTGAACTATATAATTAAGTTTGACTTCCAAAAAATACTTAAATCATTATAATAAATTCAATTCGATAAAAAAAAAAAGGAACTAAATCAAACCAAACCGTGACACGACTACCATCTAAATTCCAAGCGAAAGTTCTGACCACAGCTTTTAATTTCTATTATCGCCCAAGTGTATTAAGCTGCGTATCTTGTCTCATGCACTTTTGCTAGTGGCCCTACCAAAATACGACCTTGAAACAAGGCATAGTTGGCTGAAAGAAATTATGATACTACCGAAAATTCTCTAATCACAGACATTTTTTTTTTTTTTCCTTCTTCATGCTAGCATTTAAAAAAGGAAAAAAAAAAAAAAGTCACCTTAGCCATCTCTGGGGAAGGAGGGAGAATCCGGTAGAAACCCAAGGTAACGAGGATCTTAAGATAAAGATCTCTAACCTCACCATCTAAGGTTCTAAATGAGGCACTGGCCTTATGTGAATCTATGTCAAGCAAATGTAACGTGATAAGAAATTCTATAATTCCATACACACACATAATATTATCAAATTTGAATTAGTTAGATCCAAAAATTGTCCATTCTAACTTAAAAGACTTGATAAGATTGTATAAAAATTAGGTTAAATTGATTAAGTTCACAAAGTTTTTCAAATTCATTATCAATGTGGCTCAACAAGGTGATTCTTATTTATTTTATTATGATGAGGTTAGGTCAAAATGAATTGGATCGAGATTAATGGTTGTATAAAATAAATATTTATATATATATATATATATTCACGGTGACACTCCAAGGAACTCTATTTGGACATCTACAGTGAGATTCCCCAACAAGGATCTTAAGATTAGTATCCTGCCCTTAGAGTGAAGGTATAAATTAGGGATTGGTTTAGTTAAGGATCAATTCTCTATCTCTATTTTATTTTATTTTCTTTTATTTAGATTACCTATATAGGCTCTAATTATATGGAATTTGTTTCATGTTTGAGTCAGTGGTTTGGACGATTTAAAACTCACGATCAATCCTCAAGCGATCTAGAAATCAACTTGATTCCCTACTAAAAATTTGTCCGAAGTATATTTCATTTTCCATGAAGAGTGACTAATATAGTTAAATTAAATATCATCATAGAAGTAAATATGCTTAACCATGTGTTTGCTTATCTTTTCTATATATATATATATATATATCGATCAGACAAATTCTAGCAATGAAGCAGATTAAATCAAACTTCCTAAAGAGAAAATCAAAATTACCTTTATCGGTGACATCGGCAATTAAACTCCGTAGAAAAATGAGGTACCGTGAATATGAATAGGCAAGAAATAAAAGCAAAGATAAAATGATTTTTCTTTTTTCCCTTTTTGAAAGAGACAAAATGGATGGATGGTTATTTAGGATGTTTTCCATGGTTTCCGGGAATAGCACCGTAAATCCCTGACTTCTTATTGCAATTAGAAATGATAGTATCTTTGTGCATTCAGTTCATTAGCTATGAGCATTCACATTATGTTGTAAAATGACGACTGAAAATGTTTTATTACTTTACATGCAATGTAAGCCCATAGTAGACAGATGTATGCCAGTATGAGGACCAGACCTAAGGAAGAATTGGATTCAGTTCGTGAACCGGACCTTCATGGACCAAAACCTGCTCGAACTTGTAAGCCATGACTTGAACCATAGCCTAACTTGTCGAACTTGGTGGGTCGGCATGATTTAACATGCTCGATTTGTTGAAACTGGTGAGTCTAAACTTGGGTTAAGGAATTGGTGGTTCAATTTATTGGTTTCGACCTAGAAATAAAAATAAAAAATGTAATTTTAGATAAATTAAATATAAGTATTTTCTCTAATTAAAATATAAAATAAAATTAAATATATATTATTATTTATGTCTATAAGTTGATACGAAAACCGAACAATATATATGAGTTTATAAGAAAAATAATTATTAAAACCATATATTTTAATATTTGTGAAAATAGATAGTTAAAGTATAAAATATATTACTTTAAAACTAAAGGAGTTTGGAATATAAAATATTATAAGTTTCATATAATTTTGCCCAATTTTTTAGATAGCAAATACTTTTGTAAATTAATAAGTTTTAATAATTTATGAAAATATTAGTGTATTTATAATTTAATCCAATTAAAAGTCATAAGAAATATATTTATTCTATATATAAAACAGAAAGTATATTATAGATATTATAGAAATGATATCTTCTTTACAATATTTGATTCACTTCTACGTAGATTATATATTTTTTTAAAGTTTCCTTTTAAGTAATAAAAGATTACAATGAATATTGTATATCATAAATTTAGTTCCATATTAATTATATTGATAAATTTTTCTTGAGATGTTACTTATAAAAAAAAGGTTTTCTCAATCAATTCCCTAATTGTAAACATTATATTAATAATTCTGCATTGTGAAAGGTATAAATTATTAATTTCAATAACTAACAATTAATATAGCAAAATAGTAAAAGTTTTAGATTCTTATTATTTATTAGTGATTTTTTAAAATTAAAAATAAAGATAAAAAATATTTTTTTCTCCAAAAAAAAAAGAATAATAAAAAAAAGACTGATTCACAAGTAAAAAATTGATCTATTGTCGAGTCGAATCAAATAAACCGAGTCGGTTTTTATTAAAGGAGAACCAGACCTTTGATCCGAAGGGTTCAGGCTGGGTTTGATACGGTGTGCAATTGCTCTTGGATAAAAGCTCTAAAGTCATCGCCATTTTAAGAGTAGAGAAGAATCAATTTGCTATTAATTATATTTATATTGACGAAGTGCTTTGAAGGTGCCTCCTTTTATTTTATAAAAATTAGCGTTAAGCAGCACAAAGTGGATTTCACATCTTTCGCCATTCAAATCACAAGGACACATGTTAAATAAAAACTATAATAATTTTTCCAAAAGTCCTGTTCAAAACACTAGTAGCTTTGATACATTGTATTATGCGGTAATAGATATACACAGATACGAGATATAGATATGTGCATGAGGCTTTGCCTCTAACCGCTATATCTAATTATCTACGTACAGACTCAATCTATATATACTACTTATTACGTGTTTACTGAGGCTTTTTTTTTTTTTTTATATATATATACATATTCAATCTACATATCCCATTTTAGGTTCCTAAAATCCAACATGACTTAGTAATAGATCCAAAATTTAAGAATTCAAAATACATGGCCACGGATCAATCCTAATTTAGATGACAAAAGTATGACGGTGCAAACACGACGCAAACTCTATAATTTGAGAAAACAATTAGAATCAGGATTGACACTGGAACACCATTTCAAATTGAACAACTCGATCGAAATAAACAATCAATATACTAGAAAAGTGGAAATTACATCCATCATTAATCGACCAAGTTTAATATCACACTTGACACGATGCTTTCCCCCAACAAAAAAAAAAAAAGAAAAAAAATTCTGCTTTCTCTATTATTTAATCTAGCAATATATGCCTCTAGAAGTGGAGGTAGGAGAAAGGGAAGGTTGGGGTTGGTTTAGGGAAAGACGAAGGGATATCACTGAGCAAAAACCAGCTGATAAAACTGTACACTAATGGCTATTAGCTGTCAATTTCTTGCTTGCATGGATCTTCTTGTAAATTTTCTTAGTTCTAATAGCCAGTAAAACATCTAATCCGAATCCAACGATGCATGCAATAGCCATCACTATGAAGACCATCCGGTAACAGTGAGCTCCAACACAATTGTTCCCACCACCAGCTGTCTTTGTTGCTTGAGAATCGTATAGTAATCCGGCAAGAAGACCCGAAAAGAGGAAAGAGCCCAGAGGAAGGTTAAGGATGAGAATGTTGTAGATGAGTCCGTAGTATTTGAGGCCGAATAACTCCGATGCAGCTGGAACTGTAACAGCAAGACGAACACCGTAGCAGATCCCAACGACAATTGAACCAACGTAAAGGGAACCTGGCAGAGCCATGGCCATTAGTATGTATCCAACAGCCATTAGAATCTGAGATGCTGCATTCCATAGTGGTCTCGGCGTCCCAGCTTTCCTGTTAATATTGTTTTTCATGAAATCTATTAGGACACTAATCATATAACGTTTATACTTCATCTCGATAAGAAACAACAACTGGAAGTACCAAGCTTGAAATCATATTACAATATACTAGTCTCCAACCAGGAAATATGCACATATAATCAATTACAGGGCTCCTTTAAATGCAATTATGAGGCCTATGATTGGCCCGAGTTCCTTAATTACTCAGAGGTTGAGGATTAAGTCAAGGCCTTGCGTCTCACATAGCTAAAAAAACGGTTGCTATACATGATATATGGAAGCAACAGTTCTCATAAGGAAAGGAAATAAATGCCCCATTTGCAGGAACAATGGACCGTGTTTCATGTGTTGAACAAAGTATAAATGATGATTCAGGGATTTCAAGCTTTAAACCTCCTACTCTCATGTCATGTTGGATTCGACTCCATTACCATTTGATCCAAAACCTTGAGGTTGTAGATATATATTTTATTACTCGATATCCTAAATAGTTAGCCAATTTGTTTACCACTATCATCATGCTTTGCTCTATTTCTTTTGCTAGTTGCAGCTGAAAGCGACAGTGCACTAGCTTGTAATCTACCGATTGACTTCAACACAAAGAATACTATTAGACTGACCCCACTGAAAAAAGTTAGGTAATACAAGAAATCTAATCGATCAGCCATAGCTCAACTTTCCCTTGTTCCATTCCATGGACTGAAATTTTTTTTGTTACCCCTTCACATGACAGAGTGAAATTGATATTAAAAAAAGAAAAGAAAATTATGATGGTAGAACTGGATAATCAAGCCTTAATCAGCTAATGGGTCACATGTGGTAGATGCTGTCCAATTGCTATTTAAAAATTCTGGAAATCAAATGATTTTGCTTTCCTTTTACTCCTTACTACCTCCTCCACCCAATTTAGAAGAAAAACCAGATTTGAATGACAAGGTAGTAGATAAGCAAATTGTTTCAATTAACTTGAAATACCCAAAAGAACATATGCAACAGCACATGATAAAGTACCTCTCCACCTACCAATCATCATTAGCAACTTTTTGCTAAATAAACTTCCTAGACATTCCTCTCAAAAAAGCAAAAGAGCAGGGAAAAAGGGGAAGAAAAGCAACTATTGCCCCCCCAAAAAGCTAATTCCCCAAGACATCAATCCTGAAGCAGAGTACTTTCCTATGAGACCTAAACATGATTGAAACTGGGACTCTGAAAGCAACATAAAAGATATAACCCCCTTGAAGTTCTTGCCTACCCTCATGTATGGTCCATAAGATCTATGGGATCCCAGTATCTTTAGGGGATTTTGCAAATCTAAATGGCCAATGGTGATGAAAGTAACTTTTCCTTCTCAAGATAAGATAAGAGACATGGATAAACTAGGATGGGGCAATTAGTACAACAAGCGTAAACTAAGCAAAAACAACAGCAAAATCAACTATTAATGCTAAATAATCGAATCTGCAGACATCGATTAAAGAACAAACAATCAAAGGAAGGAACAAAGTTAGGGATCTTACTTGATGAAGTACTCTGATATGGTACCAGACCCGATCCGCCCGAAAAATCCCCATATACTCATAAGAGAAACAAACATAGAGACATCACTATATCCTAGAGCTAACCCCATCTGTCCCATATTATTCATAACAGCCAAGCCAGTCCCCACTCCACACAAAAATGAAACAAACAAAATCCAAAAATCCACACTCCTCAAGGCCTCAAAAATCGTATGATCCTCTCCGATCGCTGGTTTCTGCCTCTCCGCCTCCACAACCACTTTCTCCTCCGCCTTCTCAACTGCATTCACCACCGCCTCCTCTGGCTTTTGCTGAGTCTCTGACACTGCCTCTTGCCTCAACAAAGGCTCACTAATTTGCTTCTCAACATCACCCACTCCAGACTTGTCATCGACACTCTTGAAACCTAGCCTATGTACAAAATCGTACAGGGGTACTAACAATGGGGATGCCAACAACACCAAAAGAAAGCCTGCAAAAACACGTGATATCACCACCCCATGTGGTCCACTTATATCAAAAGCAAGAAGATAGACTGCAACTGTAACGGCCACCCCGTTGAAGATCCCAAAATACCGGCCCTCCTCCTTGGTATCCTCGGAAGGTGGCGTTTCACGGAGGAAGAACGCTGCGGTGAGGCACACAAAGAAGGGAACAAGGGCAAGCATCAGGAGGAACGTGGAAGGGTCATCGGCGAACAGGGCAGTACAAAGATCGGTGAATATGGCGGTGCTGAGGCCAACATAACCCTTGAGAATGCCGGAAACAGGTCCACGGTTCTTGCGAAAGTTCCGGATGCATGTGACCAAAACCGCCGTGTTCATCCACGTGGTGCTGTTTCCTCCCATGCACAGGAATATGCACATCTGTCAATTGAAAGGAGTATAAACAAAAAACAGTGTCAGTGGAAGAACATAACATACAGATCAAATTTACGTTTTTTGACACCTAAACTGAAAGGATTCATCACGGAAACGTGATTCTTGATTTTTTTTTTTTCTCTTTTATTATCACCAAAACAAGCTTGAAATAACTATCTAGTTTCCTTTGCTTAGCCGTAAAAGTAACATTTTAAGGCATGGAAAAAGCTGGGATGTCGTTTAATGCCAAGTTTATTCATCCTTATCTTGAGTTGCACTTAGCATGTGTTTCCTGTTGCTTACAAACCTAGAAACAATTATTTCTTCCTATCAAGAATTAAATTTCCAAACTCAAGCAAATAGTAAATGTCCATCCAAAAGTTCTTTAATAGCAATTTTCCATTAACTTAAGTCATGATCCATCTTGATTTTACGTCTTAACTTCCCATAGACTCCCAAAACGGATAGTATCTATTGTTCACACGATACGATAATACCAATGGTTTAAGAATACAGTGACAATTGCAAATGCATCTTCAATATTACCTAAATCTTTCTCTGAAATTACGGCTTTAGACAGTATGAGGACGGTTTTCAAACATAATGAGTCAAGGTCTATTACTACTTATCAATAGTTGTCACGGTATCTTTGCAATTTGTCCATAAGAACAACATTGTAACAACTTATTCGAGTATCTAGGTCTAGGAAGTCACGTGTTACACCATTATTTGTCTATCTAGGTCTAGGGAGTCACGTATTACTTCATTATATGTCTTTTTTTTTTTTTTTCTTTTTTCCCTTTTACCTGCCAATAAGGAAGAGGTTGAATTCTGCGACTGACGACGAGCCATTGAACGCCATAACCAACAAGTCCTTCGATGGAACCAATGAGAAGGATAACAGGCGTAGATAACTTGTCTGAAGCGAAACCTGCCAGGAGACCAAAAGCCTTACCGACATCCTTAGCAACAGACAGGTTATTCAACTGGAGTTGTGTCAATGCCATAAGCGACTTTAGTGCATCCGAGTAATTCGAGAACGTGTAGTTGTTCCCTGATATAGATTGGACCCACACGGCGGTCACAAACCCCAGCCATTTTCCAGTGGTGGAGGAGAACGGTGGAGAGAGAAAGCCTAACCCCATAAAGGAGTTGAATTCGAATTTAGGGGTATTGTTTTTGTTTAGTCTTCTGAGTGCTTTTGGGGTTTAACTAATGGTCTTCCTTTTAAGTCTAGGAGTGAATGGTGGTTGTGTGTGACGGCTCGTTTTGGAAGAGGAGACACCATATAAGGGGAGATTTTGGAAAGTGTTTGAGATTGAATGGGGTTGTGTTTGTTACTTCTTTTGTTGTGACGTGGGATGAGGACTATTGACTCTAAAGCGACACGTACGGTCCATTCTTTTGTTTTGCTTGCAGAAAAGATATACACACATGGTTCTCTCCGAAAGGGATCAAATTTCAAAACATACGCATATTTAATATTTTTTCACCATACCGTACTCGCTGGAATTGATCAGGTGATTATGTTCGATCTTTCTGGGTGGAAAACAAGGGATTTTTATGTTTTTTTTCCTCTTTATGAATGCTATTATGCCCTCAAAAGAAAAGCACGTAAACAGCACACCGTATCCTTTATATATGTAAGAATATATGACTTAAAACTGGTTATGAATATACAACCCCACAAATTAGCGTTGACGTATATAGAACAAAATAAAATAATTATTTATCTATATTATTATTATAGTGAATGTATCTTTTTGTATCTTTCTAAATATAAATTGGTCAAAAAACATTAGTTATTTAATTTTTAATTTTATCGAAATGTCTCTAAATGTTTCATAGTTTTTAATAGAACTTGATTTTTTTCTTTTTTCTTTTTTCCAAACGAAGTTACAACAATAGATCTTCAATGGGTCAAGGTTATTGTGGTATACATACTAAAATGGGTATACATACTAAAATGATATCTTTTCAAAATTAAGCTCCACTAACCAAAAAAATCATTTTTTGATTACATATCTTGCGCCCCTCTTCATTGTCACTTTGATTCTCTCTCTCTCTCATCCTATTGCTATGAAATTTAAGGAGCACTTTTACTTTTATGATTCTTTTGAGTTGCCAGGCCGATACTAAGGTTCATCTACATTTTTTCATAATCATTGTAATACCTATACTATTAGCTTGCCAATAATCATTTGATTTAACCTGTCAATATATATTTTTTTATTTGTAAGTTGATAATGAAAATTTAGTACATACGACATATTACTTTAAAAGGATTAAGAGTCTATAGAGTGTCTAATTTATCTTACATTTTATTTGGATATGTATCTAATATTATTATTTCATATCTTTTCTCTAATCAACTAATTATGTTTAGTATCTCCTTTCATTATTAGGGTAATTTAATTGTCTTTTGTTAAAACAAAATCATTTAGTTTATAAAAAAATGTTATTTCATTGTTATGGTTCAATTAATGAAAATAATATTTTTACTTGATAGAAAATATATATCACGACAAAATATTTATTTCTCATCTTAAATTAGTATAAACTAGTCAAAGAGCGTGCATAATGTGTAAATAAAAGTTTAAATAATGATTATAATTGTACAAAAATGTAAGCATACCTAATATTTTATTTATTATCAAAACGTGCTAAAAAATAATTTAAATAATATGACGTCCCAAAAATAAATGAATTGTATTATATGATTTATTGATTATTCAAGATAAAGAAAACACATAAAAAACTCTCTTTCACACTCACTCTGACACACATGCACACACTCTCTACCATTTTGTATCATAAAATTATAATTTTCATATAAACAATAACGTAAAACAAATTACTAAATTGTAATTCACTAAAAAAAAAAAGAATATAAAAGGTATAAGCTTCTAAAATTATATTAAACTAGTGAAAGAGTTCACACAATATGTAAATAAGAGTGTGAATAATGATTATAATTTTTTTTTCTACTACAAAAAATATAAATATAAATTAATATTTTATTTATTATAAAAAAACATATTAAAAAATCATTTAAGTAATACGAGATACCGAAAAAGAATGAATCGTTATATACAATTCATTGACTATTTAAGAGGGGGAAAACGCTTAAAATCTCTCTCTCTCTCATATTCACATGTTTTTATTACCAAATTATATGCAATATATATAAATTACATACAACATATAATACAGAGAATGACTTAATGAATTGTTGAATAGTAATTTGCGAAGACTAAATATAAAAGGTAGGATTATCCAAAATTACATTGAATATGATAAAAAATTAGGGATATGCATTAATGATACTATACCGATAATATATAAAAAAGAAATAGATTTCAAAATTATATATTATAGTATAATATGATATATCAAGAAATTAAGTAAGTACATTAATGGTAACATAAAAAAATGATACAAAAAGGAAAGAGTTTTTAAAATTATATACTATAATAGGATTAATATATGCAAGTCTAAATTTATGAAAAATAATAGAAAGTCATATCTTTATAGATTGCTTGACAAGTAACATTAAATTTGGATTATAGCAATTATTTGATTGAAATTCAAAAAATATATAATTTTTTTTCCTTTCACATTATAATTATTTGCAATTCAATTTATTATGAAATATTATTTTGCAAATCAAATTGTTTTCTTTTTTAAAAAAATCACCAAAAAAACCATACATTTATGTTGTAAATGGTGATTATGAAAAGTAAATTATTTCTTACTTATTTTAAAAATATTATTTCTAAAGTTCTAGAAAAAACATCATACATTATTCGGTATTGCTGCATTAAGTATTTAGTAATATGTTTGATTAGGATTTCATATGCTTATAATTCATCTCTTAGAATTTTAGCAATGGTAGGTTACACATTGAAATAGGTAGATAAATATTAATGTTGCTATGTAATGTTTTTCACCATAGTTTTTAACTTATTCATTTTATTCTGGAGTGTTTTTATCCTTGACTTGATGAAAGTTATCAATTAATGTCAATGGCTTTTTTTTTATTATTATTATTATTTCATAGGATAGCTTTTCTTATATGATTTCCATTTTTTGTATTTTGATTATTGGGTTTCATTAAGTTAATATGCGATAAAAGTATTAATAAATAAGTATACATAAAAATCATATTAGAATTAATTAAATAAATAATTGGTTTAATTAAAAATATAAATTAGAAGGAAATTAATTAATGTGCATGCGGTTAATTTAATGATGTGTGAGTTTAGGAGTTATTACTACATAATTAGTGGTTAGACTAATCTTTTAAATAATCTATTATCATTATTATTCAATATATGAAATTGATGTTGAAAAAGACGGCTTTAAGAATTTTTATCTTCTTTTATATATTCTTGCTTATAATATTAAAGTGAGTAGCACTCTTTAGTGATTTTTTTTTTCTTTTTTGATTCTAAATTATATCCATTATATGAATATATTGTACACTTTTCATATTTTATCTTTCAATATGTTGTGTTTATTTATAATGTCATTACATTTGCAATTAAAAATTAAAACACATTAATAGTATTATATAGCTAAAAATATTATTTTATTATTTATTTTTAATTAGAATTAATATCTATAAATCCATCCACTTTCGCTTTATTAAAAATTAAAATAATTAGATTTTGATATTGTAAATCATTTTCTAACCACTTCTTTCTTTCTTTTCTTTTCTTTTCTTTTTTCTTTTTACACCATATATAGTTTCTTATATCTATAGTTATCTAAAACTTAAAAACTTGTTTGTAACTTGATTTATAGTGAATTTTATGAAATTCTCAACAAATTATGTCTTCTTATGTTATGCACTCTTATGACATCAAATAAAAGATTAGTTATTCAGTTAGTTTTACATTATTTTTAAAAATATATAGCAAGATACTAATGAAACAATTAACATATGATTAGTATTACTGTCGATATAGTAAGAAATTATAAGCTAAAACGTTGTAAAGGCATCTTTTATGGATAAATATAAAAGTTTAAATGAAGTATTTTGTTTTTTCTTTCATCTTTCATCTAACATATAAGCTAGCCTTTACAAAATTATCATTAGCTTTGTTTAATATTTTTTTTTTCATAATAAATATTGTTGATACTAGTTGATAGGAATTGGGTTACTGGACCTTTGACCTGTAGTCAAGCCCGAGGATTGGAAGGCCTAGCAAGGTGGATTCTTCTAGTCCAGTTGACTCCTGCTGAAACCAAGTACTTCTTTGCCGAGTTACTTTATATGCTGAGCCAAATGACTGCTTATTTCTCTAAAGTGTTCCGAATAGTAGATTATCAAGAGAATAACCAAACCTCTTACGATCTTACTCACGCCCGAGACAACCAATGACTCGACATTCTCCTTGCCAAGAAGGAGAGGGAGAGAGAGAGAGAGAGAGAGAGAGAGAGAGAGAGAGAGAGAGAGAGAGAGAGTGGACTGATCCTTAGTCACTCTTACTTGGATAAGCAACCTGACCATACACTTTTGTCTACTTCCTCCAATGGCTTCGCCAATGTATCATTGCCATATGTACAGGACCATATGTAGAATCTGCTTCACTATTCATTTCTTTTTTTGAATATTCATTTTACCATTTTGTATTCTTGTACATTACATCTCTAAGGTAATACCCTTTTTTTCCTTTTCCCTTTTAAGTAAGTTACCCTCACTTTTGGATATAAATACCCCTTGTATTGCAGTTGTAATGATTAGATTGAACATTAATACACTTGTCATTTTTCTCTCATAAAAACTACTTTATTTACATTTATCTCACTCTTATCCTAACTATTAACCAAGACTAGGTAGTGAGTAACCTCACCGGATCATCTTGTGCATCATATTAAGTTGTACCGTGAGTCCTTGAAAGTTTTATTAGTGCATTATATCTATTGGAGTTGTTTATGGGTTTTTGCTTACTTTTTCATCTGCATTTGTCCTTTTTCACATTTCATGTCATTTCCTTTTCAAGCTTTTGGTAAGCTTGGACTCATTCAGCGATCGGTCTTGTCTATTTTTAGTCATAGTTCGTAACATCTTGGTATCAGAAGCAGGTTTTGTTTGAATTGTAGATTGTTTTTGAAGTTTTGTTTGTATTCTATTTTATGTGTAGCTGTTGCGTTTGTTGGCTGTTTAATTTTTGGTTTGGTGAAATGAAAAATCTAAGTATAAACGTTGGTGTTGGAGATGACAACAGTGGAGTTATCCACTATGGTTGATAGTCTTAGAGACTGATAAGAGACTTGATAAGGTGACTAACCTCTTAGTAGATATGACTCGGGTTGTTCACGCATTGTCTTGCTGACAAAATAAGGCCGTACAAAACATCCCATAAGTTGCTCAACCTATTTGAGGTTAAAAGCCAGCTTGATAAGCTCAAGGTGGAGGACTATGCGGATGAGTAAGACGAAGGATAGACTTGAATGAACTAGATGAAGAGGACGGGGATGAGTATTTTGAAGAAGAGCGAGCTCGAGCCCCTAGATCATTTGACCATGTGAAGTTTCGGATTCCGAGCTTTAATGGATCTTGGAACATTGATGAATATTTAGAGTGGGAAGAGAAAGTGGAGTATATATTTGAGTATTATCAGTATGAGAACTATGAGAAAGTAAAGACTGTTACTGTTGAGTTCTCCGGATATGTCGCCATATGGTGAAAGAATTTCTAAGCTATGAGGAGGCGGGAAGGCTACTGAGAGATTAATACTTTGCTTAAAATGAAAAGAATGCTCAGGAATAGGTTCGTACCGGATAATTATCTATAAGATACCTTTACTCGGCTTTAGGAGTTGAGAAAAGGAGGTCGAATAGTTGACAAGTATGTTCAGGAATTCTAAATGCTAATGATCTAATGTAAAGTGGAGGAACCACCTGCATGAATAATCTCTAGGTTCCTTATTGGGTTGTGAGATGACATTCGAAATATTATGAAACTCTAGCGGTTTACCATAATGGATGAAGCCATTAGAATTGCCTAACAAATATAGAGGCAGAGAAGAAGCTGAGTGTCGACCAGAATGCTAACTAGCCTACTAAGGTAGGGAAGTCACCGAGCTTAGTCAAGTATTGAGTCGATCTAAAAGGTGGATGTTTGAACAGAGTAGAAAGGCCGACTTGATAGTAACGTGCTAACTTGAACTTACGAGAAAGGGAAAGGGTTTGGTAGGAAGACAAGCCAGATCAAGTACTTCAAATACTAAGGTTTTGGGCATATGACTACTTAGTGGTCGAACTAAAGGATAATGGTCATCAAGGTAGACATCCTGGAGCTAAAGGTAAAGAGTACTAATGAAGAACCTAAGGAGGAAGAGAGCACTATTGAGAAAGAACTTATTGAAGAGGATTTGTTTGCCGAGGAATTAAATTAATTAATCATAGTTGTCCAATGCACAACGAGCATGGAACCTTCACATGAGGAAGAATAGAGAGAGAATTTGTTTCATAGCACTTGTTAAGTAAATGATCAGGTGTGTGTTCTTATTGTGGATAGTAGTAGTTGCACCAAAGTGGCATCAGCCAATCTTATTACAAAATTGAAGTTGCCAACTGTTGTACATCCAAGGCCATACAAGTTGCACTGGCTGAGTGAGAAAGGAGTATTACATGTCACTTGGTAAGTCTTACTACTGATCACTATCAGAAATTACTCTGACCAGATTCTCTATGACGTATTGCCCATGTACCCTTCTTATATGTTACTAGGTAGACCATGGTTGTTTAACAGGAGAGTTATCTACGATGGATACTGAAACATGTATACATTTGAGAAGGATGGCAGGAAGATCATGTTGAACTTGATGTTGTCGAGTGAAGTTAATAAAATGTAGGCTAAACTTGCTTGCGGGTTGAAAAAAGACTCTAATGACGAGTAGAGTCGTGCTTTAGGAGGCCATCAACACTAACGAGCCGACCCTCATGTTAGTAAGGCATCTATTAGAGATGAAGGAGCAAGGTAAACTACCTTAGGAAATAAAAGAGTTGCTAAAGAAAAATGCCAATCTATTCTTAGAAGAGTTACTTAAGGGGTTGCCCCTACTACAAGGTATGGAACATTACATTGACTTAATACCTAGCGCCGCCTTATTGGATAAGCTTGCTTATCGAATGAGTCTTAAATAGGATTCTGAACTATAACGTTAAGTTAATGAATTACTAGAGAGGGGGTATATTAAGGAAAGTCTCAGCCTTTGTGCTGTGCCGGCGCTTCTAGTTTCAAAAAAGATGGAACCTGATGGGTGTGTGTGTAGACAGTTGAGTCGTAAACAAGATCATGATCAAATACAAGTATCCAGTCTCAAGGTTGGAAGACATGTTAGATGAATCGAGTGGAGCTAAAGTTTTCAACAAGATTGATCTGAAATCTGGCTACTATCAAATCTGAATGAGGTAGGGAGATGAGTAGAAAATAACATTCAAAACTTGACATGGATTTTATGAATGGATGGTCATGCCTTTCAACTTATGGAATGCCTTGAGCACTTTCATGAGATTAATGAACCGTATGTTGAGGCATTTGACAAGGAAGTGCGTCATGGTATATTTTGACAACATCCTTGTGTATAGTATCGACATACCAAGTCATTACAAACACCTTTGAGCTATACTGAATATCCTTTGTACCGAGAGATTGTTTAGTAACTTCAAGAAATCTCAATAGAAGAGGCTTACGAGTAGACAACGAGAAGATCAAAGCAATTGTTGAGTGGCCGACCCCTACTACTTTTGTCAACATGAGAAGTTTCTATGGATTGGCTTCATTCTATAGGAGGTTCATTAGGAATTTCAGCACCCTCATTGTACTGCTTACTGAATTGATATAGAAGAACATCAACTTCTGATGGGGAAAGAAAGAGGAGACAAGTTTCGCTGAGATAAAGGAAAGGTTGACCTCTACCTCTGTACTAGTTCTACCTGACTTTAAGAAAATATTTGAGCTGGAATGTGACGTGTCAGGCATTGGAATAAGCACCATCTTAATGTAGGAAGGTCGACTGATTACCTACCAAAGTGAGAAGTTTAGAGGATCTCAGCTAAATTACTCCGTGTATGATAAAGAACTCTTGTATTGATCTGAGCACTATAAGTATGGTACCATTATCTAATGTCAAAAGAGTTTGTCATTTATACTAATAAGTCTTTAAGGTACCTCTGAAGTTAGATCAAGTTGTCGAAGCGGCAGGTAAGATAGGTTAAATTCCTTAAAGGATTCAATTTTGTGATAAAATACAAGCAGGGAAAGAACAATGTAGTTGCAAATGCTTTTTCAAGGAGACATGCATTTTTAACTAAACTGCAGTCCGGACTATTTTAAGTTTGTGAACATTAAACAATAGTACTCTAAGGATCCACACTTTGCGCCTATACTCGCGCATTGTGTCAATGGAAGAACAGTGGACGAGTATTATATGGAAGAGGGAAACTTATTCCGAGGAGGGAAATTATGCGTACTGGCCTGTTCACTTTGAGAGCTGTTGATCAAGGAAGCTTACAGTGGAGGACTGTTTAGACATTTTAGGGAGAAAAGAATATATGAGTTGTTGAGTGGTCAATTCTTTTGGCTGATAATGAGAGAAGATGTGCACCAAATTGTTGAAAGATGTACCGTATGCATGAAGGCCAAATGGCAAGCCAAGAAAGGGAAAGTAATGCCTTTGCCTGCTTCGACGAAGCTATGTACCGAACTGAGCATGGATTTTATTCTCGAATTACTAACAATTTCTTGAGGTAAAGATTTTGTAATGGTCATCGTGGATAGGTTCAGCAAGATGACATACTTTGTGCCTCACTTTAAAACTAACGATGCTTCGGCTATTGCTTCTCTTCTCTTGTAGAAGATTGTGCGGTTATATGGTATGTTGAGAAGTGTAATCTTTAATAGAAACCTGAAGTTCTTAAGCCATTTTTGGAGGACCTTATAGCATTGGATGGGGATTGAACTACTATTTAGTACTTCTTGTCACCCCCAAATTAATGGCTAAATGGAGGTGGTTAATTGCACTTTGGGATCAATACTCTAAGCTACAGTAGGTAAGAACTTAGTTGATTAAGACGTTTGCTTGCCAGTGGTCGAGTTTGCTTACAATCATCATAATCGAATAGTACATGAGACTACTAACTAGACCCCTTTTGAAGTAGTCTATGGGTTTAATCCTAAGTTGGCCCTCGACCCTATACCTGTCCCTATGCCCGTGTAAGAAGACACTAATGCAAGAGTTATAGCATAATTCCTTTAACACATCTATGATAAGGTCTCTTGGTACATTGACCAAACTGTTAGAAGAATGCAAGAGAATACCAAGGGTAGGACGGCAAAACAATTCCAACCAAGAGACTTGGTATAGCTGTACTTAAGCAAAGAGAGGTTTTTGAGCAAGAAGAGGAACAAACTATCCCTAAGGGCTGAAGGACCTTTCGGAATCCTCTAGAAGATCAATGATAACGCCTACGGATTGGAGCTGCTTGAGGACTATGGGGTTTTTGACACCTTTAATATTGCTGATCTTAGTCTGTATCACCTTGATGAAGAGTTAATCGAGGACCATTCAGATTTGATCCTAAATCTAAATCAACCGGGAGGGAATGATAGGAATTAAGCTATTGAACTTTTGACTTGCAACCGAGCTTAAGGATTGGAAGGCTAGGCAAGGTAGATTTTTCTACTCCAGCCGACTCCTGCCGAAGCTGAGTACTTCTTTGCCAAGTTACTCTATATGCCAAGTCGAATAATTGCCTATCTCTTTGAAGTGTGCCGAGTATTAGATTATCAAGAGAATGGCTAAACATCTTATGATTACTCACTTGTGCTCGAGCCGACCAATGACTCGGCATTCTCCTTGCCAAGAAGTTGAGAGAGAGAGAGACTGGACTGATCCTTAGCCACTCTTGCTCAGACAAGCAACCTGACCGTACACTTTTGTCTACATCCTCCAATAGCTTTGCTAATGTATCATTGCCATATGTATAAAACCATATGTAGAATCTGCTCCACTAATCATTACTTTTTTTGAATATTCATTTTATCCTTTTATATTCTTATATGTTACTTCTTTAAGATAATACTCTTTTTTGTCTTTTCCCTTTTAAGTAAGTTACCCTAACTTTCAAGTATAAATATCCTTTGTAATTGTAACTGTAATGATCAAATTGAACATTAACACACTTAACATTTTTCTCTTGTAAATACCACTTTGTTTACATTCATCTTACTCTTATCCTAATTCTTAAGCAAGGTTAAGTGGCGAGTAACCTCACTAGACCATTTAGTGTGTCATATCGAGTTATGTTGTGAGTCGTTAAAAGTTTCATTAGTGTGTCATATCTATTAGAGCTGTTTACGGGTTTTTGCTTACTTTTCATTTGTATTTGTCCTTTCATACATTCCCAGTAATTTCCTTTTTAAGCTTTCAGCAAGCTTGGACTAATTCAGCCATTGAACTTGTCTATTCTTGGTTACGATTTACAACACTAGCTATTAAGCATGAACTAATTACCCAAGGTGGAAGACTAGGATGACCTAAGGCCACCTCCCTAGTGAATGAGGATTTCGAGTAGATTTGGTCCACTTAACTAAATGGCCTACTCTCGCCCTAGCCAAACAACCTTGGCTTCACCCAAGCTTGAGATTGATCGCTATACTAGGTTAGCTAAGCCTCGTCACCTGATGAGCTAAACCCCTAACTAGCTTAAGTCTAATGGATTAAAGGCCATACCGAGCATAATGCCCCCTTGATCCTTAAAACATAACTCCACAGTAAGCCATTACTTGTTTATTCTTATAAAATTCACATCACATTTGATGTGACAATCAGTAGCTCATCCCGTATTGACTAGTATAGCCTAAGGGTACAACATTGTACAACGATGTAGAAGATGAGATACATATGAGGCTCAAAGGTAATCATTTCCTTTGCCAATGTTTGGAGATCTCATCAACTCCCTCAAATCTTGAGGTTGCATGTCCCAACTTGGCTAAAGGGATAGGGGTGCATCCTATAAATACCTTCTTTAGGATCCTACGTAGAGCTAAGTCCTAATTCTAAGTCACAAAATAGATAGAATCTGACACATATGCACTCATCACATTCTTTATTGAGTGAACCCTTCTCTCTCCTTAACTTAAGTGTCAAAATGGCTACGCTAAACAAACCTTTAATATAGTGACCTACCCTTCTTCGGTTTTGTAAGAAGCTCCATTAACAACCTAAAGCTCTAACACCTAGCTCATAGTGCCTTAGGTAGCTTAAAATCTTTAGCAACACAAGATCTAAGGCGACAAATATTATTAAGTAGTCCTTTTTTTTTTACTGCACAAGTATCTTGAGACATCATGTGTTAGTAAAAAATATATATTAGTTGCAAGACTTATAAAAGTGATAAAATGGATTAAAATATTATTGTCGTGGTTTGTATGAAATTGGGAAAGTGGTGAAATAAGCCATAGGACGGGAGTTCACCCTTATTAGAGTGTTCATATGGTGCTTAACCGTCTTTCTACTTCTCATTTTAATCATACTCTGGATGGTGAGCCAGGCTTCTCTTTCTTTTTATTTAGGACTATTCCAAGCCTATCATTCCTACAAGGAGAACTCTTTTGACTTTATCATTAGCTCCCATATATTTGAGATGCTCAACTAATCTTACTAGGTTTGACCTACAGGAGAGTGGTATTAGCTCTTAACCAATTTGCTTATGGGAAAATAAACCTGCCTTCAAAGTAAACCTACTGTGTAAATAAACCAGCCTGTTGATGCCACATGCTTCATTATAGCCTAAGTTAGATCCATACAATTGGCTCCAAACCCTTGAACCATGACAACCTTTTCCACCTAAATTTACGATGCCTTCTTCATAAGGCTAATACATCACTACTACCCACTCAAAAGATCACCAACGCTTATTTCCATTGCCCAACTCTAACCCAAAATCCTCTCCACAAGGAGTTTAGGCTTCCATAGACTCTCTCTCACCCTCATCAATTCCTTCATCCTTTAAGATCATCTCTTGCTAATAGCCTGATGATAAGGTTTGACAATTGAAGTATATTATAAATGTTTTAGGTAGATTCTTGCTATAAAATGACTTGTAACATAGCTTCCCATCTAGTAACAATGCCTTCCCTTTGGTGGTTACTCTTCCTATCAAGCTTCATCCATACGAGCCGATTTATCAATGAAAACAACCCCTACAATAAGTACAATGGGTGATATTTAATAGACTCGATGAGGTTGGAACCTAACTATGATACCGCTTACCATGGGATGAAAGGTTTACCCTTTTAGGAGTGTTTGTTTGGTACTTAACCATCCTTTAGATTTTCATTATTATGGCGAACCGATCTTATCTTCCTATTTATCTAGGACAGTTTGGAGCTCAATATTCCTACAAGTGGCACCTTCATTATTAATGGTTTTTATTTTATTTTGTAGTGCATGTTTTTCTAATTCATATATTTTTAGTCGTACATATTTAAATAATATTCTAATTATAATAATTTTATACTTACATATCATCACGTAATAGTTTTAGAAATTAAAATTTATGTTTATTATTTGTTTGATAGTGCATAAATTGAAGTTCCATGTAACACATACATATAACAAATGGGTAAATAAGAGTCATTAACAATGATTAATTATGAAATTCAAAATCTATATTTTGATTGGTATATTTTGTTTCACAATTTTATGTGAGAGACATGGCTACAACTAGCTTATAATCATGATGTTATGTTGTTGGATCGATTGCAATGTATTTCTACATGATATGTTACCTCACAAGAATATTAGGTACATTCTCCAATATGGAGAATATGAGAATATAAGTATAAAATTTAAGTTCAAGCTCATTTAGGCTCATCTATCTAAATGGGCTCGAGTTATAGCTTAAGCTCATTTAGGCTTGTTAATCTAAATGAGTTGGAGCTTAAGCCCATTTAGATACACTAGCTAAAGCTCATTTACTTAAATGAGTCAAGTTTGAGCTTCAAAATCCTTAATAATCCTGAGCTTGAGCCTTAATTTTTAAGCTTGATAGAAGCTCGACTCGATGTAGCCCATTTACAACCTTACTAATTGCATTCACTTCATTAGAAATCTAAGTTGAGCCCTTATGATTTGTTTTAAACTCCGAATATGACAAATGGATAGATAGTATTAGTTTTATTAGTACTCTATAATATTATCCTATTATCAAAGCTTCTCTAATTTCAAGATAAGGAGTTTATAGTAAATGAGGATTAAATAATATTAGGAAACATAAAAAACACGACAACAAATTTATTATCTCTAATAATATTGCATAGATATAGATAATAAGGAAGAGAAATAAAGTGTATATATGTATGTTATATCCATAAATTATTTGAATGATAAAAAGCACTTTGACACCAATTATGTGCTATTAGATTGAATAGCATATAGATCCGACATATAGATATAGCCAATAAGAAAGAGAAATAAAATGTGAACGTGTATCTTATTACAAAATACTATTTAAATAACAAAAAATACTAAAGTCTCCAAACATGTAGCATTGGTTTTAATAATATAGATATAGCTAACAAGAATGAGAAATAAAGGATGAATGTATATCTTATTACCAAAAATTAATATTTGAATAATTAAAAACACTAAAAACACCATATATGTCATTAGCTTTAAAAATATAAATAGATAGATAATTAGAAAGAGAAATAAAGGGTGAACGTATATCTTATTATCAATAATTATTATTTGAATAATAAAGACCACTAAAGATACTGAGAAAGTGTAATTGGCTTTAATAATATGAAAGATAATAGGAAAAATAAATAAAAGATAAATGTATATTTTGTTACCAAAAATCATTATTTGAATTGAAAAAATACTAAAAACAGTAAAGACATGTCATTAGCCTTAAAAATATACACATAGATAAAAGGAAAATAAATAAATGTTGAATCCATATCTTATTACCAAATACTATTTGAATAATAATAATAATAAGCATGTGTTATTGGCTTTAGAGGTGAGTGAGTATAAGGTAGGTCAATTAAGAGTTCATACCTGTATGCTATATTGTAAAGTATATGTTTCTAAATTTTGAAGCTGGAACCTGTAATCTAAAACCCTAACCTTGAAACTTATACCTCATAAAACCTATAGAGTATAGGATACTTTGTGAAACCTGTAGATTTTGTTTTTCTTAAAAATTTCGCATTTATATGATATCAAAAAGGTAATTATATATGATTTTATAAGTTTTTCATATGTAGAAGTTACGGATCTTATAGTAAAATCTTTAAAATAAAAAAAGTAATATTTCCTATCTTTTTTTATTTCAAGTTTATATAATCTTACTACTTAATAAATAGAAAAGAATATGGGGGAATAATGGAAACTGTATAATACATGGTAAAGAATGGAAGACATAAAGTTGGAAAGAAAAACGGAAAAAAGCAACAAAAAAAAATGAAAAACATAAAGTGAGAGGGTAATGCCCTTTAAGCTAATTAACTTGTGTATTTAGACTACTTTTTCTTTTATTTTACTAAAAAATTTAAAGATAAAAAAATATAATATTATATTATTTGTTTATTAATATTATATAATAAATTTTTATAAGATGGAGATAGGATACTTTAGAACATGTATCCTTATTAACTCAAAATTTTAATCAAAGTTAAAATGCCTATTGACATTAATGATGATTACCTGTATTAAAATATATTAGAATTCATCACCTATAAAACATGATGTTATTCCAATCATTATGTCTTATAAGAGCGGCATGGACGACAACCTCAGTTTTCTCTCTCCTTCGGCCTCGAAAGATGAAACCAATGATCGAGCTCAATGAAGACGTAAGTGCCTAACAATTGGCAGTGAGGAATCTGTGCAACTGTTGAACGTAAATCATGAAACTAACTTTGGTGTGGCGGAATGATCCAAGGTTATCCTTTGGAGATACGGTGTTAACAAACATACCAGGTGCTTATGAGAAACATCGTTTCCACGAAGCATCGGAACGAATTGAGGACGAACAAGATGCAGATCAGATTTTTGAAGAAGAACGGATTTTGAATGAAACATTGGCTTTAGCGGTTTGATGTGTGAAATTTTCTCAAGCGGAGAAGGATGCAATTTGCCTGCCATGGCAATATATGTTTATTGCCAAAGTCATGAGACCAAATCTAAGGTATAAATTTCTAGTAGAGAAACTGAAAAGAAAGTGGAGATCCCTAAGCAATTTTAAGTTGATTTACAGGAGATCCAGGATCTATTTAATATCTTTCGATAATCTCTAAATTTTCAACGGGTTATTAAAAACGGTTTGTGGTTTATAAATTCCCATTTCCTAACATTGAAAAAATAGGAACCGGATTTTTGAATGGACCAATCGTCCTTTGATTCCATTATAGTATGGTTTGAATTAGCGGATTACTAGTAGAGTATCATTCTCCATTACCGATTCGAAAAATTGCAGATAAAATTAGACTGGTAATACTTTTTTACTCATATACGATGGGGACATTTCACACGTTTTTGTGTTCAAGTAAATATTAATATCTTATTGAAGCATACCATAGTAATAAATAATATTTACTACGTTATCCCATATGAAGGTCTAGCGAGACTCTGTGATTTTTGTGGAAGATTAAATCATTCTAAAACTGGATGTCAACGCCCTTTTCCTAAGCAAGTTGTAGATGAGACAGAAAAGATGGTTGCTGACACGAATACTTTGGAGGAAAGGCCTTGAGATGAGTATACAGGAAGTAAAGAGATTGGTGAGAAAGGTCTTGAAGACCACGCATAACGAGTGAAAAGGATAGAGTTGACAATCAAGTCCCCATTGATGCAAGAATAGAAGCCGTTGATGAATTAGCTAATGACCAAGGGATACCCTATGATAAGAGGTCGAATGGTGATGGTAATACAATAGATAAGACTGGGAAAGAGGATACTAGAGAAAATACCCAGTACGAATGTGCACTAATAATAAAGATAAAAGAAAAGAATGAGAAAAGACTGAAATGGAGAATCCTAAATTAGAATAATTTCAGTAGAAGATATGAAAAATATAAAAATATGTAAGTAAATAAGAAGGAAAAGAAAAGATAAAAAAAAGAAGGAAGAAAAAAAGAAATGAAGAAAAATTAAAAGAAAAAGAAAGAATGGCTAACCTGGATATCGGGGAAGGGGCGCGGGTCAATGTAGTGTTTGGGTTGGATTGGTGTGATTGAGTTGGTCATATGCACAACACGTGATTCATATGGAGAAGAAGAACAAATGATCAATGGGGGATGATGATGGCATATTTCGAGCATTTTTTGAGTGGGTAATTCCAATTTCGTAAGTATTGAAATGATGAATGTGGGAGTAGAATCAATACCTTAGCTATTGGTGGTGGAGTGGTAGGCGTTTGAAGATGGGTCACTAGTAATGGTAGTGTTTGCCACTTGTAGTGGTCATTGGGTATAACGGGAGAGTGTGATCTTAGGTTTTTTACAATGGTGAAACTAGTGGAGGGAGTAGATTTGCTTGAAAGTGGTTTTTAGAGAGAGAAAGTGAGGGTGAGTTTTTAGATAGAGAAAACTCGAGAATGTGTGTGAAAATTAGATTTGAGTGAGACCTTGATGCTAGAATGAGTTCTTAGGCTCCTTTTTATAATGTTTCATGCTTGAGGAACTTAGGGAAAGCCATGAAACAAAATAATTTCAAAGATTTTGAATTAATGGGTTTTGAAAAAAAAAAAAATTGACACAATTTGGCTTTTATTGATGATAAAATAAACTTTGTAAGTATTTATTCGTACTCTAAGTGCAAGAATGAAGCTTTGGTTTTTAATAGAAAAGCTCGAATTAAGAGATTTCGAATCAAAGAAAAACTTCTCATTGAATTTTTTTTCTATTTTCAAATAGCTTTTTGGATTCCATTCATAGTATCCCGTGGAGTCTCTATGATTTCACCATTATTTCGATGAAATTTTTGAGAAAAATGGAAGCAAAGTAAGAAGCTAGGGAAGGAAGGTTGTTGGAAAACAAGGGATTTACCTAAAGAAGAAGATAAATGCTTACAGGGCAGCGTAATCACTACTTGACATTTGGCAAAAAGAAAAAGGAAAAAAAAAAAGTTGTACGCATGAAGGCACACTTGGGAATCAAACTTGGATCACTACTATTAAAGTACAAATCCTAGCTAGCAACGCTAGTTTTAACTTTTGACTTATAGGGCATCTAAATTATCCTTATCTAATATTGATGGCCTGGATCGGATCTAAAACAACAAATCTTGCTCAAACCAAATCAAACTCCCTATTATCCAGTTTCCAACGAATTTAAAGCACCAATATTAAGATGACAGAACCTATTATGTATTTATTGAAAAATATATTCAAAACGAATATGATTTAATAGATTTTTGAGTCTTGGTTTGTATTTTATCCGATGAAATTAGTCCTTTATAAAATAATCAATTTAAATCCAATTGAGGTTTCGCTTAAAGCCATACTTAGCTTAAATCGACTAAAATTTCATTAAAAATATAATTTACTTGGACCTTTTGTCAAAATATTTGGATTTATTTTTAAAAACCCAATATTTTCAAATATAGCTCGAAAATTGATCAAATCTCTTATGTACACTTCGACTCCTTTTGACCCCCAAAAATGAAAAGACCTTATTTTATGTGATTGAAAAACCTTAAAAATGACCCAAGGCCTAAATTTCATTTATTTTTTATTTTTTTAACTTTTTTGAACTAAAACTCTTTTCTTTATTCTAATTTTTTTTTAAATTATAGGGAGCAAAAATAGGATGTCTATAGTTGCTCCTCTTTATGGTGAGGTTTGAGTAAGACTTTATTATAATGACAAAAGAGATACTATTTTTGCTCTAGGAAAAAATTGTACTAGGAAGTGCCATAGTCAATTAGTTATCATAAGCTCGATCTACTAGGGATTTGGTGAATTGTGAAAGATATTTTGAGATAAGACACTCTAGATATTTTGAGTTCTTCATAAGTCCCAATACCACAAATGAGTATAGGTTTTTAACCTGCTTCTTGCTCAAATTGCTTCACAATCTTGTCTTCAAGGGCTTCTCTATTCTTAGGCTACTTTACTTTCTTTTTTGAGGCACCAACTTTCAATCTAGGAGCAAGTGATCTTTTGATGTCATCTAGGATAATTACAAGGCTAGTAACTCCTTTTGAAGGTTTATCATAGAAATGATATCTCATAGTTGATTAATTTAGTCTAAGAGGGCTTCCTTACCTTCTCTTAGTTCAAATTTCTACGCATGACTACAATTCCAAAAATTAATGTGTATTTTGCAAGTGATATGCTTAATAAATCTACTAAGTCTTTTTTGGACTATAATGTAATCTGAGCTTTTGATCCTTGGTTTAAAAAATGAATATTAATGAAATGGTTTTTTAAGGAATTACTTTTTAACTTGGGTTTACGAGGTAAAAACCTTATAGGTAAAACTAAAATTGTGCTTGCCTCCATTTCAAAAGTAACTTTTACTAATGATAAGTTATTTTCTCCAATCAAAAGGGCTTTCAATGAGGGGTGGAATTGTGGGTGCGTTTAAGGAGGGGTGGAATCGTGGATGGGCTTTAGTCTGCAAGAGGAGTGGATTTTAGGAGTCTTTGATTATCATTTCGAGAGATGAGCCTTACTTCAAAAATAAGGCTTCTAGGTACATGCCCCAAATCCTTTCAGGCTTTAAGGCTTTGACTCAATCACCTCGTTTTTATCGATTTTCTTTTTTTTTTTTCTTTTTGGTGGACCTTTCATTTGTCTCTTTCAAATTTTCTCATTTTCCTTTTTCCCTCTCTTTCTTTATTTCTTGTCCCCTTTTATTATTATTTTTTTCAAATTTCTGTAAGGTAAAGGTGATCTTCCCTTCTTTGTTTGACTTAAGGTGCATGTAATTTACGTATAGTGTTTAGAATTGAAGCCCTTTTGTATCTTAAAGGAAATAAGTATCCAAAAGTAATAATTATAGTTGAATTGAGGTGATTGGAGCAAGTACAAATTTGTTTTAACCTTTTCTCCTTTTAATGACCCTAACTTGCAAATTGCCCCATTGTGGGGTAGTCCTTGATAGGGTTTAATTTTAAAAATATTTCATTTACAAGCTCAATGGGGTTGACAAGAGATTTTGTGTTTAGGATATTGAAAAATGAATACCTAACGTCATTTTGATTCATGTATCAATTTTAAAATGGATCTCTTTTGAGAATTGAGCCCAATAGTCTCATTATAGTGTCACTTAACTCTTAAAGTGTATTTTAGGGTTGGTGTTGGAATTTGGTTTGCCTTTTTTTTTTATTTTAAACTTTTCAAAATGAGATACCAAAAATGTGTGTTCATTTGCCCCAATAATAGAAAATATATTCAAGAAACAAAGATCTTTTATTTGGAAAATTACAAATAACATTAAACTTTCTTTAATAACTATTTGTCATTCTCTGGTTTTTATTGACGTACCCTAGTTTCAGTTGACTTAAACTCCTGCTCCTCTTCCATTTAGATGTTCTTATCATATTGATGAATGACCCAACGTATTATGAAGGAACATTTACCTTGACCTCCAGTCCATTAGGTTGGTAAAGTCTATTTGAAGTAGCTTGGCCTCAATTAGGTATTGAATTTTGTATTTTAGTTTCTAACTTTTTTCTGTATAATAACCATCGAGCACATGTGGTATTCACATGGCAGGCTAAGATTTGGCCTCTATAGCTTGTGTTTAGGTGGAGGAGGTGCACAACTTTGTATTCTTGCCTCTCTTAATTGATGAAGGAGATGAGTTATTGAGATTAGGATCAGAGTAAGATGCCTTTTAAGTATCTTTATTTCAAAGCTTGCTGAATTTATAGCCATTTCAGGACTCATTGAGATGATTTAATCTTCAGCTAATTTATTTATCCTTATTACCTCTTCTATGTGATTGCTTGCTGAAACTACATTTGCAAAACTAGTGGTAGATTACTGTAAGAGACAATTGAAATATTGCTTATTTAGTGTTTGGATAAATGTTTCAATCAGTTCTAAAAGTCAATTTTATCAGCAGATACATCACTTCACTCTTTTTATTCCAATATCACCTTAAATACAACTGTAGTGAATGAAATTTCTAATTTAAAATTAGTTTGGAAAATGCACAAACACATCCAATGCACCAACTACATCCTACCCATTAACCAAATTACACAATGGTTACAAAACTTTCAAACTCAACCAGAACGCAACCGATATTAATCAAATGCAAAATGAAGAAGAAATCGAGCAAGTATATGGACTATCCAAAAGTTTCACTATTTGCACATAGTAACTGTGGGATGTGAAAATGAAAAAGATCATAGGAATTGTACATTTACAGACAGTAAGTGTTCCAAATCAGCAAATAAGTACATATAATCATCCCTATTAAAGGTGTTTTGCTAGTGACGCTTATAGGCTCATACATCCTCCTGATTGTTATCTAGTTGGGTAATTTACAAGTAGTCCCAACCGGATGAGCTCAGCGAGGACATTTGCATAGGAATCACAGATGGGTTAACCAATGTAAGCCCCTTGCTTAAATGACCAATTGTTGGTAGCTTGCCCCATATGGAACCTTAACTACTCTCGTCGGCCTCCTATTATAATAAACCCTATTCTCCCCTTTCATAATGTGTTCATTTGTATAACAAATCACTCATACGTCACTTGTTTTCAAACCTGTCGACATCTAGCAATTATTTTATACTTATCCACATTAAGATAACGCCATCGTTGAAGACGGCTTTTCAAAAAACCATGCAGCTACTATTTACTTGCTAATTGCTATTAATTCAAAGTCGGTCTTATCATACCTTAGGTTCTTTTCTTAAAATGTGCACAAGTTTTAGTAACTACTTACACATATCACTTTTTTATAGATCATTCAATTAGCTCAAACTATTTACCCATTTATCACAATGTTTACAAAAATTTCTAAGCTAGCTTTACATTGTTTTTTTGTAATTCATCTAACTTACCTATACAACACATTGCATTCCATTTGCCATTCTAATTATACATTCATATTAAACAACATGTTTAAACAGATGCAATACGCATATACATCATAATAAACCACATAAACAGACATATGCAAGTATATATATGTATATATATATATATATCTATGTACACTAGTTACGAGTAAAAGATTATATATATATATATATCAAAATCTCGAGTCAAAAATATGATTTTATGAGTTTATAATTTTATAATATTTTTCTTAATTAAAATGAATATAAAATTGATTATGTGAAAAATTTTAATGATATTATGAACTTTCATGTATAAATCTATAAGTTTATGATTATACTGATTCTATGCATTCAAGTGAATAATAGAATTGCGTTTTTGATAACCATATATATTATATATATATGTATATGTAATTGCTACACAAGCACATATGTCAACAAAACAACATATCACATTACATATAACATATGATGTAGTATAGGAAGTTATGAATTGAAGCGATAAATACCTTTGATTTGAAATATCTTTCTAGAAAGAGAAAATGAGAGAATCCTGTGCAAATCTTTGTAACACCCTCAAAATTGGAACTTTAAAGTACTGTGAAGTGGTGGGATTGCAAAATCTAACCTTAGATTGATGTAAAAAAGCATCCAAGATGGTGGATTAGAGAGGAGAGTGTGGAAGTTTTTAGTTTGAGAGAGAGAGAGAGGAGACTATGCAAATGGATAAAAAAAAAGTCATGGCTTGATTTAGGGCACGAGAAAATTGGCTTTTGAAAAACCCATTCTTTTATCAAACATGAGTTCAGCTTTTGAAAAGTCAAATTCATTTATATTATTTTTGGGATTATTTCTTTCAAAACCGTAATTTTTGTAATTCTTTTTTTTTTTTCCCTCATAACAAAGCCAATATAATTATAATGAGAAATTAACAATGTACTTATTATGTGTTACATGTTATGAATAAAATTTATCTTTAGATTACTATTTAAAACCGTAGATCCCCCATATTTGCATTTAAAAATAAAGATACATTAGTTTTAGAATATTATTTATTGTAAGGACTAATCAAGAGGCGTGAGTTTGGACAGTTGAATATATATATATATATATATATATATATATATTGGCGTAATAATACATGGTAATGCAGGAATTATTAAAAGATCATCCAAAACAAATGAATTTGGCAGTTCAATATTTTTTTGTCGACGATGACGAAGAAACTGCGTACTAAGGTCGTCGAAATATATTATAGGAGGAAAAACCACATACGAGAGCCAATTGCCAAATTAAAGATATATATTTATATGTTTATATTACTTAATTTTGAGCACGTGAATATGGTAAAATAATAAGCCACAACGTACGGCTATCTGAAAATCGTGATCTAAATCTCAACAACAGACAAAAACATATACAGTACTGCGTGTATGATTGGAAATAATCCAGGTTTGGTTGACAGATTCTCGGATGCCCGGTTAAATGAGCCACATGAAAAAGGGAATATACCGAATGAAAAGATTCAATCGCATAAAGCGAGATTGCGATTCCTGGGTAGGATTTATAAATTGACCAGTTGGGTATAATAATTATATCGATTAAAAAAAAAAAATTGTTGAACATTATAGTCCATAAGTCACATAATTCAACCAATTCATAAAATTATAATGTTCTTGTTGGTAGGTGATTTTATATTAAAACTTTGGTCCTGCAAAGGGAGAAAGATTTTGGTATCAAGGCAATCCAGTGTAGCCATTTCGATATTTAAGTTAGTAAATGGTTGTAAGAAAGATTGAGTAAGTAGTTGAGAGTTATTAAATATCTCTTACAGTATAGTTTTCCAGTATTTATAAGCGAATATCGAATATTTGAAATAGTAGTTAATGACATGATTATTGAGACACGTAGAAGCCTCTCGATTAGATGTATTCCTCAAATATAAGAATAGTGGTCAGTAATGTAATATAAACATACCAGATGATAATTGTTTGCCCCACTTTTCTTAAATTCAAATCAAATGCAGATCTATATTACTTGGCATTGTTGAGAATTGAATTACTCGTCAAGTTAGTAGCTAAGTGACTAAGTGAATGAAATTTGACTATCAACGTTTGCTCCCTAACTTCCGTGTGGTTGAGAATTTGACAAAGGGAGTAAGTACTTTTTAGTGGGGTTGAATGGGGAATAATTTCCCAAATGTCGAGTGATTTAGGAAGTTTTTTGAGTTTTGTTTAGTAAGGCATGGATTGCATCATATTTGAAAGGTCGCAATTTTCAATTTCCTGCTTGTCAGAAGACCAAATAGTAGAAAGTAAGACAGCTGTCACCTTAGCCATAATCACATTGTGGGCCTAATAATTGTTAGAGTCTTGATAACTGTTAGATTTGAGTCTTGATAATTGTTAGATCTTTGTCTTGAAACACATGTCAATAATCCGGGCTATCGCCTATCAATGTATCATCACTTGTCAAAAATGTATTGTGGTTACGAGGGTAAATCATTCTTATTTAAGAAAATTTTCAATACTGAAAATAGATTTCACTTCCATCTTCATTTGCATTCATAAGCTTTCGTTTGCTTTCAATGTCTCGTCTTTACTTTCAAATTCTTTAAATTCTGTGACATTCCTTATAGTTAATCAGGTATGGTTTGCAATGTAATCAATTGACTTATCCTTTCAGATTCTAAAGTAACTGAGACTAAGGCTACTTCTCTCTCCCTAAACAAGGAGCAAAATGGCATATTCGTTAGGTAGTTTGGTTGACAGTGTCGAAGAGTGGTGGGACAAACTTGCTCGAATTAATTCTTTCGCAGTAGATACCTATCCAAATGACAAGGAAGGAAGATTCGTGGCTAGGTATCTATATAATAATATAATTTACTTCTGTGATTCACCAAATGAAGCGACCAGTATCATCGATTGAGTTCTTGTTTCAAAATATAACAAATATTGGCAAGACATTCCTAGAGCATAGAACCTTAGGAGGTTGAGAGAAGAGGAAAGGGTATGTTTTCCAAGGGAGCGTGGGTTTCACATCTATTTGAAATCTCTCGACTTTGGACTGTGTTTCCCTTTCTTAGCATTTGCCAAGCAGTTCTTCAATTATTTTTAAGTTGTGCTAAGTATGCTCTCGCTAAACACATATCGGTTTCTTGTAACTTTTGAGATAATTTGTGAAGAACTTAATGTTAGGGGTATATCTCAACTATTTCGATATTTCTTTATGATTAAGAGATAGCTTGACAGTTGATACTTTGTAGCTGCTAGGTATAGGAAAAAGTTCATGGATGGGTTGGATTCCAAGATCTACAAATGGCATGAAGAGTTCATGTCTATTGTTTCATATAAAGAGTTGGATTTTTGGGCAATATGGATGAACTAATTTATGCTAAGGACATTGAGTTGATGCCGAATGATGCTACTACAACAAAGGAGATCTAAGAAAGGATAAAAAACAAGATGTTCTTCTAGGATGTTGAGAGGATAATAAGATGGTATAAGAATAGAGAGCCATTTTTTTTTTTGAGAAAGAAGGTACACTATTGAGTAATCACCATGCTGAGTATAGCTATAAAAGGAAAGCCATTCTCGTGACATGAGGGAGCAATTATTGCCTTTGAGCTTTGCTCGACATGGAGAATGTAAGTTCTTTCTTATTCCTTACTTTAGCATTAATGCATCTACTTTGTATTGTAGATACGGGTGCTGGTGAGGTAAACCTTGCTAAGCTGTTGGCCTAAGCAAAAGCCAAAAAATTGATGGTTGATAAACAAGCAACCTCCATAGTTGCAACTAACCAGCTGATTGCCATTAAAAAGGCAGTAAAATAGGGTGCGACAAAACAAGTAGTGCCCTAAAAGACCTCTTATTCAGTTAAGAAGTGTCAGGGGAGAGTTCAACTTAGATTAGCTAAGGCTACGCGAATTGAGACCCTTCTAGTCGAAAATATTATTCTCACTGCAGAGTTGAGAGAGAGCAGTAGAGAAATCGAACCCTAAAATGAGACTGAAGTCACCAATCTAGATGCCGTTGAAGGGTCATCACTCTTGACGGGAATCGAACTACTGGCCCTTAAACTCGTAGCTAAGCTCGAGGATCGGAAGGCTTGACGAGATGTATTTTTCTACTCCAGCCAACTCCTGCTAAGGCCGAGTACTTCCTTGCCTTAAGCTGTGCTAAATGACTACTAAGCTCCCATAGATAAAATGCCGAGAAATGAATGGCCGAGACATCATCTAATCTTCCCTCATGCCTGACCACTTACTCGACATCACCTTTGCCTCCATTTCAAGAGAGAGACTTGGGACTACATAATCCATCCCTGCTCGAACAAGCTAGCCTACCGTACTATTTTGTTCGCATCTTTTAACAACCTCACCAATTCAGCATCCCCACGTGTAGGATCTGCCCCACTAATTATTGCTTCTGTGAATATTCATTTTATCCTTTTGTATTGTTGTTCATTACTACTTTAGGATGACCCCCATTTTGTCTTTTCATTTTTAGGTAAGTTGCCCTAAATTCTCAAGTATAAATATCCTTTGTATTTGTAAGCTGCAGATAGATAGATCATCATTAATACACTTGAGTACTTTTTCTTCTTAATGTAAACACTTTGTTGTTTTATGCCTGGCATCACTCTTATCCTAACCTTTAAGCAAGGCTAGGTGGTGAGTAACATCACTAGACTGATTTGTTTGTCATATCGAATTGTGCTATAAGTGCTCAAAAGTTCCATTAGTATGTTATATCCTCTGGAGCTGTTCATGGGTTTTGCTTACTTTTCATTCATTGGTCATTCCTTTTGTGCATTTCCTTCATTAACTCTTTTGAGTTTTTCATAAGTTCAGACCCATCTAGCGACCGGCCTTGTTAGTTCTTGGTCATGGTTCACAACAACTCCTAATAGAGATTGCGCTGAGTATAAAAAAGAGAAGTAGGAAGGAACTTGTTAGCCAATCTCTTGTTAAGAAGTCCAAGGAATTGGATGAAAGGGAGAAGGAGGTAATGCGTAATAAAGTCTTGGCATTAGTAGTACTGAATTTGTCCCTAACTTGGAGGTCGGGAGGTACTTCATTCCATGTTGGAGCTACAACATCTTACACATTGACTCAACCTTAGGTGACAGGACAAAATCCTTGGCCTTGATGGAAAGCGTTATTCTTTCCAAGGATAAGGAGATTTTGAAGAAAGATGTCGACAGGGTCGACGGCTTTAATAAGGCGCATATTGCAGCTAAGCTATATGATGTAAGTATCAATTGCATCCTTTAATTGTTAGGCGTATTTGATTGCTAACACTCCTATTTGTTTGACGACCTTGGATGAAGTCGATAAAGAAATTGTAAGCCCTAAAGCCAAGCCAAGTAACCGTATGACTGAACTTAGAACCCAAGGTTTAGGGCGATCGGTTAAAGGATCCAATCAAACCCAAATTATAAACTATTGAGAGGAATATTAGTAAAACTGACCTCGTAAACTTGAATTTAAGAAAATAAGTAATAAAATAGGAGACTATAAAATTTTCAAATTCTAAGCATAATAAGTATTAATTATCGAAAATGCGAAAAGTGTAATGAAATAACTAATAAATTACTAGAGATAGATTATATGTATACTAAAAATTTTAGAATGACCAAAATAATAGTTAGGAATGTTCACGTGTACACCACATGTATTTACGTGTAGATAAAAATACGCATAATTACCTAAATTGGCCAAAAACTAAGAAAATAATTAAAGAAAATTATAAAATAATTATAAAAAAAATCAGAGGATGATAAGCTGAACCAAGATCAGGTCGTGGCAGGTTCAAACTAGAAAAAGAAAAATTAACCAATAACATTTGGACAACTTAAAAGCCAAAAATCAAGGAATTGGGGCAAAGTCTTATCAAATTAATGCAAATTAATTGCTACAATTGTCTATAAATAAGGGAAAAAAATTCTAGGAGTCATTTGGTTAGTTTAGGATCTAAGAAAAATCGAAACACTGAAAAAATCAAGAGAAAATCCAGAAAAAAAAACTGTGCAAATTAGGTAAGTGAACCAAACAAACCACTCACCACCACCTGGGACCGAACCACCACCACCACCACCACCACCACCCTACATTAGAACCACCGCTTAGATCGGCCAATAACCTTGGACCGGGCTTGGACGACCAGAAAGCTTTGGACCGGTTAGTCTCTTCAATGACCCGATTTTGAATAATTTTGTAAAATTAGTTATTTTGCCCAAAAAATTATGAAACTTGTTATTCTGAGGTTTTATTGTATGTAGATTAAGGGAAAAATAGTGATTTAGTTTAATTAAATTTTTAATTATAAGGTCCTTAACAAATTGTTCAAAACCAAACATGATTAAACTGAAAAATAAATAGGCTTAGAAGTGTAGTTTGGAGTTCAAAATTTTTCTGTAGGATGCTCATATGATGTAGAACAGTGCTATGAAGCCATTTTTTTAAAATTAATTTTTGAAATTTTTAAGTTAATTTTTAGCCTTATAATGATGGGAAAATTGGGTGATTTAGGGTTAATTAGGTGATTAGGATGTTAATTACTAATTAGGATATTAATTATATGTTTAAGGATGTTAATCTCTGAAGTGGAACTCTAATCCTAGCCTTTAGGTATTAAGTATGGTTAATTAGGGAAATTGGGTAAGTAATATAAGAAATTAGTAATATGTGATATTGTAAATTAATAAATCTAAAAAAATAGAGTTATTTAGATAATATTATAATAGAAATCAGAAAAATAATAAATCTGAAAATAACAATTAATCTTAAGAAAAAGTCTCAAAATGTAAGATTTTTTACACATCGGAAATAAATCCGATACCGCGATTAGGGTTAGTATGTACCAAATAGATTAGAATACCAAATTACGACCCGATAGGATATTTGGACACTCGAGCTTAATGTGATTAATTTCACATTAGGATTCGAGCATATTTTAGGCTTAGAAATCAAAGTTTAAAATCTCATTTAGGATTTGAACACCGAAATAGAATACACGAATCATTAGGACATAATGGGCATACACAGACAAAAATGAATTAAAATATAACTTAGAATATAAAACCGTAAATTTTAAGTACTAAAAAGACCTATTTGTATTATAGGACATCCAGAGATAAAATCAGCTTGCGATTAAGGGATCAAGCGATTGAGTAAATCCAAGTAAGTTAGGTTATTGCTTATTGTAATAGAGTACTAGTTTTGTAGTACTCAGAGACTCAGGCTTGTATATGATTGTGATTCTAAGTAGTTTACGCATGTGTTTGATGTATCTGAATTCGTGCTGAATTTGTATTGTGATTGATTTTATGATTGATTGAATTGGTATGAAATTGTTTGAACACCCTAAATGGAATTTAATATTAGTCGACCCCAAATAATTAATAATGTCATGCATTGCAACCTGTTAGGGGATTATAGGATTCTCCAACCAAATACCGACCCCTTCGAAAGGGATAACGCAGGATTGCAAAATGATCCCTTCTTCATCCTTAGTCGAACTAAGTGACAGGAGAGGAGGTTGCGGCGAGGGTGAAGTCAATGGTTTGAAGGTAGTCGTGGGAGGAGCAAGGTCTCCATTGCACAAGCCTGGGTTTGGTTGTGAGCTGCTGCATAACATGGAAACTCCTCAACCCGGATTGGAGCGGGTGAAATTTCTCTGATTTCACAACGGACCGGACTATGTTGTGTGATGACACTTGATTGTTGCATTGCATAAAAATAATTGTTTGATAACCCTGTTTGTGCTTGTATGTATTCATGAGTCTCCAATTCAACTTACTGAGCTGTAGTTGCTTATACCCTTATAGATCCTTTTGCAGGTTCTGATTTCTGAACACTCAAAGCACTATGCCGCCCTACAATTACCCAGAGGTTAGTCTGTTGGAAGCTAGGGGTATGAGGATCAAGTTACTTAGTATAGTGTTTAACTAGAGTGACCATGTAATTAAGAATGAAAGATTGGTAGTTATTCTGTAATCTAGTAAACTGTTATATGATGTAAAACTTCCTAGAAAGCTCTGTGGACATATATATATATATACATATTGTACATGTTATTATAAATTGTACTATTTATCATAATTGTAGTTTAATTGTTAATCGGACTGTTTACTTCAAAGCGAGGAGTCGTCGACGCCTTGTGTAGGTCATGTCTATGGTAGGCACTGTGAGGCCAGTTACTATCATAGAATGGTTTACACGGCGGGACTGTTGCGACTCTGTGACTTCGGGGTGTAACAGAAATGAAAAAGGTAATTATAATAATAATCTTTCATGTATCCTCTTAGGTGGTTTGGAGAATTCATCATTTCAAGTCTTGTTCCGGAAAATTGAAGATGCATATAACTCCTCAAAAGCTTAAACTATGGCTACTAGGAATGTGAGAATATGGGATGAGATTGAGGCCAGGAAGTATTAAGATGAACTTGTTGCTCGGAATTGGCATATTATTTAACTGCCAATGAAGTCTCAAGCCTTAAGGCTAAGGTTGATCAGTAGTATAAGGAGGTTGAAAATCTAAAAGAGGAGCTGTATAAAAAGAAGGAAGAGTGCTGGGGTTTAGGTCAAGCACTCTACTCAATGAGTGATGAGGAAGACATGCTTAAGATGCAAATAAAAGAATTTGAGACCAACAACTCTAGGCTATAAAGTTGTACTGTTGAATTAGAAGACTCTAAGGAAAGGGCACTTTATTGAAGAGGCATTCGAAATCATCACTCCCAATCGGCAATACGAGAGATGATTAAGGAAAAAGTTATTTAGGGTGGGAGGGGGTGGGGTATTTAGGTGACAAGAGAAGAAATCCTTAAGTTTCACCCTGACTATGATCTCCCGTGCTTGGACTTCATTGATGTTGATGATAAAGTGAGTAGTTGTGATGAAGACGACAACGATGATTCAGGTG